>JADMNL010000032.1:163255000-164455000 GCA_016271365.2 Neoceratodus forsteri
TGGTAAGGCATACGAGGAGAGGTTGAGGGAACTGAACATACACTCCCTGGAGGACCGGAGTGAGGGAAAGAGGGGACATGATTTGGACTTTCAAGTACCTGAAAGGGATAAATAAGGTAGATAAGGAGGGTCTCTTTAAGCTGGGTGGCAACCATAACACGTGGGGGCACACCGTATTAAGCTGGGGGAAGGTGGTTTAAGAGGGAGGTCAGGAAACACTTCTTCACAGAGAGGGTAGTGGACACTTGGAATGCACTGCTGGAAGTTGAAAACAGTAGGCAGCTTCAAGACAGGCTGGGATAGGCATAGGGGAAAAGTACAGATCATGAGTATGGAGGATGGCAGGAGTGGGGGGCAGGCAGGGACAGTAGCTCAAGCTGTGAACCCTGCAGTAGTTACAGACTAAACAGACCAAATGGTCTTTCTTCTGCTGGCTTCTTCGTATGTTCATATTAACTTGAGAAACACATTGGGACAATAGAAATCCATGGAGAATGTCTCATTACCCTTTTGCAGGTCTTATATCTCTTGAAAGTAAGAGATCTTCGATATGCCATAGTGCCAAAGAAAAACAGCCCTGCAAATGTCCAAGGATAAAAAGGCTGATACTGTTTTATAGGCAATGTAGAGGACAGTAGTACCACCCTTGCCAGCACCAAAGCGGGTCAAATAAGCTAACAAGGCTGAATAAACTTTGGATCAGCCACACCTGCTACCAGGAAAGGAACTGTAAACAGTCCATCAGGCTGAACTGAGATAAGATGCAGAATTATCACATCTAGCACTATAGAAGTGCAGGTGCATGCCATCACCCTCCAAAGAGCACGAGTGACATCATGACACTAAGCATAATGGCGGGGATGCACGCACAACACGTGTGGGGAGAAACGTGCTAACTGGCAAGGGCAAAAAGAAGTATGTGCCCATCGGCTACAGGAAAGCTAAATGGCAGGAAACTGAGCAGTTCAATGGAGTCAATAGGGAACGGCCCAAAAACAGCAGAAAAGGAGACTGTGATCTACCAGAATCAAAGAACTCTTCACCAGACAGGGTCTGCTTTTTTTTTTGTAAACTGGTATGGAGTGAGACAGAAAATGTCCCTTCAGCAATAGCCCTCTTAAAAGGAAAAAGTCCCTAAATTAAGAAAACTAAGCAAGCACCTGACAAACAAAAACCAACACCAAGAAAATCTAAAGAATGGGAAGGGGGGTACTGACGTCAAAGGCGAGGCGCCTCGAAGCCCCTGGTTCATCATAAAACAAACAGGTACTTACCGAGGCACTTTTTTTTTTTTTCAAATCAGAGACCGCCCAAAAAATAAACACCCTAGAATCATGTGGCAGATGTGGCCCCCAATCCAAGCACATACCATGGAAATGGGAAGAACAGGTTAGCCAATTTGAAAGATACCGTTTAACAGGCATGATTTTAATTTAGGGGTGCTCCGTCACCGGGTAGCCCCAACCTGCGATGCAGAACTGCAGCTCCAAGGTCCAGAAGCCAATTTTTTTTTTCTTTAGAGAAGCTTGAGAGATGCTTTCCCTTAGATAGCACAACTAAGACTGGAGAGTTGCTGCTGTGTGGAATCCTCATATGCCCAGCATTCTGGGCTGATTCACCCTTTGGGCTGTGCCATTTCCCCTAGCAGGGGCACACAATAACCGATCTGTAATGATTACCCATTGATAGAGACCCACGTTTTTTCTTAAATAAGAAATAACAAGAACTGGCAAGAAATTCAAGGTATAAAAAGAAATAAAACTAAAACAAGCACAAGAAAAAAGTTATAAAAAACTGCTCTTTTTTTGGCAAAAACTGAATTAAAGCTTGCAGCAGCTGTTGTTTAGGCTCTATTGTTACCACAGAGATGGTCCACAAGGACGTGTCAGTAGGACTGTCCAATTCACAAAACCCTTCAAGACCTTGGCACAATTAAGTGTAACCCCCTTGTAAATGGGGTTCATGAACGCTTCCTTGGAGCTTGTTTTATGCTCCATGCCTGGTTAGTAATCAGCATAAAAGCCGCTTAAATGGGGAACAGTTGAGCGCTCCTACAAGCCTCCGTAAGCTGTCCCTTTAAGGGTTGCTGCCTGCAGTCATAATTAACTGACATGAAGGAGGGGCTGGTGGTTGTATGCGAGTCCGCCGGGCCCCTGGAGGTGGCTCCTTTCCTGCCATCGCTAGTGGTGCAGAGGGGAGCTCCGTTGGGGATGTGATTGTTGCTGGAAATAACGTACAATAATATCGATAATGTTGTTGTTCTAACCTGCCTTTCTTTGCAGTGTGGATTGTTTCGATTGTCTTCTCCATTTTGGTCCGGAACTGCTAATTGGACCAATCGGTGCCCCGGGACCCCACAGAGTCGGCTGACCAATAGAAGCACTGTTTGTATTTGAGAAAGGTATTATGGGCTATGGCGTTTTTTCGCAGCAATGAGAGCTGGAGGAAGTGACTGGCAGGTTCAGCCAGCCAATGGAAGCGGGTAGCGCCCGAACTGAAAGAAGAGCCCCTTGCTGCTGGGAAGGGGGGCAGATGCGTTGTGGCTGAGGTGAGGAGAGGAGCTCTGTGCTTCTGCACTGGGAAGTGTTCGCGCGGGAAGCGCGTGAAGGCCTGAAGCGGCCATTTTTGCCTGAAAAAGGAGACGGATTAAATCCGCTGGCGTGCGGTCAGAGGAGACTGTGCTCAGTACAGCTACCCACCAGGCTCAACCTGTAGAAGGCCTGGAGAATTTGCTGAATTTCGCTCGGTTCGAGGGAAAGCTGAAGCTGCCGTTGCAACATCTCAGTGGCTGTGAGTTCGTGGGAGCCTTGGAAGCAACTGCCTGGTGTGGTATCCCTCTGTTGTTGTTTGCCATATAAATG
The DNA here is from genome assembly GCA_016271365.2 of Neoceratodus forsteri. Lineage (NCBI taxonomy): Eukaryota > Metazoa > Chordata > Ceratodontiformes > Ceratodontidae > Neoceratodus > Neoceratodus forsteri. Next base: position 163,257,862 of record JADMNL010000032.1, read on the forward strand.
GGTGAGAAGGCTGGTGAAGTTCAGGCTCCGTCCTGGCAGCGTTGAAGGAATCATTATTTGCTGGGGTTGCGAGTACTGATTCAGGGTAGCTCCCTGCAGAGTGTGTACACAGTGGTTTCTAGTGCATTATTATACTGCTGACTGTCTAATTAAACTTTCCTCCTATTCTGACCTGCCTGGGACTGTAATGTTTATCTGTGTTAAGGGCCCCAACCAGCTGCCATGTGTGAACTAGCCGCTAGGGCTTGGGTACCCAGGGACAGTAAAGACTAGGTTTTAGGCCTGTGCACAGAGCCCTAGGCAGATAAGTAGAGTGATAAGCTAATCAACCTGATTCCCCCTGTCCTTGTTATTTCTCCCCTGAATAAATCAGATTGTTCTTTGTGCAACTGCACCCTGGCTATTGTGTATATCACTTGTGATCTGCTGCTTGGTGATTGCAATATAACTGTGCCTTATTTTACAGGGGGTCTTCAGAGGGAGTGGAGTGATATTAGCCAGGGGGTGAGTGTATTGGTGGAAAGTGTTATTTGTACCCAGTGTGAGCCACTAGCAGGACGAACGGGGGGTTGCAGTAACCCAGAGGGCTGTGACCAAGGCAATCTCGACAATATTGACCCTGACCTCTGGGTAGAGGCACCCATCAACGGATCTGGGCCCCTTACCCTGTCTCTGTGGGGGCAGGCAGGGGTAGTAGCCTTAAGGGTAGCGCCCCTGAGGGGTACAAATTGGAGACACCGCTGGGATCAGTGTCCCCTAGTGGCCAAGCGAGGAAGCCCATAAGAGATGGAAAAAATGAAAGGGAATATGTTGGAAAAAATCAAACTGGGACCCATTAAGACCATGGTACACAGACTGATGGGTTGGGGTGAAGCCGAAGAGTTAGACTCTCAGAAGACTGTATTACTGTTAGATGTGCCTTTGGGGACCCCAACTGTTGACATTATTTCTGTTGCAAAGCGAGTAAAATGTTTGTGTAAAGTGGAAGTAAAAGGGCGTATGGCTGATCTGCTTGACCAGACGCTGCAGGTGTTACTTCTATGCAGTGTGACAATCGACCCTGAGAAGGTACCTCCTGTGATTTACCCTGAGGGTGCTTCACAGGGGTGGAGGCTAATTCATATCCGAAATGGGTCAGTCACTCCTGGGGGGTCTCCTCAAATGAACAGTTTTAAGGACAAACTGCTTAAATTGTTGGCCGTGGAGGGGAGAACTACCCAGGAGTTGCTACAAGCCTTGGATTTGTCCAGTGATGCTACCCCTCAGGGCTCCCCGGGCACCTCCCCTTGCCCACCCAAGAGTTCTGTGCTGGCTTCCATGCCCCTGGTAGTCCCATCCATACAGCTTGATTCCTACCGTAAGCTAAAACTTTTCTCTGGTACGGTGCCGGTGCCTTCCGGGGAGGATGACCTGGAGGCTTGGATGGACTATGCCACCCCTTTAGTTCAGGAGTGGCAATGTTCTGAGGGGGAAAAAAGGAAGAGGCTGATGGAGAGCTTAAGGGGCCCTGCTTTAGAAGCCATTAGATTCTTCTGGGCCACTCGTCCGGAAGCCACCACTGCAGAGTATCTCTCTGCTTTAGAAGGGTTTTTTGGGAGTACAGAGACTGGTGAAGACTTACTATGGAAATTCAGATCTGCTAAGCAGTGGAGAAATGAAAAACTGTCCACCTTTGTCACTAGAGTGGAGCGGGCCTTGCAGAAGGCCTATAAAAAAGGGGGAATCTGCTGCAGCCCTGAATCAGGTTCGGTTAGAACATGTTTTAAAATCTGCCAGATTTTCTAATGTAATGCTGCTGAAACTTAAGTTACATGATCGGCGGGTGCCTAAATATTGTCAATTAATGAGGGAAATTAGAGAAGTGGAGACTGATGAAGAGGGGTGGGAACCCTGTGTGGGGCCGGTAAACCCTAGTGAGACCCCTGAGTCTAACACCTCTGAGGAGACTGGCTTGCCCGGAGGATCCGAGGGGTCCCCAGATTTTCCAGGTACTGTGGGCATGCGAGTTGTTTCCTCCGACCCCTACGTGGAGAGTGAGTTAAGGGCTGAAATTAGGAATTTGCGAGAACTGGTGAGGGATTTAAAGCAATCTACTATGTACCCTACTAGGCCCGGGCCCCTGAGTCATGCAGAACCCTGAACCCTGGCCAAAGAGAGCCTTCTCACTCCTCTCAGGGCCCCCCTCAAAATAGTGACCCCCGGGACCCCAGGTTTTGTTATCATTGTGGGAAGATGGGCATTTCCAGCCCGAGTGCCAGAGGCCGGAGAATTTAAGGAAAGCACAACAGACTGATTGCCCGACACCGCCAGGCCCAGTCTCAGGCCCCCAAGAAAGTTTTGTGACTCAGGCCCATGCCCAGCAGGCTATCAATGCTGCTGCCCCCAACTGGTCTGATGTGGTCGGGCCTTCAATGGAGACCCCGGTGCGGGTAAATGGAATTCCCACTCGAGCTGTATTAGACAGTGGCTCTCAGGTAACCATCATGTTTCAGGACTGGTACCAGGCACACTTACCTGAGGTGCCCCTGCAACCTTTGACTGGTCTACATGTGTGGGGGTTGAGCGACAAGGCCTATCCGTATTTGGGATACATCCGAGTCTGGTTATCTTTCTCTGCAACGGTGGCTGGAATGGATGAGCAGGTGGAAACCCTAGTTTTAGTTTGCCCACCAACTGGATTGTATGATGGGGTGCCTTTGTTGATTGGGACGAATGCACATATGTTCGGATGATTGGCCCAATTGTGTTCAGGGAAAAAGCATTTCAGACCGGGCGAGCTTTAAGCATACCTGCTGTGATTCAACAGGCAAGAGCCACCCAGGAGAAGGTTAGTCTGGAGGAGACTGAAGGCCCGGTGGGTATGGTGTGGAAAAAGGATCCGGCCCCGCTAATACTTACCCCAAATGCGCAATGTGTCCTGCATGGAGAAGTACGACTAAAAACAGATGTTAAGAATAAATTGTTGATGTTGGATGCGCCAGTGGAGGGAAGATTACCTGAAGGACTGTTGGTCAAACCCAGCATTTTGCCAGCTAGAGCTCATACTTATGTTAAGAGGGTGATGGTTCAAGTGCATAATGTGTCCGACAGAGAGATCGGAATAAGAAGGGGGTGCACCTTGGCAAGTGTACATTGTGCAGATACTGCAGTACTACCAAATAGGAAGGGTTCCAGAACAGATGATAGAGTTACTCCTGATTTGTTTGACTTTGGTGACTCCCCGCTGCCTGTTGAATGGAAACAAAGGGTCAGTAAGAGGCTTGCCAAGAGAGATCAGGTTTTCTCCCTGAAAGAGTGGGATGTGGGATGTGTACAAGGGGCTGAGCATCACATTCGGTTACATGATGAAAGGCCTTTCCGAGAGAGATCCCGGCGCCTGGCCCCTGCTGATATAGATAATGTAAGACGGCATCTGCAAGAGATGTTGGCTGCTGGTGTAATACAAGAGTCCAGGAGCCCATATGCCTCCCCCATAGTAGTAGTAAGGAAAAAGAATGGGGCAGTTCGAATGTGTGTAGACTATCGCACCTTGAATCGGCGGACCATTCCGGACCAGTATACCATGCCACGCATACAGGATGCATTGGATTGTTTAAATGGCAGCAAGTGGTTCTCTGTGTTGGATCTTCGGAGTGGATACTACCAGATCCCGATGGCCTCAGACGACCGGGAGAAGACTGCCTTCATTTGCCCCTTAGGCTTCTATGAGTTTGTTCGGATGCCTCAAGGAATTTTGAGTGCCCCAGCCACCTTTCAGCGCTTGATGGAACGGGCTGTGGGGGACATGAATCTACTCGAGTGTTTGCTCTATTTAGATGACGTTATAGTGTTTGGCCGATCGTTGGAAGAACACGAGCAACGATTATTTAAGGTCCTGGATCGGTTGGAGGATTTCGGCCTCAAGTTATCTATCGAGAAGTGTCAGTTCTTCCAGACTTCCATGAAATATGTGGGCCATATAGTGTCCACTAAGGGCATAGAGACTGACCCTAGCAAAGTGGAGGCATTGACCACTTGGCCTCAACCCAGGAATTTGAAAGAGCTGCAACACTTCTTGGGGTTTTGTGGATACTATAGGCGGTTTGTTAAAGACTATTCACGAGTGATTTGCCCCCTCCTCAACCTCACTCAGGGGTACCCACCTACTCACAAAAGGTATAAGAAGGGTGTGCACGCTGACTCAGAAAAGAAGTATTTCTGGACGAATGATATGTTTGGGGATCGTTGGACTGCTGAGTGTGAGGAAGCTTTTTACGACATCATGTATCAAATTACCCATGCCCCAGTGCTGGCCTATGCTGACCCGGCCAAGCCATACATTCTTCATACCGATGCCAGTCTACAAGGATTGGGGGCTGTGTTATACCAGGAGCACTCGAATGGGTTGAGACCTGTAGCGTTTGCCAGCAGATGTCTGACGCCTTCGGAAAAAAATTACCCAGTGCACAAACTAGAGTTTTTGGCTCTGAAGTGGGCCATTGTTGATCAGTTTCACGACTATTTGTATGGTGCCAAGATATTGGTAAAGACTGATAACAACCCTCCGACTTATGTACAGACTTCTGCCAAGTTGGATGCCACTGGCCATAGGTGGCTTTCTGCCTTGGCCACCTACAACTATGCTGTGGAATACCGGGTGGGCCTGAACCATATAGATGCGGACGCTCTCTCTCGGAGGCCTGTGCCACAGACTGATTGGGTCAGATTGTCTGAACCTGACATAAGAGCTCTCTGCCAGAAATTTGACAAAGAGGAACAGGTGTCTCCTGACACGGTGGATTGTTTGGGGGCCGTCTGAAAATTGCATACCTGCTGCCTACTGTCACTTCTCTGCATCAGACACTAGCTCCCTGCCGCAATTCAACAATGATAGTCTCCAACAGGCTCAATCCTGTGATCCTATGATAAGAGTGGCTGTGGAGGTTTTGCAGGCCGGGAGGGATGTATCCAAGTTACGCTCCACTGATCTAAGGACTACCTTGTTGTGTAAAGAAGGACCCAAATTGAAGCTGATCAACCAACTACTATATAGAGAGATTGTGAATAAGGAGGGCCGGGTAAACAAGCAACAACTGGTGCTGCCATCAGCTTTTAGAGAACTAGTCCTAAGGTCCTTGCATAATCAAATGGGGCATCTCGGCATAGATCGAACACTTGATCTGGTACGGGCTCGATTCTATTGGCCGAAAATGAGTGCGGATGTAGAGCAGTATGTCAAGACCTGTAGCCACTGTTTGCAAAGGAAGGGTCAACCCCATAGAGCTGCTCCCCTAGTCAACAATACCACTAGTTCCCCTATGGAGCTGGTCTGTATTGATTTCCTGAGTCTAGAACTCAATCTGAAAAGTATCAGTAACATATTGGTGGTCACTGATCATTTTACTAGGTATGCACAGGCTTTCCCAACCAAATATCAGAAAGCAACCACGGTGGCTAAGACTCTTGTTGAAAACTTTTTCGTCCACTACGGGGCCCTGCAGTGGATCCATTCCAACCAGGGAAGGGACTTTGAGAGCCGTTTGATTAAAGAGATGCTGTCTTTGTGGGGGGTACGAAAGTCACGAACCACCCCCTACCATCCTCAGGGAGACCCCCAGCCTGAGAGGTTTAACCGTACATTGCTTGACATGTTCAGCACATTGCAACCAAAAGACAAGCTGAGATGGAGCCAGCAGATTAGCACCCTAGTTCACGCCTACAACTGTACAAAAAGTGATGCCACAGGATTTTCCCCATACCGACTGATGTTCGGGAGAGAGGCTAGACTGCCAGTGGATGTGTGTTTTGGGGTTTCCCCTGATGGGGTGCAAGCCAAGAGCCATTTACAGTATGTGAAGAAATTGAAGGCCCAATTGAACCACGCCTATCAACTGGCCCAGACCATGGCTGCCAAACGAAACCTGGCCAACAAGGAAAGATATGATAAAAAAGTGAAAGCAATGGAGCTAAAAGAAGGGGATAGAGTGTTATTGAGAAATTTGAGACTGCATGGGAAACACAAAATTGCTGATAGATGGCATCACCTCCCCCACATTGTTGTACGAAAATTGACAGATTTACCTGTATATAAAGTGTGGCCTGAAAATAATTCCAAAGATGTGAAAACTATACATAGAAACCATCTGCTGCCAATCAGGCAAATCCTGACTGAAGCTGAACCTCCCAATGCCCCCCCCTCCACGCCTATGACTAGATCTGCTGCCCGGAAAAGCACCAAACCCATTGATTCTTCAACAGGCCCACCCAGAGGGCCTCGCCCACTGCCTGCAGAAGGAAGTGATCAACCATTAGTGTCAGAAGACGACGAAGATGATAATGAATACTATCCATCTTATGAACTAAGTCAGCTATTTCGGGGCAATCCCCTTGTTAACTCTGGAGATAAGGCTGGGCCTTTTGGACTGTCTGAGCCCCCAATTTTGTCTCCAGGACCCATGTCTTCAGAGCTTGAATTGAGTAACAGCAATGCTCAGGGGCTGGGATCCTTGAGCATGGTTGAACTGTCTGGTCTGGCTGCATTATCCGATTTTTCTGAGGAAGAGAGTGAAATGGGGGAGCAAACAAGTGATCTGCCAGACCCAGAAGAATATTTTGAATGCCCTGATGGTTCCTCAACGGTGCCTGGACAGCCCCCAGCTGAGCCCAGTGGGGTGGGTCCGGGGATAGAAGGTCAGACCCCCAGTAGTACTAGGAGCACTGAGTTTTCTCCCCCCCCGTAAAAATTCCTGTTACTAATGTCACTGAATTTGAATTGGAGTCAGGGCCTGGTTCAGGATCTCTCGAGACCCCTAGGCGATCCAGCCGACAAATACGGCCAGTAATAAAGTTGAACTATGAACCTCTGGGTCAGCCAGTGGACTTGCAATTGAATGTGGTCCACAAAGGGGTGTATGCGTCCTCGAGGTCCTTGCCTAAGCTAGCCTTGGGGGATGACTCCCAACTGCTGGTATTACCCTTTGAGTGCGATGCCCCTACTTTAGGTAATCTACTCATAACTGCAAGGGAGGGGTTCCCCCCAGTCTGGGGTTATGAGCAGGAATTAATGACCTGAGTTAAGAAAGGGAGCAAGGGTTTGTGTCTATAAGGTTGTGTAAATCACAGTACTTTGTAAAATGTAATATTCATGTATGTAATACAGAGTGTGATATAGTGTTAACCAAGATATTTGCCTTACAGTGATGCAAGGGTGGCTACTTGACGTGGACGCCAAGTTTTTCCAGGCCAGGAAGGGTGTAACCCCCTTGTAAATGGGGGTTCCTGAACGCTTCCTTGGAGCTCGTTTTATGCTCCATGCCTGGTTAGTAATCGGCATAAAAGCTGCTTAAATGGGGAACAGTTGAGCGCTCCTACAAGCCTCCGTAAGCTGTCCCTTTAAGGGTTGCTGCCTGCAGTCATAATTAACTGACATGAAGGAGGGGCTGGTGGTTGTATGCCCGAGTCCCGCCCGGGCCCCTGGAGAGTGGCTCCTTTCCTGCCATCGCTAGTGGTGCAGAGGGAGCTCCGCTAGGGGATGTGATTGTTGCTGGAAATAACGTACAATAATATCGATAATGTTGTTGTTCTAACCTGCCTTTCTTTGCAATGTGGACTGTTTCAATTGTCTTCTCCATTTTGGTCCGGAACTGCTGAATTGGACCAATCGGTGCCCCGGGACCCCACAGAGTCGGCTGACCAATAGAAGCACTGTTTGTATTTGAGAAAGGTATTATGGGCTGTAGCGCTTTTCGCACCAATGAGGAGCTGGAAGTGCCTGGCAGGTTCTGCCAATAATGGGAGGCGAGTGGCGAACTGAAAGAAGAGTCCCTGCTGCTGGGGGCAGATGCGCTGTGGCTGAGGTGAGGAGAGGAGCTCTGTGCTCGTGCGCTGGGAAGTGTTCGCGCGTGAAGGCCTGAAGCGGCCATTTTTGCCTGAAAAAGGAGACGGATTAAATCCGCTGGCATGCGGTCAGAGGAGGCTGTGCTCAGTACAGCTACCCACCAGGCTCGACCTGTAGGAGGACTGGAGAATTTGCTGAATTTCGCTCGGTTCGAGGGAAAGCTGAAGCTGCCGTTGCAGCATCTCAGTGGCTGTAAGTTCGTGGGAGCCTTGGAAGCAACTGCCTGGTGTGGTATCCCTCTGTTGTTGTTTGCCATATAAATGGGTGAGAAGGCTGGTGAAGTTCAGGCTCCGTCCTGGCAGCGTTGAAGGAATCGTTATTTGCTGGGGTTGTGAGTACTGATTCAGGGTAGCTCCCTGCAGAGTGTGTACACAGTGGTTTCTAGTGCATTATTATACTGCTGTCTAATTAAACTTTCCTCCTATTCTGACCTGCCTGGGACTGTAATGTTTATCTGTGTTAAGGGCCCCAACCAGCTGCCACGTGTGAACTAGCCGCTAGGGCTTGGGTACCCAGGGACAGTAAAGACTAGGTTTTAGGCCTGTGCACAGAGCCCTAGGCAGATAAGTAGAGTGATAAGCTAATCAACCCGATTCCCCCTATCCTTGTTATTTCTCCCCTGAATAAATCAGATTGTTCTTTGTGCAACTGCACCCTGGCTATTGTGTATATTACTTGTGATCTGCTGCTTGGTGATTGCAATATAACTGTGCCTTATTTTACAGGGGGTCTTCAGAGGGAGTGGAGTGATATTAGCCGGGGGGTGAGTGTATTGGTGGAAAGTGTTATTTGTACCCAGTGTGAGCCTCTAGCGGGACGAATGGGGGGGTTGCAGTAACCCAGAGGGCTGTGACCGAGGCAATCTAGACAATACTGACCCTGACCTCTGGGTGGAGGCACCCGTCAACGGATCTGGGCCCCTTACCCTGTCTCTGTGGGGGCAGGCAGGGGTAGTAGCCTTAAGGGTAGCGCCCCTGGGGGTTACATAAGGATTAAGCCACGAGAAAGGATGGGTCTACTGTGGAATTAATCCATGTTTGGGGGGGTTCGGCCTCGTGGGTCCAACCAACCAACCATGGATTAATTCCACTGTAGACCCATCCTTTCGAGTGGCTTAATCCACCTGTAACATGGCTAGGAATTCAGGAGGTTACTGTTTATTATTATTATTAGACAACAACAGTATCACTAAGAAAGTGCAGTCAAAATATCACTTTTCTGAGTCTCACTATTCTGTGCCTAACGTTGTATGCAGTTCAAAATGTGCACATGCACGTTGCAGATTTCTCTCATCTATTAATATGGTGATGTGCTTTTCTGTACCTATACATGAACTGGCTGTAATGTGCAGCACCCACAGACAAACTGCTCACTGTACGCGATTTGCTTTCTCTGTCTTTTTTCGTGCGTTTCAGATCCTTTCTCCAATACTTCTCCTGTTCTTTGCTGTTGCAGTCTGGGTATTTGTCCCCATTTCCATAGTGCTGTACACACCGCTAGTGCTACGACTTACAGGCAGTTCTCTTGATCGTCATACTATCTCTACAACTGCATCGCCCTCATAGTGCGGGACTTTACATTGCTCCTGTGATTTCCTGGCATTGCAACGGGGTGTTCTACTAACCAGGATTGCTGTCTTTACGGTTGCCACTGGTAATATTCTTTTCTTTAACCCACGGTCCTGTGTTGCTATGTAAAGGTTTCTGTTATTATTCATGTTTGCTACACTAAGTGTGCGACTCACTGAGCTGTCTTACGTGGATTGGTGTATTGCGAGTAGGACGCGAGGCACGTAAGCGGTTGTGTTGCTGCACTGTGTACAAGCTGCTCCCTGGTCACCCACGCTGTGCACCACCACCTACATTGGAACCATGGCCTAATACTTTTCACGCGCGCCCGCCCACTACCATTATCTACTATGGTATTAGACCATGGTTGTTTATGTGCCCCATGGTGTCTTTCCACCTATCTTACTCCTTCATTTTCTTTCTGTTTTTTTTGCCATGTTACAATGCTGCTTAATACAATGTAGTATACTAGGAATGTGATTTCTAGTGTGTATACGGTCATTTTGAGATATTTTATGAATGTAACTGTGGTAAGAAAAAAACTACATTTTCAATGAATAAAAAGAAACACAAACTTCCAGAAAAACAAAAAGAAAAATTATAAAAATTAAAAAAAATTCATGGGGTTCTACCCACTGACAATGTGGAGCACTACAGAAAACAGAAAATGTCCCTGGCACCACAAGTGTGCAGCCCCAGTATATCTGGCCACCTCAGTCTTGACCCACCTCTCCCAAAGGACCACAGTATTTTGTCGAAGGGTGCCCTCAGCCTTGACCCCATCAGGGGAGCTATCCATGGCAGCTGACGGTCCGATGAAGGACCTGAGGTAAGTGGCAGTGAGGACCCAAGTGCCAGTGAACAACGTCACCTTGCCCTTTTGGATAATCTCCCTGATAGGTCAAGGGTTCATCAGTTTTGTTACTCTCCTCTTGGAAGCAAGACCTGTTAACTGGCCCCAGATGACCCAACCTGTTTTTGTGGGCTCTGCCTTCTCTAGTTTTTTATTTATTTTTTTTGTAACAGCCTTCTCCCCTTTTTCTGGGGTATGGCTGGATTCTTGAGCTAGAAGTCTCTATGGAGACTTATCTATAGATCTCCTTCATCAACTCCACAATACAATAAAGGTTTGATTGAAAAAAATGTTGTCTTTAAATCCAGCGGACAAAATATTAGTCCTAGGGGATTTAAATTTACCAGGAATAAATTGGGGAACATCACTCACAGTAACACCCTTAGAGAGAGAGTTTTTAAATGCATGTGATCAAATTGGATTAGTACAGCATGTTGAAAATCAGACAAGGGGACAAAATATTTTGGACTTAGTTCTAACAAATATGGGAGATATACTAAGTAAATGCAAGACAACTGCACCCTTAGGTACAAATGACCATTCCAAAGAAGAATTTAAATTAGCTGAACTACTAAATAAACAAAGGGGAAATACAGTTACCTTTGATTTTGTCAAAGCACATTTTGCCAAGATGAAAGTTAACCTCTCAAACTGGCAGTGGAAAGAAGATTTTGACAACAAATCATTAAATGATATATGGGAAACTTTTTCCACCAAGATTAAGCAGCAAGAAATGGAAAACATTCCTGTCAAACAAAAGTATACCCTAAGAAATAAAAAAATACAGTGGTGGACACCCAAAATCAAAAAATTAATAAATAAAAAACATAGGCTTTATAAAAAGTGGAAAACAAATAGATCAAAAACAAAACTAAGATTCAATATACACAAATAAATTTAATAAAAAACAAACTAAAAAGGCTAAAATAAACTATGAAATAAACTTAGCAAACAGAGTGGAAGGAAATCATAAGGCCTTTTATGCTTACATAAATAACATTAAAGGGAACTCAAATAGTATAGGACCGTTAAAAAAAAATAAATGGGGATTCTACATCGGATAATAAAGGAATGGCTGATATAGCAAATGAATATTTCTCGACAGTTTAAAATAAAAAAGGGTTTATATCCATCTATAAGATCTGATTCAAATCCAAAAGATAGAATAGTATTAAAACAAATTGAAGTAAAAGAAAAATTGGCTAAACTAGATCCAAACAAATCCCCAGGTCCTGATGGTTTTCACCCAAAGGTACTTAAAGAATTGGAAGAGGTAATAGCCCCCCCCATTAACATACATATTTCAAAAATCACTGGATACAGGGGAAGTAACTGATTGCTGGAAATCGGCAATTGTTATCCCAATCTATAAAAAAGGTAACAAGATGGATCCTGCAAACTATCGACCTATTAGTCTTACTGCTATTCCCTCCAAAATATTGGAGGGACTATTAAAGGATAAGATAAATGAATATTTGGAATTAAATCATCTTATTGAACAATTTCAGCACGGATCTGTGAAGCGTAGGTCGTGCCAGACAAATATGCTGGCATTTTATAACAACGTTATAGACAGACTAGATATGGGAATCCCTGTGGATGTGCTATTTCTTGATTTCTCTAAGGCTTTCGATAAGCTCCCCCACCCAGAATTATTACAACAAATGAGTAAATTGACTATAAATCCATACATAATAAACTGGGTTCAAAATTGGTTGGAGAACAGAAACCAATGTGTGTGCATTAGAGGTGAGCTTTCTGAACAGTTGGGGTGACTAGTGGGTTCCCCCAGGGTTCAGTGCTGGGCCCTTGCTTGTTTAATCTATATGTATCATCTCTTCAAATGAAACATGATTCCGTTTGGATACAAAAATTTGCAGATGACTGCAGGATAGGTGCAGAAATAAATATTAGTCAAAATTCATCAAATTCACAAGATACAATTGATAACATAGCTATATGGACAAATAAATCTAAACTGACATTAAATCGTGACAAATGTTTTGTTATGCATTTGGGAAACAGAAATCCAAAAATACCCTATAAATTAGGAAATATAATATTAAAGACAATAGATGAGGAAAGAGATTTGAGTATTACAGTTTCTAGCGATACGTCTTTTTCATCACACTGTCAAAATGCAGCCCAAAAAGGAAATAGAATCCTAAATTGCATAATAAAACATATATCATCCAGGAGTAGGACTGCTATCATGCCATTGTACATATCACTGGTTAGACCAATCATGGAATTTGGTGCCCAGGTCTGGACACCATATAAAAAACAGGACATTGCATTGCTGGAGAGAGTTCAGAGGAGAGCAACTAAAACAATACACAATATGACAGAGAAACACTATGAAACCCGATTGAGTTAAATATGTATTCCCTGGAGGAGAGAAGGAAAAGAGGGGATATGTGCTTAGTGCACAAGGCTTGGAAAAATGATGATCTTTGGGATATTACTGGTCTTGAATTGAATGAAAGTGTATATTAACACTAGGTCTCATCCTATGCAGTTAACAGCACCAAATAGAAAAAAAATACGTAGTACATGGTGGTTCAACCAAAGAGTTGTACATGACTAGAACAGACTACCATTGGAGGTTGTGGTCAGCCAAACAACTGCTGTGTTTAAATTTAGATGGGATATATATATGAACAAAATCAGAGAGTTCAGAACTAGATGGCGAGCATATAGGACGAAAGTCCATTTAGCTCAGTATTATTCCTATGATTCCTATGAAAGACAAGAATGTTACTTACTGTAACTCTTCATCTTCTATAGTACCTTCATCACAGAGCAACGCTCACCCCCTTCCCTCCTCTTTTAGGGTATTTCATGTCCTGACCAGGGTCCACAAAAGCAGTTTTTGGCAGACCTGTCAGCTTTTTGTTGGTCCTCAGTCCTCCTCCTGACTCTCATCCTGGAGGGACAGTTGATTTTTTTGTTTTTGTTACTACTGAGCGGAAATGTCTTTTCCACCATTCAGAGAGTTCCCCTTCTAAGCCTGTGTACTTTAGAGCGAACCAGAAAAAAGCAATAAAATTACAAGATAAACTCAAAAACTACGCTAAACCAATGCTGAATAAACTCTCTAAAACAAAATAAAATAAGTTCAGACCATACCTTAGCCACTAGCACTACAACAGGACTCCAGGGGACTGTACTCTTCAGTGGAGGAAACAAATCTGATGTTAGAACACTAGGCGGTGCGTGACTACAATGCAGAGCAACTCTGAAAGATTCCAAATTCCATGCCCGGGTAACAATTCAGGGCTGAGATGACTGCAGAATTGCATGACATCACTAGTGATCTCCAACTGCTACAAACAGCAATCAGGTCTAGCAGCTGTGAGGCCGGAGGCCACTGAGTTTGCAGTAACCCTGAGAAATCCTCATACACAGGAGAGCCAGAGGAATCATTAATATAAAGGCTGCCATGAGACCCAGGAAGCGGAGCATGATGCAGGTAAAACCTGGTAGCTGTGACACACCAACACTGGTTGGGCCACTATGGTCGAGGCCCTGTCCTCAGGGACGAAGGCCTTTTCCAGGACTGTCCCAGTGTGCTGGTACTTTTGGCAAGGAAACAGAACAGACTTTCTATATTTATCTGCACACCCAGATTGTCTACCAAGTGTCTGGTGTGATGCAAATTGTATTCCATCCTACCTGTTGGAAGCACCTTTCAGGAAATAGTTGTTCAGGTATGGGAAGAAGTGCCTTAGCTACCACAGCAAAGGATTTGGTAAAGACACATGGTGCTGATAACAATCCAAAGGGCAAGACCCAGAAATGGTAGTGTTGCCCTTCCAATCAGAAGTGGAGGAACAGCCAGTGGCACAGCCCCATTTTTCCCCCCACAATGCTGTGCTTGGAGGAGTATCACAGTCAGTCCTTTGGTTCTGAGATTTTTTTTTCCAACTCTATTTATCTTCCTCTGGTCCTGCCAACTGGGACCTCTTTCAGCATTCACTAGCACCTGCTCCTGTCGTCTCGAGGCCCCCTTACCTGGATCACAGGCATCCCAGTCCACCTGTGACACACCAAGTTAGCTGCCCCCCCCCACTTGCCCATTGCCTTCAGCTCCTTGGTGACATCCCAGATCGTCCAGTCAGCCACTGTAGCAGAGGTGAAGGCTGGGAGATCTGGAACCAGGCAGGCGGGGCACAGTTTTTGACTTGGAAGCATGGTGCAGCACCACCTTCCCCAGTTGGTGGCTCTTGTTCTCCAGGAGGCACTTGTGAGCAATGCCAAACTCCACCTCAAAATCTCTGGTCCCGTGCTCCTTCACCACTAGCCACAGCTACAGACCAGGTTCGTATGGAGCAATCCAACCCTCCCTCCTCAGGGAGCAGTTCTAAGCTGCAGCGCTTTCGCTGCACCAGCTGGCCGGCTTGGCACTGCCTGCTTTTGTGGTGCAGATTGGCATCCTGCATATCCCGGGTGAACATCCAATTTTCCTGACAGGAGAGGGAGGATGAAGTAAGTAAGCTTTCTTTTTAAAGCACCCATTCCCTGGGACTCTGTACAAAGTTCGGGAGAGTTCATATAAACAGATAATTCAGCATAGAATAAAAATCTCAATAAATATCAACCCAAATAAAATACGAATCAGAATAAATACAGATCAATTAAGTAATAATAAATATTCCTAGAACACACTGTAACAGATAGCCCGTGAATCAGGTGCTATTTCCCGTAATCCAAAGGCCTCCTTGAACAGGTGTGAGTTCAGGCCTCTCTTAATGGCCTCCAATGAGGGGGCCTACCTTAATAATCTTGAATCGAGTTCCACATGGCTGGGCCAGCTACCACGAAGGCCCTGTCACCAGACAATTTCAGCCATACCCAGGGAAATGCAAGGAGGCCCACCTCAGAAGAACAGAGAGAGCAGTGGGTCTGATAAGGAGTCAGTAGGTTACACAGATAGTTAAGACCCAGTCTGTATAGGACTTACAGATCAGTAACCCAACTGTGAAAGTGATTCGACAGCTCACCGGCAGCCAAAGCAGATAACTCAGTACCAGAGTCAAATGACAAGACCTCAGAAAGCGCATCAGCGACCTGGCTACCACATTCTGCACCAGCTGCAGGAGACGTGGGACCCCTCCATTTACCCCAGGGTACAGAGCGTTATAGTAGTCGAGTCTGGAGGTCACAAATGCATGAACTAGTGAGGGCCAGTCATCGGGCCGGATCAAGACCTTAATCCGAGCAATGTTCTTAAGGTGGTAAAAGTCACTCCGAACAACAGACGACATCTGAGCCTCCAATGTCAGTATATCGTACAGGATGCCCTTCCCCCCCCAAAGATTCTTCACCTTAAGAGAGACCGCGAGAAGACAGGAACTGAGCATCAAGCCAGTCACTTCTCCTGCCACCTCTACACCCGCCAATGACCAAGTTCAATCACCAGCACCTCCATCTTGTCTGGGTTAAGCCTCAGTCACCTAGAGGACATCCAGTCTTGGATCTCAGCCAGGCATAAATTCAGTACTGTAACTGCATAGTGTCCCAGGCGCAAGTGACATGTAGAGCTGGGTGTTATCTACATAGCAGTGAAATCCCACACTGTAACGTCTAATGATATTTCCTAAGGGATGGATGTACACCGCAAACAGCATGGGTGAGAGATTCGAGCCCTGAGGAACTGCACATGACAGGTGCTTCGAACAAGAGGAAAATTTCCCATGACCACCCTCTATATCCTGTCTGTTAGAAAGGTCTCAAACCAGTCGGCCTGGCAGCACAGCAGCAAGGTACCCGCTTGCGGCGCCGACATCCTGGGTTCAGGGATGGAGGGCTGGCTTGGGGGAGAAGGCTCAAGCGTCCTAAAGACAGCTCTCCTTCTCCAGGGAGAAGGGGGTAGAGTGTCCGGTGCCTTATGAACCCCTGGCGGAGGCCTGGGGTTCCACTGCAGCTGGCATCATCCACCATGGCGGGAGGGGCAGACACTGGTCTTCAACCCTATATGTCAGTGCATGCCCCACCCCCAGGTACCGGCATGTTAAAAATGGCCGGTGACCCCATGATACCCTCCCCAGTCCCACCGTATATGCTGCACTTCCTGGTTCCAACCAAGAAGTGTGTTCCAATAGTTGGCTCACACCCTGGCCCCATCGGGGGGGCGCACAAGTAGTCCTGTCGGCAGCGGTGATGCCCCCGGTAATCTGGATGCAGTTTCACATGGGGGGGGGGGGGGTTGTCTCGGCGTCCCCACCTCATGGTGGTAATCCAGGGCAGTCGGCAGCCGGATGGTTGCAGTGGGATGGGTGGATGATAGAGATTTTATTTATTTAGCTTTGGTTGACCGGGTAAGTGCACTAGACAAATCCTGCCTATTTTCAGGCACGACCCGGGGGAGGGGGATACAGATGAATTCCAACTGACCTTGAACCAGATTAAGCTGTTGGTGGTAATTTTTTAGTGAATGAGGGAAATTTGGCCAGGACACCGGGGAAATTCCCCTACTCTTTTCGATAAGAGCCATGGGATCTTTAACATCCACCTGAACTACCACCAATCCAGGCAGATGGGACCTCGGTTTAACGTCTCATCCGAAAGACGGCACCTCAGAAGTGCAGCACCCCTCTCATGCTGCACTACAGTGTCAGTACTGGGATATTAACCAAAGTGCCAGATGTGGGAACTGAACCCACAGCCCTCTGATCTCCCAGCCTCAGAGGCGAGTGTGCTACCTACTGAGCCACTGACACTGCTATGCCGCCCCCCCCACAAAAAAGAAAGGTCTCAAACCAGCAGATGACTGTGCCGGTGAGTCCACAGAGCTCCCTAAGATGATCCAACAACACACCATAGTCCACAGTACCAAATGCTAAAGAGAGATCGAGAAGAATGAGAACTGTAAGGGTCATCAGGCATATTGCTGATAATGTGTCTCGTTTTTCTCCACATGCTGTACTGACAACTGTCAGGTAGTCAGGTAATTGGCATTATGCAAGCCAAGAGATTCTAAGATAAACGTGTGTTTGCTCGTGGAGTCCAGTTTTCTGGAGGTCTGATACTCAACCCGGGTAGGGGGAGTGCTATTAGAGACCTGTCCTGAACAGCCATGATTAAAACTGAATCAGTGTTCAGCTGGATAAAATAATGCTTTTTATTCCCTATGTGCTACATACTGCTACTCTGCCTTTCTAAAGACAGCCAAGGGAGTACTGGGCCTGTGCCAGGTAGTCAGGGTAGTGTCCTCCAGAGCAACATGAATAGGAGAAACCACTGAGAAAGCACTCTCCACCTCCAAGAAATTACATAAATTCTTTTATGAAGAATCTTCTTTGTCCAAGGAGAAGTTCAAACACTCCTGGATATGCCTCATTAATGCATGGAAGGTAGGGTTCACTGGGAGGAGAGTGGGATCTGCACAGGACTATGTCATCATTCCCACAGGACAAAGCTCAACTGGCTGAATCCTCCTGCCCCAGAGAGTGGAAAAGACAGGGGTCCAGGTCCACTCCTGCAAGGTGCTACCATTAAATTAGGACTTGAAAGATCTCCTTTGTCCCTACCGTCCCCTCCGACCTCCCCGATGAGGGATTGCTAGAGGTTCCCAGGGTACATCTGTAAACATCTGGAGCAAGGGCATTTAGTTTTGCTGCCCAGTCCCTGCGGAACTCTCCACCTCATCGGGTTCGAGACTGCCTAACTGTCCAGAGTTTTGAAATAGCTTTGAAAACCTATCTCTTCAGCCTGGCATTTATTAATTGAGGTTTAGTTTGCTTTCCTATGCTGCTATTATACTGTTGTTTGTTGAATTATACGTTTGTTAGAATAATTTATTCTGTTTTATGTATTTATTGTACAGGCGCCTGGGTTTTAGAAAGGCGCCTTTTTATAAATAAAATTGATTTGATTGTTTACAACTTGAAAGGTCACATCCAAAAAAATCACTTTCTTCCAAATTGACTCTGCTGATACAATGTAAATTCTTTTTTTTTTTGGCAGGACCCCCGTCTGCCCTCAGCCCTGGTCACGGCCCCTGGAGACCTCCGCCACCATCCATTGTTGCCAGGGTCCCACAGTCACCCCCCGGCGGGCGGGGCTGCGGCCACCACTTCCGGTAGCCACGGGCTAGTGTCTGCTGGGGACCCGCTGCATTGTGGCTAATTGAGGTCCTCCGGGAGGGCTTCATCTCGACGGTGGTCCTTGCCCGGCTCCTTTTTTCCGCCATTTTTCATTGGGGAGGCGGGGACGTGCAATGATGTCAGCGTCCGCCCCGCCTCCCAGAACTGCATGCATCGGCCGCTTGTGTTCCCCCGGCCTCTGCCAGGGGTCCGCAGTGTGCCGACTGCTACCCTCGCCTCCTGGAGAAGGAGGCAGTCCATGGGATGCTCTATCCTTCTCCCCAGCTGGCTCCTCTGACGATCCGGATCCGCCTCAACCCGGTCGCCGTGTCGCAAGCGGAACTCACCGTCATACCGACGGGTCATGCAGTAAATTTAATTACTATTATTTAATCAACCCACAAACAGTTTAGCCAATATACATTACCCATCTCTGACGCATATGATATTGTCCATAAAACAATACCAGTACAGTATGTGTCCAAGGTGGGGGTTGTACTGATGACATCAGATTAGAGTAGGAAACAGAGGTGGTGAAAGACAGATTCAAAGGGGTTATGCCTGTGATACCGTAAAATCAGCATATAATTAAGTCAGGAATCTAAATAGGAAGGACCTTTCACAGGCAGTAGGAATCAGGAAGACATATACTGGAACCACAGATCCAGTTGTTAATTTTTTTTTTTTTTTTTTATGGATTACAGAATGAGAGCCCAGGAAGTTAGAAAAATCATTAGAGACAGCTGGAATATTTTGTTGACAGATCAAGATTTGAGGAGCCGTATTGGTCCTATGCCGAGAGTAACATTCAGAAAAGGATTAAATCCTGGAGATCATTTAACCAGCAGGAATTTTTCAGGTCGGAAAACGACTCAGCAGGGTATTAGGACGTTTTTTTTTACAGATGCAGAAGATGTGCTGTTTACGACTATGCTGCTACTGGTACAGTTTCACATCCTAAATTAGGAGTGGATTATAAATAGTCCCAGGATACTGACTGTCAAGCCAATCTCTGTGTATATGTCAGCTGGTGTTCTTGTGGCTGGGTCTACACTGGCCGTATAGTGCATACTTTGAAATGCAGGATTCAGGAGCACGTTTGTACTATTTAAAAAAAACATATATCACAAAATGTCATAGGGGCACATTTTAAGGGAGCACATACAAGTAAAACGATTGGGCTGAAATTTCGAGCACTTAAACATTTATGTTCCCCAGAAAGAAATAGAGATAGGTTGCGCCTTCTCCTTCAAAGGGAGACATTCTAGATTTTTAAGTTGCAGGCACTCCTGCCAAATGGTCTCAATGATCAAACTGATTTTAAACCTCATCTGCAAGACATTTCTGGTCAAAAGCGACTAAGCTAATGTAGATAATTTTACTAATAAATATCCTTTGATCGTGTTGCCACTTAATATTTATATTTACTACTTTTTGTCAGTGCTGCAGTTTTTTGTATCAAACTATTTTGTCCATTTCCACTTTGCAGCAATACTGTATCTGGATACTTTTGGTGGATTACTTAATAGTAATTTTATCATGTTAAACAAGTCTTTAGTGCTGCTTTTCGGAGGTTGACAATCGTTTTATGGTGCCACTTGAAAATTACAGGGACCTGATAGTGATTTGTCAGGTCCTGCTACCTTTTGGGTTTTATATAATTATATATGATTCATGTGGCCTCATTTTTTAACAGGGAGCCAACAAATCTGTTGATCAGACTGTGCCTGCTTTTAATTTGATATTTGTTACAATCTGGCAATAAAGAGCATAGCAAGAGCATGTTTTTCTAGGTAGATCAAAATGAACTATTATTGCTAATAGGAGACTCTAGATTTGCAATAACTGCAACTTGATTTATTTTTATTGTTACTGATAATGCACTTGTTTCCTGTGATGTTTTTTGATCTACCATTTTTCACATTATTGAGTGATTTTATTTGTTGTAAATTAGTGAATGGGATATTTAACTGTATGTGCTCTTAAGCAGCCACACCCCCTGAGGTAGCAACTTTGGGTGGCAATACATAGGGGCTGTTGCGCTGTGTTTCTTTGCACTGTTTATTAAATCTTAAATTTGCCTCCGAGCTGGTGTTGTGTGCACTGTTCTGCTGTGTGAAACGGGCTGCTGCAGTTTGTGATGGGTGGCAGACCACTGAAGGCTGTCACCCCTCAAGGAGACTGAGGTGGCTCACGGGTCCATCAGGTACCCCCTCTGGTTGGCGATCCTCTGGGATACAGGCTGCTGCAGGCTGTCACCAATTGAGGTGGCTCAGGGGCCCAGCAGTTACCCCGCTGGTCTGAGATCCTCTGTTCTGCTATTTCTGGGTTCCAATTTCCAATTGTTTAAACAGGAGTAGCACACTAAGCTGAATGCTTGTTTACAGGTGTGACCTGGGGGCACAGGGAAGTTAAGTGGCTTGTTCAGGGTCACACAGTATATGCAAGCTGGGGGCTGTGGGATTCAAACCCAGGTCTCCAGAGTTACAGCTCAGAGCCTTAAACCACTGCACTATACTGCCTCCCCATTTACAATGATCTTCTGTGCTGCTGGTGATCCTCTGTTCTGCTATTTCTGGGTTTCTGTTAGAAATCAGGCACTGTCCTGTGACTGGTTGGCGATCCTCTGTGCTGTTATAAGTCCTGCACTGTCCTGTCACTATTTCTTTGGATGCTGCTAGAAGTTGAAAGAGCAGGGGGAGCCAGACGATGCAGGTTGGGTCTGTCTGGTGAGCCACTACTGGCACGGCCACCAGAAAACTGGCTCAGTGCAGGGAGGTCACATCAAGGAGGGCTCCCTAGCACCAAATGCCTAACCCAAAAGCTGTTATCTGCAGAGCTGCTGGAAAACAAAAGTAAGAAAAGAATCAGATTTCTCTGTCACAGAATAACAACCCTGTGTTCAAGCTGCCTAGGTTCGTGGAGACAGGAAGAAGACTGGCACATTCCCCTGGGGGTTGGGCCCGTGCCTTCTGTGCCACAAGTTTATTTCATGCCTCTACGGAAGCCTGAGAGGGAAGACCCCAGTTGTTCAGCAGCCATGCGACCAGCACAAGGAGGGAGAAAATGTTAAAATATCTAAAGGCAAACCAGTTTTCCAAACTGAAATTTTCAGGCATCTAACTCCCTGACCCAACTAAACCTTATAACAGGTGCTGGCGATCTGAGATGTCCAATTTAGACCATGGTGACTATACTATAATCAAGACAGTACTTATCTCTTAGTTGTTTTCGAGTTGAACAGATGAAGGCTACTTCCCTCCTGGATGTCACAAATAACTGCAGAGAGAAGGGGATTTTCTCCCATTCAGCAAAGTTAGTTTTGAAACAAATCCGAAGTAAAACAACAGTGTCTCCAATTCAGAAAAATTTAAGTCAGTTTGAAACAAATACTCAGTAAAACAGCAGTGTCTCCAATTCAACAAAAACTTAAGACATTTTTAAAAACATAATGGGTAAAACAGCAATGTCTCCAACTTAGCAAAAACTTCAGACGGGACTGTAGTCCCTCATACCTGAGCAGAGGATGCAGCAGGCTGCAAGTACTCACTGGGACTAACTGCGGCAGTGGCTGCCATACCTTCTTGGTGATCTGCAAGAAAAGAAAGACATTAAATTAACATTTATATAAATCATAAGTAATGCATACATAAATACACAGATGCTGACGGCAGGAAACAGCTGTTGGCCCATGCAGTCTGCCCACTCTATTCTGCCTTGCCCTAGCAGCAATTCCGCTGTATCCCGCTCCCTTTTTGGTAGCTAAACCCACATGCCTGTCCCATCCCTGCATGAAGCTGCCGACTGATTTGTCCTGTACCACTCCCTCTGGCAGCTTACTCCACCACCCTCTCCATGAGGAAGTGCTTTCGGACGTCCTTTGTGACTCTCCCCTCTAACAGCTTCAGATTAATTCCCTCCCATCCCTGTATCTGAACTCAAGGAGAGGAGTTCCTTGACATCCGCCCTATTTATCCCAAGCAGGTTCTTGTATGTCTCGACTGTGTCAGCCCTTGCCCATCTCCTTTCAAGAAGGGCGCATGTTCAAAGCCAGTAGCCCCTCCTTGTACGTCATTTCCCCAAGGCCATGGATCGCCTTAGCTGTCCTGCGCTGACTGCTCTCACTTTGTTTCAGTCCCTCCTCAGGTATGGACTCCAGTACCTTCCATAGTATTTGAGGTGCAGTTGCACCAGTCACCTGTACAGAGGGAGGATCACTTCACAACTTCTACCGCTTATCCCCTCCCTATGCAGCCCTTGTTTGTTTGTTTAGCCCACTGTCCTACTGCAGTGTGCAGACGTTTTTAGGGTCTCCAATGCCATTAACCCTGTATCCTTTTCTTCTGTCGTGCCATCCAGCAGCCCATCGTTTCATACTGCACCCTTGAGTTCCTTTTACATTTCTTAGCATTAAAGCTCAACTGCCTGCTCTCTGATCAGCTCTCCAACGTCCCCAGATCCTCCCTTAGTTCCATTCTACCTTGCACCATGTTTAAACTTGCACAGGTCTTAGTGTCATCTGTGAAGACGCAGATGAATATACCAAAGGGGACTGGTCCTAGTACTGACCCCTTAGGTACTCCGTTTGTTACTTCCCTTTTCTCTAAAAGCTCCCTATAAGTACCACCCTTTGTATTCTACAGCTCCTGAATCAATTTACTATTTTTTCTTTCACCCCAAGGTCCCTAATCTTTTTAGACCCACCTCCTGTAGGGAACAGAGTCAAAGTCCTTGCTGAAGTTAACTGCCTGCCCTTTGTCTGCTGCTGTGGTTACTCATCTGAAGAAATTGCTAAAAACTAAAAAAAATGAAGGAAAATTTAAGGACCATATAAAGAAAATGATAAAAGATGGTGTGAATTTAGAATTATGCTATGGCAAGGAAAAAAATTATGATTTCTGACTAGCTGGGTCTTTTCCGCATGAGTAAATTCCTGCATAACATACAAAAAGACCCAGTTAGCCTTCTCACAAAACCAAAAGTAAAAAAATAAAATAAAATAATCACTACTCGCACATCAAAAACGTAAAACACCACCCTTGTTGTTTTTCATTAATGCACTGCCCCCTTAAAAGTGATTTTCTTATATCTCCCATTCACCAATACTGATGGGTTAACTTAACTGTCTTTGTGGAACTGAAGTGCTAGCTTTATTTATTTATTTATTAAATGACCCCCTCTCTTTCCTGGATTACTACCCCTCAGGAGACAGCTGTCTGTAACCAAGAAACAGGCAGCGAGAGAAAAAGTGCCACAAACCGAGAAGAAAGCAGCTCCCGAGTTCTGACCTCCTGAATTCTGCTGCAGTCTGATATATATATATATATATATATATATTTTTTAGTACTGTGCCCGCTCTGTTTCACCAAGGAGGTGACTGCGGCTGAAACTGGCTGTTGAGTGATGCTGACTGCGACACAGCAGACAATCCCTAAATTCTGCGCAAGCAGAGAGAGAGAATTGGCTCCCAGCCCTATCTACTCTACTCTTTTCTCTCACAACAAACATCCCATCTGTAGCTCTAAAAAAAACAAAAAACAACGTATAGTGTGTAATGTATCGGGGGGAAGGATCTCACATAGCAATGGTTTAAAGGAAAGATATTCCACACAAAATCAATAACACTTTTTTTGTATTTATTTCTTTTAACAAACAAAAGCATTTTAGTAAGTTTTTTTTCTCTTAAACCTTTACACGCTATCAACTGTATATCGCAGTAATCTACTCCAGAAGGTGGGTTATACTGCTTTTACCCACTTCTGGTGTGGATCTGGTCATAGGTCTGCAGCCTCGTGACCAAACCACAACAAGCAAGGGTAAATCCCAGCATAATCTACACACTGTCATGGATTATTGCTCAATTCTACTACACAGTAGCAAAGAAAAAATTACTCACCTTAGTAATGTTGTTTCTTCTAATGGAGTCTTGCTATATTATGACAATTGCAGTGTGTCCCAGCCTTAGAACTGCTCCGGAGGTGAAAGAGTTAACTTCCATGCCATGCATGGAACTTAGAGCGCGAGCTCGGTTAGAAAAGTTCTGTCTGGATAATTTCAAACTGAAACTGTCAGATCTTTACGAGCAAATCTCACTAAGGTTCTGTGTGGAAGCTGTAACCTACACTAGCCAACTGGCTACTTAAGTATTAACACATTTTCCTGGTCCCAACACCAAGACTCAAGTCAGGGGACCAGAAAATAAGATAAGATAAAATAAAACACAACACCCAAACACCCCAAAAAGAAGAGGTGGAAAACACAAGATGGGCATCAATAAGTACCAACACTGGACTGCCCACCCCATCCCTAAAGTAGAAGTTCTGAGAGGGGCAGGCTGGGGGGGAGGTCATAATATAGCAAGACTCCATTAGAAGAAACAACATTACTAAGGTGAGTAATTTTTCTTCAAACAACATGAAGACTTGCTATATTATGACAATGCAGAACTACAGCAGTACCTCCATGGAGGAGGGACAGAACCTACTTAGGAAATAAGCTCTGAAGCACAGCTGTGCCAAATCGAGCATCCTCCTGGCCTGAATGTCCAAGGGTAATGCTTAGTGAAAGTATGTACTGTTTCCAAGTAGCTGCTTGACATATCTCTAGATAGGGACGCAGCTGTACCTCTGGTAGAGTGAGCCCTCAGGCCTGAAGGGGAACCTTACCCAGTTTTTGATAGCAATTGGATACAAGAGACAATCCACCTGGCAATGGATCTCTTAGTGGCAGGTTTCCCTTTCCCAACCTCACCATAAGTGAGAAAGAGTTGGAGGGAGTCAAACCTGTGACCCTTGGTACGCTCTATGTAGTAACTAAGGGCCCTCTTAACATCTAAGCTGTGCAGCCTCCTCTCACCAGAGGAGGAATGGTCAGTGAAGAACACTGGAAGACAAATAGATTAAGGTGGAAATCTGAAACCACCTTAGGCAAAAACTTCCTTTTTGTCCTGAGGACTACCTTATCCCTGTGAAAGGAAATAAAGTCAGTCTCCACTGACAAAGCTTGCAACTCACTCATGCGCCTGGTAGAAGTGATGGCTACTAGAAACACAGTTTTCCAAGTCAAGTACTTAAGCTCTGCCGAAGACAGAGGTTCAAATGGGGGTTGCATCAGCTGAGCAATGCAAACATTAAGATCCCAGGCAGGGGCAGGGTCCCTGAATGGTGGATTGGTATGAAGCAATCCCCTGAAAAACTTGGAAAATACAGGGTGAGCAGAGAGAGAAGAGGGCTTCCCTGCTGAAATAAAAGCAGAGACAGCTGCCAAATGCACTTTCAGGGTAGCTGGTCTCAGTCCCAAAGAATTAAGATGGACCATATAGTCCAAAACAGTGGGCAAATCAGCAGATTCTGGGGAAATATGCTTCCCAGAGCACCATATGGAAAACCTTTTCCATTTAGAGTTATAAGTAGCCCTAGTGGAAGGCTTCCTAGAAGCTTTCAAAATTTCGAGAACACCTTGAGAAAGGTGTAGGTCAGCAAACTCTAACTCCTCAAGAGCCAGGCCTTGAGGCTGAGGGATTTGAGATCCGGATACCAAACTCTCCCCTGGGCACAGGTTAACAAATTGTGGTTCCTGGGGAGACACAGGGGAAGATGGACCGCTAAGGACAGAAGGAGTGGGTACCAGGGCTGTCTGGCCCAATCTGGAGCAATCAGAATCATCTTGCAGGGCTGAGATCTGATTTTGACTAGCACCTTGAACAGGAAAGGGAAGGGGGGAAGGCATAGAGAAACTTCCCTTCCCATCGAGGAGGAAGGCATCCAGGGGGACTGAGCCCAACACTGGGGGCCTGCAACAAAAAAGTGGAAGTTGATGATTGTCTGGGGCTGCAAAAAGATCTATCTGAGGGATGCCCCACCTGGCAAAAACTATCCCCAGTACTCGGGGATCCAGTGACCATTCGTGATGGCCCTGGGAAATCCTGCTGAGAGCATCTGCCAGGACATTGTCATTGCCTGGGAGGTGAACTGCTATGAGGGAGGTGTTCAGGGAATAAGCCAGAGACCACAACTTCATTGCCTCGGTGCACAAGGCCGAAGACCGAGTGCCCCCTTGTTTGTTGATGTACCACATTGTAGTGGTGTTGTCTGTTCTGACCTGTACCACTTTGTTCTGAACAGATGCAGAAAAAACCTGAAGTGCTAGAAAAACAGCTCTGAGTTCCAACAGATTGATGTGGAGCAGAGATTCCTGAGGAACACATTCCCTGGGTGGAGAGGTCACCCATGTGAGCTCCCCATCCCAAAAGGGACGCATCTGTAGTAAGGGTCAAGGAGTGAGATAGAGGGATGAAAGGAACCCCTTGTCTCAGATTGCTCTGATCCTGCCACCACTGAAGGGCCTGGATCAGGGTTCGAGTTACTGGGATCAATTTGGATAGGGGATCTCTTCTTTGAGACCAAAAGGCTCTCAAATGGAACTGAATGTCCCTCATCTGAAATCTTGCTCCTTGCAGTACGGCTGTGGAAGCAGCCATGTGTCCTAGGAGCTGCAGAAAATGCCTTGCTGGTCGAGAGACCTGCAGGGTGAAGGAGGAGGCCAGAGCCACCAGGGTCCTTACCCTTTCTAGGGGAAGGAAGGCTCTGGCCTGCTTTATGTCCAGTTCTGCACCTATGAAGGTGAGTACCTGGACAGGTTCTAAAACTGACTTTGGAAGATTGAGAAGAAAGCCTAGAGAGGTAAGCAGCTGCTGGGTAACCTGCAGGTGTGATATGACCTGGTCTGGAGACTGACCCACAATGAGCCAGTCGTCTAGGTAAGGAAAGATGGCAATCTTTGCCTTCTTAAATGAGCAACTGCTACCAGGCATTTGTGAATACCCTTGGGGCAGAGGTAAGGCCGAAGGGCACTGCTCTGAACTGATAATGGCCTGAGGGCAGTTCGAATCTGAGGTACTTTCGGTGGGAGCTTCTGATAAGAACATGGAAGTAGGCATCCTTGAGGTCCAGGGAAGCTAGCAAGTCCCGTGGCCTTAGGGAGGGTAAAATCATTCCCAGAGTCACCATTTTGAATTTTGGTTTTAAAAGGTGCTTGTTCAGATATCTTAGGTCCAGGATGGGCCGCCATTCTCCTGTCTTTTTGGGGTAAGGAAGTACCTGGGTACAGTCCCTTGCCCTGGTGTGAGAGAGAAACCCTTTCTACAGCTCTGAGAGCCAGGAGGGTTGAGACTTCTGTTTCAAAGCAAGAGTCTCTAGAGGATTTGCAGGTGGAAAAGATCTGATTCTCATCTTTGGAAATTTTTTGAAGCTGAGAACCAGACCCTGGCTTACTACTTCCAGGACCCACTTGTCTGAAGTTAAAGACTCCCAGTCCTGGGCCAAGTAAGCCAGCCTGCCTAAGGTAATAGAATCGGCCCTGGGCATCCCATCAGGGTGCCTGTTTGGCAGGAGCTTTAGGCTGAGGGGTGGAAGCAGGCCTGCTCATACCCGTCTGCCTCCCTCTGAAGAACCCCTCTGAGCGTAAGCTGAAGAGAGGCCTGGATTGGTAAAGGTCTGTGAAAGGCCTGCCTCTACCCTGGGGGCTGCCTCTGAGGAGTGGCTTGCCGTTCCTTGGCTTGTGCACTCCTATAAGTGGTTCTATATTCATCCATTTTCTTCATATAATTCTCTGTCTGCTCCCCAAACAGAGAATTTCCCACCTAGGAAAATCCATGGCCTTAGCCTGGGTATCCTGTGACAGACTAGTACACCTGAGCCAAGCCAATCTACAAAAAGCCACAGATGTAGCCATGACTCTAGAGGATACATCATTAGAATCCACTGCAGCATGGAATTGCACCTTAGATGCCTCAATACCATCAGCAGCCACCTGTTCCAGCTCCTTGGCAAGCTGGCCAGGGGCCTGGAGTACAAGGGGTGAGAATGGTGCAGAAATGGACACAAGTCCCTTTACACGAGAAAGGGTCCTGAAGGAACTGGAAGTAATAAGAGTTGATAAAGCAATGGGGCCAGATGGGGTGCACCCCAGGATCCTTAAAGAACTAAGAGAGGTGGTGGCTGAACCTCTTGCTATCCTGTTTAGCCGATCACTAGAAACAGGGAGGTACCCAAAGACTGGAGGATAGCAGATGTAGTCCCTTATACAAAAGTGGGAACAAAAGCGGGGAACTACAGACCAGTCAGCTACACCTCGGTGGTGGGAAGATCATGGAAGCACTACTGAAGGAAGACTGGTGGAACATCTGGTTGTCAATGGACTACAGGACCCAAGGCAGCATGGTTTCACCAGGGGAAGGTCATGTCAGACCAACCTCATTGAATTTTGACTGGGTGATTAGGGAGGTGGATCAGGGGAGGGCAGTGGACATGGCCTATCTGGACTTCAGCAAGGCCTTTGACACTGTGCCACATAGAAGACTATTGCACAAACTGGGGAATATGGGTGTGGGCAGGACAGTAGTGCGGTGGGTAGGTAACTGGCTGGGCAGCAGGACACAGAGGGTGGTGGTAAATGGCTGTTCCTCCACAGAGGGAAGAGTGACCAGTGGAGTACCACAGGGATCAGTGCTGGGACCGGTACTATTCAATATCTTCATCAGTGACATTGCATTGGGACCTAGAAGGCAGAATTTCACTGTTCGCTGATGACACAAAGCTCTGTAACAGAGTAGACACACCAGAGGGTGTAGACAGAATGAGAAGGGACCTGCAGAAACTTGAAGAATGGTCAGGGGTTTGGCAGTTGAAATTCAATGCAAGAGTGCAAGATAATGCATATGGGGCACAAAAACCCTGGCACAATATATCAGTTGGGGGTGAGGATATAGCATGCACCAAGCAGGAAAGGGATCTTGGAGTTATCATCTCTGATTACCTCAAGGCAGGAAACAGTGTGACAAGGCAGCAGGTAAAGCAAATAGGATGCTGGGATGCATAGGCAGGGGCATCACCAGCAGGAAAAGGAGGTCACAATTCCACTATACAAGACACTAGTGAGGCCGCACCTGGAGTACACTGCAGTTCTGGAGACCTTACCTACGTAAGGACATAGACAGGGGTAGAGAAGGTTCAGAGGAGGGCAACAAAGATGGTGCATGGATTGCATCACAAGTGCTATGAGGACAGGTTGAAGGCACTGAACATGTACTCCCTGGAGGAGAGGAGGAGAGGGGATATGATAGAGACATACAAGTATCTTACAGGGAGGAACAGGGTGCAGGAATGCACTATCTTAGCGAAAAAGATGTTCCAGGACTAGGGCATGGGATGAAGTTGGAGGGAGGACGATTCAGAGGAAGCGTGAGAAGAACTTCTCACAGAACAGGTGGTGGACAAGTGGAACACCCTGCCAGAGGAAGTGGTGGGGCTGAAACAATCACAGGATTTAAGAATGCATGGGATAGACATAAAGGACTTCTGGAGGTCAGGGGTAAGGGGCAACAGACTTCCTGGAAAACATAAACTGAACTTACAAACTTAAATGGGCAGACTGGGTGGGCCATAGGCCCTTATCTGCCGACACTATCTATGTGTCGATGTATCCCATCTAGATTTCTGGTATCTTGCAACATAGGCTATATAATTTGCCTGTCTGAGTCCCAAGGACGCTGCCATGTATTGTTTTTTAGTCATGGCATCAATCTTCCTGGAGTCCTTGTCAGGAGGATGTGAAGCCAGGGGAATATTAGCCTTATCACAGGCTGCAGCCTGAACTACCCCAACATGGCTGCATTGCTGTGAAAAATTCTGTATCAGGACCTGACAAAGGTGTACCTCCTGTCCATCTTTTTATCCACAGGAGGCACAGAATTAGAGCTTTTAAAATTTTATTGTTTGTTTCCTGAAGGATTTATGTAAAGGAATAGACAATCTCCTGGACTCTGGTATATCCATCATCTCCACAAAGTCAGGCTCCTCTTGCTCATCCACAGCTTCTCCAAAGGGAGCTGGAGGGTTCAACAACTTTTTATAAACAGAAAATGAGAGGGACTCAGAAAGCCTGGGGAGACTCTCCTAAAGGTCTGTCTGGGGAGATGTCCGGTTCAATGGGCACATCCAGACTTTCAAAATCACATTCACACTGTTCATAATCATCCCCCTCCTCTGGTTCATAAAACTCCTCTATATCATATTCTTGAACCCGGTGGAACCGTCGAACCGACCTTTTGCCAGATAGTGGCCGGTTCGAGACGGAATTCCGAAAGCGACTGGACAATTTGGATCGCTTTGGCTATCTCTGCAGCAGTTGGAGAAAGGATTTTGACTCCACACCTGCTGACTTTCTAGTTCTCTTTGCTGGAACTGGCTCCTCTGAGTCAGCTTTTCGTTTGCCCGAGGAAGTCTTGCCCTGGTCAGAGGGCACTCCCTCCAGTTCGGTTGGCACCGAACCGGGCTGGCCATCCGGGTCAGCGGACTTTTTGGCCTCTCGTTCCCTGAGCCTACTAACTCTCTTATCTAGGGTAGCTGCAGGGAAATTTTTGTAAATCTGGCAGTCTGCACTGAGGTGGTCAAACCCCAGACAATAAACACATGTGGTGTGAGGATCAGCCTTGGCAAAGGCTTCCCCACAGACACTACAGTGTTGAAACCCAGTGGGCCCGGTTTTTCTTTTGGGTTTCTCAGACATAATGCCAGCCTAACCAAAAACTTGCCCTTTTCCGGCAAATGCCAGGCAAGACACCCTTATCGGTTCCCAACCGTGTCACGGGTCGTGGAAAAAAACATAATGAAATCCGTTTTTTTAGAACCGATAAGAACCGGGAACCGCACTCTAAGTAGCTTTAAATGAATTTAGAAAAAGGTTTTAAAACAACCTGATCGGTTCAAACCGAACCGATAAACATTTACAAGTTCCACACAGAAATAAGCCTGTCTGTTACTTACAATACCACAGACAGAGCTTGAACCGATCGGTTTGCGGTTAAAATAATTATAATCGCGGTTGAATTTAACCGAGAAAACACTTTTAAACCAAGAAATGAACCGAGCAGTAGGAGGAATCTCCGGAGCGACTGTTCAGTGAGGCGGAGTAAAGAATCTGACAGTTTCAGTTTGAAATTATCCAGACAGAGCTTTTCTAACCGAGCTCGCACTCTAAGTTCCATGCATGGCATGGAAGTTAACTCTTTCACCTCCAGAGCAGTTCTAAGGCTGGGACAAACTGCAATTGTCATAATATAGCAAGACTTCATGTTGTTTGAAGAGCGGTATCAATGGACTCCTGGCCTGCTTCTGCTCATAGAACCACAGTATAAACCTTAGTATATTTCTCCTTTGCATGTCACCTCCCACTGGCAGTCAAATGGTATGGGCCCTAAGAAGCAGCCTCAACTGGGAGGGTTAGTGCTGTACAACCACGCACAGCACTTGTCTGCCAAACACAGCATCAGCAGAAATAAGAACATCTAGAGGGTAATGCCTGTTGAATGTATAAACCTAGGGGTATTATATTGCTGGTGTAGCACGGCAAAACGCTACACAAAACAGAGGGAAATACTAACCATCTTCTTTACTCCACAGCACTAGACTGCTAGACATTTTTAACATTTTTATCAGGTTTACATGACAGTCAAACAATGTAAGTATTTTTTAATTTGGCTAATTAATGAGTGGAAAATGTTATGCAGCTTCACACCTGAGTAGCATTTTCACATCCATACCTGCTAATCATTTTAACTTACATAGACCCTGAAACAGAGGTCAGTGAAGCAGTGTTACAGATGTACTCCAGGGACACTGACATTCGCTCTGAAGCCGAGACTCGTTCTGCTTAAGAGTTTGCTATAGTCACTGCGGAGACCTCTCTGATTTGGGGAGAGAAGAGCCCCAGGATGAGTATGCTAGCGATAGGAAACATTGCCATTTCCTAGAATTTCTGTAGCTCTGGTAACCACATTCCTTTTCCGAACCTTGGAGAACAAAGAGCTTACACTGCTGCAGAACAGCTTAGCTCACGAGGTACATTTTTAAGGGTGCTCTGAGCATCTACAGAAATGCAGCCTGTCCTCCTTAACGTTTTGGGGGTTTGGACAGAGGGAGATCAATGCTGCTGCCTAGTTTCAGTGGAAGTCAGAAACCACCTTAATGGAAAGGAGGGCACCAATCTGAGGACCAGTTTGTCTCTGTGTCAGTGGCTCAGCAGGTAGCACACTTGCCTCTGAGGCCGGGAGATCAGAAAGTTGTGGGTTCTATCCCCACACCAGGCACTTGGGTTAATATCCCAATACTGACACTGTAGTGCAGCATGAGGGGGGTGCTGCACTCCTGAGGTGCCGTCTTTCGGATGAGATGTTAAACCAAGGTCCCAGCTGCCTGGTCAGGTGGGAGATCAGGGGGATGTTAAAGATCCCACGGCACTTCTCGAAAAGAGATGGGGAAGTTTCCCCGGTGTCTTGGCCAAATTTCCCTCATTCACTAAAAATACCACCAACAGCTAAATCTAGTTCAAGGTCAGTTGGCATTCATCTGTATCCCCCTCCCCCCCGGGTCGTGCCTGAAAAATAGGAAGAATCTGCCTAGTGCATTTACCCGGTCAACAAAAACTAAATAAATAAACCACTAAATAAGGCTTCTTGTGCAAAAAGCTGCTTGTATCTCACTAATCCTCCTAGCCAAGCAGATGGACATAATAAAGAGAACCTTAAGGAAAGGGAGCCCCAGGGAAACCTCAAGGAGGCACTCGAAGGGGGGCAATTAGAATTTCAAGGACCACACTAGGCTACCAGGGAGGTGGAACTTGTGTGTTTCTGCGGCGGAGCTTGTGACATGCTTTGAGATAATGGGCATGTGGATGGGGCCCTAGGGAGCGCGAGTCAACATAACCCAGGACAGCCAAAAGGCCCGGCTGCAGAAAACCATGACACCGGATATTGGGGCAGCTGCTGGCACCAATATAATCTTTAAAAATACCTCCAAGTGCAGTGCATGTTCTGTACAGTAGTGCCGCATACTGACAATGGTGAACACAGAAGAGGAGGAAACTGGCGATGGTACTGATGAATGGGAAAATGCCAACATGTCTCCTGGAGGGAAAAATCCCCTGTATGGACGGCTGCTTTGTTGGAGCGTACTATTTCCATCTTGAAAAATGAGTACTTGATTCTTTTGGTGTTACATTTGAGAGCTAAGACAATTGATGTCCCCTGTCATCTTCAGAACGATGAAGTGTTGGCCTGGTGGCCTGAGCCCCATTGCTGTGGGGGGACTGGTCAGATTGCTTCAAAGTTTCTGAGATGGTTGATAACAGCTAGCTTGGACCATGTCAGTGAAACATCTAAAAACCCATTGATTGGACTTGATCTCCTTCTGTCAGTCTGCAAACAGTAACAGCCTTGCCCAAGAAGAGGCCATGAACCAGTAACGGTGGGATCTCAGTATGGCTGGCTGTCCTTATGATCTCCATTGTCCCCACAGTTTATTCTGCCTCGCCCTTTTTCACTGTAGCAAAATGACATTTGGTGAGATGAGCTTTGCACCTCGTCTTATGAAAAGCTGATGTAGTGTATGAGGTGGCGTCTACTCCAGGGCTTGTCGCCCATTTTGTAGATTTAAGCATTCTAGTAGTAGCAGCAGTAGATTTTATTTCTTTTTGGCAACCTTCCCCAAAGGCTCAGGGTGCCCTTACAAAATATAAAAACTGATTATCAGTATATATAAATAAACAACCATACAAATAAGAACAAATAACACCCACTAATATATAAATAATTCCTATTAATCAAACATTCAATTATTTCTTAGACCCCAAAGGCTTGTTGAAAGAAAAAAATACTTTAATTTCGTTTTAAATATCCCAAAGGAGGGCAACTACTGCAGGGACCCCAGCAAAGGATTCCATAGGTTTGGCGCAGCCACTTCAAAAGCCCGAGCCCCAGAAGATTTTAACCTTGTACTGGGGACCTCCAGGAGGGCCTCTCCCGTGGATCAGAGAGAGCAACCCAGGGTGTAGGGATGCAGGAGCTCCTTCAGGTAACCCGGACCCAGCCCATGCAGGGCCTTATAGGCCAGCAGACCTATTCTGAAGGAGATGCACCAGCACACTGGCTGCCAGTGCAGTTTGCGCAACACTGGCATAATATGACAGGACCTCGAAAGGCCCATCAATAGCTGGGCTGCAGCATTCTAACATACTAAAAGCCAGCAGGACAGGCATGACAGTCTTTCGCGTCTGCTCGGTAGCCAAGCGGCGGCTTTCATTTTTCCTAATATGCAGTCTAAGTTGTGCAAAATTGTTCCGAAAATTAGCCCCATATACTTGCATGATACGGCGTCCCGCACTCTCCTGGCTAAGCGTCCACGATGCGCAGGGGCAGAGCGGGCAGACAAGGGAAGGGATCGGCTGGCTGGCAGCTCAGCCAGAGTTACGATCCCTTCCAAAACCTTACAGAGCATACTAAAAATTTTACTCTAGGCACAAAAGGGTTACCGCTGCTCCAGGGTTAGCCCAGTATGTAATTTTGCAACTTTACTTTAAAAGTGACAGGGAACACACAGAACTATGAGCACCAGCTGGGCTGCCTTTAAAACACCACTGATACCCCCAAAACAGAAAAAAATCCACTGAGGCCTCTCCTCCACCCCAGCAACAATCTGCAGTAAATGCAGCGACTCTGCAAGACCTGGGAACAGTGACTCTCACGCCTGAGGACAGACAGACCAACCTTTTAGTCAAGAGAAAATTGCTGTCAGTGTGGAAACAGTTAGACTGTGACTTGAAACTCAGGCCAGTATTCTCTTCCCTTACTGGTCAGATAGCACAGAATGAAATGAGCACAGCCATGCTCACAGACACTCAGGCCCCCTTCCGTGACCAACGGATCCAACACACAGAGGCCCAAACTGACTGGCTGACTAAAAAACTGGAACATCTGCAGAGCAGGAGAAGCAGCAGAAACCTTTGCATAACAGGCCTACCACACACTCAAAAGGGAAAGATGCTATACAGTACCTGCACTCTAACCTTCCTCAGTTGCTCAGACTGGAACCTTCCCGAGTATGACTTTGAAAATCGATCAGGCCCACAGAATCCACCAGGCCAAACAATTTGTTGCCAATCCCTGACTACACCCCTTAATCTTGAAATTGCTGCATCATCAGGACAAAGAACTGATTCTGAAAAGAGCCGGGTTGTCACAGTATCCCAGTTTCATGGTATACCGCTGTATCAGAAGTCACAGCAGGCAGAGGCACATCCCAGATCCTATTCCACTCAAGAACTCATATGCCACACTGGCAAACAGGGACAACCAAATAGAGGTACCCAGAGAAGTGGAAGGAAAGGATGTGGAGGTTAGCCAATGAGGTGACCTCAGCGGGGAAAGCAGTGGACCCCAGAAGAGGAGGAAACAAATCCTGGCGGGGGACTCCATCACAAGAGGGATCCAGCTAGGAACACAGGAGGGGGAGGACAGGGAGGTGAGGTGCCTACCAGGTGCCACGGCATGGAAGGAAGATCCTGGGGATCACTGGGAAGGCAAGATGGGAGGGTGAGCTGGATGTCATTATCCATCTAGGTACTAATGACCTGGCAAATGGGGAGCCAAATGAAGTTCAGGAAGAGTTTAGGAAATTGGGAAGGGGTCTCAAGCAAGTAGCTACTTCTGTCACTTTCTCAAGTACTACCTCGAGAGAGCAAGGGAGAGACATAGGGGTGCACCAGGAACTTTAACTCATGGTTGAAGAACTGGTGCTGTGAGAAGAGTTTGGATTCATTGGTGATTGGGGACCCACCTGGAGGGATGGAGGCTTGTTCAGGCCTGACGGCCTGCATCCATTCTGGAGGGGAATCCAAGCACTCACTGGCAAGTTTAAATGCTACACTGACAAGCATTTAAACTAGCAAAGGGGGGTGGCAGGCCAGCAAGGAGGGTACCTACTTGCTCACCCCCCACAGCTAGCAGTGGAACCAATGAATCAGAGGAGTGGCTATCTCTACAAAGCAGTGTGCAAATGATGGAGATTAGCGCCCAAGAGGTGGATAGGTAGAAAAGGGGCAAAATTCAGCAGAAGGGCAGACAGCAATGAGAACCAGGGATAAAGGACAACCAGAGAAGGGGCTGGGGTAGAACAGCGTTAACAGTCTAGGGAGGTCAAATCATGGAATGCCATGTGTGCAAATGCCAGGAGCCTTAGCAACAAGATGGAAGATCTGGAGGCTGTCATGGTGCAGTCAGACCTGGACACTGTGGCCATCACTGAAACCTGGTATAATGATATCGACGACTGGGAGATGGCCATACCAGGCTACAAAATATTCAGAAAAGACAGGGCAGGTAGGAAGGGAAGAGGAGTGGCACTGTATGTGAAAAATGACATAAGGGCCATAGAGATCCAGGAGGAACAAAATGGGGGAGAGATACTGTGGGCTAAGCTGGAAAGGAAAATGGGGCCAGCCATCCGCACAGGTGTGGTCTACAGACCACCAGCTCAGGAGGAAGAAACAGATAGGGAGCTGATGCTAGCCATCCAAAGGATGGCAGACAAGGGGGAGGTAGTACTGGTTGAAGACTTCAATATTCCAGACGTGGACTGGAGCATCCCAGCAGCAGCATCAACTAGGAGCAGATTTATCTTGGACTCCATTCATGGTGCCTTCCTCAAGCAACTGGTCATGGAACCAACTTGGCAGAAGGCAATACTGGACGTTGTGCTCACAAACAGGGACAGTGTGATGGGGTAACAGTGGGGGAGCACCTGGGGAACAGTGACCACCAGTCATTGTGGTTTGAAATCACAGAAAGAGCAGAACCAAACCACACAAAAACACGTATCCTGGATTTTGGGGGCAGACTTTGGGAAAATGGGAGATACTTGAAAAAGGCATTAGAGAATGGGGCAGGAATCAGGGGTTGAGGAACAGTGGACAGTATTTAAAATGGGGATTACAAGAGCAACAGAATTATGCATTAAGCAGGTTAGCAAGAAAGGAAGAGGAGACCATTGTGGTTTTCAAAGAGGTAGCAAAGAAGTGAAAGCCAAAAGATTGCATTCAGGCAATACAAAAGACACAGTCAGAAGGGACAGGGAGAAAGTACCAGGAGAAGCAAGGAAGGCAGGGAGGTCAGTAAGGAAGCCAAAGCTCAGACAGAACCACATTGCAAAATCAGTGGGTAGAGGAACAAAACCTTTTACAGGTACATAAATGAAAAAGAAAGGCAAAGGGAGGGATAGTGAGACTGAAGGGGGAGGATGGGGGCCGCGTGGAGGATGACAACAGTAAAGCTGACATATTGAACAGGTATTTCTGCTCAGTCTTTTTCTGAGGAAGAGGAGGGTAATGGGTCTGAAGGGAGTACAAAGGGTGAGAATAGTGCAAAAATGGACACAACTCCTTTACATGAGAAAGGCCCTGAGGGAACTGGAAGTAATAAGAGTTGATAAAGCAATGGGGCCAGATGGGGTACCCAGGGTCCTTAAAGAACTAAGAGAGGTGGTGGCTGAACCTCTGGCTATCCTGTTTGCCGATCACTGGAAACAGGAGGTACCCAAAGACTGAGGACAGCAGATGTAGTCCCTTATACAAAAGTGGGAACAAAGAGGCGGGGAACTACAGATCAGTCAGCCTCACCTCGGTAGTGGGGAAGATCATGGAAGCACTACTGAAGGAGAGATTGGTGGAACATCTGGTTGTCAGTGGACTACAGGACCCAAGGCACCATGGTTTCACCAGGGGGAGGTCATGTCAGACCAACCTCGTTGAATTTTTTGACTGGGTAACTAGGGAGGTGGATCAGGGGGAGGGCAGTGGACATGGTCTATCTGGGCTTCAGCAAGGCCTTTGACACTGTGCCACATAGAAGACTATTACACAAACTGGGGAATATGGGTGTGGGCAGGATAGTAGTGTGGTGGGTAGGTAACTGGCTGGGCAGCAGGACACAGAGGGTGGTGGTAAATGGCTGTCACTCCACAGAGAGAAGAGTGACCACTGGGGTACCACAGGGATCAGTGCTGGGACCGGCCCTATTCAACATCTTCATCAGTGACATTGCGGAGGACCTAGAAGGTAGAATTTCACTGTTTGCTGATGACACAAAGCTCTGTAACACAGCAGACACACCAGAGGGTGTAGACAGAATGAGAAGGGACCTGCAGAAACTTGAAGAATGGTCAGGGATTTGGCAGTTGAAAATCAATGCAAAGAAGTGCAAGATAATGCATATGGGGCCCAAAAACCCTGGCACAATATATCAGTTGGGGGTGAGGATATAGCATGCACCAAACAGGAAAGGGATCTTGGGGTTATCATCTCTGATGACCTCAAGGTAGGAAACAATGTGACAAGGCAGCAGGTAAAGCAAATAGGATGCTGGGATGCATAGGCAGGGGCATCACCAGCAGGAAAAGGGAGGTCATAATTCCACTATACAAGACACTAGTGAGGCCCCACCTGGAGTACAGTGTACAGTTCTGGAGACCTTACCTACGTAAGGACATAGACAGGGCAGAGAAGGTTCAGAGGAGGGCAACAAAGATGGTGTATGGATTACATCACAAATCCTATGAGGACAGGTTGAAAGAACTGAACATGTACTCCCTGGAGGAGAGGAGGGAGAGAGGGGATATGATAGAGACATACAAGTATCTTACAGAGAGGAAAAGGGTGTGGGAATACACTATTTTTAAGTGAAAAAGATGTTCCAGGACTACAGGGCATGGGATGAAGTTGGAGGGAGGATGATTCAGAGGAAACGTGAGGAAGAATTTCTTCACAGAACAGGTGGTAGACAAGTGGAACACCCTGCCAGAGGAAGTGGTGGGGGCGGAAACAATCATGGGATTTAAGAATGCATGGGATAGACATAAAGGAATTCTGGAGGTCAGGGGTAAGGGGCAACAGACTTCTAGGAAAACATAAACTGAACTTACAAGCTCAAATGGGCAGACTGGGTGGGCCATAGGCCGTTATCTGCTGACACTGTCCATGTATCTATGTATTGATACCACGGACAATTTCTATAACCACCATTACCGTGATTCACGATATACCGCAGTACTGAGACCATTCAACTAGGTTTTTTGCATGTTCAGGGACAACTGTCCTTTCCACACCAACTCTCCCTGATGTAAGAGTTTGAGGAGATTTCTTTTTTGTTCAAAAATTACTTGTTCTGCAATTGTATGATGATAACTGCAGTATTACATGTGATGGTTACCATACCATCAGAATTTCATACCATGACAAGCCTACCAGGGAGTTAAAAGAAATTACAGTTCCAAGCACCAGGATCTCGTTTTACCCCGACTACCCGCATAGCATGCTGGATTGAAGGCAAATGTTTGATTGTGTGAAGGCAGGCCTGCAGAACAGAAGTCTCCCCCACTCGCTCCTCAATCCAGACACCCTAGCTGTCACCCTTAAGGGCAATGTCGAGTACAGTAGAGTTACGTAAGAACTTACCTAACAGTAAATCTTCGAGAGAGGCTCTTGCAGTAGGTACTCACATACTGGACTAAGCCGCCAGGCGTTAGGACCTCACGGAAAAATTCTAGCTAGCCGTGTCTGGCAGGGGACCCCCCCACCGACTTCACATGACGGACATCAGCGTGATGCTATATAAGGAGCAGTCCCCATGCCCGCCTTCCAGTTCTCCCACTGGAGACCTAAAAAGGTGCAACAAGAGAAAAGGAGAGGGCTCTTGGAGCCTAATTACTGTATGTCTAATACGAAAAACCACAGAAGGAAACTCAGAGGGTGGTTGGGTTAGGGAAAGCAGTATCTACTGCAAGAGCCTCTCTCGAAGATCTACTGTTACAGCAAGTCCTTGCATAACTGTACTATCTTACTTCGAGAGGGTTCTTGCAGTAGGCACTCACATATAGGACTGAGTACCAAGCAGTGACCTGAGACAAGTCTGTGACATGGAAGGAAGGAATGAGTTTTCCCATGACTCCAGGGTACTCACGAAAGGAGTCCCTGTAGGACAGCAAGGCCAAAGCCCGCTCTATGCCTAGACACAATGTTCAGACTGTAATGCTTGGTAAAGGTATGGACAGAACTCCAAGTTGCAGCCGCACAAATGTCTGCAGCTAAAATATTCCTGAAACAAGCAGAAGCAGCCATGCCTCTGGATGAATGTCTTTTAACCTGACCCAGATGGGTTTTGTTGTACTTCTGATAAAAGAAAGTAATGTAGTTTGCCAACCATTTAGACAAACGTTGTTTAGAAACAGCTGCACCCTCTCTTTTGGACGCAAAGGAAACAAACAACTGGTCAGTTTTACGGACAGATTTTACATAGAAACATAGAATTTGATGGCAGATAAGGACCGCTTGGCCCACTCAGTCTGCCCATTTCCCTACCTAATGGATAAGCTGCAGATCCTAGTTAACCAGCAGCCTACCTCTTCCTACCCCCAACCCCCTAGAATTGCCTTATGACTGTCCTATGCATGCTTGAATTCCACCACTGTTTTTGACTCCACAACTTCCTCCGGAAGACCGTTCCATGCATCCACAACCCTCTCTGTGAAAAAATACTTCCTTAAATTACCTCTGAGCCGCTCCATCTTCAAATTGTGCCCCCTTGTTCTTGCACACCTCTTTTTTTGAAAGATGCTACCCTCTTGGACTTTGTTGATTCTCTTGAGGTCCTTGAAAGTTTCTATCATGTCCCCCCTCTCCCTCCTTTCCTCGAGGCTATACATATTAAGCTCCTTAAGTCTCTCTTCATATGTCTTCCGGTGCAGACCCTGTACCATTTTAGTTGCCCTCTTCTGGACAGCTTCCATCCTGTCTATGTCTTTGCGGAGACTGGGTCTCCAGAACCGCACGCAGTACTCCAGATGGGGTCTGACCAGCTGTCTGCACAGAGGATAATAACTTCTGTTTTCTACTGGTGATGCCTCTCCCTATGCATCCCAGTACCCCCCAACCCTCCTTGCTGCCCTCTCACATTGCCTGCCCACCTTTAGGTCATCTGATATGACTACCCCAGGTCCTTTCCATTTTTGTTGTTGTTAGTATCTCACCCCCATTGTGTACTCTTCCTGGGTTTTGTTTCAGGTGCATTACCTGCACTTCTTAGCACTGAATCTAAGCTGCCATACATTTGACCATTCCTCTAACCTTGCCAAGTCCCTTCTCATCCTTTCCACCCCACCTTGTGCATCAACTCTGTTGCAGATCTTTGTGTCATCTGCAAAGAGACATACTTTTCCTTCCAGTCCCTCTGCAATGTCGCTAATAAAGACATGGAAGAGGACCGGTCCTAATACTGAACCCTGCAGTACCCCACTAGTAACCCCCCTTTCTTCAGAGTGGACTCCATTTACTATTACTCTCTGTGTCCTATTCTCCAGCCAATTTTGTCTTATTCGTATAGTACTGAAGAATTCTGTGTATGTCCAGAGTGTGCAGAAGTGCTTCCTCCCTACTGGAGTTCTCCGGATAGTACACTGGCAAGTCCAGTGACTGATTCAAGGTGAATTCTGATACCACTTTGGGTAAGGACTTAGGATTGGTCTGCAGAGCCACCAGGTCTCTGTGGAAAATCAAGTAAGGAACCTTACAAGAGAGCCTGAAGCTCTGAGATCCTTCTAGCTGAAGTGATGGCTACTAGAAAAAGTGCTTTCCAAGAAAGATAGCGCATGTGTGAACTCGCTGCCGGCTCGAAAGGGGGCAGAGTTAGTTTCTCTAGCATGAAATTCAGGTCCCATGGAGGAGCAGGGCTCCGTATTAGTGGTTTATGATGGAGGATCCCTTTCAGGAAAGTTCTGGATACCTCCAACTGGGCCAAAGTCTTCTGTCCCACAGGGATGTGATAGGCAGAAATGGTTGATAAGTGTATTTTTAGAATCAAGTAACTAAGACCCAAGTCACAGAGATGCAGCATGTAATTGAAGACCTTTGTGACTGAACAGGAGAAAGGTTCTATCCCTTTCGAGTCTGCCCAGATGGAAAACAGTTTTCATTTTATGGCATATGTGGCTCTGGTGGAGGGCTTTCTGGCCTCCACCAGAATCTGTGCCACCCTCAAGGAAACCCCAAAATGAGCAGCAGCTACTTCAGTAGGTGCCATGTGTGCAGCTGAAGGGACTTGAGACCTGGATGTACCAGGGTCACCTGTTCCTGTGTCAAGAGACTGTGAGAGACCGGCAGTGGAAAGGGAGGTTCCACTGACAGCTGTTGCAGTAGAGAGAGAGCCATAGGTGCCTCAGCCAGAATGGAGCAATGAGGATCATCTGTGCTCTTTCTGCCTGGAGCTTCATTAGCACTCTCTGAATAAATGGGAGCGGAGGGAGGAGCGTACACAAACCTCCCCCTCCAGCAAAGAGACAGCGCTTCTCGCCAGAAAACACCATGCCCTGGAGTGAGCAAGCAGAAGACTGGAGGTTTTGCATTGAGTGGGGGAGGCAAACAGATCTATTTAAGATCTTCCCCAGTTTGCGAAGATGTCAAAACCCACCAACTGTCTGAGCTCCCACTCGTGTGCTCTGGCTTGCATGCGGCTGAGTGCATCTGCCAGAATATTTTGAATGCCTGGCACGTGAACTGCCATCACATGTAAATTGTGGTTGGCTGTCCAGTACCACACTCTCATTGCTTCCCAGCAAAGGGGATAAGAGCAGGTTCCACCTTGTTGTTTTATGTACCAAACTACACACGTTGTCCATCTGTCTCGTAAGATGACCTGGGAGAATGAGATGCTGGAAGGCCTCGAGGGCGTTCAGCACAGCTCTCATCTCGACTCAGTATGTCAATGTGAAGAGACAGTTTGACTGGGACCAAAGACCCTGTATTCTGTGTGGTCTCAGGTGTGTTCCCCATCCCAGGCCTGAAGAATCAGTTGTCAGTGTTTGGGAGGGGTTATCTGAGCGAAACGGAACCTCTTCGGAGAGGTTGTCCTGCTCTTGCCACCACAAAAGATCATGTGCCATTGGATCCGAGACCAGATCTCGTGGTCCAGATCGTCTGATCTTTGGTACCACTGCACTCAAAGAGTCCACTGAGAGATCCCCATGTGTAGTCTGGCTAAGGGGACCAAACGGATGGCCACCGCCATGAACCCTAGCAGCAGAAGAATTGCTCTGGCTGAGATTTTTTCCTGAGAGGCTTGTGACAGAAAAGCCTTGCCCTGGATTGTATCCAAAGCTGCCCCAATAAATTGGAGCTGCTGGGTAAGGACCAGGTGGGATGTGGCATAGTTGACCGTTATACCCACCCATTGGAAAGTGTCCAGGGTAAGATGCAGAGCTGAGACTAGGGCCTCCCTGGATGGGGCTGAGATCAGCCAATCATACAGGTATGGGAAAACCTGGACCACTTGTCTGCGCAGGAAAGTTGCCACTACTGCTACGCATTTCGTGAACACCCTGGGAGCCGAGGACAGGCTGAAGGGTAGTGCTTCGAACTGGAAATGTTCCCCCTGAAAGCAAAAACACAGGCATTTGTGGTGTGGTGAACAGACTGGGACGTGCAAGTAAGCATCCTCATATCCAAGGCGCAGAGGCACTGACCTTTCTGTAAGAGAGGAAGTAGGCTGGGAAGAGACAGCATTCTGAACCTCTTGTATTGCATGAAGAGGTTCAGAGAGCTCAGATCTAGAACTGGTCTGAGGTAGCCTGTCTTCTTGGGAACCAGGAAGAAATGCAAGCAGTAACCTTTCCCTTGATGTTTTGCGGGAACTGGTTCTATTGCTGACTTTGCCAGCAGGGATGTTATTTTCTCTCTTACCAAGGGTAAGTGGTGGGGTGGGTAGAATGA
The DNA here is from genome assembly GCA_016271365.2 of Neoceratodus forsteri. Lineage (NCBI taxonomy): Eukaryota > Metazoa > Chordata > Ceratodontiformes > Ceratodontidae > Neoceratodus > Neoceratodus forsteri. Next base: position 163,301,890 of record JADMNL010000032.1, read on the forward strand.
GTGACCTGGAGGTTTTGTTGGAGGTCTGTCTATGAATTCTACTGTGTGGCCTTTTGCCACCAGTTGAAGCACCCATGAGTCTGTTGTGATTTTCTCCCATTCAGGAAGATAATGGGAGAATCTTCCCCCACCGGCTCTTCTGGAGTGCTGATCAGTGGAGGCGGGAGGGCTAAGGAGCCATGAGGCAGAGGACAAGGCCAAGGCTGCGGCTCCTGAGGCTTTGTGAGACTTAGCCGGGGGGGGGGGGGCCACTCTAGCGGTCGAGGTTGCCCGACATTTGTTTTGACATCGGTTCTGATTTTGTCTTTGTTGGTGATGCTGCCATCTCCAAAATGGCTGTTCTATTTCTGTGGAGATTTGTACATGAACTGCACGGATGGAACGCAAGGCCTTGCCTTTATCTTGGAGATCAGTAATTATATCCTTGACGTCTCCGCCAAAAAGTACCAACCCCCTGAAGGGAGCATCCTGTATGGCCGTCTGGATCTCAGGTGCCAGGCCTGAAATCCGAAGCCATGCATGGCAATCTCAGACTAATGGCTGTTGCCGAGCCCCTACCTGCAGCGTCCACTGCATCGTAGGTGGCACGTAACATGTGTCACATGCAGATCTAGTTGATCTGACCAGATCGGCCATCTCCTCTTTGACAATGGAGTCCTGAACAGTGTCTATTTTGGACTCTAACTGACCTAGGAAAGATTTTTGAGTGTCTACCATGCAGGTAACAAACTTAAGTGCCCGAATTCCCAAGGTAGGCGAAGAATAAATCTTCTTCCCATACTGGTCCAGAATTTTAGATTCTTTATCCGGGCACTAAGGTGTTTCAGTTTCGCGGACTGGTCAAGGTCGCATTGATGACCACAGAGTCTTCTTTGGGGTGGAGACTAAGAAAATCCCTGTCGTCTGGAGATTGATAAAACCTGTCTGCTTTTCTGGCCACTGGGGCCAGTGAAAAAGGCTGCTTCCAGACAGTGGTTACTAAGTCCTCATGCGGCTCTATCCAGGGCAGAATGAGGTTTGGAGAAGAGTCTGCCAAATCAAGGTGGGCTGCCAGTCTCCGTCTTTGCGGATCCTGGGCAACTGTGTGCCAGTCATAGGCTGCTTGAATTTTCCTGAGGCACTCCAAGAAGGAGGGGTCCTCTAGAGGGGGTTTTGGAGACTCTTTAGGTTTAGCGTCCTCCAGTGTAGGGGTTTCCAAATCGGAGTTGGAGTGGGCCATGTCACTGTCCGAGTCTGAGGAATCCTGGTCACTATGAAAACTGATGGCTAGAAGCGGGATGTCTAATGACCTTGAAAATTCCCAGGGCCGAGGATTAGATAAAGGTTCCGGTTGTCTGCCCTGCGTCGGGCCCTTAGGACCTTACAGCAGGGAAGGATCCAGCGAAGGAGGCCTTGGAGTCGGCATCGGGGCTGTCAATGACTGACACTTTCTAGCTCTGATGTGAGCTGCAACTTTGCTTCTGCCCACCAGGACTCGAGGACCGCTAGAAGGTCCACTTGCGGCTGTGGTGGAGGGAACCCATAGCTGGGGTACCCATAGAAGGGGTAGTTAAAGCTCGATGGAGGGTAGCCTGGTATTTGAAATCTTGACGTCGGATACTGTGGCGTTGGGTATTGCGGAGGATAGCCCGGTGTTGGCTGCCCAAAAGGGTTATCAGGTTGTCCTGATGAAGGGTCTGATGGAGGGGAGGAAGGGCCCAGCGTCGGCCCTGTCGGCTGTATTGTCAGGTCTATACCGCGTCCCATGGGGGTGCAGAAGGCCCTGATGGAGGATGCAGCAAGGTGGGCCCCGCTAGTCCGGACGTTGAACCCGAAGTAGGACCTTGCGGGACCCAGATGCCTGAGGGAGTAGGAGAGACAATCATCTGGTTCGAAAATGGCACTGGCGTTTGAGGCTCCAGCAGAGGGGGTAACGGAACCCCTGATGGTGGGCGATCTCCTGGCTCCAGCTCTCCCACAAGGGAATCTGGAGGTACCGTCTCTATCAGCGGTAAGGGAGATATCGGAGCAGACTCCACCATCAGCTGCGTATCCAATGTCAGCTGGGCCATCATCTCTTCGTCAGGCCTGTTATCGGGGCCTGACGGAGGATCTGGGGCTGGGCGTCCATCGGAGGAGCCGGCGGATGGCTTAGCAGCTGTAGCCGCTCAAGAAATCAGCGGAGATGGAACTAGACTTACAGGTCCCACTCATACTGCTAAGCCTTGAAATCTTTGAGGCCGTAGAGGAAATGGGTGCCTCCCGATCCTGTGAGACTTTCATCAGGCCCAAACCTGGGCCGGACTGGGGGGGGGGGTGTGACAGCTGTTTGGTAGCCACCAAAGTGGTCGAATGCTTATCCCCCAGAGGGGATGTTACCTTAAGGGTCACGACTCCAGCGGGAGGCGGCAGGATCGCTGGGGACCCTTTCCTGTCCCGATGTCTCTCCTTGTCCGTCTTTTTGTGGTGGCCCTCCGGGGAGGATGGCGATTGCCTGAGTTTCTTTAGCTCCTTTTCCATACCGGCCATTTTTCTTTTTAAAGATGGGCTCCCAGGACTCTGCTGCTGACGCTACGGTAGTCAGAGCAACATCTGGCAGTGCTTGCAACCCTCGACCTTATGGCCTGTGCCCAGGCAAAAGGCAAAGGGAATGGCCATCCATGTGAAGCAGCAGAGTTCCACAGGAGTCGCACTTGTTCTTATGCAATTCTGAAGGCATCGGAGGTAATAATAATAAAGCTTTATTTATATCACACCTTTCTAAAATCAAGGCACGTTACAATATCTAACAACATAATAAATAAAACCAATACATAATCAAGAGTTCTTAAAATCACAGTATTAATCAAAATAAATCTTTGACCATAAATAGGTCTTCAGAGCCTTTTTAAATTCCTCCACGGACGCACACTGAGGAAGCATACAGAGTAGAGAATTCCAGGGGATCGAAGCAGCATACATAAAGGAACAAGCACCTGATGATTTCAAAGAAACCCTCAGAATCTCTAATAACCCCTTGTCTGCTGAGTGGAGAGATCGCTTAGGGCAGTAGGGAACTAAAAGCTCTTTCAAGTAGTCCGGACCCTGTCCGTGTAGGGCTTTGTAGGTCAAAAGACCAACTTTAAAGGTGACCTGCCATTGACTTGGCAGCCAGTGCAGATCACGCAGCACCAGCAAAATATGACAGGCATGAGATGTACCTGTCAATAACCAGGCTGCAGCATTCTGCACCAGCTGCAAGCAGTGGATAACAACCCCAGGAAGCCCTAGATACAGGGAGTTGCAATAATCAAGGCGTGAGGTCACAAAGGCGTGAACCAACATTGGAAAATCTGTGGGCGGAACAAGGTGCTTAATCCTGGCGATGTTCCTAAAATGGTAAAAGGAAAGTTTGACAACCGCTGACACCTGTGAGATGACATACACAATGATTTTTTGTATACATAAAGCGAGACATACGATTAAAGTAACTGTTTTTTGAAGTTGTGCTCATCCAAAGATGGCAGCGACAGTAGCAGCATTCTTCCACGAGGTCCAATGTGCGCATGTCGATGGCCTGAAAGAACTGGAAGGCGGGTATGGGGGCTGCTCCTTATATAGCACCATGCTGACATCTGTCAAGAGAGTTCGGGGGGGGGGGGGCGGTCCCCCTCCAGATACTGCTAGCTAGAATTTTTCCGTGTGATCCTAATGCCTGGCGGCTTAATCCTATATGTGAGTACCTACCGTAAGAGCCCTCTCAAAGTAAGATCTTCAAATACCAGTCGAGGCTGATGCCTTTTTCCAAATCATCTTTTGACCACCCCGTTTATCCCGATCTCCAATTCCAAGCACCTCACAATCAGATGCTCCCATGGAGGTAACAGTTAATCCTGCCCAGGAGGATGACAGGGCCAGAGCACCTTGGGACACTTAAACAATACATACAAACTGTGGGTACAATTTTGCTAGACCATGGCCGTAAGCAGACAATGCCTGCTGTATTGGAGTGGGGGGTGGGGCGACTCGATCTCTCTGACTTGGGAGCTGACTTTTCTAGGAAGTTTCAGACAATGCTCTGCCCGGAGTCCAGTCTAATTCTTCCCTGTCCTCCCTCCCATCTACTGCACTAGGCCTCGAGGGAGATTATTATACTGCCTCTCCAGTCTGCCAAGTGTGTCTTCATACCCTATCAGCTTGATGCACAAAAGGGATCTTCTTCCACTACAGCACTAGGGACTTCCTGGATCACATTCCAAGACTGTGCTACTAATGCTCCACCAATTCTAAGTAATGATCCCTTATAGTCTTCGCAAATATCACCAGACAAGCTCATGGGTCCTCTCAGCACTAACTGTTATTTACCTACCTGAGATGCACTCACGTAGCCTGACTTCAGAGTCTCCACTGGACATGAAAGTGGGGTAACTGGTAAAACATGCCCCAGGCTGATACAGTGCACCATATAGGATTCATATTCCTAACTACAAGGGACACTTTTTTTTTTTACTGTGACACCGGGCATTTACTGCAGCTTATCCATAAAGACTGTGCTGCACTACCCTGCTGCTCTCTGACTTCCGTCCCCAAAACCCAATGGCCATTTACTAATCTGTGCCTGGGGCCCCTCTGAACTGGTCCCCATGTTCTCTGCTGGAACACCATTTAACAACCTGAGCTCAGATTCTCCACTGGACATAGAAATGGGGCGCTCAGACTGACAGGCCCCAGGCTGCAGCTGCACACCAAGCGCACCTCTATATATTTTTGATTTCTATAGTGGGAATGAACTATCCTGTACTGGACTCTCAATGGTATGATAGCCATTAGGGAACCTTAAATAGTGTCTATAGGAGTTGTGTGTTCAGCTTGGTTGTAAATTGTACCTTTATTCAAACCCTTGGGGGTGTTTCCATTGTTTGCGTGAGACACAGCACACTTCTTGAACAGTGTTACAAATATGAAGCCATCTAACACGCTTTTATCAAGGATTGATATTCAAGGTTTTGTATATGGATATCCCTCATCCTGAAGAGGTAGAGGCACTTCGAAAACCAATACATTTATGGGTTTTTTTGCAACTATTTTATGAATTTTTCCGAATGCATATATGAACAAAAAAGATTACCAAAAAAACAATACACCATCTCAGTAGCAATCAGGATAAAATAAGATCTACAATGTAAAACAGCATTAGGTGTATATTAAAGTAATCCAATCAAAATTAAAGTAAAAACAAAACCCAACCTCCCACCTTCTCACCCATCCCTTCAGCCCAATACGACACAAGCTGGGTACCATGGTGCAGTATTTAATATTGTTAGTAAAAAAATTAACATCCTATTGAGGAAGAAGCAGTTATTCACGTGGCAGCATCTTCAAGAAAGAATATAAGGCCGTCCAACAGGTCTGGAACTTGTGACACCTATGGTTAGAAAGCCTGTTCTGCAGTGTAGGCACAAAGAAACTCCTGAAGCCATTCTGAATAGGACAGGGTCCAATCTCCTCTCCAGTGTCGAACAAGTGAGTTTAGTAACAAGTGTAATAAGGGCCAAATACACCTGGTCACAGACACTAGGAAGAAATGATACATTTGTATACAAACCTGTCACCCCCAGAGTATGGAGGTAATGTTGTCCTGAACAGAACAGGTTTTGAAGTAAAATTTATTTTTGGTCCGGGATGAGGGCATCTTTTGTCCCGAGTCACACAAACATGTTTCTGGTAATGTGGGAAAACTATGTTTTCAATGCAGAAAATACAATTTTTAGACAAACCGACTGTATAAAAGGTGCAGTACACGGACGACCTCTTTACAGTCTGGGATGGGACACGAGGAACTTGTTGCGTTCACAGCTTACTGGGGGGGGGCACAAACAAACTCCAACATAAAATTTATCGTTACATTCAATGCAGAATTCATACATTTTGGGGGATGTCACTGTAAACAAGGAAGGAGGAGTTTTTTTGGAAAGTACTCTTTCTCGGACCTGACCAGACCTTGATATTACATAAAGTAGCCATGCTTGGCATACTGTAGAGAACGTTCTGGTCAGCCAGTACATTATAGACTGAGACGTAACTGTACAGATGTGGCTCTGATGTTCAGGACGGGGCAAGGCAGTTTTGCAACTAGTTCATCAGTAGAGGATATACCCAGTACTGACAGCGGAGAGTCATAAGTTACTAATGTGGATCAGAATGCACTGCTACAAACTACTGGGAAAAGAAAAAATAAACCAAGCTAGAAGTGTCCACTAATTTTGTTATTATATTCGGATCCCAGACACTAATGGTAAAGCAAATAATTGATAAGAACTGGCACATCTGGAACTGGATAATACACTTAAACCTCATGCATCAGGAAAACCTCATATGGTATATAGGAGAAGTACAAAAATCTTGGGGGGAAAAAATAGTTTCTAGCTTTTTAGACTGATGCCCTGAAATAACCTCTGCCTATCTTACCCATCAGGGACACAGCTGTGGGAACTGTTAAAGGGAAATAGTCACCAGCAAGGGCCCCCCCAGTCCCAATTTACACACTGAATTCAAAAATATTTTGGTTTACTGTGTACTGTAATGTAGTAGACTGTATCAGACTTACTTAGCTTAGTTGTAGACTGACATCTTCTGTTACTACAAGTGCCAGAATCCCCTGCATGACTTCAGAGAAGCAGGATGCAGTAAGAAGATTCAATAGTCTGCAAGCTCTGATTTTTTATTAGGTGGTCCCGCTGTCCTCCATGGGCCACGTACAGTCAGAGAGGACGGTACTTAACCCCTGGAGAAAAGTACCCCTCGAAAATATCTGATCGTAGATTATAAAAGCTCTAACTGCACTGCAGGTTACTGAATCTCCCCCAGTGTTCAAAAATACAGCTGCACTCCCAAAAGAGTCCCAAAAACTGCTCAACACACAGAAAGTATGTTGCTAAGAAAGTACAAGTAAAACAGCCCAAGAACTTATCCTATATCATAACATGTTTGAATTCGACACTGAATACTATATCAGGGTGTGTGGCACAGCAATGGGGACATCAAAGGCCCCCGCTTACGTCAACTTATTCTCAGGTTGTGAGAAGAGAAATTTATCAACAAACGAGCAACAAACCTACAGATAGAGAAATTGAAAAGTTGGCTCTGATTTACTGATGACCGCATTTGCATTTGTGAGGGAACCATAGAGTAGGCCCAGTAATTTGTCAGCTGGCTTAACTACAACAATCTTAAAGTTCAAGGATTTACACAGGTGATGTGATTAGGCACATCTACTAAAGAACACAGGAAAACCACTTCCACTAATACACTGTTGAGATTGACAACTCGTATCCCACTGCACTCAGGAAGTCCATCCCCTATTGTCAATTTCTCTGCATCGGGAGAAATTATACTGAATTGGAAGAATCTGACATACAAGCCACTAAGAATTGTCTTCATTTGTACATGTTTTTTATATTATTCCACTTTGTAATTTTGTAAGGTATTTTCTGTGCACTGCTTTGAATGTGTCTGCACGTGTAGCTTGTGAAAATGGACAGTCTTGCTCATCTTGTCAACGAGTATAAAAATTAAAAATGAAAAGAGCTGAAAAACAGATTCATAGAAAGGGGCGATGGGGAAGAGCTCTTACAGGAAGTGCACTGTGAAGTCAGAAAGAAAGATAGGGAGTCCTGCTTATTAACAAAGAACAAAGTAGGGGACAGCTTGATAGCGCTACCACTTGCAACGCCGACAACCCGGGGGGAGGAGGATCAAGCATTCGCGAGACCGCTTTCATCCTCCAGGGGTTGGGGGGTGAGGAAGAGCTTGGAGCTTGACTGCAGGGGTCGGAACAGGCACTGGCCCGCAAGCCAAATGCTGGTAGATTTTGTATCAGACTAGTAAGATTTTCATTTAACTAGCCCTGAGGGTTTGTACTGCATGAGGTAACACTTCAGTACGTACACCAATTGGGCCAGTGGAAACATCTGTGGGGCCAGTGGATTTTCACAGTCACTGGCCCTGCCAGTTAGTGGCTGCAAAATTTAATTTCGTCCCCTGGACTGGTCCCTAGCGGAGGCCAGGGAAGAGGCAGACAGAGCTGAAGAAGTAGGGGAGACGTGGTAGACGTCGGTGCACAAGTTTTGACGTCAGCGCACTCCACATTTCCCAGGGGAAGAAAACTGAAAAACCTCCTGGTCACACAGGATGATTGCTGGCCTCCACCCAGCTACTCAGGTGCCTCCTGGAAATCTGGATCCAGGGTGATGGAGCTGGGAGGACTGCCAGGAAGGAGGGCCCTATAACCTTCTGTACCGAGTCAATTTGCTGAAAGTGGTGGGACTAGAACAAGCGGGCTTGCTTGTCACCCTAAAGGTCACTTTAAATGCCAAAGGTGCAATGTTTGCCAGTATTCCGTACAAGCCAAGTCCTTTGCTTGTCAGAACATCAACCAGGAAACTGAGATAAAGGGACTTCATTTCCTGCACATTTGTTGTTTGCATACTCTGGTGCTCCGTAACTTACACAGTGGGCAGGACTATTACGATGTTAAAGGAGAAAATGCAAGAACATGTGAGATTTACAATGAATAAGAACATGGACACCCCTATAGGCAGATACTTCTTCAAGAACCACAACGCAGGTCCGAAATGCCTAAAGATGATAAGAATCAAAATGGTCAAGCCACCAAGATGATGGGGCGCTAGTGTAACAGACTGAACTATTAAGAAGGGAGAGCTTTTGGACATGCAAATTACAACCTCAGAATCCAAGAGTCTTAAACAAACACTGGGATCTTAAACCTTTTTTGACATTTGATACAGTTTGATATACAGCGGTACCGACGATAATTTAAGCAAAACACCCCCACCCCCCAGCTTGGACGAGTATTCCAAAGTTGAAACTGTTTGATTCTCAATATGTGCAGACATCAGTGACTAAAGTATAGGCATGGGTGTTCATAAATTATAGTGAGAAAGAAATAACACGACCTACTGGGAATTAAACCCAGGCCCCGGAATACTGTGCCAGTGCTCTAACCACCAAGCTACGGACTCACAGGGTTGGGCCTAGGGTTCCCGGCCACACTTCCTTTCTTCAGGCATGGATATTGTGTATCTTGGTTCCACCTAGTAACTCCTTACCACAGTATAGCACAGTGGTCTAAGGCTCTGAGCTGCAAATCTGGTGACATCCAGCAGACCAGGCCTGGGTTTGAATCCCACAGCTTCCACCTGCATACTGTGTGACCCTGAGCAAGTCACTTAACCTCCTTGTGCTCCCAGGTCGCTCCTGTAAAAAAAGCTTTCAGCTTAGTGTGCTATACCTGGTTAAACAACTGAAAAAAAAAAACACATCAACTCCACCCCAATTAACCTCCCCAGACCACTGATGTAACAAATTGGGAATAGTTGTATATGTTTCTACAATGTATATTTACTTTATTTTTTTCTGTGTTTCAGAATGTATTCCACCACTGAGTATCTATCTGTCCTCTCCCTTTATACTGCCACTAGGTGTATTCAATTGTCACTGTAAATCCCAAGGAATTCTGTACACAAACTGTAAGTGGGGCAATCACAGGACGACCGAGAAGCCTCTTTGGTGGCTCTATCTTTCATCTGTCTTGCAAATCTCATGAAGAACTACAGCATTATTATGCAGTTTAAAGTGCATGAGTTATACGATTTAGTAGGCTGGATCACTTTATTTCTTGTTCATCAGGGCTCGCACTGCTGCTTGCCAACCGTGCGCATTTTTATATTTGGTGCCATTTGCTGCCACTGATAAAAAGAAAAATGTCAATGCAGTCCCGCTGCTGCAAGGACTTGGAGGGGATATGATGTGTCATCATAGTGCAGCCAAAGTAGGACAGACCATTGGGCTGGGCTGGAGGACCTCAGACATGCTGGGGAGCTTCAACGGTAGTCGCTTTGCATATGTCAGTCAGCATACGGAGGTACTGCAGTCAGAGGAGGACGGACCGGGCTGACAGGGGCAGTAAACATCACGCGCAAGTTTATCTGTGCGCCCGTCAATCAATGTGTCAGGAGGTAGTCAGAGGATTAATTGGGTACAGGTAGTGGCATTAACAATGGGCCTAGCCAATGCTCCAGACATGGGTGCTATCCCAAAAATCACTGAAGAGTGGGAGTTTTCGATCTCAAGTAACATTGTAGATCCAATTGTGTGGTCTGTGGGAGGTGTACGCTGCTGAAAACGCTGTGGTTGTGGAGCGGTGATTTTATTTTATTCTCCATGTGCTGGCTCTCTCACTGTGTTAGGAGATCTATTTTGGTCTGGAGAAATAGCTGAAGCATTCATGTCTGGTACTATGTGAGGGTGAGGGGGCCTTGAAAAGCAGCATGGTAGCTGTAACAGCAGGTTACTAAATTGTCAGCAAGGTGGCTGAATGAAAGAAAATAAAGTTAAAGCTGTACTGGGGAGGTTGCTGGAAGAGGGTACAGACTGCAGCACAGTCAGGAAGGTGATTCAATTCAGTGTGCCAGTAAGCATGACGACATCTGAAAAAAGTGGTGTACAAAATATTTGGCACCAGTCATGGCTTAAAAAATAAAACCCCACAGCCAGTCCTGTTCATTATTAACAAACATTTTGTATATTGATTCAGCAACCAGAACTGTCTGTAGTGTTGGCTACTGTGCATTTTTAGATAGTTGTTTAATGTATAGTCATGTTCACAACACTTATCCAGTAATGTAGGTTACTATTTTGCACTTTGTGTATTGTGATTGGCTAGCACACGACATCAGATGTATGGGACTATAAAACAACTGCCAGTCTTTCACGTCTCTGCCCCCGACAAAGCCTTTATGGTGAAGCACTGGGGCTTATCCCTCAGTTACCGATTATTCAGCTAGCTAGCTGTACTGCATTTCATGTATTGCTGCCTTTAATTGCATCCAGACTGAAATAAATGCTACTTTTTTAGCAGCATAATTTCTGTGTGCTGAGCAGTTTTGTGGTCTCTCTTGGGAGCGCAGCTGTATTTCTGAACACTGATCTGTTTCATAGCTGGGATTTAGTCATCCCTTACAGAAGCATCCACCCAGAAATCCCTAGAGAACGGCTGAAGTGGCAGATTTGTACTGAATCTCCCACAGCTGACTAGTATGTTGATGTCAGCTGCGGAAGACTCTGGGATTTGTAGTAAAAGATGTCTGTCTACAACTAAGCAATACTACCTACTATACTACAGTGAAGAGTAAGTAAACCAACATGTTTTTGCACACAAAGTGCACATAAAGACTAGCCCCCACATGACTGCGGGGTCCTTGTGCTGACCGTTCCCTTTAAAGAAAAAGTACACTCTCATATCTTGCAAACGTTATCTGTTTCAATGTCAGACAGACAACTGTTTTCCTGTAGCTGCTGGGGACATGCATGTTGTTTCTTTAGTTTGTTTTCACTGTTCATGCCAGTCCCCTGTAACTATCCGGGGGAGGGTCGCCATTTTATGGTTGTTTAAATCTGTGTCCATGACAGCTGCATTGGCACATGAGAACAAGATGTCACAGCACCCCTTTATACTAGGTATCTCTATGCTGAAAGTGCAAATATTCTGGGGGGGGGACATAAAAATTGAAAGCAATCTGAAGGGAAAACCCCTGCAATACAACTCAGTTTACCAAGCTAGCTGAAGGTAAATGTGGTATTTCACACCTTGCTGCAACTGTTTTACTGAACTCTAATTAAGCAGACAGACACACTGTGGAGTCTAAAGGGTGGCGACACATCATGTTCTCATATGCTAATGCAACTCTCAGGGACTTCGCTCCACTGACAAGGGACTGCTTGAGATTCCCAGGGTGCGTTTGAAGACATCTGGGGTCCACTCATTTGCATATGCGGCCCCTACCCTGTGGAATTCTCTACCTCGTCGGGTAAAAGAGCACCTGACCGTCCCAAGCTTTAACATAGCCCTCGAGACCCATCTTTTTACTTCAGCATTCCTAGGGGAGCTTTGATGATGGGTCAGATTTTATTACATAGTATTATTTAAATTATTAATAACTGATTTTATATCATACTATAAGTATGTACAGCACCTTGATCTTCCTGGAAAGGCACTTTTATAAATAAATTTGACTTGACAATGAGAATAATGAGCAGAACATGAAACCTCCCTGGGATAGTTACAGGGACCAGTAAGAACAGTGAAAATAAATGAAAGCAATCACATATATCCCTAACACCTACACCGAAGAGTTGTCTGTTGACAAGGAAACAAAATTTACAACATAGGAGGGTGTCGTTTTCCTTTAAGTTCTGCAGTCCCTTGCCCTGGGAGATACTTTCGGCCCCTGAAAGATGGAGTGGAACACTACCTGAAAAGATTTTATAACTAACATAACCTCATGGTATATTTAGCTTGCTGTGACAAGTGCCCAGCCTACCATGTAGGAAAGACTAAAAGAGCCTTAAAGATGAGAGCAGAGGAGCATCTCTAAGCCATCAAGAAACGAAGCTAGGAGAATGCACTCTCAAAACATGTTCCGTGGCACAGATGCAAACATTGCTTTAAATGTAGGGGTTTGGAAAAAATAATAATAGGGCCTTGAGGAAGAGATATCAAGAATAAACTGTTAAGATGTGAAACCAAGTGGCAATATAACCTGAAATCAAGGCTGAATGATGTTCCAACTGGCCCGGTTGTTGAATTTGTAAATTAATTCCAGTGCATTGGATTTCAATAAAGAGTATAATGATACAGCTTAGGAGTGATTTAGTACAGTATATAGTGAAATATATTGGCTCTCCCTGGCTACCATCTATGATAAACAGGTTGGTGGTGTCGCCCTGTATGTCCCCCAGAACCTATCCTCGTTTCATCATGTTCAGAGAGCCCGTGCCATCCTCTCACACAGCTACTCCTAGCTAAGCTCTCCTCCCCTCCACACTTCCCATGTCAGTTGGTGTTTTCTATACCTCTCCGAAATTCCCTCCCCGCTCATGCTTCTTGTGCCTCCTACGGTGAGCGCCTTCTCCTTGGGGATTTCAACATCAATTGGCTCTCCCCTGCATCCAGGCCCACCCCTACAGGACTGAGTTCTCCTAAACCTTACTCAACTTATCTCAAAAGCCACCTGGCTCAATCCTCTTTCCCCTAACCACACCCCTTCTGGACTGGGTGCATTCCTAGCACCGGCACTGTATCACTGAAGCAGGTCCTCTGCCGGATACCGTCAGTGACCACTGTATGACCCTCTGTATCAGGAAAAGTTAGGCCCTCTCCATCTGCCCTTAAATACATCTGACTCTGGTCACTTGACACTAGTGCCCTCCTTAACGACCTTACTGCCACTGATTGGTCCCCCACTACTCTGCTCCCAACATTCACATGACCCTCTCCATTTTTCTCTTCAAATTTATCTACATCTGGGACAAGAACATCCCCTTACAAAATCCAGGGTCAAAAGTTTCCACTGTCCCAGAATGACACCTGATCTCATCAACTTGTGCAAGTCCTGGGACCAAGCTTGAACCTGTTCCAAGTTCGCCTGCTCCCTGTCTGACCTCTTATCCTACAGGTCACTCAGGAACTCCAGCACAAAGGCCCTCCCTACTGCTAAGGCGCACTACTTCAAATCCAAACTCTAATCTCGGTTCCTCAGCAAAATTCTGGATAGTTATCCACTTCCTCTCTGCCCGCTTGCCCAGTCCACTCCCTTCCCCTAGTCCTGCTGGTGGATGGCTCACCAGTCTCTGACCCTCCCTCTGCTGCTGTTCACTTTAATGAGTTCTTTACCACCTGTGCACTCCTCTCTCCTCCATCTCCTGGTCCCTCTTCCTCCTGTCCTCTCCAATCACTTGAGGACTTCCCTCCAGTTTCTCCTCAGGAAACCTTGCTTGCCCTTTCATCACATAACCCTGTTAAGTCCAACCCTGACAGGCTGGACCCCAAACGTATCCGTATTTTTATTTTTTTTTTTAACAATTATTTTAACAGGTGAGACACACTAAGCTGAAAGCTTGTTTGCAGGTGCAACCTGGGAGCACAAGGAAGTTAAGTGACTTGCTCAGGGTCACACAGTATGCACCTAGGGGGCTGTGGGATTCAAACCCAGGTCTCCAGATTTGCAGCTCAGAGCCTTAACCCACTGCGCCATACTGCCTCCTGTATCTAAGCTCCTGCCACAGTTTCTTTACCCACTCACCTTCTGAACCTCTTCTTCTCCCTCAGTGCTATCCCTCAGGCCTGGAAGCCAGCAAAGGTTATGCCTCTGCACAAAGGGAGCAGACCCTTTCCCCCAGCAACTTCCAGCTTATCTCCCTTCTCCCCTCTCTTGCTAAGTTGCAAGACAGCACCATCTCCTCCAGGCTTGCCAACTTCCTACAATCCTCCAACTTCCTCTCCCCCTTACATTCTGGTTCTTGGAAGCACCATTCCACTATTTCCTCCTTATTGTGTGTAACTGACTCTCCTCACCAGAATGGATCAGGGACACATCACTGTGGCTATATTTATTGATCTGGCCAAACTACTTTTTCTTTTCCTTTTGCTTAATTAGAAAATTGTTTACCTGATGTTAGGAGGTGTGATGCGTGGGGTAACACTCTGCATAGCAGCTGAAATATCTGTCTCTGGTCCCCCCAACTACATCATCAGCACTGTGACCTCATTGACTGTGATGTCACTACTGCTTAGGAACAGCCACTCAATGACTGCCAGGACAGTCACCTGTGTTGTCACTATCAGTGAGGTCACAATGTTGATGATGTAGTGGGGGGGAGTTTAGAGGTAGATATGTCAACTGAAAGCTGTTACACACATCCAACCGAATATCATCACATAGAAGACTTTCTAACATACTAACACACTAAAATGCCAGCAGAATAGGCCTAATGGTCTTTCGTGTCTGCTCGTTTGGTCAGCCCCCACCCTGGGTGCTGACCTTGCTGTCCCCTTCGCCTTCTCTGGCTTCTCCCTTCCCAGTTCCGGATATTCTTGCTGCATTGGATTTTGCTTCCTGAACCCTTCCCCTGTACCTGTCCCACCCCCTCTTGAACCCCTCCACTGTCTCTGCCTCCACCAGACCCCTAGGTAGTGCATTCCATGGCTCTACCACCCTCTCAGTGAAGTAGCACCTCCTCCTTTCTCCCCTGAATCTTCCCCCCTCCAGCTTCCACCCATGCCCTCTAGTGACCCCCTCCTCCTTCCTTCGAAGCACCCTCACTGTTCCTCCCCTATTTACCCTCTTCATGTGCCTGAAGACCTCATCATGTCCCCCGGTCCCTTCTCTCTTCCAAAGTGTACATATTTAGCTCTTGAGCCTCTCCTCATAGGTCCTGTCCCCAAGCCCCAAATCATTTTGGTTGCCCTCCTCTCTCAGGAGGTTAATGTCCTTCTTCAGTCGGCCTCCAAAACTGCACGCGGTACTCCGGAATGCGGCCTCACCAAGCAGTTATACAGAGGGTATCACTTCCCTCCTTCTGGAGGTGATCCCCTAGCGATGCATCCCAGCATCCTGTTGGCCTTGGCTGCTGCCCTCCTACAAGTCTCAGAATTGTTCATCTTGACATCACCACCACCCCCAGGTCCCTCTCAGCCATTGAGACTTGTAGTATTTCCCCCAGGGTGTACACTTGGCCTGGGTTTCTGGCCCCAGGTGGAGTACCTTGCATTTCCCTGCATTAAACCTCAGCTTCCACTTTCTAGACCATCCTTCCAGAGCCTCCAGGTCCCCTGCAGGGCCAAGCTCCCTCCTCCCCATCCACCACCGCCCCAATTTAGTCATCTGCAAAGAGACTCATCTCCTCCTGATTCCTGTCCTTAGTGTCAGTGATCGTGGCGTTGAACAGAAGGGCCCAGGACTGATCCCTGTGGGACCCACTAATGACCCTCCTTGGGAAGAGACTATCCCACCAACTCGACCCTCTGGGTCCGGTCCTGGAGCCAATTGCCTATCCATGGATCATCTGGTTTCCCACCCCATTTCTCCTAGTTTATCCAACAGGCCCACGTGAGGAACAGAGTCAAATGCCTTGCTGAAGTCTGAAAGAGGACATCCACTGGTCTACCAGGTCCAAGGCACTTGTCACCCAGTCATAGAACTCCACCAGGTTTGTCTGACACGATTTCCCGGGATGAATCCATGCTGTCTATCGTCCAGGCACCCTGACTTATCAGGTCCCCCAGCCTCTCCTTGACAATGCCCTCCATCACCTTGCCCACCACTGATGTCAGGCTGACAGGCCTGTAGTTCCCTGCCACCTCCCAGAGTCCCCCTTGTGGATAGGCACTACATCGCCACCTTCCAGTCTTGGGGCACCACCCTGTCCTCAGAGATGGTGAAAAGCTCTGCCAGGGGTTTCGCCAGGACATCTGCAAGTTCCTTCAGCACTCTAGGATGTAATTTATCCGGCCCCGGTGCTTTCTCCGTTTTAAGGTAGCTGAGGGCTTCCCTCACTCTCTCTGCTGTGATTTCCACTTCCAGTACCTCTTCTCCCTGCTTAGCCCTCCCCCCACCTGCCAGTGATGCCCCCCCCCCAGACCTGCCGATTGGTAAGGCCCCTCCTCATTATCTCTGTCTCCTCCCATGTATGATGCAGCATCCCCATTTTCCCTGGTGAAAACTGAGGTGAAGTATTCATTTAGTACCTCAGCCTGTTCCTCTGGGTCATGTGCCCATCTCTCCCCTGATTTAATCCTGCTAATCTGCCCCTTCACCCTTCGTCTTTCCCCAATGTATCTAAAGAACCCCTTTTTCCCTCTCCTAATTTCCCTGGCCAGGTTCTGCTCCTTCCTTGCCTTAGCCACCCTCACCACTCTAGTGGCCCTTCTAGCCATCAGCTCATACTCCCCTCGATCCCTTTCACTCCTTGAGCACGTGAATTTCTCATAGGCTGCTTTCTTTCCCGGCACCACCTCCTGGACCACCAACAGGGTTTTTGGGCCCTACCGCATTTACGTCTTACTCTTGCACAGGTGCTGGTAGCATCCTGCACCCCTCTCCTGATGACCCACCTACTATCAGCATCCATGTCTGACCCAATTCCATCCAAATGCTCCTTAAGGATCCTTCCCATTTCCTTAAAATCCACCCCCCTGAAGTCTGTTACTTCCGTCTTTGTGCAGCCTTCTACCCCTCCTAGGTCCAGGCAGAACCAGACCGTGGCATGGTCACTCCCCGCCAATGGGTCCCTTACCTCCAGGCCCCCAATCTGGTCACTGTCTGCCAGGACCACATCCAGTACCAGTGCCTCCCTGGTCGGTTCCCTCACCTGCTGAGTTAGGAACGCGTCTTGAAAGACATCCAACAACCTCTGTTCCCTGGTCACAGAGGATGTCATAAAAAGCAAAGGAACAAGAAAACAACTGTAGAAATAAAAAGTTACTACTTCTTAAAATATGTGTTGTTTTCTCATCAGCCTGTCTTGGTTCCACTAGCTTTTTAAGGCCCATCTAGGAATCAGATCATACAACTCTTTTTCCTTATCATTCTTGGGCTTAGCATAAAAAGATGGGAGGACCAGTTCTTGACTAAAGTGGAAGACTGACGTAAATTCTGGCAAGAAACTTGTGTTTGTACATCACACTACAGAGACCTGATGAAATTGGTATAAAGCTCTTTGAAGGACAGTGCACCAATCTCGCAGATTCTTTTAGCTGAAGTAACAGCAATGAGGAAAATGACTTATCGTAAGATGGAGAAGGGATGCATCCTCCAGAGGTTCGAACAATGCTTTTGTTAGAGCCTCAAGGACCAAGCTGAGGTGCCACTGAAGAACAACAGACTTTATTGGGGCACATTTCAAGGTCACCACTCGTAAGCCATGTCTGGCATAAGGGAGGGATCTGAGTGACTTTCTGGATTCCACAAGGAGCAGTGCTCCCAAGGCAGAGATTTGTACCCTCAAGGTTGCCAGTTGCGGCCCTTTGTTGAAACCTTCCTTGAGGAATTGAAGGAAGACTGGTAAGCAGACAGCCTGATTGCCTATATTCCTGGATCGCAACCAGAATAAAAACATTTACCAAATTTTGTAGTATACATTTAAAGCTGTATGGTGTCTGAAGTGCCTCATCATCTCAATTATCTCCGGGGAGGAACATCCCATGTGTTCTTAAGTTTCCTGCTCAATCTCCAGACCGAGAGAGACAGATTGCAGAGATTTGGATTAGTTATGGTATCAGGGAACTCTTGTGATGGTTGATAAAGCTGTGGGTGGCCAGGCACATAATGACTAAGGCAGCTGCTTGCTGAGCCGACTCACGCTGTGAAGGCTGAATCGAGATGTCATCTAAAATAAAGGAACAGCTGACTTCCTTGACTTCTGAGGAGAGCAATCATAGCCACAAGAACCATGGAGAAGACTTGTGAGGCTGACAAAAGTCCTGATGGAGTGTTTCAAACTGGGAGTGACGGTCCTGGACGCTGAACCTTGAATATTGTCTCATGAGACTCTCAGATGGAAATGTGTAAGTAGGCATCCTGTATGTTGCTGCTGCCTCCTCCCGGCTGTTGTGTTGGTGTCATGGGGTAAACTAGGTTCATTTGTTACTTAAGCCTGTTTTGGTTGCCTGACCTGTTGTAAGAGGACTAGCCATGAAAGGGCCTTCTGAAGCAACTGAACCAATTCTTGTCTCTCGATTTGGCCTGCAGTAAGCAGACTTTAGCCGTCTCTCCAGAGTCCTTCATGACATCCTTAAGAGATGTGCCGAAGTCGAGATTATCATGTCAACGGGCTTGTACATGTACATCTATGCGATGAGCTACTGTGCTGCTCTCCCTCTTCTACAGGCAATGAATCAGAGTCTGAAGATGAAAGAGACCATGTCCATTTCTTTTTGTGATGGTGTGAGCGGTCTTCATCTTCATCTGAATGGTACTGAGAGCTGGAGTGTTGCTTTTTCTTGGCGTGATGACAATCCTTATGGTCCTCTTTGACCAATGAGTGTGAGGAAGTTCAGTTTTGGAGGCCTTTTTGTATGTTAGGCTTGGGACAAGGAAGAAAGTGTGAAGATCAAAACATGCTGGGTTCAAAGCAAAAGCTCTGTTCAGCTTTGCGATTAGGTCAGGGGCAAGCCAGAGCTTTGTTTGCTCCTCAGCCTCCTGCCTGCCAGTGGAGGAGGTGGGATCCACTTCTGTGGCATGGCCAGCAAGGGTCGAATCTGCCATTGCCTCGTATTTGAGGCATCAGTGATCCAGCAAAGGTAATAAGTAGAGTTGATCTGCATTTAAAGCATTTTCTCTTCCTGGAAGACTTCGATTCAGAGGGCTTACTCTCGAATTTGTCCACAGACATCTCCATCTCTGCCCCACCTGAACAGTCACAGTCTGTGACAGAAGACAAGATAAAATCAATGCAGCCTCACCCTGCAGCGGGAAGGGGCTGAAGCTGATGAAATGATTGTTGATGCCCTGGTACCCTGTTGTAACCAGCTTGTGACAGGAGAAGTGGATGGAACAAGGATGCCCAAGGGATCAGCGCCAGAAGCGGCGCTCTCAGTTCATGAGGTTGGCCACCTGCCGCCCCGACTCCCCGGACAAAGTCTGACCACCCTCGCAGTCCTCCGAAGCAGATAAGAGCCCCAGGCACAGCTACTAACCGATTCTCAGGCGCCGAAGGCACTGACTGGTGCACTTTTCTACAGGAGGGTCCTCATTGGCCAGCTCACTGCCTCCCAGCCCTCCGGACTGGTGCGCCATTTCTAGGGCCTTTTTGCACGATTCCTTGGGACTGGGGCTGGCTGCTGCTTGGATCTCCTCAAGTCGGTGCTTAAACCTGCTGTGAATTTTCAAACCTGTGCCTTTTTACTTGTTAACATACTAACATACTAAAATGCCAGCAGAATAGGCCTAATGGTCTTTTGAGTCTGCTCGACTGGTCAGCCCCCACCTTGGGTGCTGACCTTGCTGCCCACCTCGCCTTCTCTGGCTTCTCCCTTCCCAGTTCCGGATATTCTTGCTGCATTGGATTTTGCTTCCAGCACCCTTCCCTTGTACCTGTCCCAGCCCCTCTTGAACCCCTCAACCGTCTCTGCCTCCACCAGCCTCCTAGGCAGCATATTCCATGGCTCCACCACCCTCTCAGTGAAGTAGCGCCTCCTCCTTTCACCCTTGAATCTTCCCCCCTCCAGCTTCCACCCATGCCCTCTACTGGCCCCCTCCTCCTTCCTTCGAAGCACCCTGACTGTTCCTCTCCTATTTACCCTCTTCATGTACTTGAGACCTCTATCATGTCCCCACGGTCCCTTCTCTCTTCCAATGTGTACATATTTTACTCTTCGAGCCTCTCCTCATAGGTCCTGTCCCCCAAGCCCCAAATAATTTTGGTTGCCCTCCTCTGGACCTTCTCCAGGAGTTTAATGTCCCTCTTTAAGTGTGGCCTCCAAAACTGCACGCAGTACTCGAGATGTGGCCTCACCAAGCAGTTATACAGAGGGAGTATCACTTCCCTCCTTCAGGACGTGATCCCCCTAGCGATGCATCCCAGCATCCTGTTGGCCTTGGCTGCTGCCCTTCTACAAGTCTCCGAGTTGTTCATCTTGACATCCACCACCATCCCCAGGTCCCTCACAGCCACCGAGACTTGTAGCATCTCCCCCCGGGTGTACACTTGGCCTGGGTTTCTGGCCCCCAGGTGGAGTACTTTGCACTTCCCTGCATTGAATGTCAGCTTCCACTTTCTAGACCATCTTTCCAGAGCCTCCAGGTCCCCCTGTAGGGCCACCGTCCCCTCCTCCCCATCCACCACCACCCCCAGTTTTGAGTCATCCGCAAAGAGACTCATCTCACTCCTGATTCCTGTCCTTATGTCAGAGATGTAGGCGTTGAACAGGAGGGGCCAAGGACTGATCCCTGTGGGACCCCACTAATGACCCTCTTTGGGGATGAGACTATCCCACCAACTACGACCCTCTGGGTCCGGTCCTTGTTAATTACTTTACCTGTTTCCCTACCTGTTACAGATGCTTAGATTTTGTCTATAAATCTCTCTGTGTATCCCTGCCAAACTGCCTAGAGTTAGCCGTTGTTTTTGTACTTATTTTTGCTGTTTAAAACACTTGCCTAATAACTGTCTGGTGACTCTAGGATATCTCAGTCTGTTTCTACAGCTGTGTATACACCCTCAACCACTGTGCTATTTCCTGTTTTTTCCTTTCAACCCTAATCTCCCTATCTCTATGCTTAAACCCCCCCCCCTTCTCTCAGATTGCTAAACCCTCCCCCACTAGACTGTCTCATCCCCTCTGCTCGTGGTTTCTCCACCCTCCTGTTTAGCCTTTATCTCACCTAAATTGCTGTTCCACTGTTTCTGAAATCTGCTGCTCATCCCCCACTGTCAGCCTGTCGCCAGCCGACCGCCCACGCCTTTTCTCTGGTCCCCTACTTATTGCTGTTTTCTCTCCCTCTTTCCTCCACAGGGATCAGCGCCAGAAGGGGCGCCCCCAGTGCGTGAGGTGGGCCACCTGCCACCGCCCTGGACAAAGTCTGACCGCCCTTGCGGTCCTCTGAAGCAGATAAGAGCCCCAGGTATGGCCGCTAACCAATTCTCAGGCGCCAAAGCCACTGAATGGTACGCCTTTCTACAGGAGGGTCCTCACTGGCCCGCTCTCTGCCTCCCAGCCCTCGGATTGGTGTGCCTTTTCTAGGAGCTTTGCATGATTCCTTGGGACTGCAGCTGGCCACTGCTCGGATCTCCTTGAGTCGGTACTTAAACCTGCTGTGAATTTTCTTCCTGCCCCCCACCCTCCAGGCCTCCATTAAATAGTCGATTGCTCCACCTACACTGTACATCTCTCCTCTCCCATTCCTCTGGTGTTCTGTAGCTCCTCCTTCCTTTTACTGTAAGGCTCATATTGCTCTCTCAAAACAACTCTCATAAAGTCCTCAATCTTAGCCCCATTTTTCTGCACCACCATTGTTCTTTGGTTGCTCACTTCCTTTTGTCTCAGTCCTGACCCGGCTTTTTCCTAACAAATACCTACAACACTCTAATTACCATGAAACTAACCATGTTACTGTCTCTTACTATACCCTCTATTGCTCTGCTCCACCTATCCTTGCCCTCTGTTCCTTCTGCCCCCATGACTAGTCCACTATTCCTGCCCCATGATTACATTTTCTCCAACCTTCGCCAGCTACCGTCTCTCCATTGTGATCAAACTCCGATTATATTAAACAAGCCCTGGCTCCAGTTGGTTGCCTATGTACTTAAGCAATGTCCCCTGAACACAAAGACCCTATTGTCCCTTCCT
The DNA here is from genome assembly GCA_016271365.2 of Neoceratodus forsteri. Taxonomy (NCBI): domain Eukaryota; kingdom Metazoa; phylum Chordata; order Ceratodontiformes; family Ceratodontidae; genus Neoceratodus; species Neoceratodus forsteri. The sequence continues at coordinate 163,324,055 of JADMNL010000032.1, forward strand.
GCGACATAAACTTTGGTATCTCATTTTACTAGCCCTGCTGCTCTCTGGAGATATACACTCAAATCCTGGTCCAAGCACAAACACACAGAATCCCTTCCCCTGTGCCAAGGGCCTAACTATTTTACACCACAACATCAGGAGCTTAATGCACAACTTTGCTGAGCTACAAGCCTGGGTCGTCCTATACAAACCGGATATCATCTGCCTTACTGAAACCTGGCTTAAACCTTACGTCCAGGACTCGCAGTGCACACTCCCCTCCTACAATCTCCTGAGATTTGACAGACCTGCTCCCAGAAGAGGTGGTGGCACTGCCATTTATTTTAAAGATAATCTACAACTCTCCCCTATCCCTTCATCTCCCCTAAACCCCTGCGAAGTGCTCCATGTCCTCCCTACACTTGGCTCCAAAAAGCTACATACTGTATGTGACTCAGACTCAGAGCGGAAGTAAACTGGGTCAGGAGTACCATCACCCCTATCCAGGGACCACCCAGTCCAATGCAACTGCCTCAAAGGATGCCGAGAACGAGGAGCACTTGGATGACAGTGGGCTCAGGGAGGGTTAGAGCAGTCAGGCAGAGGCACATCCCAGATCCTATTCCACTCAAGAACTCATATGCCACACTAGTAAACGAGGACAACCAAATACAGGTACCCAGAGAAGTGGAAGGAAGGGTGTGGAGGTTGCAAGGAGGTGACCTCAGCGGGGAAAGCAGTGGACCCCAGAGGAGGAGGAAGCGAATCCTGGTTGGGGATTCCATCATAAGAGGGATCCAGCTAGGAACACAGGAGGGGGAGGACAGGGAGGTGAGGTGCCTACCAGGTGCCACGCATGGAGGAATGGAAGGAAGATCCTAGGGATCACTGGGAAGGCAAGACGGGAGGGTGAGCTGGATGTCATTATCCACCTAGGTACTAATGACCTGGCAAATGGGGAGCCAAAGGAAGTTCAGGAAGAGTTTAGGAAACTGGGGAGGGGTCTCAAGCAAGTAGCTACTACTGTCACTTTCTCAGAAGTACTACCTGTGAGAGGCAAGGGAGAGCATAGAAGTGCATGCACCAGGAACTTTAACTCATGGTTGAAGAACTGGTGCTGTGAGGAAGGGTTTGGATTCTTTCGTGACCCACCTGGAGGGATGGAGGTTTGTTCAAGCCTGACGGCCTGCATCCATCCTGGAGGGGAATCCAAGCACTCAATGATAAGTTTAAATGCTACATTGACAAGCATTTAAACTAGCAAAGGGGGGTGGCAGGCCAGCAAGGAGGGTACCTACTTGCTCACCCCACAGCTAGCAGTGGAACCAGTGAACCAGAGGAGTGGCTATCTCTGCAAAGCAGTGTGCAAAAGATGGAGATTAGTGCCCAAGAGGTGGATAAGCAGAAGGGGCAAAATTCAGCAGACGGGCAGACAGCAAGGAGAACCAGGGATAAATGACAACCAAGGAAGGGCTGGAGTAGAACAGTGAGACAGTCTAGGGAGGTCAAATCATGGAAAGCCATGTGCAAATGCCAGGAGCCTTAGCAACAAGATGGAAGATCTGAGGCTGTCATGGTGTAGTCAGACCTGGACATTGTGGCCATCACTGAAACCTGGTGTAATGATAACCACGACTGGGAGATGGCCATACCTGGCTACAACATATTCAGAAGAGACAAAGCAGGCAGGAAGGGAGGAGAAGTGGTACTCTATGTGAAAAAAGACATAAGGGCCACAGAGATCCAGGAGGAACAAAATGGGGGAGAGATACTGTGGGTTAAGCTGGAAAGGAAAATGGGGACAGCCATCCGGACAGGTGTGGTCTATAGACCACCAGCCCAGGAGGATGAAACAGATAGGAAGCTGATGCTAGCCATCCAAAGGATGGCAGACAAGGGTGAGGCAGTACTGGTTGGAGACTTCAATATTCCAGATGTGGACTGAAGCATCCCACAGCAGCATCAACTAGAGCAGATTTATCCTGGACTCCTTCAGGTGCCTTCCTCAAGCAACTGGTCATGGAACCAACTCGGCAGAAGGCAATACTGGACCTTGTGCTCACAAACAGGGACAGTGTGATGGGGGTAACAGTTGGGGAGCACCTGGGAAACAGTGACCACCAGTCATTGTGGTTTGAAATCACAGAAAGAGCAGAACCAAACCACACAAAAACACGTATCCTGGATTTTAGGGGCAGACTTTGGGAAAATGGGAGATACTTGAAAGAGGCATTAGGGAATGGGACAGGAATCAGGGTTGAGGAACAGTGGGCAGTATTTAAAATGGGGATTACAAGAACAACAGAATTATGTATTAAGCAGGTTAGCAGAGGAAAAGGAGAGGAGACCATTATGGTTTTCCAAAGAGGTAGCAAAGAAAGTGAAAGCCAAAAGATTGCATTCAAGCAATACAAAAGACACAGGCAGAAGGGATAGGAGAAGTACCAGGAGAAGCAAAGGGAGGCAGGAGGTCAGTAGGAAGCCACAAGCTCAGACAGAAGAACACATTGCAAAATCAGTGGGTAGAGGGGACAAAACCTTTTACAGGTACATAAGTGAAAAAAAAAAGACAAAGGGAGGGATAGTGAGACTGAAGAGGGATGATGGGGGCCGCATGGAGGATGACAACAGTAAAGCTGACATACTGAACAGGTATTTCTGCTCAGTCTTTACTGAGGAAGAGGAGGGTAATGAGTCTGAAGGGAGTACAAGGGGTGAGAATGGTGCAGAAATGGACCCAAGTCCCTTTACACGAGAAAGGGTCCTGAAGGAACTGGAAGTAATAAGAGTTGATAAAGCAATGGGGCCAGATGGGGTGCACCCCAGGGTCCTTAAAGAACTAAGAGAGGTGGTGGCTGAACCTCTGGCTATCCTGTTTAGCCGATCACTAGAAACAGGGTGGTACCCAAAGACTGAAGGACAGCAGATGTAGTCCCCTTATACAAAAGTGGGAACAAAGAGGAAGCAGGGAACTACAGACCAGTCAGCCTCACCTCGGTAGTGGGAAGATCATGGAAGCACTACTGAAGGAGAGATTGGTGGAACATCTGGTTGTCAATGGACTACAGGACCCAAGGCAGCATGGTTTCACCAGGGGGAGGTCATGTCAGACCAACCTCATTGAATTTTTTGACTGGGTGACTAGGGAGGTGGATCAGGGGAGGGCAGTGGACATGGCCTATCTGGACTTCAGCAAGGCCTTTGACACTGTGCCACACAGAAGACTATTACACAAACTGGGGAATATGGTTGTGGGCAGGACAGTAGTGTGGTGGGTAGGTAACTGGCTGGGTGGCAGGACACAGAGGGTGGTGGTAAATGGCTGTCACTCGAGAGAGGGAAGAGAGTGACCAGTGGGTACCACAGGGATCAGTGCTGGGACGGTCCTATTCAACATCTTCATCAGTGACATTACTTGGGACCTAGAAGGCAGAATTTCACTGTTAGCGATGACACAAAGCTCTGTAATAGAGTAGACACACCAGAAGGTGTAGACAGAATGAGAAGGGACCTGCAGAAACTTGAAGAATGGTCAGGGGTTGGCAGTTGAAATTCAATGCAAAGAAGTGCAAGATAATGCATATGGGGCACAAAACCCTGGCACAATATATCAGCTGGGGGTGAGGATATAGCATGCACCAAGCAGGAAAGGGATCTTGAGGTTATCATCTCTGATGACCTCAAGGTAGGGAAACAGTGTGACAAGGCAGCAGGTAAAGCAAATAGGATGCTGGGATGTATAGGCAGGGCATTACCAGCAGGAAAAGGGAGGTCATAATTCCACTATACAAGACACTAGTGAGACCCCACCTGGAGTACAGTGTACAGTTCTGGAGACCATACCTCGTAAGGACATAGACAGGGTAGAGAAGGTTCAGGAGGGCAACAAAGATGGTGCATGGATTGCATCACAAGTCCTATGAAGACAGGTTGAAGGAACTGAACATGTACTCCCTGGAGGAGAGGAGGAGAGAGGGATATGATAGAGACATACAAGTATCTTACAGGGAGGAACAGGGTGCAGGAAAACACTATTTTAAGCGAAAAAGATGTTCCAGGACTAGAGGCATGGGATGAAGTTGGAGGAGGGGCGTTTCAGAGGAAACATGAGAAAGAATTTCTTCACAGAACGGTGGTGGACAAGTGGAACACCCTGCCAGAGGAAGTGGTGGGGGCTGAAACAATTACGGGATTTAAGAATGCATGGGATAGACATAAAGGAATTCTGGAGGTCAGGGGTAAGGTGCAACAGACTCCTAGGAAAACAAACTGAACTTACAAGCTCAAATGGGCAGACTGGGTGGGCCATAGGCCCTTATCTGCCGACACTGTCTATGTATCTATGTATGTATCTATGTGCCTACAATCCCCCATCCAGTGGCCAGAAAGGGCTAGATCTGCTTGATCAGACCTCTCTTCTTTCTGGGAAAATTGAGGCTCTTTTACTTGGTGATCTCAATCTAAACTGGCTAGGAAACTCTCTTCATGCCCAGCAGGCCAAGATTCAAAGTTTCAACCTTCACCAGGTGATTAGTGAACCCACTAGGACTGCACTACACTCAAACTCTAATTCTCTGTTGGACTGGATAATGACCAACCACCCAGAAAACATTATCTCCTCTGGTGTTCTAGTAGATGCAATCTCAGACCACTCCCCCAACTTTAGTATATGGGGCAAACCTAAACACTACCCCACTAAGCCCTGTTTTATCACTTTTCGTAACTACTCAAATCTTGACCCACAATATTTCCTGCTGGACATTGCCACTATTGACTGCCCCCCCCTCCTTTTTTTTAACTCTAATGACCCGCAGACTGCTCTAAACATATTCCTAACTCACTTCCTGGAACAAGCACTGCCACCTTATTACCCGTCAGGTAAAAAATAAATATACTCGATGGCTTAAGTCCGACCTTCTCACCAAACTGAGACAGAGGGACAAATCCTGGCACCACTACAAAACACGGGACTCCCTGCTGACTTTAACTCCTACAGAGCCCTCAGGAACTCATGCAAGAATGAAATCAAAAGGGCCAAAAGTGCATACTGCAAAGATCTCTTAACTAAATCATACGGAGATCCCAAAAATTCTGGTCACATATAAAATGTTTCCTAGGATCTACTCCTGCCCCCACTCCAACCGACATGTCTCTCAACGGGGTCCACTGTAATAATCCAATAATCCCTCCACTATAGCTAACTTTCTCAATACCCAGTTCTCTGACCTCACTAGCTATACCTCAGCTTTCCCTCCCAGACCTTACTCTTATGACCAGACTCTTGTTGCTGGGCCCAAATTTCTGTTCAAATCTGTCACTCGCCTCAAAGTTCTAAGGCTGCTCAATAGTATCTCTGACTTTACCGCTGCTGGGTCAGATAACATTGAGCCTAAACTCCTGAAGCTAGCAGCCCCTTATATAGCTGCACCTCTTGCAAAAAAATTTTCCCTCTCCCTCGGTCATGGCTATGTCCTTGCAATCTGGAAGACTGTCAGAATAACCAGTCTTCAAAAAAAGGGGGCCGCAAAAATCCCTCTAACTATAGGCCCATTGCCATATTACCTGCTCTAAGCAAAATCCTTGAGAAGCTCGTCGCCAGCCAAACTACTATCTGCAGAAACTAGATCATCTCTCGTCAGTGCAGCATGGTTTCCGCAAGGATCACTGTACCACCACTGCCTTACTCAAGTTTACCTCTGATACCATGTCAGATAGCAGCCAAGGACTCGGGTCTCCTAACAGGAGCAATTTTTACAGGCGTGACCAAAGCTTTCAACCTTGTAGATCATCCTACTCTTCTCAGTACTCCAAGATCATTAGGTTTCTCACAGGGTGTGACTGCCTGGTTTGACAGCTGACAGACCACAAACAAATTGTTAAATTCAACTCCACCCTATCAGATTATGCTACCATTAATATTGGTGTACTACAATGTTCTATCATCGGTCCCCTGCTTTTCTCCCTCTTTATAAATTATATTACCTCAATTATCCCCAATACTACTTCCCTACTTTATGCTGTCGACATTGGCTTGTACATCAGTTCAAACAGCATCTCTGAAATCTATCTGCGACTCTCCCAAGATTTTACACAAATAGAAAAATGGTTGGTAAAAGAGAAGCTTATCCTAAATGTCTCCAAGACCCAAGCCGTTCTATTTGGCTCCAACACTAAACGTATACTCGCCCAGCCCACTTTCAATAGCTCCACCAAAAACGGCACTGCCGTTATAGTTGTACTCTCTTTTAAGTATCTGGGTATCGCACTTGATCCTACTCTCACCTTTGATCTTCATATCCTACAAGACATGCAAGCTGACTAATATGAAACTCGGCATACTCCGCTATCCTTCATACTCACTCCATAGCTCGGCTCGCCATAGCCCGTGGCATACAGTACTACTGCCGTCACTCATGTATGGGGTGGCACCATATGCCTCATCATGTAAGACTAGCTTTCAGAAGTGGGATGTTGCATACAACAATATCTGTAGGTATGCAACTTCCTCAAATCGGCTAAAACACCACTGTCTCCTCTACTCTAAGCTAGGATGGCTTTCTCCAGCAGCGTCCTGTGATTATGCACTCTGCTCCATCATAGACAGCATCATCTGAAATCAAACATCTAAACCCCTGGCGGAATTTTTCCTTAACCAGTCGCCCAACTACGAACTACGCTCTGCTGCCAAAGCACATGTCGTCATTCCTCCAAAGGTGCTAGCGCTTTCTCCTGCCATGCCCCCCAAAAATGGAACTCCTTCCCTCTACCTATCCGTCAGGCATCTTCCCATGCCTCTTTCAAACACCTGCTGCGTGATCATCTAGCTGTCTCATGCTCTTGCCCCCATTTCAAACTCCCCCCAGCACAGCACTTTCTTTCACTATATTTCCCCTACCCATAAACCTCTTTACTGCTCCTTTGACTCAACCAATCTAGTTTCGGTACTATCCTGTCTCCTAGCCTGTTACAATAGAACAATTTTAATCCCTTACCTCACCCCCTTTTTTCTTCCTTTCATCCCCTTACACCTCCTCCCTACTTCGATTATCCCTCTTTCTTTTGCTTTCCATCTCCCTTGACTACCAGCTGACATGCTTACTTAGCTTAACTGATGTTTCTACCAAAATGTTTGCTTATGATTGTTACTATGTCGCCCTCCTTTATTTTAACTATTGCTATATTTTTGGTTTTTGAAAAACCAGTTCTACTTTGTATCTATTTGTTCCCACTGCTTACACTGTACTGATATATTTGTATGCACCTACTGTCTATATGATCTGTTTACGTCTTTTTGTAAAAATGTTTTGTTCTTGTATTCTCCCGGGTCGTGCCTGAAAATAGTCATTGCTATGGTTAGTGCACCTTACCCAGTAAACAAAAACTAAATGAAATAAAAGAACAGAACTCAGGAAAAAGGCCCCTGTGCAGAAAAAAAGGTAGTCCCAGCATTCTACAGCCTAGAAAGAAGCCCTGCTGCCAGTAAAAAGTGACTGGAGAAATGTCTGGTGGTGCAGACGACTGCTAGAGCACGGTCACTGTGCACTGCAGGCTATGGTGTAGCCTGCTGGCAAAACAGCCACTGGGCAGAAGTTCTTGTATTCAGAGAAACAGAGACGGTGTAGTGCTGGTACACCCTTCTGCTGCAGCAGCGGTAACTTTGTTGTATAGCCAGTCAAGACAAAGAAAAAACACCAGCAGTCCCCTACACCACCCCCTCTCCCCTCCAACACGATACCCATCTTCGGTGTTCAGGTGCTACCCCCTCTCGCACTCAGGCAAGCTGCGCTCTCCACATGAGTGGTCTCAGTGTCAGGATTATGCCATGGCTCTCTGTGGGTGGGCACCAACTCATAAACTCCCCAAAGTTTCTGCAGTCCTGGAAGTGGTTGTATGCTGCAGAGACAAGTTGCTGTGCTGGAATCCTACAAGTTGCTGTACTGGTCAAATCCCTGTAGGCTGCGGGGGCAGGAACTAGACTATGCAACTGGGATATATCATGTGTCCCGTAGAAAAATCCTGTGTCCTTGCCACCAAGAGACAAGCCTGTGCTCAAGGCTGTCTGCTTTTGTGGAGGCAAGAAGACTGGCACAATCCACTGAGGGTGGGACCCGTGTCTTCCTCTGCTGCAAGTCAACTTCCTGCCTCTACAGAAGCTTGGGAGGGATGATTCCAGTCTTTCAGGAGCCCTGCGACCAGCACAAGCAGGGAAGAATCAGAAAATATAGGACCACACCTTACCTCCAGGGAGACCCTCAGCCGGATTTAACAGAACCCTCAACATGTTACACTGGACCTGAAGCAAAAGGCCGGTTGGGAGACAGCAACTAACAGCTCTTTTTCATGCTTATAACTGTACAAAAAGTGATACTACGGTTTCTTCTCCATATTATCTAACGTTTGGTCAGAAGGCCAGACTGCCCATTGACTTGCATTTCAAGCTGTCCGCTGATGAAGCGAGAGCCAAAACTGTATTTGCAATGCGTCAAACATCTCAAACAGCAACTCAACAATGCTTACCAGCTGGCACAGAGCATTGCCACTGAGAGAGGAAAAGCCACAAAGCTTAATGCAACAGTAAAGATTTATAGCCTGGAGACCGTGTTGGTGCAGAACCTGAGACTTCACAGAAAAGACAACATTGCCGACAGACGGGGAGATCACCAGTATATTGAGATATAACAGCTACACAGTATGTCAAGTACTGCGTGGCAGTGATGAACCGGATGAGAGCACACAGGTGCAACAGAATGAAGAGGCGGACTTGCTATTAACTGAAGACACTCCCTTGGTCCATGATAAGGTGGGAGCCAGTACCCTACACCCAAGGAACTAGCACAATGTTGCTGCAACATTCAGAAAGACCTCTAAAGCTTGGGTGCAGACTCAAAGCCCCAGGTGAATCCCCGATTTACCCATGACACACTACCCACAGAAACCTATATTTGACCCATAGGTCATTGTCCTATATCGTGATCTCTGGTGCCCCAGACTGATTTCAGAGGTGACAGTGTGGGAAATGAGCATCACCGTGCTGTAGCTTGTACTATGTTCTAGTCAGGACTCTGCTGTCTAGGCAGGCCTGCTATTACACCATAATGCTAGACAGAATCTATAGTCCAGGTACATAAGGGAGTCCACCTACATGGTGCCGTCTGAAGCAGCGGCAGTACAGCAAAGTGTGGACAAGTGCATCTCAGTCAACCGAAGGGCAGCAGACCTAGCTGGCCAAGCACTTTACTTCACCTGCAGTTTCACTGAAACGTCTGTATCTAACACGCGTATCCAACTGCCACTATGAAACCCTCAACCTGCACAAACTGAAACGACAGCTACAGCTTGCACTGCTAAGTACTGTCTACAAATTTAAACATTTTAAAATGCAAACCATTCAAGTACTGCGACCTGCTCAGAACTGAGACATTCAAGAACCATAATTTGCTCAGAACTGTGTGCCATTCATGTAGTGTGACATGCTTAGAACTGTAATTTACCACATCGTGTGACCTCCTCTGCACAGCGTGTCTGTGAACATTCATTTTAAATCTTGGTTACCTGTATCAGCTTACTGCACACCCTGTTAGTAGCCAGTTCCACCTTGTCAGTAGCCTAATGTCCATCCAGGGCTACTCCTAACTGCCAGCAGCTGTGTTTCTGCCTAGTTGTATTGAGCTGCCCAATCACGGGTGGTGACAGTTCTGTGGGGACGGATACGGGCAGTCCCAGTACATAAGGTCGTCTAGCTAGGCGCGGCAGTCTGAAGTGGTGGGAGTGCAGCAAAGCGTGGACAAGTGCATCACGGTCAACTAGAGTCTCCCCCGGAGACCGGAGCCAGGGCCAGTCAGTCTGCCGAATTTGTAATTAAAGACTGATATTTTGTTTATTTCTGATATTTGCATTACAGTACTTGCAAAACTGTTCACAGGGACTCGTCACATCCAGAGTGCTTCACTTTGCTTTTCACAAATTCTTTCAGAATAGATGTTCGGGCACTTGCTCATTACCTGTCCTTGTTTTGGTAGTATTCTGCTGCACAGTGACCTGTAATTTGTGAAGTCCTGCAACCTGATTCCTTGTAGAACTGATTAAATTAAGACCAGTAGCTGAAACAAGAATTAACCTGTGAATGTGTTTTCTTATAGAAGGCTCTTAGTTGTGTAAGTGGCCAGTAATAGATCTGTTCGTTACAATTATTTGTAATTGTACAAATGTATGAATGGAGTGTCAGAACTGTTTTAAGGGGTACTGACATTGCCCTTGACTATTATTAGCGCATCCCATAGTACTTTTTAAAACGTAATAGACTTATAGACTGTATTTACTCCTTTTTCAAATATAATCTATTAATCAAGTCACGTATCAGAAATGGCTTGCCTAGCAAAATATTACAAATGGGAAGGCAACACATTTGTATTATACACTGCAGTTCTTTTTACCCTTTAACTATAAATATTAGGTAAACAAAAGTCTTCCCGGTACTGGGTACAATACCAATACAAGGTCCTTCCAAGCATTTGGCTCTTGGGCCCTTCTTTGGGACATTTACCTGGCAATTTCCACAGGCAGTTCCATCTCAACCACATGGGGTCCAAAGACCTTAATAAGGTTTGCAATAATTGGCAATAACAAATAGTCGTATAATGAAGTACACTTACAGTATACCAGTTTTTCTAAAAGTTGGAACATATACTATGATTTAATGCTGTTCAGAAAAAAAATGATTTCATAAGAAAATTGAATCTGGCAATAAACTCTAATAACCAGGTTATGTTAACCTTGCTGACCTGGTTTGGTGATATGGAGCGGAACCCTAGCCCAAAGCAGCAAACTAAAAGCCAATCTAAGCCTCCCATTCCCTCATTCTGTCGCTTCTCTCCATCTCTTCACCCCCCGGTCTCTTTTCACTGATCCCTGCCTTTGCCTAGCCCTCTCCCTTCCCCTTCATCCTTTCTTCTCTCCTCATTTACCCACTGCTCTTGTCCCAACAGTATACCCACTCTCCCCTCACTCTGCACCCCCTGACTAATCTCCTTCATCAGGTTCCGCACTTACCTCTGCACCTCTGGCTCATATCCCCCCCCAATCGGCCTCCGATCCACTCGCCCTCCTTCTCCTCCCTGCTCCACTGCCCCTATTCAATCCCCCTACCTGTGCTCCAGGGCCATTTGTTCTTCAGGGTCCCCAGTCTCTTCTCCATGGCTCCTGTCACCCCATCTTTTCACTATTGCTGACCTTACCTGTATTACCGTTAGCTCAGTTTCTTATCTGTAAACCATTGTGGCACTTATCCTGCATTTCCTTTCAATGTATTGTCCATGCTTGTTTTTGATCAAGGCTGTGTATTGTTACTTCTGTGTATTACCGTTATCTTGTACTTGTGTTCACCCAGGTCCACCTTGAAAAAGAGCTCTGTTCAATGGTGTTCGCCTGGTTAAATAAAGATTTTGATTGATTGATTAAACACAGTGCAAGACAATGCACATGGTGTATTAAACAAGATAAATACTCTGAAACAGTAATAGTTTGGGTGCTTTAATTACGAAGACCTAAACAGCACTAAAGAGTCTAATTCACATATATTTTAAGTGCTTACTTTAGAGGAAGAGAACGTAAATTCAACTCAGCCGCCTGACCCTTTCCCCTTCTTGATACTGCTAACAGCAAGCTGCAGCCCTGTGCGCCAATGTTTTGCAACGCAGCAGTTCGTAGAGCGTGGGGGTGTGCGCCATTGATTACAACAGTACTGGAGTTTACAAGTCATTTTTTTTTTATATTTCAGAGGGCCGCTGGTGTCAAATCAAAGCCAAAGCTCAGCTAACAAGGGCCATGTTAGTTCAGCCAAACACAAGGGGCCCTATGAAATACTATAAGTTCATGGGCATTTGCACATGCTTCCCATGATGCTTTGCATTACTGAGGTATGTGCAAATTGTGTTTTTCTGATTTGGCTGCATGACCGATATCCTCTGGGAAAACCTTTGCCCCAGTGCATTTGCTCTGGGGTTCTTTGGTTGTTCTCTTCTCTACTCTGGGTTGCCCACGACCCAAACCAGTAAGATCCCCTACGGGGTGGCTGGCTATTGCTCCCTGGGCTGAGGCACAGATATGGCATACTGATGAGTCCAAATGAGGAGACAAAATACATATCTGTGTCAGCTGTTCTCAGCCTTTGCTGATTGTATTGTGAGGCCTTCTGGCACCATGCAATTCTGCTTAAAGATGAGCCAGTCCAAATTAATTAATGGACATTTGCATATGCTTCGCATCACGGGGTATGTGCAAATTGTGTTTTTTTTCTGTTTCCTTTTTACGTTCGCTTGCGCGCATGCGCAAGGAACATCTTAGGAGAATGGGACATTTTGGAGGTGTGCCCTTCCCCTGCAATCCCCTGCTCCATTGAGCAGGCGTGGCAGTCCTGCACCAATCAGACGCGGTGCTGTGTATGACAGCAGTGGTCTTCTCTTCAAAGAAAATCACCGCTGTCATGCACAGCACGCGTCACCCCAAAATCTTTGCTGTCACGCTGGGGCCCACCCAGCGTGGCCAACATCCCGCTCGTCTGCCAATGGGGTGCCCAATCCCCGTCGGCTCCAGACCCCCAGCCATCCTTCTGCCATGCTGGGCCCACCCCAGCGTGGCAAAGCGTCCCACGTCGTTTTTTTTTTTAAACCTGTAAATTGAAAGCGGTCCCCAGCGCGCTTCTCAGCCCCCACAACCCGCACCACCACTCGCACCTGCCTCCCACCCCCCTCACCCCATACTTACCTCCGGGCTCGGCGCGACAATCTTCAGTGGACAGGAACACGTCTGCACTCTTCAAAGCCGACCGCGAACTGGAAATGCCGGTAAGCATATAATGAGGGGGTTTTCAATTTTATTGCATATCTCAGGCATTTTTGGAATTTTGCACCAAATTTTCAACATGGGGTTTTGGGACCCCTTCTCATGAATGATGTCACTGTCATGGCGTTATTCGGGCCGAAGGGTGATTTCGCAGTCAACTGCGAAATCACCGCTTGGGCAATGTCTGACAGTGTATCATTCATGAAGAAGTCACACATGTTAATGAGTGTAAAATCAAAAAAGACTGTTCTGACGTGCGTTGCGCAGTCCCTCATGGCATTGTAAGTTAGAATTTCCATATTTTCACTCCAGATTTTCCAACATTGCCATTTTACCACACCTCCTTATGAGCAGTACAGCTGTCATTTTTCACATCTCACCCAAAACGTGTTTCCGCGCATGTAGCGCACAATGGCGCAGTCGGTGTGCGAAATCAATGTATGGGACACATTAAGAAAATCACAGTATCACTGTTCACGAGCAGAGGTCTTAAAATGGCTATGCTGAAATCTGGTGAAAAAATTCTTAAAAATTACTGTTTTGCGAGCGTGCTTTGCGCAGTTCCTACGCATGCTCATACGTTTGCGAATTTTCAAAATTTTCACTCCAGATTTTCAACATTGCCATTTTACCACACCTCCTTATGAGCAGTACAGCTGTCATTTTTCACATCCTGCCCAAAACGTGTTTCTGCCCATGTAGCGCACAATGGCGTAGTCGGTGTGCGAACTCAATGTATGGGACACATTAAGAAAATCACAGTGACACTGTTCATGAGCAGAGGTCTTAAAATGGCTATGTTGAAAATTTGGTGAAAAAATTCCTAAAAATGACTGTTTTACAAGCATGCGTTGCGCAGTTCCTACGCATGCTCGTAAGTTCGCGAATTTTCAATATTTGCACTCCAATGACTTCCAAATACCTAAACAGCACATAGAAGCAAGCAACATTCGGCATTGACAAATGCTTGTACTTCTTTGTCGCTGATTTTTTTAAGCCATGTCCAAGTGCCAAATACCACTGCAAATACCTGCAAGCGAACGTTCGGCATTGACAAATGCTTGTTAATTTAGCTGTATGGCCAATACCTTCTGGAATAACCCTTGCCCCAGTGCATTTGCTCTTGGGTTCTTTTGCTGTACAAAAAAAAAAAAAAACTAATTCCCATTGTAATCAAATCAATGGTGCATACCTCCACGCTCTACAAACTCCCAAATCAAAAAAACATAGGGGCACGGGGCACAGCTTGCCATTAGCGGTATCAAGTAGGGGAAGAAACAGGAAGGGGGCAAGCTGAAATTATGATCCTTCCCCTTAAGTAAGCACTGAAAAAAATATGTAAAGTAGACTCTGTGTACTATTTAGGACTGCTATCATGTGGGGGGGGGGGACTCAAGGGGCTTCTGACGCTGAACACCACTGTAGCTCTTGAAAGTTTGGATAAAACATGGTTACGATGGCATCACTTTATCGGAAACCTGGCAGCCAAAAGAAAATTGCTGATGAGGTAAACATAGAGAATTACAGTATGTATTAAACAGACAAGACTGAGTCCTGATGTAATTAAAGCAACATCTGGGCACTCCAGAAGTTATTTTAAAAACAAGTTTTGATGGAAAAGACTGTTCAGCTTTATATTTTAATATATTAACAGTAGCAATTGACATAGTTTACATGCTCCCAAAAATCTCAACAAACGTCTTTGACATGTTAACTGAAACACTGAATCACTCATCTTTGAAAGGGCGAAACATTGTCCAATTAGGCGATATGAATACAGACTGGGACCAATCCAAGGCTTAAAATTCAGGGGGTGACTGCGGGAGTCTCATTTAAAAAAAAAAAAAAACACAACAATCTTGCAATTCTGGGAACATCTGGGGGGGAATACCCCCATACGAAATCAGTTGATTTTTTACTTTTCTCTCAACTACTGAATTATTCATAACACTACCTGTGTTGTACTGGACCAGGGTTAACGGTTTACTGTGGGACTGTATCTAGGATTAGTGGGTGACCGGATTAGTCAGTAGGGGTGCATCTTGGGACTAGTGGGGGACGGTGGCTCACCCAAGGAAACCTACTTGGAGGGGGATGGGACCACACGTCATTAGGGTCGGCATGTTTGGGAGGGTGGTGGGGTGCACAGGGTGTGGGGCAGCCATGATACTGGACTGGGCTTGGAAGTTCGGTGGTTGCCCAGTGTGCTACCAGCCGGCACAGCTTAGGGAGGATGTTGTGGGGATTAGGAGATAGCTGGGGAAGGTGGGAAGAGGGCAGGGGATCTCCCACGGGGTTGCACCAAGCACTAGGGACGGGGGGATAGGGAAAGGAGTGCAGGAGAATACTCTGGCGTCACATAGGGACCCTGGCAGAGGGGGCCCAAAAGGACGACACTACCAAGGAAGCAGGCAGGTAACTGGGGACCCTCACAAAGGGCGAGCCAGAGGGACAACATTCTCAGGGAAGTAGGCAGATAGCCGGGGCTGGACAGAAAGAAGCAAAGTGGGGAGGTGGATCGGACCTTGCGCTCAGTAACCGCTTCAATTCTCTTCTTCTTCTGTTTGAGGATGAGGGGGGTGATGTAGCCATGACAGGGGTGGTCAGAGATGGAAGCGAGTGGGGGGCAGGAGGCAGGTGCCGGATAGCAGGGGGAACCTGGAATGCAGAAAATTGGGGGGAGCAGTGGATCAGAGCAGGAGGGCCGGGGGAAGAGGGAGGAAAGGGCAAGGAGACGGACCAGAAGTACAAGGACGACACAGTAAAGGGAGCTGAGGGTTTAGGCCAGGGGAGCACGACGAGCAAGGAGGGACTGAACAGAGACAGAAAGGAAGGGAGAACGAGCCAGGCTAGTTTAGCGGATGGGGGAGAAGGACCAGTTGCAAGCAGTGAGGGGGGTGTTAGTAAGGCACAGAAGTATACTCAGGAGGAGGAGAGAATAGGATCGGAGAGAGGAGGTGGCCAGGGTAAATGAGGGGCAGCATGTGGCACCCAGATAGAGGGGAGGAACAAGGAGCCGGCTGGGTGGAGGGGCCGGTGGAAAGGATGAGGGACATGGAAGGGGGGGGAATGGAGGAAAAGGAGCAGTCAGAGTGCTTCTGTTGGGGGATTCTATGATCAGGGGTATCAAATGGGATAGGGAGGAGGAAGCCTGGCCAGTTAGAACAAAATGCTTCCCCGGACTAATGGTGCACAGGGCAAAGCACAAGGTATATCAGCTGGCAAAGGATTGTGGGGGTTCCCCGGACATACTGGTCCACCTGGGTAAAAATGACATTGAGGGACACAGCGAGCTAGAGATACAGACAAGGTTCAGGGAGCTTGCCAGGGTCTGTCATAACATAGGATGCACGATTTCCTTCTCTGAAATCCTGACAGTGCCAAGGGCTAGTGGGGAACACAAAAGGAAGATTAGAGAGATAAACCAGTGGCTCACGGAGTGGTGTAAGACCAGAGGGTATGGGTTGATGGGGGGAGACCTGGGAGGATAAGGAGCTGTATGCTAGAGATAGGCTCCATCTCAATTTGGAGGGGAGGGAAATCCTTAATTTGAAAATAGAGGGGCTCATTGAGTGAAAAGTGGGGTTTAAACTTGTGAAGAGGGGAGGGATGGGAGAAAAGGCTGTCGAGGGGGGTCCGATAAAGGAGGAACTCTTTCTCCACCCCCCTGGGGAGCTGGAGGAATGCGGGAAAAGGCCGACTGGTAAAGTGCAGACCAGGAGAAAACAGAATCCCCATGGGAACACGAGCAGGGGAAATGGAAGTACACAGAAAGGGTGGAAGGTAGGCCGGCTAAATGCCAGGAGCTTGGGCAATAAAATGCCTGAGCTCCAGGTGATGCTAACTGAGGGAACGGTGGATGTGGCAGCGGTCACTGAGACCTGGGCCACCGCAGGACACAACTGGGACCTGAATCGGGGAGGGTTACCCTATGTTCAGGAAGGACAGAGGGGAGGGAAGGGGAGATGGGGTAGCAATAATAGTCAAAAACTGCATTGGCATAGGGGGAGTAGAGGAGGCGGAGGGAACTGTGGAGACGATTTGGGTCACCTTGATAACAAGGGGGGGGCAAGAGAGTAAAAATAGGAGTGGTGTATAGACCCCCTGTGCTGGCGGAGGAGCTGGAGGAGAGTATGGTGGCAGATGTTGGGAGACACTGCAGATTGGGCAGGGGAAGGGTGGTGGTGTTGGGGGACTTAAACATGCCAGGAACAGACTGGGAGACTATGACATTCACGGTGGCCAGGGAACAGAGCTTGTTGGATGTCTTTCAAGATGCATTCCTAACTCAGCAGGTGTGGGAACCGAACAGGAAGGCGCAGGTACTGGACGTGGTCCTGGCAGACCGTGACCAGACTGGCAGCCTGAAGGTAAGGGACCCGTTGGCGGGGAGTGGCCATGCTACGGTGTGGTTCTGCCTGGACCTAGGAGGGGTAGAAGGATGCACAAAGACAGAGATAACTGACTTCAGAGGGGCGGATTTTAAGGAAATGGGAAGGATCCTTAAGGAGCATTTGGACGTGATTGGGTCAGACATGGACGCTGACAGTAGGTGGGAAATCATCAGGAGAGGGGTGCAGGATGATACCAGCACCTGTGCCAGAGTAAGATGAACATGCAGTAGGGCCCGAAAACCCTGCTGGCGGACCAGGGAGGTCCAGGAGGTGGTGTGGGGAAAGAAGGCAGCCTATAGGCAATTCAAGTGCTCAAGAAGTGAAAGGGATCGAGGGGAGTACGAACTGATGGCTAAAAGGGTGGCTAAGACAAGGAAGGAGTAGAACCTGGCCAGGGAAATTAGGAGAGGAAACAAGGGGTTCTTTAGATACACTGAGGAAAAACGAAGGGTGAAGGGGCAGATTAGCAGGATTAAAACAGGGGAGAGATGGGCAAAAGACCCGGGGGAGCAGGCTGAGGCACTAAATGAGTACTTCACCTCAGTTTTCACCAAGAAAAATGGGTTTGCTGCAACATACATGGGAGGAGACAGTAATACTTAGGAGGGGGGGACCCTTACCAATCGGCGGGTCTGGGGGGGGAAGGCTAAGCAGGAAGAAGAGGTAGCAGAGGTGGAAATCACTGCAGAAAGAGTGAGGGAAGCCCTCAGGTCCCTTAAGACAGAAAAAGCACCGGGGCCAGATAAATTACATCCCAGAGTGCTGAAGGAACTTGCGGATGTCCTGGCGGAGCTTTTCACCATCTCTCTAAGGACAGGGTGGGTGCCCCAGGACTGGAAGGTGGCACAAATAGTGCCTATCCACAAGTGGGGATCAAGGGAGGTGGCAGGGAACTACAGGCCTGTCAGCCTGATATCGGCGGTGGGCAAGGTGAGGGAGGGCATTGTCAAGGAGAGGCTGGGGGGGGGGACCTGGAAAAGTCAGGGTGCCTGGACGATAAACAGCATGGATTTGTCCCAGGGAAATCATGTCAGACAAACCTTGTGGAGTTCTATGACTGGGTGACGAGTGCCTTGGACCTGGGTAGACCAGTGGACGCCCTCTTTCTAGACTTCAGCAAGGCATTTGACTCTGTTCCTCACTAGGGCCTGTTGGATAAGCTGGGAGAAATGGGGGTGGGGAACCAGATGATCAGATGGATAGACAACTGGCTCCAGGACTGGACCCAGAGGGTCGTAGTTGGCGGGATAGTCTCATCCCCAAGAAGGGTCATTAGTGGGGTCCCAGAGGGATCAGTCCTTGGGCCCCTCCTGCTCAACGCCTACATCTCTGACATAAGGACAGGTATCAGGAGTGAGACAAGTCTCTTTGCGGATGACTCAAATCTGGGGGTGGTGGTGGATGGGGAGGAGGGGAGGGTGGCCCCACAGGGGGACCTGGAGGCTCTGGAAAGATGGTCTAGAAAGTGGAATCTGAGGTTCAATGCAAGGAACTGCACCTTGGGGCCAGAAACCGGCCAAGTGTACACCCTGGGCGGGGGAATGCTAAGTTTTGATGGCTGAGAGGGACCTGGGGTGGTGGTGGATGTCAAGATGAACAACTCAGAGACTTGTAGGAGGGCAGCAGCCAAGGCCAGCAGGATGCTGGGATGCATCGCTAGGGGGACCACCTCCAGAAGGAAAGAAGTGATATTCCCTCTGTAGAACTGCTTGGTGAGACCACACCTTGAGTACTGCGCGCAGTTTTGGAGGCCACACTTAAAGAGGGACATTAAACTCCTGGAGAAGATCCAGAGGAGGGCAACCAAAATGATTTGGGGCTTGGGGACAGGACCTATGGGGAGAGGCTCGAAGAACTAAATATGTACACATTGGAAGAGAGAAGGGACCGGGGGGACATGACAGAGGACTTCAGGTACATGAAGGGGGTAAACAGGGGAGGAGCAGTCAGGGTGCTTGAAGGAAGGAGAAGGGGCAACTAGAGGGCATGGGTGGAAGCTGGGGGGGGGGAGATTCAGGGGAGAGAGGAGGAGGTGCTACTTCACCGAGAGGGTGGTGGAGCCATGAAATGCGCTGCCCAGGGGGCTGGTGGAGGCAGAGACGGTGGAGGGGTTCAAGAGAGGGTGGGACCGGTACAGGGGAAGGGTTCTGGAAGCAAAATCAAGTGCAGCGAGAATATCCTGAACTGGGAAGGGAGAAGCCAGAGAAGGCGAGGGGGGCAACAAGGTCAGCTCCCAGTGTGGGGGGCTGACCAAATGAGCAGACACAAAAGACCGTTAAGCCTACTCTGCTGGCATTTTAGTATGTTAGATTACTGAAGTACGCTGCCCCTTGTGTAGCCGAATCCTTAGCTCTCATTTTCAATTTACCTTGTTCCTGGAGTGAATTTCCCAAGGGATGGAAGATTGCAAGAGTAAAGCCTATTTTCAAGTCTGGGGATAAGGACGAGCTGGGCAATCATAGGCCCATCTCGCTCCTACCACAAATTTCAAAGGTCTTAGACAGAATTATTTCTAATCAACTGAGGGACTTCTTAGACTTGAATAAAAAGATGACTGTTTATCAATCTGGTTTCCGGTCTTTACACAGCACTCAAACTGCACTGGTTAAAGTGGTCACCGATTTGCAGCCAAGCCTGGACAGGACAGCAATGGTTGGAGCAATGTATATAGATCTTTCCAAAGCTTTTGATACTTTAAACCACCAAGTCTTCCTGTCCAGGCTCAGCTGGATCGGTTTGTCCTCTCAGCAGGGGTCAAAACTAGCACCGGCCCGCTGGCCAAATGCTGGTAAATTCTGTACCGGGCTGGTAAGATTTTCATTTAACTAGCCCTGCGGACCTGTACTGGAGAAGGCAACACTTCAGGATGTACACCAACTGGGCCAGTGGAAATGTCTATGGGGCCAGTGGATTTTCCCAGTCACTAGCCCTCCTGGCTAGAGACTGTGAAACTAAATTGTGACCCCTGCTCAGGCTGTTAATTGGTTTTCTTCCTATCTAAATGCAAGAAATTTGTAGAAATTGGCCCCTTTAATTCTATATTAATGAACATCTCTGCTGGTGTCCCTCAAGGGTCAATTTTGGGGCCCCTATTTAATATTTATATTGAGTTTAAAATTGATGTCCCCGATATTAAATACCATCTATATGTGGATGACACCATAAAATACGCTGAAGACCAAACTTTGGACCTAACTGAATCTAAACGTCAGTCAGCATTTGATCATGTCCAGGAATTTTTTTTTTTTTTTTAATTAAGCATTGTTTAACTTTAAACCCCCAAAAAACTCAGGTCCTTTTGTTTAGAAACAAACAGCCTAAAGTATTGAACCCATGTTTGAATATTCAAACAATAGATGGTATTGATATTTTATTTATTTAGCATATAAAATTTGTTTACCGGGTGGGTGTGCTAGCCATAAAGATGACTGTTTTCAGGCACGACCCAGGAGGTTACAGGGCAGACACTGCAGGTATAACAAACAGTAAATTACATTGAGATACATAAACAAGGTGTTGTGAAACAAACAATACGCTAAGTAGCACAGGTAGTATACATGGTATTTTGAAAAACATTTAACAATAAGCTAAGCATTACAGGTAGTACACAGAGTGGTACTGGTAGGATCGTAGAGATTTTTACAGTCATAGCATGACGAAAAACATGCAGTAGCAAGAATACTGCAGTAGCAGTCCTGAAAGTACGATTTAGAAAGTACAACAAAAATAGATAAAAATGTGGTCAAATGCTGACAAGTGCAGGGGGATAATGGGCAGGGGAATGGCAAAATTGTGAATAGTAGGGATAATGACAGGTCAGGATAAGGAAAGGTAGGGTATAGGATACGAGCTGGCAGAGAGAAAGGGATGGCTGCAGGGCGCTAGTGTTAGGAGAGAGAGCTGGGCTAGGCTGTGCCGTAAGGGGAGTATTGTGGAGAAAAGATAAGAGCTTTGGGATAGGCAGGATACCCAGAGGACTAAGGAGGTTTGAAACAGGAGCACTGGTTGGTGGAAGCTGGCAGAATGCTTTTTTAAAAGCATTGCGTGTAGGAGCTAGCCGGATGTCCAGAGGGAGTGGCTTCCATAATTGAGGTGCATGGTGGGCAAAGGCTCCAATGCCTTTGGTAGTACTGCATTTGCGGATGCGTAGTAGGGATCTGTTAGCGAGCGCAGGGGATAGTTGGAGGTCTGGTAGGTGAGTACCTTGGCTAGAATTGCTGGGGTACAAGATTTCATGATGCTGTCGACAGTGAAGCCAAGGAAGTAAAGTCTAGTATCGTTGGGGGACAACCAGTTTAGATCAAAGTATAATAGACAATGGTGTTTTAGTCTGTGGGAGGTTGAGGAGAACCTGCAGATGTTGTTATAGGTGACATCCCATCTCTGAGGATCTGATTTTGGTAAAGGAGCACAAGTTGCCACTCCATAGGTCAGAGTAGGCAGGAGTATGCCCAGAACTATAGTCACTCCAGCAGCAGAGGTTAGCATGTGGTTAGTCCAGTAGTAAGACATGCCTAGCTTGGAATTCACCGATTTGCACGCGTTGATAATGTGGAATTCAAAATTTAGCAAATGGGCAAGGGTGACCCCAAGGTATATAAATGACATTACAGGAGTTATGAGTGAGCCATCTAAGCAGAAAACCCTGTACTTATCTTGAAATGTCTTGAGTTTAGGGAGGGTCCCGAATAGCATGGACTGTGTTTTTGCCTCATTTAGAACAAGTTTGTGGTCCCGTAGCCAGGCTTGTGTGCACTGGAAATCGGAGGCGAGACACAGGTTGATATCGGACACATCTTTTGCACTTGCACACACAACTATGTCATCCACATAGAGTAGAGATGAGGTGTCAAGGAGATTACTGACAACACCAGGAGCAAAGCCCATAGAGTAGAATGTGTTGAGGAGAAGTGGGTGGTCTACCAAGTCAAAGGCTTTTGACAGATCGATGAAAACCGCTCCCGTGATAAGCACAGAGTTCATGGCAGTGAGGTTGTCTGTAGTAAATTTGAGTAGGGCAGCTGTGGTGCTGTAGCCCAGTATAAGCACCTATGATTACGATCAGACTGTAACCCGACTTGGTCTTTTCATATAGAAAATATGCTCGTGGGAACGAATAGGAAGTTGGGGGCTCTTTATAGTTTTAAAAACTTTTTGACTAGAAATGTCTGATTAAATGTAGTTAACTCTTCATTAATGCCTGTATTGACTATGGGGACATTCTTTATGGTGAAGCTTCCAGCACCTTACTGAATGGAGTGAACTGAATGTTCCACAGAATGGTGCATTTTGTGTTGGAGGTGCCCTACAGAACTCATAGACGTATACTGTTTAATAATCTGAATTGGCCAAAACCTTGTTCACATAGGAAATTACATCTTCTCAAATTTATGTGTAAAATTCAGAAATCTGAGGCCCCTACTTACATCCTTCAGTTGTTCCCCAAGAGAAGTGTGAAAGATAACTTGGTATCAGCTCCGGGGGTGCAATATTTTACGGTTAAATGTAACTTGAATATTGGCAGGTCTTCTGTTTCTCACAGAGGAGCTGTACTATGGAATAGAATGTTATTAAGTTTCCGTGAAATTAATCAAATTACTAATTTCTCATATCTGAACAAGTGGTGCCAGAATTGGTCTAATAGCATTTCTTGTTGTAATGAATGTTGTGCTGGCTGATTCTCACTGTTTGCATGTGTGACATTTTATACCATACCATTTATAGATTTGTGCATTTTTCTATACTGTAACTGATGTTCATGCCTTAAAACCTGGGACTTCACTGAAAATGAGCTATGCTCAACTGAATGTTTTTCCCTTATTCAGATGAATTAAAAAGATTTACTACTACTATTTTAGACCATTTAAATGGATTCTGATGCTGTGAAAAAAAAAAGAAAAGGAGGCTACCGAAATGGATTTGATGAAACAATAAATAAGGGAAACACAATGGTCTTACTCAAAATACACAACTTATCTGTACGTATAAAGGGGAAATACCATAATTGACAAGTGGTGAAGCCACGAGTTACGAAAGTGTTGTCCTTCACAAGTGGAAATAAACTGTGTATTTTAAGTCAGGCCATTGTGTAGTTGATTTATACTTCAGTTTAATGGTTATAACTTTTTAAATCACCTTGCTGTGTGATGATTTTTTCAGGTGTTCTGTAATTTGAACTGCTGGCTGCCATCCTATATAGGTGTATTATGATGCCATCAGCACTGTGATAGCTGCTTTCTGGTTCTGTTCTGTGCAAAGATCAAGGAAAAGTGACTGTGACATATCTAAACTCTAAATAAATGTTCATCTGAAGATCAGATACTAACATGCCAGCAGAATAGGCCTAACGGTCTTTCGTGTCTGCTCGTTTGGTCAGCCCCCACCCTGGGTGCTGACCTTGCTGTCCCCCTCACCTTCTCTGGCTTCTCCCTTCCCAGTTCCGGATATTCTTGCTGCATTGGATTTTGCTTCCAGAACCCTTCCCCTGTACCTGTCCAACCCCCTCTTGAACCCCTCCACTGTCTCTCGTCCACCAGCCCCTAGGTAGTGCATTCCATGGCTCCACCACCCTCTCAGTGAGTAGCACCTCCTCCTTTCTCCCCTGAATCTTCCCCCTCCAGCTTCCACCCATGCCCTCTAGTGGCCCCTCCTCCTTCCTTGAAGCACCCTGACTGTTCCTCCCTATTTACCCTCTTCATGTACACCTGAGACCGCTATCATGTCCCCGGTCCCTTCTCTCTTCCAATGTGTACATATTTAGCTCTTGAGCCTCTCCTCACTAGGTCCTGTCCCCAAGCCCCAAATCATTTTGGTTGCCCTCCTCTGGACCCTCTCCAGGAGGTTAATGTCCCTCTTTAAGTGTGGCCTCAAAACTGCACGCAGTACTCCAGGTGCGGCCTCACCAAGCAGTTATACAGAGGAGTATCACTTCCTCCTTCTGAGGTGATCCCTAGCGATGCATCCCAGCATCCTGTTGGCCTTGGCTGCTGCCCTCCTACAAGTCTCAGAGTTGTTCATCTTGACATCCACCACCACCCCAAGGTCCCTCTCAGACATCGAGACTTGTAGCATCCCCCCCCCCCCGGGTGTACACTTGGCCTGGTAGCCCAGATAGTGACAAATTTATCTGCTAAAATGTGCTACCACTGGTGGTAACACTTTCTAGCTTGCTATTTATTCTAACACGTATGTTGTTTAAATGTGCCTGCTTAACGCATGAAACGGATGATCAGATGGACAGGAAATTGGCTCTCTGAGCGTACCCAGAGGGTCGTGGTTGGGGGTTAGTCTCATCTCCAAGGAGCGTCATCAGTGGGGTCCCTCAGGAATCGGTCCTAGGGCCCCTCGTTTAATGCCTATGTCTCCGACATAAGAAAGGGTATCGAGAGTGAAATGAGTCTTTGCGGATAACTCAAAGTTGGGAGCAGTGGTGGATGGGGAGGAGGGGAGGGTTACCCTGTAGGAGGACCTAAATGCTCTGGAGAAGTGCTCAAGGAAGTGGAGTCTGAAGTTCAACGCAGGGTTCTGCATCTGGGAGACAGAAACCCAGGCCAAGTGTATACCCTGGGGGGGGGGCGTAATCCTTCAAGTCTTAATGGCTGACAGGGACCTAAAGGTGGTGGTGGATGTCAAAATGAACTTTTGAGAATTGTAGGAGTGCAGCGGCCAAAGCCAATAGGATGCTAGAATGCACTGCTAAGGGGGATTACCTCCAGAAGGAGGGACGTGATAATCCCACTGTACAACTACTTAGGCCGCACCTCAAGTACTGTGTGCAGTTTTGGAGGCTGCACTTAAAAAAGGACATTGCACTCCTGGTAAGGGTTCAGAGGAGGGCAACCAAAGTGATCTGGGGCTTGGGGAAAGGACCTATGGGGAGAGGCTAAAGGAGCTCAACATGTACACATTGGAGGAGAGGAGAGACAGAGGGGACATGATAGAGGTCTTCAAGTACATGAAGAGGCTAAATAGGGGAGGCTCAGTCGGGGTGCACCAAAGGAAAGGGGGGGGCAACAAGAGGGCACAGGTGGAAGCTAGAGGGGGAAGACTCGGGGGAGGAGGTGGAGGTGCTACTTCACTGAGAGGGTGGTGGAACCATGGAATGTGCTGCCCAGAGGACTAGTGGGGGCAGAGACTGTGGAAGGGTTCAAGAGGGGTTGGGACAAGTACAGGGATAGGGTTGTGCTGGCAAAGTCCAATACAGGGGGAATATCTCAGACTGGGAATGGAGAAGCCCAAGGGGTGGGGCGGGGGACAGCAAGGTCAGCTCCCAGGTTGGGGGCTGACCAAAGGAGCAGACATGAAAGACCATTGGGCATGTTAGTATGTGTTTTCATCCCTTGTTCTTGCACCAAAGGTGCGTAACTCTGCTATGGCCCCCACAGATCACCACCCTACCATGCAAGCCCCATGAATCTGTAACTAAATTCAAGTATTTGGGCCTGTGGATTGACCACAAACTTTCAATTAATTGTGGACCACGTGGAGGAGCTTGCAAAGAAACTGAAACATAGGCTTGGTCTTTTCTTCAAGATTAAGAATCTGCTTACACTAGAAACAAGGGCTGGGCTAGTCCAAACTACGTTCTTGCCACTTGTGGATTATGCAGCTTTTATCTATGGGCAAGACTTGAGTTCTGCCATGTCTAAATCAGACACACTTTATCATCGGGCGATCAGATTTATCATGGATGCGCCATATCGTACCCACCACTGCACTCTTTACTCCTCGGTTGGTTGGTCCTCACTTAGTACCAGACACCACAGGAATGCAGTCTTTTGGACCTATAGGGCTATAATCAACTAACTTCCACAGTACATTTCCGACTGTCTGTCCATCTCTCCCACCGGCTGCTACACGCCGAGAAGCCTTCCCCTGATTTCCCCTGATCGTCCCCAAGATCAGGACACGCTTTAGAGCAGTAGCTATAAGCCATGCCCTTCCAGTGATATGGAACAACATGCAAAAGGTTCTAAAGCTTGCAATACCCGTAAACTGGGTCTTCTTTAAGGCTCTATTCCTCCGTAAATTGTGAATCCTGTGACTGTTTTAACTTGTCGAACCTTGTATCATAAACCCTGTATAATAACTTTATTTGTTAAGCGCAGTTCACACGTATCAAAGCGCTGTAAAAAACATCAAACTCTAAAACATTAAACAAGATATAAAACTTACTAAGAATATTAACATAGTATACAGAATAATATCAAAATATCAAAAATCAGGGAAAGCAAGCAAATAAAGATGAATTTAAAGAGCAGTTTTAAAGCTCTCCACTGTCTGGCACTCTCGGATCAGATGAGGTAGAGAATTCCACAGGGTGGGGGCGGCATAAACAAAGGCCTGTGCTCCCGAGGTCTTCAGACACACACTGGGAATCTCTAGCAAACCCTCGTCGGCTGAGCGGAGCGGTCCCAGGGGGCAGTAGGGATTCAGAAGCTTTTGCAAGTAACTCGGACCCAAACCATGGAGGGCTTTAAAAAAATCAGTAAACCGACTTTAAAGGTGATCCACCACTGAACTGGCAGCCAGTACAGAGTGCGCAGCACAGGAGAAATATGGCTGGATCGAGTCAACCCAGACAATAACCTGGCCGCAGCATTCTGCACCAGCTGCAAGCATCAGATATCTACCCCAGGAAATCCTAGGTAAAGAGAGTTACAGTAGTCAAGGCGCAAGATCATGAAAGCATGGACCAGGATTGCAAGATCGCCAGATAGAACAAGGTGCTTAATCCGGGCGATGTTCCTCAGATAGTAAAATGAAGGCTTGACCACAGCCGACACCTGTGAATGACGCGTCAGCCTGTCATCAAGTATCACCCCCAGATTCCGCACCTGTTCAGAGATCAACAGCTGGGAGCCCCCAAGCCACAGCCCGGCAGGCCACCCAGCAATCAACCCCCTATCCGGTGACCTGGGTCCACCACCAACACCTCAGTCTTGTCAGAATTCAGCTTTAATCAACTGGAATTCATCCAGTATTGGATTTCAGCGAGACAGCTGGAAAAAACTGAGTGCACTATCCTGGTCAGGCACAAAAGACAGGTACAGCGGAGTATAATCTGCACAATGGTGAAAACAGCCCATACCATCTCACAATGTCTCCTAATTGTAGCATATACACTGGGAACAACACTGAACCCTGCAGGACGCAACGTGGCAGGGAGAATGAGTCAGAGAAAAAAATCCCCGATACTACCTTCTGCGAAATGCCAATCAGAAAAGAATGAAACCATCTGAGGACTGTACCAGACAGGCCACAGATGACCCGCAGGCGGTCAAGGAGCACCCCATGGTGTCAAAAGCAGATGAGAGGTCCAGAAGGACCACGATGGAATGGCACTTCTGGTCTCTGGCCATTAGGAGACCACTGAGTTCCTGAACCAGAGCAGTTGAGTTCCTGAACCAGAGCAGTATCAGTACTATATCTCTTACGGAATCCAGACTGGAGAGGATCATAGCATGGATGACAAAATGGTTCTCCAACTGCTGCGCAACAACTTTCTCAATAACCTTCCCTATAAAGGGAAAGTTAGAGATTGGTCTGTAGTTTGTAAGAGAATCTGGGTCAAGAGATGATTTCTTGAGAAGGGGGGTTACCACAGCCTCCTTCACGGAGCTGGGGAACTCACCAGACTCTAGTGAGCACCAGATTAAATCTGCTAAATCTGAGCCGATCACATCAACACACCCTATTAAAAGGTGAGTTGGGCCCGGGTCTAAAATACAGCTAGTTGGCCACATACCCGGGAGAAGCCACATCATATCCATGTTTGCCAGTCGGTCAAACTCAACCCAACAAAGCAGAGGAGTAGCGACTCCACTCCAACCACCAGCAACCCCCATACAGTGCGACAGGCGACTCTCTGACCTGATGTCAGCAACCTTGTCAGTAAAGAAGCGAGCAAACTCGTCAAACTCAATTTGCGAAAAGGCTTTCCAAACTTGTTGACAGGCTGGACTGCACAGTCAGTCTATCATTTGGAAGAGCTGAGCCAGTCGGTTCTGTGCTACAGCAATCTCCCTGGACAGGAGCTCTGCTTTCTTATGAGAGATTGTTGACCGATAGTCCCTATAATGCTCTATCAGTTTAAGTTTGTCAGCATCCAAGCCAGACCTATGCAAAGCACGCGCCTTCAACCCACTCGCTTCAGCTCCCTCAAGGTCCCATCAAACTATGGGGACCGAGGCCGAAGAGTGAACGGGTGAACACGAAAAGGAGCAAGGGTATCCAGAGCCCCCACCACTTCTCGATTATAAGCCTGAAGTATGTTCTTCGGACCCTCGCTTGAATCCGGCATTCCCGACAGATCCAACACCGCCAGAAGGCCTCCAGGGCCGCGCCCTGCAATGGGTGGCATCGAACCATCTCCACAGGGGTAGACCTATAAGGAGGAACCAAAAAACTGAACCTTATGATGTGGTGGTAGGACCATCCAACTGGTTCCACCACCAAGTTGGAGGTCTCCAACCCCAGGAGGAAGACCAGGTCCAAGGAATGACCGTGATTGTGAGTCACATAGGTAACTACCTGTGTGAAGCCCAAAGAACTCATGTATTGGAGGAAGTTTTGTCCAAACTGTGAGAGTTCATCATTGATCCAGGTGTTGAAATACCCCAGTATCATCAACCTGGGGAATTCCAACACCATACTGACGATAAAGTCCGTGACTTCCTGCAAAAACAGATTCACACCTCTGGGTGGATGGTAGACAAGAATAATTTTGCACCCCACACCTGCAGCCACAGTACAGTCGAAGGATCTGGTGTCCTCAACTGGCACATCAACAAGGCCCAATCCAGATTTAAAACAAATTGCTACACCCCCAGATCTACAACCCAACCTAATACGGTGCATCAGTGAGAAACTGGCTAGAGTCGCCGACTCCAAAATGGGACCAGCATGTTCATTCAGCCAGGTCTCGGTGATGCAAGCCAGATCAGATGACCCAGCAAAATCAGCTATAATAGCCGACTTGTTTTTAATAGATCTGGCATTGCACACCACCATGTAGGTCGGGTGAGAACTCGGGGCAGTTCGAGATGCAGACCCACTAATCATGGAGCCCTTGGGAATGGGTACTAAACAAGCAGTACCTCATTCAGTGCTCCATTTCACCGCAGAGCATCTTCCAGTTCCTACTACCACTATCAGGCCACCAGGGTCATCAATCGTCCCCAGTCCTCTGCCCCTTCTCTTCCTCCCCACTATTCCAAAAGCCCTGCAGCGGCCATAAACCACTGCAGATTTGGGGGGGGGGGCAATTAAAAGGGCAGAGGTCCCGGAGTTCAGAGGGAAAGTAGCGCCTAACAGGGAGAGCCTCCAAACACATCCTGATAGTCACAACGGCTCCCAAATAAGCCAACCAGCTGGTACTAAACACATACCCCACAATAAATTACTCCCAAATAATCCCCACTTTCACAAAACCCACAATACCACATGTACATTGTCTGCCCCTTGCACATCTTCAACCTGTTGCGCCCTGCTAGACTTCCTTTGTCCACCCTGTTGCCAAACAAGTACCCTCCTCTTCTTAAACACCCTATTTCCCTCCCCTTACTATGTTCCCCCTTGGCTTCTCCTCATCTCTGACTTCTTAATCCTTACCTTATTCAACACACACAAACACGACTCACCGAAGCGGGTCCCAAAACCTTTTTTTTCTAAATTTGACACAGGAGACAAGTAGGCGAGGTTCTTTCCCTTTTTTTTTGACTTACCGCTGACTCATGGCGGTGTAGAGTCCAGGGCACAGCGTAGTGCTGAAGCCGTGGTGCTGTTCTGCGCCATGTTTAGCGGAGAGTGTGGAAGCAGGCACATGCGTGGAGCATCAGAAACCTGGCACGTGTTCGCCATTAATACCCACGAGTTATAATGGCAAATTATAACCTGAGTTTCCAATGGGAGAAAACACTCCCCACTTATTATACTGTAATTACGGATTTGCGTTATTTGTAAATAATTCTTGCTCTTACCCTATCCATGTTGTGTTTGAGTTTTTGAGGTCTACTGTATCGTTTACCACACTGTATGCACGGTTATGTATACCTAGCTCATATTTGCTCTACACGGATTGTCTCACTGTTTTACAGCAACATTTAGCTCATGTGTTTTTGTTATAACCTACCCAGGTAAACCTTGTAAATAAATCTGTCTCAATGATGTTTCACCTGGTAAAATAAAGATGATTGACGCTACAACTGGAACAGACATCCAGTTGGTTCAGATGTGACTGGGATAAATAAAAAGTGCCCTCCAGTCCCGAAGCTGCAGTACCACACCACACACTATCTTTGAACTCTGGTCCCCTGACTGACCAAGTCTCCCCAGTGGTGGTGGGTGGGGCACACAAATACCCTGCCACTTGGGTAAACAGCATCTACATAGTAATACGGCTTTGATTAAAAGTTTCCCAAATAAACTGCAATCTAATTTTAAATAAAGATATTCAGTGGGCCGCTTGCACCACCCTGACAGTTTCTAGCACTATTATATTTACTTTGATGAGGGCTAAAGTGCACTTTGCCACACCAATATCTTTTCTCACACTGCTGACTACTCCTGTCAGGCTGTCCCACTAGCCAAATGAGGCAATGACCAAATGGAGATTCAAACTCAAGATCAGTATACCTCTCAGAATTAAAAATCATAGCACTGGCCTTCAAAAATCACAGCAAAAGACCAGTGTGTGTAGCACTTTATTTTAAACAACAACATGCCTACAGATAGTGGACCCCATATAGTTAATGATAAGGAATGTTTCCATCAACTTAGTTCACTTTAATAGCTTGTGCGTCCAGAAATAGCTTTAACATTATGAGGAACATCGCCTATGTGGAGCAAGGACAAATTTGAGTATGAAAATCACAGTGCTATGCAAAATCCATAGCAATTGAAAGGTATGAAGATCGGAGTCCTGGGCCGATCACCCATACACAGTCAATGATCGCTGAATGCATGTTATTTCACCCATGCCCATCAGTAATAAATCACGCAGTTACTGTAGGGGAGATAGCGATCTGCAGACCGGGGGGAGGGGAAGAGGGTGAAGCTGGCCCTTTAAATCCTCGCTCTAGGCAAACCCCAAACAGCGCCGCCATCATTTCATGGGGCCGACCCTGAACAAGAGGGGATCAACAGCAACCCACTCAGCATGGCCCACGCCCCGCCGCCGGCTGCGCTTAGTTCGCCGGGGGAAAGCCCTGAAGAACCGCCCGTCCGGGTGTACTGTGCCCCGCGGCGGTGCCCACCCTCAGAGAGTGAGAGACCACAGACGCGAGTGGAGGGGAAAGCCCTCCCAAAGCCGGACGCCGCCGCACTCCTGCACCCACCCCCCTGCTACGGCGGGCGGGCTAGCGGATGCTCGTCCTCCGTACTAACGCACGCAGCCGGCAGCCTTCCGGACGGATTTCACATCTCTCCCTTTACCAAACACACAAATATAAATATAAAAAAGCGCTCCTACCCACCGCTCATGACGACATTCGCTCATCGCAAGCTACAGGAACGCGCACGACACCGCCCGTCAACTGGGGGTGGAGCCAAATGGCGAGTAAGGGAGTGACAGTACTCTCGGCCAATGGTAGGGAAGTGATGCGTTGACTGATGTGGCCTCTAGCCACTAGAAGATGAAGTTTTACCTGCCAAAGGATTGATTTCGGTAGGAGCCAATTGAAAAGCTGAATGGAGGTGACGCACCACATACTATAGGAAATGATGGATGCTGAACTAGCGAATAAAAATGGAAGCTGACTTTGAAGGATGTCGATGTTAGCCAATCAACCTTAACAGTTTGTCCCTGCCCTATTTTGATGGACGTGAGTCTAGACCAGTAAAGAGAACTAGGGTAAAACCGTTTGATTGGCTAAGAGTAAACCACAGAAACGTAAAATGTTATTTTCAACTTTGGGTGATTGACGTCAAGTTATCTGAAAGCGGGGAGCTGGTGTGCCCTAACCTGGCCTCCACGTCTCCAGCATTCTGCCGGAGTCTACAGCAATATACTGCATCATTCAGACCTCCAGCAAGCAATAATAACCTCAGCATACTGAGCTGGAGGTCAGCTATTTCCTGCCAGCTTTTACTATTTTCTGGTCAGGAAGTCAAATTTGGCAAGCTAAGGCTCTTGTAAAGTGCTCATGTCTTTAGTGATAGCTGATAGCTTCTAAATAAAGATTATTGGGTAATGGTGTTGAATATTGGGTACGCATAGGAGCTGACGGAGGACAACTGTCCCAGGCCCAGTGGCTCAGGGGGCCCATAGGGGACCTGTAACAGTGGATGGAGGGGGGCCAGTCCTAAAGATGTGTCCTAGGTCCAGGAATTTCATTGGCACCCTTGCCTAGGATCTACACTATTAGCGTAGTGCTCAAGTTACACTATTTGGTACAGTCTCCATTGCTCTGTATTAGTTTATTTGGGTTGAGGTTCATCCCCACACTAACCTGTAAAAAAAAAAAAAAAAGCGGGGCTGGTGGGGGCAAAGCCCCCGCAACTTAAACTAACAACCAAGTAAGGAAGGTCACCAAAGCAGCACTGTATTCAGAAAGCTTTTACGGCATGCTTCCTAGGTGTACCCGATATTATACACTGTTGCTGATTATTGATTAAAAAACCCGGTGATAGTAAAGAACACAAGAGGAGGCAGTATAGTGCAGTGGTTTAAGGCTCTGAGCTGCAAACCTGGAGACCTGGGTTTGAATCCCACAGCCCCCACTTGCTTACTGTGTGACCCTGAGCAAGTCATTTAACTTCCTTGTGCTCCCAGGTTGCACTGTAAACAAGCTTCCAGCTTAGTGTGTCTCTCCTGGTAAAAAAAATATGAAAAATTGTGCAACTGTGTTTCAAAATCGGACATCAGTACGCAAATGGGGTACCCTATGGTAGTTATGTGATGCATGCTCTGTCAGTGATTTTTATCGTTTGAGTTGGGGAGGTTTGCCCCGTGTATTTTTCAACATTTGGTGTAGGGGGCAAAACCCCCAATGGAACAAACTAAAAATGTAACTGAGCATTACCTTGGCAGAGTACAAATTATGGCATCATGGTTGTCACTCTGTCTGAGTGGAGGGTTCTGCCCCCACACCCTCGGTGTCTTTTTTAACATGGGGATATGGGGGGGGGGGCAAAGCGCCCCAACTCAAACAAACTAAAAAACAACCAGCAGAGCATGAATCCTGAAGAGGACATTAAAAATACTGATACTGTCACTGACACTGTCATGCAATCATGTACACTGGTGCAATCAGTCAGATGTGACCCACGCTAATTCCTTAAGAGAAATACCGGTGGTCCAGTGTTCTCCACTTCTGCCAAAAATCCCTGGTAGTGTAGCTTATACAGTGTTAACGGAGCCAAGTGCTAATTGGGTAATTTGAGGTTATAGCTGCCAGGATCCACTCATTTACAGTAGTGGTAGTTTTAGACTGCGTGTGTGGTGTCATGGTGGCAGTTTGTCCACAGCAGAGCCATTAGCTGACTGCAACAGGGTTTCCACTTATCTAAGCATTTTTACTGTCAGTGCTACTGAGGAGGAATTCGCCAGGAGAGGTAAAATTGACACCTTGTATAGAATCAATCTAATGTCTTATTGATACCTTTACAGCTGCAGTCTGATGTTGAGAGATACCGAGTTCTCACTGATAGAATTTATGTTTTAAGGCTATATTAGCTATCAATAGTGTCCTCCCATATGGGGGGATGAATTTCTTGTGCAAATGCAAGGTATTGGCTGGAAAGGAAGCTGATACGGTATGATCACTACTACACATGGATGGTGGTTGATAACTTGTATCTGGACAATGCTGGTTGTGCACTGTGATGTGTGTTATGTGTTTGTTGATGTGTGTTATGTGTTTGTTCATGCCGGTTGTGCACTGTGATGTGTGTTATGTGTTTGTTCATGCCGGTTGTGCACTGTGATGTGTGTTATGTGTTTGTTCATTAAGGGAGTGTCTGCTTTGTTGATATGTAACAGCGGCCATTAAATGTTTTATTTTTGGTGTTCGATAGTGGAATCACACTTGATGTTCCAAAACAGGGCCCCATCTATTAAATGAAAGCATGCGGCTTTTAAGTACCCTATCCCAAATAATATTTATTTATTTCGTTTTTGTTAACTGGCTGCCTATTTTCAGGTATGACCCTGGAGATTACAACAAAGGGTATGTAGACAACAGTAAATACAAGAAAACATGGGAACAAGTTGAAGTCAGACATAGTACACTTCTACAACATTTTCAGCAATGACAGCATATTTGCAGGAATCTATATGTAGTAACAAAACAGGAATATATGTGAAAATAACCAACAGGTATAAGTCATTTAACTAGTAAGTGTTAGAAGAGAGGAAATAGCAAGATTTCCAGGCAGGCTTGGGAGTAGTAGAGGTTGGAGCCGGCAGGCAACTAGAAGGAACCAGTACAGGAGTGGGTGGATAGAGAACAGGAGCAGGGTTCAGAGCTTAGAAGAGCCATACGAAGCTCCTGTTTGGAGCTGCATGGAGAAGGAGAGATTCTTAGACTCAGTGGAAGGGAGTTCCATAGTTTAGGGGCCCAGCTAGAGAAAGCATTCTCCCCCCCATTTTGGTTTTACATCTTGGACAAGAAGGGATTTGTCAGCTGATCTCAGTGGGTAGAAATAGGTCACAGGTTTGAGCAGTAGAGCCAATTTGTCAGGTATCTGGGAGAAGATTATATTCTTTATAAAACAGTAGGAAGTAAACTGACGGAAGGCTGAGGGAGTAAACCATCCCACACTGGAGTATAGTGTGCATTGGTGAGTAAGTCTGGGTAAAGACAGAGCAAAATGGCAAATGCTGTTGTAGCAGACATCCCAATTTCGGAGGAGCCCTCCAGTAGTTGCTGGTAAGGTTATTAACTCATATGCCAATCCCAAGTTGAATATTGACGGGTTTAATGACTGAGGCTAGGTGCAGGTCAGAATCCAAGGTGGGACCAAGCGTTACTCCTAGGTATTTAAAAGAGGTAACTGTGTTAAGGGGAGAGCCATCAAGCACTCTAATACTTAATGACTGGGTGCAGAACCAAACTTTTTAACCTAAACTGAAGAGCATAGTCACTGTTTTAGTTTTATTTAAGACAAGCTTGTTTTGCAATAGCCAGCTCTGAAAGGTATTGAAGTTACTATTGAGATTCAGGTTGATATCTGAGAGGTTTGAGGAGGATGAGTAAAGAACAAGATCGTTGGCATATTATTCCCTAGTCAAGTGCCTCGGTGCAACTTTCAGTGATGCAGCATTCAGGCACTTGACAATCCTGCTGTTTACTTTTGAATTCCTGAAATAAGACTACCACAATGTTATATTAAATTTGTTTTCAGGGTATTTGCACATCTACTACAAGATCATCATCATGAAACTCGCTATTTCTTATTTAAAGAAATAATTGAAGATTACATTAGCAGTTGGTTACTTTTGAGTCTCAAAACAGCTCGTGCTGGATCATGTTGGTTTTGACCTGAAGATAACCGTTCCCTTTCAGCTTTATTTCTAAGGCAGTCATGTACCAATTTCAGTACATTAAAATAAATAAAAAAATATTCTGGCACTTGTGTGTTATTACATTTTCAAGTGATTTTCCACAAGTTTACACAATTCCATAGATGGACTGTAAGTCAGTCTGGTCATTAAAACTTTTCTCATTACACATTGAGAATACAGTACTTACTGTACCATCTCTAGAGTTTGACAAATGATGTATGCCTCCTTTACATTTAAAGGACTATAGAACATTACCAGTTTTGAAGTTCAACTGATTTATTATCTCATTTGCTGCAATATAGTGTTCAGTATGCATTTAAAGTGAGAGTATGATTCAAATTTTTCCAGTTTTGTACTTTAATGCCCATTTCCCTGTGGAGGTATAGTCAATCTGTACCAAACATAAAAATATAGAATTTGACAGCAGATAAGGACCGCTTGACCCACCTAGTCTGCCCATTTCCCTACCTAATGGATAAGCTACTGATCCTAGTGAACCAACAGCCTACTTCCTCCTACCCCCCCACTAGAATTGCCTTATGTCTGTCCCATGCATTCTTGAATTCCCTCACTGTTTTTGACTCCACGACCTCCTCAGGAAGGCTATTCCATGTATCCACAACCCTCTCTGTGAAGAAATACTTCCTCACATTACCTCTGAGCCGTCCCCCATATCTTCAAATTGTACCCCATTGTTTTTGCACATCTCTTTTTCTGAAAGATGCTTCCCTCTTAGACTTTGTTGATTCCCTTGAGGTATTTGAAATTTCTATTATGTCCCCCCTCTCCCTCCTTTCCTTGAGGCTACACATCTTTAGTTCCTTTAGTCTTTCTTCATATGTCTTCTGATGCAGACCCTGCATCATTTTGGTTGCCCTCCTCTGAACAGCCTCCACCCTGTCTATGTCTTTGCGGAGATGGAGTCTCCAGAACTGTACACAGTACTCCAGATGTGGTCTTACCAACTGTCTGTACAGAGGGCGAACAACGTCTTGTTTTCTACTGGTGATGCCTGTCCCTATGCATCCCAGTATTCTCCCAGCCCTCCTTACTGCCTTCGCACATTGCTTGCCCACCTTTAGGTCATAGGTTATAACTACCCCCAGGTCCCTTTCTATTTTTGTTGTTAGTATGTCACCCCCCCCATTGTATACTCTTCCCCTGGGTTTTGTTTCCCAGATGCATTATTTTGCACTTCTTTGCATTGAATCTAATCTGCCATACATTTGACCATTCCTCCAACTTTGCCAAGTCCCTTCTCATCCTTTCCACCCCACCCTGTTGCAGACCTTTGTATCATCTGCAAAGAGACATACTTTTCCTTCCAGATCCTCTGCAATGTCACTTATAAAGACATTAAAGAGGACAGGCTCCAGTACTGCACCCTGTTGTACCCCACTAGTAACTTCACTTTCTTCACTGTGGACTCTTTTTACTATTACCCTCTGTGTCCTGTTTTCTAGCCAATTTTTTACCCAGGCAACCACCTTGGGACCCACTCCCAGGCTGGCTAACTTGTATATTAATCTTGTGTGTGGGACTGTGTTAAATGCCTTGCTAAAATCTAGGTAAGCCATGTCCACAGCCCCTCCCTGGTCTACTACTTTGGTCACCCAGTCAAAGAAATCTATTAGATTTGTCTGACACGACCTTCCCATCGTGAATCCATGCTGCCTTGGGTCCTGTGTCCTGCTGGCCTCTAGGTACACAACAGTTCTTTCCTTCAGAAGTGATTCCATCATTTTCACTACCACTGAGGTCAAACTAACTGGTCTGTAGTTTCCTGCCTCTGTCCTGCTCCCACGTTTGTGACGTGGAATCACATCTGCCCTCCCCCAGTCCTCTGGTACCACCCCATACTCCCATGATTTGTTAAAGAAAGTAGTCAGTGGTGTCACTGACTCTACTCTTAGTTCTTTTAGAATTTTGGGGTGAATCCGTCAGGCCCCATTGCTTTATCCACCTTCAGTTTTAAGAGTTCTTTCAGAATTTCAAATCCTTTCCTCTGTGACTGGACTGGTATTGACCCCCCATCCAGAGTGTTTCTCTTGTTTGGTTTAGGTACCTTCCTCCTTTTCTTTGTGAATACTGAGCAGAAATATTCATTCAGTATCCCTGCTTTTTTCACTGTCACCCTCTGCCCACATTCCTTCCCCTTTAATAAGCCTCAGTATACCTCCCTTGGTCTTTCTTCACTCCCTACTGTACCTAAAAAGGTTTTATCCCTCCCTTCTTAACAGAGTTGGCTATCTTTTCCTCAGTTTGGACCTTTGCTATTTTGACTGCCTTCCCTGCCTCCTTCTGCTTTAACTGATAACGTTATCTGTCCTGCTCCTTCTGTGTTTCCTTATATTTCCTGAAGCTATCCTTCTCTCCCTAACCTTCCCTTCCACCTCTTTTGAGAACTATAGTAGCTTTTTCTTTCATTTTGTTTTATTGATTTGCTTTACACAAAGGTTTGTTGCCTCTGTGATGGCAGTTTCAATTTTTCCCCATTGTTTCTCTGCCCTTCTTCTTGCTTGTTTGTTAGTACTTTTCTGAGGCACTCTCCCATTTTACCAAAGTCAGCCCTCCTAAAGTCCAACACTCTTGCTTTTGTAAGGCTTGACTATACAGTTGTGTTTATTGTGAGCCGCATTGTTTGGTGGTCGCTTGTTCCCAGATGACTACCCACTTCTAAATCTGAGATCCTCTCTCCATCCCCATTTGAGAGTACCAGGTCTAAGATTGCTCTCTCCTGAGTGGGTTATAACACTTGCGGTCTGAGGCATATCCCCTGCAGGGCACTGAGAATGACCCTGCTCTTGGGTGTGGCTGCAGTAACTATTACTTCCTTTTGTAATTCTGGCACAGATTGACTATCACCCCCACAGGGAAATGGGCCCTGACGTGGCTAGCAGCCGAGCTGAGAGCGGCAATCCTCCATTGCTCTGTACCATCACTTTGATATTTAGCACAGATTGACTATCACCCCCACAGGGAAATGGGCTCTGACGTCCAACAAGGTATGTTTATTTATTTATTTAGATTTTGGTAACCGGGTGAACCCACTGAGACCAGAGGTCCCTTTTTCAGGGGCAACCCGGGATTAGTTACAATGCATACATACATCATACGTACATACATAGGTATAAAATACAGTAATTTATGATGAATACATTTTAGTTACGGTGAGAGTATACATAGACATTTGGGTACAGAGGAAAGCAGATACATTTTGGGGAATAGGTATCACACGTTAGACAAGGAGAACAGTAGGCATGCAAGGCTAGGCAGGTATAGGGACAGATACACCGTGCATTCAGCGTTATTCCATGCATTATTCAAAGGGAATGAAGGCTTGGTTAAGTGGATAGCAGCAAGAGAGTGGGCCCAGGAGGGGGCTAGCGATTACATCCACAGAGGCTTAGTTCCAGGAGGTATGTTTTAAGGCCCGATTTAAACCCTAGGAGGGTTTGTTGGTCGAGTAGGTTTGTGGGGAGGGAGTTCCATAGGAAGGGAGTGGCATAGCGGAAGGAGCACTTGCCTAGGTTGGTGCGAGCCCTTGGGATATCAAGGGGGCAGCTTGCAGTGGTTTGCAGAGTTCGGTGCTGGACTTTAGGGGTGAGCAGCCCCCGTAGGTGTGGAGGAGGGCCAAGGGAGGTGAATGTAAAGACCAGACAAGTAGCAGAGTAGGTAAGTTTAAGCAGGAGAGTGGGCCAGTGTAGCTCTGCAAGGGCCTCACAGTGGTGCCTCCTAGGCGAGGAGTTGGTTGCAAAGTGAGCCACTCTGTGATAGAGTGTAGAGAGTTTATTGAGCTCCATCTCTCGGAGGAACTGTAGTACAGGGGAACTGTACAGGGTGGATGGGAGGAGGTTATTGTTGGCTATGGCACGTTGCGTCTCACCGGAGAGGGTGTTTCCTAAACGGTAGAGCAGGCCAAGCCTCTGGTGAATGGATCGAGTTAAGGAGTCAATGTGGGGTTTTAGGTCAGTTCTTGGTCAAGAAGGACCCCGAGGTACTTGAATTGATCTATGACCTCTACCCTCTTCCCTTGGGCTGTTTTGAGCAGGAGCAGCTCGCTCCTGTCCGTGCCCGGGCGTCTAGTCCCAAACAGGACGGCCTTTGTTTTGTCCTCATTCAGTTTTAGTGAGTTTGTGGTAAATCAGACCTCCAGTGCTGAGAGGCAGGTCTGAAGTTTGGAGGAGATAACACTGGGTTGTGGGTCACTGTGGTAGACGACGGTGTCATCCGTGTAGAGGATGAGGTTGCAGAGTTTGCAGTCGTTTGCAATGTCGTTGAGGAAGAGGGAGAATAGTAAGGGGTCTAGGATCGAGCCCTGGGACATGTGACACATTTCCTTTAACGTTTTTGCTCACCATGCTTGCTTTTTTTTGGTGCATCTCCGTTCAAGAGGGTCTTGGGGGACCCAAGAGCAGCTGAGTTGTTACATAGTGCGGTGCCCTAAAATGGTGCCACAAAAGGATTGCCTTTTCTCTTGGCAATTGTGGATGTGTGATGGTGAATTGGGTTCCAGGGCATAGAGTGACAGAGCCAGTGGCACCCTCTAGGTGTCCTCCCACACACACATACACTTTCCCTTGGCAAGGTAGTATTGCAGGGCAAGAAAAAACATATATACTGTCTATTAATTTTGTCAACAAGGAGAATGGGGGGATGGTTTGCCAGTTTAAGAGCTGTTATGGAGTGTGTGTAAGGAAGATGGAATGATTGGCTCTGCTCAGGGAAATCAGCGTATGATAGAATACCTCACAACGCAGGATTTGTTACAAAGAAATAAGTAGTAAAGTATGTGAACTGGATAATAAAATGGGTCTTCAGAGATCAAAAAAATATTACATAAAGAACAGATTATTTTTATGGAGCCAGGTGTGATGCGGTTCTTAGCAGAAATGTGTAGTGCCTTTTCTTTTTTTTTTACCTTTTGTTTTACCATTTGAGACACACTAAGCTGAAAGCTTGTTTACAGGTGCAATCTGGGTAGCACAAGGAAGTTAAGTGACTTGCTCAGAGTTACACAGTATGCAAGTGGGGGCTATGGAATTCAAACCCAAGTCTCCAGGTTTGCAGCTCAGAGCCATAAACCACTACGCTATACTGCCTCCAAATAATATGTTCAAAATAATTGAGGGATAGTGTCGGTTGTTGCTGGTTGGCATCCATTGTAATAAATCTTTTAAGTGTTATTTGCAGAGCCTGGAGTGGTGCTGTTGTTTTTTTCCTTATGTTCAAAATAAGCTATGAAATGCACCACAGAGCAGCTAACACCCCAGAGCTTCTGGGGGCAACCCTTTGCTTTCATAAAACCTATTTGCTCCAGCCAAATCAGCAAATCTCCCACAAAATTACTAAAATAATCCAGCAAAACTTCAGAGCTCCCTTGAAAGGTATGCCCTAAGCAGCCGGCTACTTTCCATTTAGAAGTGATGTAACCCCCGGACCCCTGCCTTTTTGCAAACGACTGGTGGTATGATGTTGAAGCTGACAGCAGTACCAGGTGGGGACTGGGTTCGGGGAGGACTAGGTTACTGGGCACAGGGGTTTAGGTTTGGCTACTCTGCACAGGGGCACCCAAGTAAATCCAAACACAGGAAGCAATAACTGTAATGTCCAATACCAGGAATGGGACTCTAAAGTGTGGCTTTTATTCACATCCAAACTGAACAAACAAAGCATA
Source organism: Neoceratodus forsteri (assembly GCA_016271365.2). Lineage (NCBI taxonomy): Eukaryota > Metazoa > Chordata > Ceratodontiformes > Ceratodontidae > Neoceratodus > Neoceratodus forsteri. The sequence goes on from JADMNL010000032.1 coordinate 163,365,450, forward strand.
GACGGACCCCCACGGGGCTACATTCCTGGTAGTGCAGATAAGAGATACAGAACACTTCTTCAACACTTCAGCCCTCAGGCTCCGGACCCAGCAGGCACACAGCCCGGACTTGCACGCAGCTTTGGGTACACAGCCCGACTTGTACACTATTTGGGTTCTTTCCTGGCCCGGCTCCCCTGCTGGCCACTCGAACCCAGTCCATATGGCAGTGGACCACATTTTCCTGGTGGCTCCCCAAACCACCTTAGAGCCTTCGACTCCTTAAGGGAAATTTCCTTTCAATCTGACGTCTGGATACTTCCCTCAGCACTAGCCAAGTGCCTGGGGCAAAGTAAAAGGGCCACAGAGCAACTACGTAGAGGTGAACCTGGTTACTAAAGATGTGGGGTCTCCCACCTCCAGCTTCCACAATCCATACCCGGCCATTTCTCTGGACATTAAACAACTCTTTTTGAAAGCTTGGCAATGTAGATTAAAGGGTAAATGTATAGCACATCTCCTCTACATGTCTTGACTTTCCCCTTGTACTAGACTCGAACATACTTAAACATCTCTTCCTGAAAAGCTTGGTAATATAGATTAAAGGGTAAATGTATAGCACATCTCCTCTACATGTTTCATAGGTTTCATAGGTAAATCAGAGCCAAGAAGACCGAAGTCCATAATGCTCGCCGATATAATTAATCATAACCCATTATTGAGTTTTCTCTTAAATGATTATCCAATCGAGATTTAAATATATTCATACTTGGACTGGTTACCACAGAAAGTGTCTTGACTTTCCCCCTTGCGCTGGACTTGAACATACTTTTACGTTGGCTAAGCCTATTCCTCTAGGCCTCCCACTAATTCAGCAGTCCAATCCCCGCTTTAACACAGTTCAGGTGAAACACAGGCCCTTTGACAAGAGCAGAGCTCACCCTTTGGTTGCAGGTCCCCCACAGGCGAATCTTGACAGCTTCTGGTGCCACAACACACATTTCAGAAAATAAGGCAGCTTCTTCCCTAGCCGGAACCAGGAGGTAGCCCCTGGAATAACAGGCAAACCTTCCACCCCCATCCCCTCAGGGATGGGGCACAGAGACAAGAAACAGCGGTCTCCTCCACTTCAAGAACAGCTTACTGTGTTCCTCTTTAGGCGGAAACACACACCTTTCCCTAAAAGTAGCTCTATATCAGAGCTTAGGCTCCCAGAGCCTGTGCACAGACTGCTGTGCTCCTCTCTTCAAGACTTCTCACACACAACTGCTGCACACTGTTCAAAAACTCCCAACATTCTAACCTAACTCCCAACTGCAGATTCCAATGTGGCTCATGCAGCTGCGATAGTTCTATGGTGATGTCATCCCTCAATCTCAGCTGAGACTGAGAACAGAGTGAGACAATGTGAAATCCATTTAACTGGAGTTTCACAAGCTGCCTTCCCTGCTTACCACTAGGTCTTACTGGGATTCTAGTAACCCTGGGTAACAGGGGGGTTACAGTAAGCAATTAGCCACTCCAGTGTGTGCGTTAGCCTAACGCACACACTGGAGTGGCTTATTGCGCTTATGAAATGGCCATCTGTAATGCAACTGTATTTTGTAGGTAAAATTCCCAATTTTGAGTAGGGAAAAACATGTATGTTTGTGTCACTTTTAATAAAATAGTTCCTCTGCCTAAGTGTGTTATGTGTGTTTTTTTTTTTTTTGAGTGAATGAATTTTGTCCTACAAAAGCTTCTGTAGTTTAGGTCTGGTTGGCATGGCAGTAGTCCCCCCCCCATGCTGTGTGGAGACAACGAAGATGAAAAATGTCTTTTTTTTTTTTTATTATTTGTAAAAGAAGTTGATTCTGAACAACTGGGTGGGCTGGGACCTCGCAAACAAGTGGATTCTAAATCAGTTGACGGCTAGGAGACAGATTGCGGCTGTTCGTTTATTTTTTTCCCCAAGAAGTGGATTCTGAACAAGCGGGCGAGCTGAGAGAGAGATCGCGACTATTCATTTCTTTTTTTTTTTCCCCGTTTACTACATGCTGAACTCATGAGATGGGGAGATGTAATTAAAACTGAAACATTCAAGAGCGGGTGGGGAGGAAGAGAGCGCAGCTGTTACATTTTTTTACATTCAAGAGCGAGTGGGCGGGCTGGGGGAGAGAGAAAGCGCGGCTGTTCCATTTTTTCCTTTAATACCTGCTGCATCCACGAGGAGACATGCAGCTGGATTGAAATTTTGAAAGACTGAGGCGAAGTGAACAAGAGGTCAGAGGTACTGTCTTATTTTATTTTAAAGATGCCATTGTGTAGACTGGTAGTGCCACTTTCAGCTGGTTAAACAAGATGGCTGATTTCAGATTTGCCAACATTCTAATTGGCATGTTTACTAGGATCACTGCCCACAGGGCACTGCTGGTACTTTTTCCAGTGCGTAAGAAGGAATATCACACAGGTAAGCACCAATCAGGATGTCTGAATTCTGATGCCCATTTCATAAGTGCAAACAACCACTGGAATGTAACTAGAATTGGACTTTCACATTCACACAGCAGCATGACGTCATACTGGTTGGTGAAAACGCATGAAATTGGTATTACACTGCAAATCAGACTATCAGCGTGGCAGTGTTTTGACAGCCACCTTGCCTGATGTTGTGACGCGCCTGTGAACTCCCCTATGAAGTTAGACCTTATTATGTAACCCCTCCCACGCGGGCTTACCTTTGGGCTGAGGGACCCCAGCAGTAGTCTTCACCCAAAGCCACGAGGACTGCAGCAGTGGGGACCAGGAAGTCGCCAGGGTGGGAGTCGAGAGTTTGGACTCTTGGACCCTAGCTGCCTTCCAGTCACCAGCATGAAAGTTTTTCATGCCCCAGTTCCCTGTGGGACCAGATGAGCACTGAATGACCAGTCAGAAGACCAGGGCAGGAGTCAAACTGCAGCTGCTTCCTTCTTCATGTTGTCAGCCCAAGGACTTTCTTGCAAGGCAAGGACCGGGTGGGACAGGAAAGCACCATCAAACGTAGACAAAGGCTCCCAATCCCCTTACAGAAAGCAGAGCCAGGAGCGAGGAAACCAGAGCATTTACTTTGTGCATGTGCAACTTCACTAGAGGAGTTAGTACTCCTTTTTTTTAAATCGGAACGTGTCTGCAACACCAGTGGATCCTGGACTCCAGAGCAGGTAGTGAAGTCGGGACCGGCAAGTACCACCAGTACTGTCAGGTGCAGAATAAATTGTTTCCCAGTCCCAGGGAAGGCATGGGGTGGAAAACAGAGAATGGCTCAGTACAGCGTGCCATACAGTGCATGCATGGCAGCCCTATCAGTGGAGTATGAGCCAGTCATCAATGTAGGGGCGTGACCGCTGATCCAGTGCTGGTTGCAGGTCAGGCAGCTGGGTTGGGACTTACAAGCCCTGAAGGGCATGAGTGAAGCAGCAGTAGACTGCATGGAAATTGGAAAGGAAAAAAATATGCTTTAAAAAGCTAGTAGAGGCAATCCCATCAGCACAGCGGTAATGTTATCACTTGCAACACTGGCGACCCAGATTAAGAAGCAAACCCAAGTCATCAAGGAACGGCCGGGGGAGAGGAGGTTTGAGCATCTCAGAGGACACTCACCTCCTCGAGGGAAGGGAGGGTCGCTGCCTCCACTGCAGTACTGCCACATAGGGGAACTTGGGTGGCAATGCAGCAGAGGCAGGTTAGGTCTGGGTGACGGCTGACTAGCACACCAATACGCCACTGTGTGTGCGTGCGCTTGGGCCCTTGGGTGCTCTTTCCTATCGGGGACGTAACAAGGAAAATGGATCCTTAAAATGATCAAAAATAAAGAAAGTATATAAAAAAAAAACAAGGAAAATGGAAGCCCCAGTGTTCATAGGTAGCAGGACCCCAGTGCTCCTGACATGTCACATGTTGCCTGACAAACCTGTGAGACCCGGGGACTGGCCACCCCTCAACCCCGCTGTAGGGAGCAAACTGCGGCTCTGTGGATGGGACGGACCCAGGTAATCACTTTGGATCCCCGAAAGAGTCGGACACCGGAACTGGAAGGGGCATAGAAAATTTGCTAAAAAAAAAAAAAAAAAAAGATTAATTATAAAAAACTAGTAGAGACAAAAATAATCATGCAGGAAAATGCCACACATTTTTAGAAGTAAAACACTCTCTTTCCTCTCTACTCCAAGTCCAAACCACTACCTCCTGCAAATGCCCATAGCCCAATGTCCTGCCTCCCCCTTTCCTCTTTCCCTGCACTCTACCTGTCCCTGAAGCTCCTACACCTCTGCACCTCCCATGTCCATCTTTTAATAAATTCCAACCTCTATACTCATCCTCTCCCCGTCTCAATCCTCCCTTCCCCTCTTATTCCTAAAATCCCTCCCTCTCTTCAACCTCTCCTTCTCTATCTCATCCCCTTCTCACTCCCCACCACAGTTTCCTCAACCCATTCCCATTCTTCCTGCGTCCTCTCCCCCTCCTCCTCAGTAATGGCTCTAGCCACGTATGGTTACCAGGGCACAACACATGGCAGCCAGAGCACTGATATATTGTTACAATGGGGGAAGCTCTGCACCATATAGGGCACCAATTGGGGCACAGCATTTTTTTTACCAAGGTATGTGCCCAGGCGGGCGCTGGTGTAGAGCCGCCCATGCTCTTCCTCTACTTTCTCCACTCCTTCCCCTTATCCTATTTCCATCAATTTGTCCTCTCCATTCCTCTATCCTTGCTATTCCCAACCCTAATCCATCTTCCCCCTTCTCCTCCTTCCCTACTCCTGTCTCCTGCCTGTGGTCCTCGCCTGTTTAATTGACCTCTTCCTATCCTGTCCTGTTCCTGACATTATAGCCTGGGAGTGTCTGGTACCTCACACTCCTGATGTAATCAATTTGTATTGTTATTAATTATGCCAATACGTTACTGTGTGATAATAACTGGGTCTTCCATTTTGCCAAAGGAAAACCATGGCATTATTAGCCATAATAAAGGAGTGTTTGTTACGTCAAACATGCACACAGTTTTCCTCGCTCTGCACATTCGCCTGCTGCAGCTCTTCCTCCTGTTCCGCTGGCCACTTCTACTTTTCACAGCAGATGGAACAGACACTCACAGTCATCAGTAAGTCACTGCCACCAATGAAATAAAAAAAAAAATTAAAACATAAAAAACATTTCCAGGCATGGACAACTATAAATGAATAAAACAAAGAGTTGAAATAAACAAAACGACCGCCATGGACTGCGCACTCAAACCTAAGCTGACTGCAGTGTTACAGGAACGTCTTTATTTTATGTAATTGCTATGGCCAAAAAGGAAGACCAACAATTATATAAAAATAAAATATGGGGTAGTGTGTGTAAACTCGGGGTTTGTGAAAAGCATCTAACTCCGAGAATGTGTGTAAACTTCTTGTTACACACACCACCCCATGCTTTATTCCATATGTACTGTACATTGCTGTGCTTTATTGCATTTTCATATTACTGCACTTTTTACTTGTTATTTTGTAATTATCCCTTCCCCCCAGGACACATCTGGAAACGAGCATTATGGCTCAGTATGTCTTTTCTGGAAAATCTCTTTTAAATAAATAAATAACTTTTTATTTCTGAAGTATTTTTCCTTTTGCTCATTCTAGGTTTTGATGCCCTGGCTGCTGCTAAAACCAAGTCCTGTTGTCCTGAGTTCAATAGGACCGTCAGCATGATGTGTGACACTTGTTGGTTCAGCACCCTCCTTGGATTCATGCAGTTGGTTTTCAAGCTCAGTAAAACTCTGCAAACCATCATTTTGGGGATCCTGCTCATGAGAAAGTCTTTTGGGCCATCCCTTTCCTTCAGGCAGGCCAAGTATTCTGACATTTGCCACCCTCACTGTATCTTCCAGTTGTTTGAGCCTGCTTTTCAGTATTATCTGCTCTTTCACTCTCACTGCTGTGACCTCAAGCACTTTTCCCATGACCGCTGCTAACTCTGTTATTGTGTTCATCGTAGCCACCAGTTTAGCTTTTGAATCATAAAACCATCCAATTTTGGATCCGTTGTTTGGGACAGATTTCGTAAGGGCCAACAGCTGTGTCTGTGATGAGTCTAGAGAGACTGTGGCAGGGCCTGTAGGCTGCAAAGAGGCCTCTATCTGCTCCACGTTCTTGGGTGTGCTGTTGCATGGTTGGAAGAAGTCTTGCTTTGCATTTGTTTTTGGGCTAATCATTTTGCTGCAAACTTAGCCAATAAAATATGGTAAGATTGATTCACCTAATATTGTAAATTAGTTCCGATAATTGCTTTAAACAGTGAGATTCATTGCTTAATAAAGGGTCAGGTTAAGGAGCATGAGAAGAGTGCTGCTTCCAGTTAGGCTACTAGTTCTGCCCCGCACATTTATATAAACCATACCCCCCCCCCCCCCGGCAACATGATGACAGCCCTCACCCTTTACTGGATGGATTACCTGACTCACTATGCAGAGAGTCGGAGATACCTTATAATGGTGGGTTTTACACAGTCTGAGGGGGCCCCAGTAAATTACACAGATCCCACACAGATCAAATGTCCACAAACAGGAACGGAGTCATGCAGTTTGGCTTTATTCTGACACAATGTCAGTCAGGAAGTTGGTGCCCACAGGGGCTTTTGCATGTGCAGAACAAAGATCTACAAACTGTAGAAATTTACTACCAGCACATACAATTTGAACTTTCCATCCATCCCCTCTTCTGGGCAGTGGACCAGGACAGGCATTGCCCAAAAAGGTTAGCACACATATAAGCTATGGGTTACCACAGCACCATTCTGGTGGGTGAGTTACCACAGGGGCATAAATCCTGGATGGAGGGCAGTGCCTGACTCCCTAAATCAACTGTGAAAAAGGTTTCACCTCCTGAGTTGAACCAAGATGAGCAGCTCAGCTTAAGCCAAAGGGCCAGATACTTTATTCACCACAGAGTCACATACTGTGAGGGCACAATTGCTTTTAGCAGTCCCACGTTAGTTCTGACAAAACATCTTGCATTTCAATACTGTAAAGGTATGGCTTAGCATTTAACTATCCCTCAACAGCATTTGAAAAGGGGCATTGTCCTCAGACCTTCAGGCTCCCCTAGTTGAAGGGCAAACCTTCTTTACAGTCCTGAAGTGACAACCTCCTAAGTACTAGGCATTTCCGTGACTGCAGGCTTGATCGGGCCACACCAGTTCTGGGCAGCACTTTTTCCCCATAATAAACTTGTATTGTATTTGCAAAAAAAGATTTATAAAGAAGAGTACAAAAAAAATTACAGCAAGGGGCTATAACATTCGTTGTAGAAAATCTGTATTAGCTAGTAATTACTTAGACTTGTAGTTAAAGCCATCATGAACACATTAAAACTATACCGGCACTTTTGAGCAAATCTTTACAGATGGGGATGGCCCCAGTAGTTGCTCACTGTTACCAGTCCTCAAAATGCTTTCCGAAAAATTCACCCCCTCAGGGCAACACATAGATGACGGCATCCACCATGACCCGGCATCCAGACCATTCAGTTTACAAACTAGGGCAAGAAAAGAAAAAGGGGGCTCTATGAGATTTTGTTTTATTTATATGTGATTGAACGTCTGATTTTACTGCTATATGTTGTTTATTATCTATATTTTTGTAAAAGTGCCCTGAGCCTTCTGGGAAGGGCGCCGTAAAGAAATAAAAGCTATTACTACTACTATTACTACTGTGGCACTCGGTCTGCCCACAGGCAGAACACCGACTGACTCTCTCGAGCACTGAAGTCTGAACTACTTCAGATGCCAACTGCAGCACACCTTGTCATGGGTCATACTGCTGAGAGAGTTCCACATTCCATTTTAGAACCCTATGCTCAGCAGAGCTGACTAGGTGGCTTAAAGGAGCCCTATAGAGATGATACCCTTTTGCTGCCCAGGTCCTACCTAAACTACTGTATACTAAAACAAACTCTAGCCAGAGCCGATACAGCTGTGGCAAGCTTTTAAAGCTCTAGAGAGCTAGCGCTGCAGAACCTCCCGAGTACCACTCCGCAATGGGTGGTGATTAACCGCATGCACGCATTTCTCCGATGCATAGTTACAGTGCATGGCAATATGCCATTCGCAAGATGGCGGCGCCAGTGCAACTGCAATTCTTGTACAGAAATGTGGAAGTAACAGCCAAAATAGTGCAGCTGTTACGCTGTAGCGGCTGATCATGGTGGAGAGTAACAAGCTTCGTTGGACTTTCGGAAGAATATTTCCAAAAGTCCAACAGAAGGTGCCACAATCTGCTGTTTTCAGCAACACAATGTAAAATGGCTGTAGGCTCCACCCACAGGCGTAAAAATGGGTTCTAGTGAACATGGGGAACCCAGGTGTTACATTTAAGGGGTCACATTTTTAAAATATGAACATATGAAAATGCCAGCAGAAGCAGGCCTTACGGTCTTATCGAGTCTGCTCGAATCTGCAGCTAGCCCCTCAACTTGCAGCTGCCCCACCCCTCTTCATCTTAACCCTCACCCTGTCCCAACCCCTCTTAAAGCCGCCCACTGTTCTACAGGATACCACCTCCTCAGGTAGAGTATTCCACCTGTCCACCACCCTTTTAATGAAAAAGTGTCTCCTGATTTCCCTCTTGAATCCTCCCCAACCTCAGCTGATGCCCTCTCATATCCTTCCCTCTTTTAAGTTGAAACATCCCTTCAGTATTAGCCTTACTTATTCCCTAAAGGTATTTAAAGGTTTCAGTCACATCCCCCCGTCCCTTCTCTCCTCCAGGGTGTACATGTTCAGCTCACCCAATCTGTCCTCGTAGGACTTTCCCTCCATTTCCTGGATCATCTTTGTTGCCCTGTGTTGCACCCCCTCTAACAATTTGATGTCCTTCTTCAGGAATGATTGCCAGTACTGCACACAGTACTCTGGGTGAGGTCTGACCAGAGACCTGTACAGGGGAAGGATCATCTCTTTATTTCTGGAGGAGATTCCCTGTGCTGTACATCCTAGCATCCTGTTGACTTTTGCTGCTGCCTTCCTGCACTGTGCTGAATTGTACATGCTGCCTGTAATGAGCACCCCAGATCCTTTTCCTCCTTAGTGCTTTCCAGCTCCACCCCTCCCAGCTGATAGCTCGTCCACAGGTTTCTTGCACCAAAGTGCAGTAGCTTGTACTTCTTGGCACTGAACCCCAGCTGCCATGTTTCCGACCACTCCTGTAGTTTGGTCAGGTCCTCCTGCAGCCCCTTCACCCTTCTGTGTCATCTAAAACAGCTCCAATCTTTGTATCATCAGTGAACAGACTGATCCTACTCCGGATCCCATGTGAGATATCAGCTATGAATATCCTAAACAGCACTGGTCCCAGTACCGATCTCTGTGGCACCCCTCTCGTCACTTCCCTCAGAGATGAGAGATTCCCCACCACCAACCTCTTCTGCCTTCCATTCAGCCAGTTGACAATCCATTTGACCATCTTTGTTCCCACCCCTTTGTATTCCTGCTTCCCCACAGCCTTCCATGTGGCACGGAATCAAAGGCCTTGCTGAAGTCTAAATACAGGACATCTACCGCATGGCCCCTGTCCAGCTCGATGGTCACCCAGTCATAATACTCGATTCAATTTGTCTGGCAGGATCTGCCTGAGACAATCCATGTTGCTGACCATCCTAGAGATCACTGTCCTCCAAAAAGGTCACTAGCCTCTCTTTTAGAATTGTCTCCATGAGCTTCACCACAACTGATGTGAGGCTCACTGGTCTGTAGTTGCTTGGTTCATCCCTAGGGCCACTTTTGTGAATGGGCACCAAATGGGCCATCCTCCAGTCTTGTATGCATCGTGTGTCCAGGGAGATATTGAACATGTCAGCCAGTGGTCCTGCCAGGATCTCCGCTAGCTCTCTGAGTATCGTAGGGTGAATACCATCTGGCCCCAGTGCCTTGTTCACCCTTAGTGCCCTCAATCTTTCCAGAACCTTGTCTGCTGTAATCCCTATGTCAGTCCCCCTTCCCCCCTACTGCCTACTGGACCCCTCCTTGGGATATCTGCCCCCCCCTCGTGAATACAGAACTGAAGTGTTTGTTTAATGCTTCTGCCTGGTCCACCCCTTCTCCACTCACCCTCCGTCTTTTCTAATCCTTACACTCTAGTCCTTGTTCTTCCTTCTTTCCCTAATATATCTGAAGAAGTCCTTTTCTCCTTTCTTAATACTCTGTTCCAGTCTCAGCTGTCTTGAAGCCTTGGCTGCTCGGCCTAGCATGGTAACCTCCCTGGACTTATTTGAATACTCATCCCTGTCGTTCCCCCCCCCCCCCAATTTCTTGCATTTCCTAAATGCCTTCCTCTTTTCCCTTACCCTCTCCATCACCTTCCGAGTCAACCAACTGGGTTTCTTTGCCATTCCCCTCTTACTCTGTGTTTTTGTACAAGTCCCTGTGGCCTCCGTCAGACTTTTTTTAATGATATCCCACTTTTGACTACCATCTGTGTCTGGTAAAATTCCTGCCAGATACTTACTCAAGATTCCATAATCCTTTTAAAGTCAACCCCTTTAAAGTTAATCACCTTGGTCCCTGTACCTCCTACCCATATTGAGTGCGAACCCCACTGAGTGGTGGTCACTCCCACTCAGAGGGTCCTCTGCCCACAGATCTCTTACAGCCTCCCCATTTGAAAGTACCAGGGCCAGAGTCCTCTCCAGTCTAGTTGGCTCATGTACCAATTGTACCAGGAAGCTGTCCTGAAATGCTTCTAATATTACCTGCTCCCTTGCACTCACGGTGGTTGGAGTGCATCAGTCCACCCCAGGTAGGTTGAAGTCCCCTACCACCACTGTGTTCCCATTCCTACAGACCCTTCTGATTTGCCCAGCTAGCTCCCTATCCAGGTCATCCCCTTGCACTGGTGGTCTGTATACTACCTCCATCCTCAGCGTCCTACCTTTCGAATCCTGGAACTGCATCCATAGGGCCTCTGTTCTGCCATCCTCCTCCTCCTCCCTAATACACCTTATACCTTCCCATACATAGATTGCCACACACACACACAACTTTCCCCTTCGCCCTATCCTTATTGAATATTCTATACCCTGGGATCATCATATCCCATTCCTGGTACTGGGTGGTCCACGTTTCCATGATGGCTGCAATGTCCACCCTCCTCACTGCCAAGAGAACCTGCAACTCAGCTGACTTATTACCTAGACTCCTCACATTCAGCAAGACCACCCTCAACCCCGTTTCCATCCTTACCTCTCCCTGGTTTGCCCCCCCCCGTGCCCCTACACCAAATCCTTACCTGTTAACTTTGGGGGGTAAGCTTGTCGGGCTCCCCTTCCTACCAACTGTCCACTCACCACCCCCCACCTAGTTTAAACCCACCTTTGCTGCTACGTACTCTTCTATCCCCTGCTTAAATTCTCCCTTCCCCTCCCTGCTCAAGTTCAGCCTGTCCCCTGCGTATAGCTTGTTATTATCCCAGGTACTGCTCCAGCCCCCCATTAACCCATTCCCCTTGGCTTGACACCATTCCCCCAGCCATGTGTTGAACTCTCTAATCCTCCCTTTCCTCACCGTAATCGTGCAAGGCACTGGGAGCACCTCTGAGAAGGCCACTAATTCCCCCCAGTTCCTCACACAATCTTTCCAGTTCTTCAAACCTCTCCTTCACCACTTCCATCTCCCTCACCAGGTCATTCATACCCACATGCACCGTGAGATGTGTTTTTCCTGTCCTTCCTTCCGCACTTCAGAATTGACTACCCTGCCCGCCGTTAACCCAGGTATGGAGTCTACGCATATACGACTGTGCCTTTCCCCTTACTGTCCCATCTTATCCCTTTTAGTATGGAATCCCCCAGGATTAGTATTCCCCTTCATCCTTCCTCATTCCTGCCCCCACCCTATGACCAAGGTACTTATCTCCAGGGTCTGCCACATTTGTAGCTCTGCCCTTCCCCCCTATGGCTCCCTCCAACCCAGACCTGTCCCCCCTCTCCTTCACTGTTCCTTCTCTATCCTTCGCATCCCTACCAACCTCCCTGGACCCCCCACCCTTCTTAACCTCTGCCCCAATCTTGTTCCTCTCTCCGCTCCCTCTGACCATCCTTCCAGCTGTGCTTCTCCGTCCTGTACCACTGTCTCTCTCCACGGACTGACTACTGTTCCTTGTGCATTCCCCTCCTTTTCCCTCTCCTGCCCCCTCCTGGTGATCCTTCCCCCCACCTCCTCCACCAATGTTGCCAGTACCGCAAATCTATTTCCTGCCCCCACTGCCTTGCTTTGCGTCGAGTTTTCCTTCCTATGACCTTCCCTACAGTGCCAGATCTTCTGTTTGGTTTACTCTCGCATCCCTTCCCATGCAGTGTCCTCATGTTTCTCTCTGGGGGAAGCCCTCTTGCCCCAGCAGCCCCCCTCTCTCCTCCCATCCTCTCCAACTCCCTACCAAGTCACAGCAATTCCTCCTCGAGCCTTTTCAGCCTGTGACAGATTGGACACCCTCCAAGTTTCCACAAAATATTCAACCAAACCGCCACCCCACATCCATCACAGCTGATTATTCTACTCATGTTTAAGCAATATATAACTAATAGAGAAGGACCATAAAAACAAAAAAATAAAATAATACGGTACTACCTATAGGTTTTTTCAACCAGTACCATCTATAAGTTGTTTTTTTTTTCAACTAGTCCTGCCCCCAAGAACACAAATAAGCGTATAGGACAGTACAAAGAAATGCCATACTACCTATAAGTTCTTTCAATCAGCAGTATCTATGAGTTTCTAACCAGCCCTGTCTCTAAGACACAAAAATGTAAACTCAGAACAAACACAGATTTACCAGAAGCTGTTACACACCTATAAGTTGTTTCAATCAGCAATATCTATGAATTTCTAGCCAGCCCTGCCCCTAAGATACAATAATTTAAACTCGGAACAAACACATATTTATGTGAAGCTGTTCCACACCGAGCTTCCTGTTGTGTCATTATGAGATAGTAGTCCCCCTGCCATATCTGGGCCTTGCTCATTGTAAAGATTCTTCCAAGGACCTCTTCCTGGATCTTCCCCACCTCCTGCCATCCCTCGATTGGATGATCTCAATGGGGAGTGGCTCAGCGGTGAATTTAACTTGGAGGTGTTGTGGGGTGGGTGGGAGAAAAATGCCCAGCTCTCTTTCAGCTGATTCAATTGGCTCAGCATGGAGCCTTCCAGAGACTTGCCCTCCTCCTTCTTCGATCTAGGGACCACCAAATGCAGTCCTGCACCTCAGCACCACTCTCCCCTGATGAGTGGGTACTCAGGACACCACTGACCGCCAGCTGCGGTCCCATTCCCTTGCCTGCCTCTTCCACAGGCCGCCGATGCAGTCCCCCACTCACCTGCCAGCAGCTCCTTCCTGGCCACTTGGCTGTGACCCCAACACTCCCATAGATCCCTGCAGGCGTGAATTACAGCTGCTTGGATGTGCAGCCTTTTTATAGCTCTGCCACATGTTTGAATTTTCCCGCCGCCTGCCCTGATTGGCTGCGGGTAAGTGCCCAGCTCTCTAAAATGCGCAATTTGTGGAAACTGAATAAAAATGTCAGCGAAATGATGACAGATTTTGGTACAGTTTCATGAAAACTGCACATTTCTTTACAGTTGTGCTTATTGTATCCTTTTCATCATGTTATTGTTTGGTTTTTGTATTTCTCCCAGGTTGTGCCTGAAAATAGGCAGTGTATTTTTCTAGTTCACCTACCTGGTAAACAAAAACTAAATAAATAAACCAAAGCATTGAAGATGGTATGCTCACTAGTGCTGTTTTCCTTGATCTTAAAGAACTGGTGACACATTCCAGAGAACTTTAACGAAACATAATATTTAGGCACTGTCCAGCTTGTATTTGTCACTAGTTCTATATTCCCCTTCCCCGTTATTTAGAAGTGAGGTAATTTCCATGAAAGCAGGATCTTTGCTCCAGAAGAGTTCATCTATTCAGAGACAGGTGTGACATGATTGAAACCTTTAAATACATGAAAGGAATAAACAAGACGGGTACAGAGGGGCTGTTCAAAGTAAGGAAGGGGAGGGACACCAGGGGCCATGATATGAGACTGGAGCGAGGAAGGTTCAGGAGGGAGATGAGGAGACACTTTTTTACAGAGAGGGTGGTGGCTGGGTAGAATGCGTTACCTGCTGAAGTGGTATGCAGTAGAACAGTGGACTGCTTCAAATGAGGATGGGACAGGACAAGGGGGAGGGTTAATGAAGGGGAAGGATGGAAGGGAGGGGCAGCCTCAGAATAAGAGGTGCTAGCTGCACGTTCAAGCAGACTTGATAGACCTCTAGGCCTTTATCTGCTGGCAAATTTCGTATGTTCATATGTTTGTATTCCTGCTACTTTCTCCTTACCTGAAGTCATAGAGCACTGCTTGTGACCTCACAGTCACTCCCATGGCAACAGATAGTGATGTCACAACAGAGGATTATGACCTGAAGTAGGGAGTAAGCTACAGCGGCAGATGAACTCCAAGGGACAACAATCATATATTCATACACAATTCCTTAGTAATAAATTCTGGGAAGAAAACATATATAAAATATAAATGGAATGCAAGCAGAACTGTACCTAATTATGTTTCTTAAAGATTTTTTTGAGGTGTCATTAGCTCTTTAACATATGAATATGATCTTGTTGAGCACCAGCTGCTAATGGAGAAATTGAAATAGTTTTTGATAACTTCTCCCTTAACTAGTTCTGTGATGAAGTTGACAGCCGGTCTTAGATTGTCAAATTTCAGGACGCAGATTATCACATTTTAGGACTTATAGCCAGGGCTTCAGTTTACTCCATTTTGGGAGTATTTGACTCCCAGAAATAAGGCAAAAACTTCCAAAATAAAGGAGGAGGAAGTCATTGACTTCCAAATATAAAAAACAAAATCTGATGACTTCCAAAACGGAAGGCACAGAAGCTAAGAAATTACAGATTTTTCTAAAATAAATTGTATAGCATCTATAAATTGATCCTTCTTAGAATACTGGCTTTCAGACTGTGGGATCTGGTAAGTGTTTTAACTTCCAAAAAATTGGAATGACTTCCAGATTTTGACTTGTGGAAGTATTTGACTTCCACAAAAAATAAATTAACTGAACCCCTGCTCATAGTCCTCTGCCAGGAGCATCAGTGCAGAGTCCAACACGTTTTAATCCTGGCCCCTGTTCTTTTCACCCTGTTTATAAATTCCCTGTGTGGCATACTAATGCTTCAATATGGTTAGCTAACTGGATGTTTCTCTGATGGTTTCTAAAGTTTGCTAATCAAGGTCCCTGTGGTTCACATGAGAGGAGGTCTTGCCTGTCATAGAGCTTCTCCAGTGTGGCAACTTTATATTTCATACAATGAACTGGCAGACTAAAGCATGCCAGCAAATACTGGGCGGTCAGCCAGGTCAAATTCTAAAAGTCAGCACATGTGGGAAAATGGGCCTGTTGTTCATAACATGGTTTACAGGGAGGGTCATTTGAGTGACAAGAATCATTTGCTCCTGGTGGTCTGAAAAGTGATATGTTTGGCACGGTTTAAGAGTAATTTGTTTTTGTGATAACACAGGAACTTATTTTTTCAGGCACAATGTTTTTTATGTGCAAGGAGCCTGGCTGAGACAGGAGAGCTGTCTCTATAAGAAGAGAGCCTGTTTCACAGAGTCAGAGAAGGGGGATCAGTGTGTAGTGTACACAATGGCTCGTTGGTTGGAAACTGAAGGGGGTAACACAGCTACGGGATGAAGTTCTCCAAAGATAAGAAACTGTTTCTTTTCCATGTGTTCATCTTTAAAGTAATATTCTGATCTATTGCCATAAGGTATTGGGCTTCAGAGCCCAATACCTTATGGTAGCAATAGCTGACTGATGCCAAAATGTTAATTTCTAAGTGTTTCCTTTTAGTTTGAGAAGGGATCATAACTGCTGCCAAACCCACACGTCCAGCCAATCCCTTCCAACTTTCCATTTTCCTGCTCTGCCCCAACACTCAGAGGTTTTCTGACATTTCAGCAGGGAGAACACAGGGGTGCACCCCATACAAGTCTATGGGGAAGTTTTTCAATGCCGTTTCTCGTGACTTTAAGCAATCTTAGCGGGAATTGAAAGTCACCGCTCAACTAAGACCCCTGTTAGTTGAGCAGTGCCTTTAATTTTCCTCTAAGATTGCTTAAAGTTATGAAAAATGGCATTGAAAAAAGTCCCCATAGACTTGTATGGGGTGCATCCCTGCACTCTCCCTGCTTAGATGTCACTAAATGTGTGAGTGCGGGGGCGGAGCAGGCAAACCGAGAAGTTGGAAGGGATTGGCCATAAGGTATTGGGCTATGAAACCCAACACCTTACACTGGAAATTTCCTTTAAGTTTCAACCTAGCTGTAAGAAAACTGAGTTTGCATTTTATGGTTTAACTCACTTTATTTTCAGTGTTTTCTCCTGCAAGCACGTAGCAGTAGGGAGGGGAGCTGGGGGGAGAACAGGGAGGGATAAAACCCTGTAGGGACAATAAGTTGCCATGCAGATAAGGAACTCAGACTAGATGACCTTTGGGCTTTTTCGCCTGTCATTGTCTATGTTTGTATAGTGGATGTTGTATACCAGAAATCTGTCAATTAGTCCACAGAGAAGACAACTAAAGGAATTGGAGTACTTGGGAGTAGAGTGGGGTTTAATTAGGTGGCTAGGAAGTTGGCTTGTGGGGAGACAGTAGAGCGTAGTGATGAAGAAGGCTAAATCAGAGGATAATGAGGTCACGAGTGGCATGCCACAGGGTTTGGTCCTGGGACCGATCCTATTTAATATGTTCATAAGTGATATAGGAGATGATATGCAGGGAAAGTTGTGTCTCTTTGATGATGATACATAGCTATGTGGCAGAATAGATTGTGAGAAAGCGGGTGTAGGAGCTCAGGAAGGACCTAGAGAACATGAGATATGGTCTAAGGTCTGTCAGTTGGGATTCAGTCCAAGCAGTGCAAAGTAATTTACTTAGGGAGATGGAATCCATGCACTGAATACTAGATGCGAGGGGTTACACTGGCACTTTGACAAAGGTGAGCGATCTGTGGGCCATCAGTGACTCCCTCAAACAAAAAAGTCAATGCAATAAGGAGGCATCAGCGATGTTGAGGTATACTGGGAGGGGTTTTGACAGTTACATAGCGATTTAGAGCAGATAAAGCCCTCATGACCTATTGAGAATTGTACCCTATTGGGCATTCGCTCATTTCCCATGTTCAACCCCCAACTCATTTTCACAATACCTATATGTCTATCCCATCTGTGCTTAAATACATTGACAGTATTAGAATGCACCACTTCCTTCAGAAGCCTATTCTAGTTTTCCACCACCCTCTCAGTGAAATAATGCTTCCTGATATCTTTGTTGACCATTTCTCCCACTGACTGCATAGACTATTTCCTTGTGCTGGTGGCTGCTCCGATTTTAAATAACCCATTGCATTCCACTTTTATTCTATTTAAAAAAGTAAATGTCAACGTCGTGTCACCCCTTCCCTTCTGTCACCCAATATATACAGATTCAGGTCTAATAATCTTTCCTCATACTACTTGCCATATTGCCCTTATATCTTTTTGCTGCTCTCCTCTGCAATGTCTCACCTCTGTCCCTGTCTGTTTTCAAGTGTGGGTTCCGGGACTGCACATAGTACTGCAAGTATGGTCTCTCCTGGGATTTGCACAAAGGTGATATTACCCCCATTGTTTTACTACTGATTCCCCTACCAGAACTGTATATGGAGTGAGGTGATTCTGCCACTGTACAGTTCTTTGGTGAGGCCTCACCTGGAGTACTGCATGCAGTTCTGAAGTCCTAACCTAAGGAAAGGCATTGATCAGTGTAGCCCCCCACCCCCCATTAATTCAGGGGTTCTGCCATGTTTCAGGAGTACCCGTGGGCTGCTGCTGGAGGTTTGAGCCCCATGTTTACCCTAGTAGACTGGGTGCAGCCAAGACAGTAACCTTTGGCCTCCCAGTTCACCACTCAGTAGCCTGCAGTTTTGGAACCTTTTTTTAGCCAATAGTGGTCCCAGCAGCAAGACTGACATAGCATTTCAGCCAGTTGGGATGCCCCTGGACCCAGACAATAAAAGGGGCTGTACTTGGACTTCTTTGTGCTTCTTGGGCAGACAGACAGAGCAACTAGAAGAGAAAAGTAAGAGCTGCATGCTGCTGTGTACTTTCATGGTAGGCCACTGTCTGCAAACTAGACAGGAACTTCCTGCAAGTGAGACTCAGTGTGAAGTGAGACTAGTTCAGGGGAGAGTTCAGCATTTTGGCAAGCATTCTGGAGAGCCTGAATTTTCCTGGAAAAACACCACCTGCAGAGACTGGGAGAGCAGCCATTCTGATAACTGTATTGTTTAATATTTCGGCTACGAGCTGTGGTAAAGAGCAGGCTAGTTTCAGTTGCAAGTTGCGTCACAGCACCAGAATAAAGTGTAAGCCCAAGAACTGTATTTCCATTTATCTGCACCAGGAGAGATTTTTCTGCTAGCCTGCATTCTTGTTCTCATGCAACTAGAAGTTCAAGGAGCTGTCCAGACATTCTTTTACCTGTAGAGGACCATCACCTTCTGCACTTAAAAAGAACTGAACCCCAGTTGGGGTGTGAACACAATACTGCAACAGCTAAGTTCATCACTTTAAATTGCATCATCGACAGCCTTTGCCTGACTTTAAAGCAGCCAAGCATCAGTAACTTTACTTTCACAGTGGATTACTATTTGGTGTTTCACAGTTTATGCATGCATGCAGATCTATGGTCTGTTTGGGGGGTTTGTTTAATGAGAGCTGGCCAACTTGAGCTCCAACCCAGCATTCCAAGCAACAAACATCAGGCCTGCACCGGACTTTAGCTATTGTAAATGGTACACCAGATTTATCTATAGCGACTGATTCCAACTGTTCTCTTGTGGGGTGTATGCTGTTTGGGGGGAGTGGAGCCTGGAAGAGCTGTGCATCAATTTGTGTTGTGCTAATCACATATTTCCCCCACAGGTACCACAGCTGCTGGTTATTAAACCTGTGTTTTATGGTACAACTGGGGTGGTTATTGACTGCCATAAAGTTTAAGTACTATAGAGTTGATAAGTATATGTGGGGAACTGAACTGTTGAATATACCAGTGTGTGAGTGGGCAAGCTCTAAGGTGGGTGTTGGGCAGGAACTGTGTCCTGGGGGAAGAACCCAAATCACCATCCAGCCCATAGCATACCCTGGGTTGAGGCACCAAAACCATATTCCCCATGTACCCTAGTAAGGTTTGTGCCCAGGCAAGTCCCACACATTCAGGGCCCTCAACCTTGCAGCCCAGCAAAGGGGCACAGGGCAGGGAGGTGTGACTCACCCTACATATACCATCATACACCAGAGCCAAACAGGGGGGTCACAAAGACTAGAATCTACAGTGAAGGGTTACCAAGGTGATTTAGGACATGGCCGGCCCAGTGGTGCTAAGGGTTGAGGTGCTAGATGCCACACCAGCGACCCAGGTTCAGGAAAGAGCCTGGGCCATCGGGGGTTGGCAGGGGAGGAGAGGATTGAGCATCCAATGACAGCTCTTCTCTCCTGGGGAGGGCGGGTTGATGATTCCCCAGTGCTAGCGACTCCCAGTGGAGGCTGGGGATGCAACAGCCAGGGGATCACATCAGTGTTGGGGAGGAGCATCAGTGATGTCCACGGGAGGGGTGCGGGATTGTGCACAGCCCACGCTGGATGTCATTGCACTTCCATGCTCCTGGGGAGGGAGGGAGGAGGAGCTCAAGAACAAAGGATACCACCTGTTGGCTGAAGGAAGATGTTATCTGCCCCCATCTCCTACACCGGATCCTGCCCACCAGATCTCATTTCGCCCATCACCTCCACCTGAGGAGCATTAGAAGAGGGAGCACCAAGGAGCAGAAGGTGGCCCTGCTGTGCAGGCTTGAACTGGGAGATTCTCCAGATGTGTGTCATGGGTGAGGGGAGACAGAGAGTTCAGATTGGGAGGGTCTTGGCAAGAGGGGAACAGGCAGGACGACTGATGGGGCCCAGCTAGCAGTGACAGGAGGGAAAAATTGTTGATTAAAAAAAATGATTATCTGGGGCCAGCAGGGGTGAGCCTATCAAGACTGGAGGAAAGTCCTAAATATGTACTCATTGGAGGGCAGGCGGATTGTGCATGACTGAAACATGTGGTATCTGTTTCTCGGGTATAAAGAAAGTGAATAGAGTGGATCTATTTTTAAGGAATAGGGATGCAGTCACCAGGGGGCATGACTGGAGGTTGGTGGGGAGTAAGTTCTGGGGACGTGAGGAAGTTCTACTCCACTGAGAGGGTGATAGCACCATGGAACATAGTGCTGGCAGGGGCGTGTGTGGGGGGCTACCCTAAACATGTTTAAACACAGTTGGGACAGGAAAAGATTACTCCTAATCCTGAGGGGGGAGGCCATAGTGGTTTGGGGGAGTGAAGGGGAGCAGCCCAACAGCACAGTAGATTAATGAGAGTGAGGTAGTTAAGGAAGGGCAAACTCAATGGGCCTTCAGTCTCCTTCTGCCCTCAAATTTTATGTTTCTAATTCAGAGACAGAAAGTACTTCCTACATCATTGTGCAGCATCTGTCAAGCTGTTCAGCTGATCGAGCATCTCCTGTCTGACAGGACACAACCCTGTCATGAGCTGCCTCACAATCCGGTACTGTCATGTGGCTTTGTGTACTATATTTAAGACAGTGGGAGCAGCACAGTACATTCAATGAGCTATTCAGTCACAAAGCACAGCACTTTGTTAAGAGAGAGATAAACCGAAACATCAACTGCTGGCCATGTATAGCAGAAGAGAAAAAGCCACAGACCAGATGTAGCTGTGGAAGGAGGGCAGAGGAACATAGGTAACCTGTATTGTGAACCCCTGTTAGGATTACTGGGCCCCTCAAAATCTGAGTAGGTGTTCGGCAGTAACTTAGTTCACGGACAGGCAGGCTTCCTTGTGTTGTGTGCATGTGGGTGTTGTAGGAAAACCACCCACTAGCCCAACAGAGGGAACACAGTGACAACAGCAACTTTAACTGCCATGTTTCCTGCCAAAGCAAACAAGTCAATACATAGTACTGAACCAGTAGCTATAGTTGAAAACTTGAAAATATGTACTATAGCAGTGTCAGTCGCTCAACAGGTAGCACACTCAGTTCTGAGGCCGGGAGATCAGAGAGTGGGTTCAATTCCCACACCTGGCAGAGAGGTGTTAGAGGGCTGTGGTTTCAATTCCCACTCCTCACACTTGGGTTAATGTCCCAGTACTGACACTGTAGTGCAGCGTGAGGGGGTGCTGCACTTCTGAGGTGCCATCTTTTGATGAGATGTTAAACCGAGGTCCCATCTGCCTGTTCTGGTGGTAGTTCAGGTGGATGTTAAAGATCCCATGGCACTTATTGAAAAGAGATGGAGAATTTCCTCGGTGTCCTGGCCAAATTTCCCCCATTCACTGGAAATACCACCAACAGCTTAATGTGGTTCAAGGTCAGTTGGCAATCATCTGCGTGGAGGGTCAAGGGGGGGAGGAGCAGCTGCAAGTGGGGTGCTAGCTGCACACTCAAGCAGACTTGATAGACCATGTGGCCTGTTTCTGCTGGCAAGTAGTAAGTAAGTACTGTGTTGATACCGGATTTTCCTCGCTCCATGCCTGCGCAAACCTCTACTCCTTCCTTTCACGGCACTCTCTACTTCTCCACCAGCAGCAATCTCAGTGGTAAGTAAATAAAAAAAAAATCACCTCTCACCAGTAACCTTCACCAGTACAGGTGACTCCTTGAGTAAACATTTAAAAAAGAGAAAAAAACAACTAGAAAGTTTTCAGCAGCAGACCACGCTTTATGCCAACCTGACTGCGGCTGAACACTGATGTATTTTTATTTTTTATAATTGCTATTGCAAAAAAATGCTCCCCAGCAATTATATAAAATAAAACATGAGGTGGTGTGTTTAACTCGAGACTGTACACACACTCTTTGGTGTTGGATGCTTAAATAAACTCCTCAAGCTTAGCTTTCATTTTTGTGAAGCATCCAACACCTCGGGGTATGTGTAAAATCTCATTAAACACACCACCCCATGCTTTATTCTACATGTAAAATGGCTTAAAAGGAAGTGATTGTTGAAGTACCTAACTGAAACTTACAATCCAGCAATGAAATAGTGCAGTTTAGTGCGGGTAGAGGTTGAGGAGGGGTCAGACACAAAAATACCACTGTCATAAATGGAGACAAAGGCAGAGAGTTGTGAGTCATGTCCAGCCAAACCACTCAGGAAGCACACAGTCTTACTATCCTATCACAGTCATTTATATCTCTCCTATTCATAGCAATACATCAGCATGGTGACATCACCGTGCAGCTGTAAAAAAAGATTTTACCTACTTTTTATGCCACAAGGTGCCTTATTTTAAATGTCTGTCACCACGTTCTTTAGTAGGATTAACACTGCTTGGTCACGCTACACAACAACAGTGGAACTGATGGCAAGGACTCCCTCTGCTGTCTGCAGTTGACAGCTTGTTTTACAGAAATATAAATAATCTTAAATTAAAAATGCATTTTACATAGTTTTTCCATATAACATACTTGTTTTGAACCTCTATTAGCATGTGCATTAGCATTATGAACACTGCTTGGTCACACTACATCACAACTATGAAGGTGAAAGTTATTAAAGCATAAGACTGCTAAAAATCACAGGATCTACCAAATACTTTTTATAATCACTTTCTCTTAAAAACCATGGCAGGATCAACCAGATAAGTATCACCTATCATTTCAAACCTATCACAATTAGGGTAGCATCAACCAGATCACCTGCTATAAATTAAACACTTATTTGTGCAGACAGGGACTACTTTTTAACCCCAATATATTTGGCCATTTTATAAGACAGATAATCTACTCAAGGGTGTGTGGTTGTGCTCTGATATATGCACACCTTGGATGGTTGAATGGTCAGAACATACACCAAGGCATGCGTATATCAGAGCACGACCGGACATCCTAGAGTGGGTTATCTATTATGTATAGATATATAGACATACATTAATACATGGGGTGGTGTGTTTAACAAGAATTTTGCACACACACAAAGTGCTAGATGCTACATCGCTCTCGGTGTTTATTCAAGCATCTGACACTGAGGGTGTGTTTGTAAAATGTCAGTTTTGCACACCATCTCATGTTTTATTTTATATAATTGATGGGGTTAATTTTTTTCACCACAGCAATTATGTAAAATATAAATACATCACTGTTCAGCCATGGTCCAGTCTGGATGAAGCATGGTCCATGGCCAAGCGACTGCTGAAACCTTTCCATTAAAAAAAAAAAAGTTTCATCAATGATTACAGGTTTACTCAAGGATCCAAAAAGTTCACTGATGAGAGGCAACTTTGTTTTTGATTTAAAATTTACTTATTAGAGAGTACTAGTGGTGGCGAAGTGTCCGGTGGTGAGGGAGGGAGGAGTGGCAGCTGGCACATGTGCAGAACAAGGGAAACCCATCTGTGTTCACTGTTATGACTCACAGGTTATATTGGCAAATTATATATAGGATAGTGCATGGGGAACAGTTGACAACAGGGCTATTCTTTCAATGAGTTGGCACTATGACGATGGATTGATTACCTCGAGAGCGCAGCTCGAAAGGTAATCTGTCATCATAGTGCCAACGAGGTGAAAGATGCCCTCTTGTCAACTGTTCCCCATGCACTTTTCTTTATAGTGTATGGTGGAACGTCATTTTTTGGGGAAAAAAAATCAGTTACGAGAAGGAAAAAAGAACTTTACATTTTGAACGTTTTCACGCTTGACATTTTAACTGCTTAAGAACTTTACATTGTGAACGTTTTAACGCTAAACATTAGTACTGCTGCCGACATTGCTGCTTTTGCCATGTGTCCTTTCTGTGGAGTGAGCCCTAACTGTCAAATGCTGCTTGAGGACACAGTGTGATGTTCGCAGTACAGTAGAAAACATCATTCTGTTGCACTGCGAACGTCACTAGTGAGTGACTACAAGGTTTCGAAAACGATGGATTTCGGTGGAGAACGACATTCCACCATACACTATAACTGGGTTTCCCTATCCCTAACGATACCCAGTTATTATAGCCCCTTTAATAATTGTGCCTTTTAGGATAGCTTTAGGAAATAATTGCTGTGTGACTCCTATTGAAATGCATATTCATCATTCTGAGGGCATGTGAGATAAATAACTTTGTGTACAGTCGTAACTGCACTGATTTTCACAATATAGGTATATTTTTAAATGAGGGCTCTTTCATATAGTAATGTAGCCTTCCAAACTCTGAATGTTAACAACATTAAAAACAAGAACAAAGTGCTCAGAGTCACTTTAAAAGAATGCCTTTGTCTAGCATGCTCTCTCCTCTCTGTGCCTCTCTCTCTCTCTCAAATCTAAATGATTTCTTTGACTGGGTGACTAAGATTGTGGATTGGGGGAGCGGTGGATGTGGCCTACCTGGATTTCAGAAAGGCCATCGATACCATTCCACATAGAAGACTTGTGAACAGGCTGAGCAGCCTGGGAGTGGGTCACAAGGTGGCAAGCTAGGTTAGGAACTGGTTGAGTGATAGAAGACAGAGGGTCATGCTAAATGGTACTCAATCTGAGGAAAGGAGGTTGACCAGTGGGGTGCCACAGGAATCAGTCCTGGGCCAAGTCTTGTTTAATGTCTTCATAACTGACAATTCAGAGGGGCTGGAGGGGAAAGTGTGCCTCTTTGAGGATGACATTAATATTTTCAGCAGGTTGGACACTCCAGGATGGGTGGAAAAAATAAGAAGGGGCATAGGTAAACTGGAGAAATGGCCCAGAGTGTGGCAGCTGAGATTTAATGAGAAAAAAGTGCAAAATCATGCCTTTGGGGAGCAAGAACCCAGAAGAGGGTTACATGGTGGGGGGGGGGACTGATGCTCACCAAACAGGAAAGGGATTTGGGGGTAATCATATCTGATGACCTAAAGGTGGCCAAACAATGTGCCAAGGCTGTGGGGCAAGTCAGTGGGATGCTGGGGTGCATAGGGAAAGGTATCACTAGCAAAAGGGGAGGAGTTGATGATGCCACTGTACAGATCATTGGTAAGGCCTCATTTGGAATATGGTGTCCAGTTCTGGAAGCCGCATCTCTGTAAGGACATAGACAGGGTGGAGCAGTTCAAAGAAAAGAAGGGCAACAAATATTGTGCTGGGCCGGCACCAAAAGTCATATGAGGAGAGATTGGGAGACCTCAATATTTATACCCTGGAGGAGAGGAGAGATGGGAGATATGATTAGAAACCTACAAATATCTAAAATGCATACATAGGGTACTGGAGAAGATGTCCAGGAACAAGGGGGCATGACATGAGGTTGGAAGAGGGTAGACTAAGGGGTAGCGTGAGGAAGTATTTCTTCACATAAAGGGTGGTGGATGGTGTTGCGAGCTGCCTGGCTACTAGTCCTTATTTTCAGATATAATTCTGTGTGTATATATATATATATACTGTATTATTTTTTTTTTATTGTAATCCTGTGTATATGTTCAGATCAAAAGACATGCCAGTGTCAGCAAAAAGGCACTTAGGAAAAGAATAAATATATATATATATATATATATATATATATATATATATATTAAAAAGGCTTGACCTTCTTTTGACCTGAAGGCAGCTGTTTACCAGGAACCAAAATTGCATTCCCAGTTTGTCTGTTTTTTAACAGGGATGTGCCAAACTCCATTTGTATGTCATAAAACCATGCACTCAGGAGCTGTTATAATATGTTACGTTTTATGAGGTAACAGGAGAGAAATATACTTCCCAGAGAACCTGTGTGAATTTTATCTTACAGATGCCAGTGGTCAACAGGGGACTTCAAAGAGTTTAACTCTGAAGTGTTATAGCCATGCTACTTATAGGTCTCAGAATCTGATTCTTAATATGCTTGGAAATTTTAGAAACAGCACAACAGTACCATCTTCTGGCCTAAAAGAGACATCTCCTGGCCAGACTGAATAGTTGCTCTAAACTGGAAAGTGATGACACTGCAAGTTTTCAGACAGGTATAAATAAACCAGCACAGGGCATTTTGAACACACACACACACACACACACACACACACACACACACATACATATACATTTTGCTTGGACTCTCCTGACCACAAGAAAACAGTTGCCAGCCCAGAGAATGCCTAAGAACCAAAGGCTGCTACAGAAAGACTGACATATTTTTGCAAACCAGCGATTCTCTGGATTTTGAAATCTTCATACTTATGGTAGAGACTTAGCTAACAGGTTTTAATGAGTTTTTTTCTGTATATATTTTCCCCATTTGTTTCTGTATACTGTAACCCAAATTAGTATTCTTTTTTTAGTAAAAAGTTTGCTTTTCTAAAGAAATTCTGCCTGCATGAGAGTTCTTATATTGTACGTGTGACTTCAGGAGGTTTATTAATAACCTGTAACAACTGTTAATTGCTTAGAGGGGCCACCATAAGCAACAACATTTAGAAAAGGGTCTATAAAGGGACGTCTGAAAGGATTGGGAGACTACCAGAGTCTACAAAGATTTTGAATCAGGCTGTTGTATCTCCTGTAGGGAGAAGGCCAAATCAAGTGTTACGTGCTACCACGAAGAGAGTGTGATACCTGGGTCCTCCTCCTTTGTGTAATAGACAAGGAAATGTTCATGTTTGGCTACAAGACTCGAGACTGGTATTGTGCCTTTATCTAGAACTAGAGAGAGGCCCTGGATCCTTGTTGCAGATGTGCAGTCGTGAAGGTATCCCTGTTCCCCCCATCATGGAATGCACTTAAGGGTGGGTACTGTGAGCTCAGTGGGCCTGACCCTCAGGAGTGGGATCTTGACAGATCTGATGGTAGTGGTGGGATCCAGGAGATTTGGTTGCATACTGTTGCGATCTGAGATATTGGTGGCACAGGCATATCAGTGGATTCAAGCACAGTGTATCAGATTGATAAACTGTAAACTGTCCACACACAATCAAGGCAGAGATTATTTTTTTCTCCTTAGCCGGCTGACATCTGGAGGAAGCCCCTAGCCCCATCCCCCAGTGTCCACCATCTGGCACTGACCCTGAACTCTCAGGGATTACCTCACCTGGCGGGGCCAGTGGGATTCCCCAACCCCCACTGGGAACTGGATCCAGTGGGCCAGCGCCATGGCTATCTGGGAGTGGAGCCTGCAAGGCGCCCTCCATCATAGTGCCATGCCTCTTCTTTTCCTGGTTTTTCACCCAGAAATTGGGGCGTTCAATGATGCCCACGGAGAGGAGCATGCATGCATCCACACATGCTCCTTCCAAGCATCTGCCCCAATTCCTCCCTCTTCTACAGCATGGTGCCCTGTTCTCCAGCCTCTGCAAGGGAGCAGGCAAGTATTGACCACTGAAGATCCCCTTCCCCGGAGAAGGAGAGCAGTCCATTGGACATTCAATCCTTCTCTTCCCCTGCTGACCCCCGGTGCCCCATGCTTATTCTCAAACATGGGTCACCAGTGTAGTATGAGGTAAGACAACCGGTGCCTCAGCCCTCAGCACTACTTGGCCAGCCTATCAAGGCAGAGATTTATGTAAAAAAAAAAAAGACATATCATTTGGTTACGTATAAAGTTTCCTACCTATTTTATTTCCTCTGGTGCAAGCTAGTGTAGCAGAAGTTAGGGAAGAAGGTGTCTTCCATCTACAGTGAATACACTGCAGACTACATAAAGCAGTCGTGTCAGGAAAGGGGTCCAGTGTGAGGGGCAAACCAAAAAGCACCTCATGGAGGCTCTTGTGGCAGCTGATGACCTAGCAACTGCCCAGGACCTCAAGTCACAGCCGGTGACTGAAAGGGACCAAACCTTGGGTGTGGGAGTGCCAAGGGATGTCACAGAGTCCAGTCCCAGAGAGGAGGACAGTGAGACCAGAGGGAACCCAGAGCCACATCGCCAGGAGACGGTCACCACAATGTTGGAGCTGGAAGGGATCATGCTGCAGCTAGAGTTGAGCAGACTGGACCTGGAATTTAGGCAGAGGAAGTTCCAGATGGAGCTGGAGATGCGGGAAAAAGAAAACCAGCATCGGAGAGAGAGGCCAAGGAAAAAGAAAACCAGCATCAGAGAGAGGCCAAGGAAAAACAAAGGCAGCTTCAGAGAGAGGCTGAAAGAGAAAGGAATAAGAGCACCAGAGGAAATTTCAACTGGTGAAGCTAAGACTCCAATGACCAGTGCCAGAGGAGGTAAGTGGCAGGGGTGAACCCCGAACTCCAGGACTGGAGTATAAATTAAATTCCAAATTAATAGCTGAATTTAAAGGGGGAGGATATGGTTGCATTTTTAAATTAGTTTTAAAAGGTCTGTATCCAGGCTAAAATACACAGGGAGTCATGGAGCTTTTAGCTGTCCCTGCTACTTACTGGTAAAGAGCGTGAGGCACTAGACCAAATGGACAATTAGGACAGTAGTAATTATGAGAAGCTGAAAGCTGCATTGCTTAAAAAGTATGACAACGCCTGAAGCATACAGGGTTAAGTTCCGTAAGCTCCAGAGAAGCCCTGACATGAGCTATGAGAAACTTGCCAAGAAGCAACGTCAGTTTTTGAAACAGTGGTGGGAAGGAGTGGAAGCAAACTCTGTAGAGAAAATTATGGAGGTTGTACTTCTGGAGCAACTCTTTTGGGCTTGCCCAGCAGAGCTAAAAACCTGGTTAGTGGACTGAGATCCCAAAAGAGTGCAGCAGGCTGCTGAGCTCTTGGACCACTATGCCAGGAACAGGCCTGTTCTGAAAGGGAGTGGATTGGGTGTGGCAGCACAGAACGGGAAAAGCGTGTCTTCAGGACAGCTAATACCCTCACTGCCACCAAGAAAGGGGGAAGCTCCAGGTTACAAAAAAGGATTTATCGGATAAAAGAAATGATGATTGTTGGTTTTGCAAACAGCCAGGGCATCTTGCTAGACTCTGTCCTAAAAAGGCACAGATCAGACAAAGTGGTGCTCAAACAGAGTTGGGTGCATGGTGTATCCCTGAAAGCATGCCTATAAACATGAGGGAGCACATATACCTGGTTACTGTAAATGGGGTGCAGACCCATGGGTTAAGGGACACGGGGAGGGTGTCTCTTATTTAGTTAAAGGGGATTTGGTTGTGCCTGAACAGCTTATACCTTATTAGTTTGTAACAGTAAGGGGATTCACTGGGGAGGAAACAATTGTGACACTAGCTAGTGTTTTTCTGGACTGGGGTGAGACAGGAGAGAGGGTGCAAAAAGTAGCTGTGGCAGACAACCTTGACCTGGATGTGATTATAGGGAACACTCTCCAAAAGAGGGTGGTGTGTGCAGTTACCCACAGGCAGACGGCAAAGGCTGACTGTAGTTCCCTGGACCCCAAAGAAGCCCCTGTGGAAAACAATGGGAGGCAGGTTCCCAACCTGTGTCTCCTGAAATGGAGAGTAGTGAAGGGAGATAGGACTTCCTGAAGTAGCAGTTCACAAAACAGCTACAGAAGGCTACTCTGAGGAGGGAATGGAAACCAATGGTCAGAAGATTAGGGATGGCAGTGACCCTGAATGCCCTGATACCAGATTTATGGACCCCAGTTTAGGAACTGAAGGGAACATGTCCCATGCCTTGGGAAAATGTGAAGAATTTGCAGTTGATCAGAGGACTGATCCTAGTTTGTAGAGGCTGAGGGCTTGTGCAGAATCTGATGGGACACAGGGCAGTGATGTGAGACATACAGTAGAGTATTTTAGAACAATGGACTGTTGTATACACAGGACCTAAGGACAGAGGGAGGGGTGATGGGCAGGCAGCTTGTCATTCCCCAGGGTTACTGTGAGTTTTTACTCAGGATTGCTCACAATATCCCCACGTCTGGACTTCTGGGAATCATGTGCACCATGCAGTGATTGGCCCAGAATTTCTATTGGCCCAACTTCACCCAGCAGGTGAAGGAATATTGCAGGTTTTGTCACTGGTGCCAACAAATAGGAATGGCAGGTAGTAAAACCAAGGCCACCCTAATTCCCTTGCCCATTGAGGAGGAGCCATTACAGAGGGTAGGAATGGATATTGTGGGGCCCTTTGAGTACCCCAAGCTCCTCTGGGATGAGGTTTATTCTGACAGTGGTAGGTTACACCACCCGATACCCAGAGGCAGTTGCCCTCTCCTCACTTAGGACAGACAAAGTGGCCAACACTTTGCTAGGGATTTTCTCTCACATCAGGTTTCTGCAGGAGGTTATCACTGATCGAGGGGGTACTTTCATGTCGGGCCTGATAAAGTGTTTGTGGGAGAAGGGTGGGGTGGTGCAGAGATGCACAGCACCTTATCACCTGCAAGCCTATGGGCTTGTGGAAAATTTTAATGATACCCTAAAACTGATGCTCCAGGTGTTTGCTGAACAGCATGGGAGGAACTGGGAGAAATACCTTCCCCACCTGTTGTTCATATTCAGGGAGATGCCCCAAAAGTCAACAAGGTTTTCCTCCTTCAAACTCTTATATTGACGTAGGGTACATGGGCTCCTAGACTTGATCTGGGAAGACTGGAAAGGCAAGCACTGCACCCAGGGAACTCCCATAGTGGAGTATGTCCTAAAGTTTAGGGAAAGGCTAAAGGAGCTTATGGGAGCAGCCCAATGCAACCTGTCAGCTACCCAGCAGAAGCAAAAGGTCTGGTACGACCGCAGAGCCAGAGTTTGCTCATACAGTGTAAGTCAGGAAGTCATGGTCCCAGTTCTGATCCAGAAGGATAAGCTGCTGGCCAAGTGGGTGGGACCATACAAGGTAGCTGGACAGGTCAATGACGTGAACTATATTGTAGAAATGCCTGACGGGAGAGATACCCATAGAATGTACCATGTCAACGTGATGAAGTCATATGCAAATAGGGAAGACATGATATTTGCAGTGTGTAGTCCTGGGGAGGGGACTGATGAAGAAGACCCCCCTGCTGGACTTGTTTGAGGAAAGCAAGTGGGAGTCCTCTGTGGGGGCAATCAAACTGTTGCCCCAGTTGACCCTGGAATATACCCAGGAAGTGAGGGAGGGTTTAGCGGACTTTGCCCCTTTGTTTATGGCCAAGCCTGGACTAACCCCCTTATCCACACATGATGGAGACATGGGGACACAAATGCCCATATGGTGGACAGCCTACTGGGTGTCTGAGGCTGTCCTAAAGGACATTAGGAGGGAGGTGGAGGAAATGCTGGATTTAGGGGTAATCCAGAAATCCCACAGCCCCTGGGCCTCACCTGTAGTCCAAGTTCCCAAGCTGGATGGCTCTACTCACTTTTCAGTGGACTACCATGGACACAATGCAGTCACAGAGTCAGATGCCCACCCAATGCCGTGGATGGATGAACTACTGTACAAGTTGGGAGGGGCAACATACCTTACCACAACTGACTTGACTACAGGGTACTGGCTGGTGGAGTTAACTGCCAGAGCTAAGGAGAGATCGGCCTTCATCACTTCAATATGATTATTTGAGTTCAGGGTATTGCCTTTTGGAATGAAGAACACCCCAGCCACCTTCCAAAGGTTGGTCAACCAGGTGTTACATGGTACTGAAGAGTTCACAGTGGCGTATCTAGATGAGATTGCCATCTTCAGTACCAGTTGAAAGGAACACCTGTCTCACCTGAAGAAAGTGTTGGGCAGGTTACAGAGGGCAGGGCTCACTGTCAAGGTTGTAAAGTGCCAGGTGGCCATGGCAGAGGTGGTATACCTAGGACATGTAGTAGGGTGGGGGCAGCTAAATCCTAATCAAGCCAAGATTGAGGCAATAGTGGCGTGGCCCAGGCCTGAAACTCAGAAGCAGGTTTGGAGTTTCCTAGGGACTGCCGGGTACTATTGAAAGTTTGTACCAAATTACAGTACCCTGGCAGCCTCCCTGTCTGGCCTGCTAAAGAAAAAAATGCCCAAAAATGTAAAACGAGAGCCAGCCTGTGAATGAGCCCTCGCATGGCTAAATGAGACAGTGTGCAGTGCCCCTGTGTTGGCCAGTTCAGATTACAGTAAGCCATTTGTATTCCCAACAAATGCCTCAGATGTGGGGATTGGAACAGTCCTCAGTCAGACCTCTAACCAAGGGAAAGATCATTAAATAGCATACCTTAGCAAAAAGGTGTTTCCCCGGCAGCAGGCCAATTCCACAGTTGAAAAGGAATTCCTTGTGTTAGTATGAGCCCTGAAAAAATTAGAATTGTACCTCTATGGGAGGCATTTTGAGGTACAGACCAATCATAACCCCCTGGTGTGGCTGACACAGATGGGGAAAATGAATGGTTGTCTCTTAAGGTGGAGTAATGCCTTATAGGACTACAGTATGACCATTGCCCTCAGCAGATAGGCTATCTTGCCAGTTAGAGCAGTGAACAGAATTTGTGAAAATCATACAATGGCTAGGGATGGATTCCCACAAATTCAGCCTAGGAAGGGAGGGATGTTGCAAGCTGCCTGGCTGCTAGTCCTTATTTATAGATATAATTATGTGTATATATATTATTTGTTATTGTAATCCTGTGTATATGTATAGGTTAAAAGACATGCCAGTGTCAGCACAAAGGCACCTAGGGAAACTACTATATTTTAAAAAAAGATTTGACCTTCTTTTGACCTGAAGGCAGCTTTTTGTCAGGAACTGAAATTGCATTCCCAGTTTTTTTTTAACAGGGATGTGCCAAAATCCATTTGTAACTCATAAAACCATTCATTCAGGAGCGTAATGCTTTCGTCTAAAGAAGCTGTTATACTATGCTACATTTTATGGTGTAACAGGAGAGAAACATACTTCCCAGAGAACCTGTGTGAATTTTATCTTACGGGTGCCAGTGGTCTACAGGAGACTTCAAAGAGCTTAACTCTGAAGTGTCTATCCATGCTAATTATAGGTCTCAGAATCTGATCCTTAATATGCTTGGAAATTTTGGAAACAGTGCAACAGTGCCATGTTCTGGCCTAAGAGAGACATCTCCTGGCCAAACGGAGTGGTTTCTCTAAGCTGGAAAGTGATGACACTGCAAGTTTTCAGACAGGTATAAATAGACCAGCTCAGGGCATTTTGAACACACACACATTTTGCTTGGACTCTCCTGACCACAAGAGAACAGCAGCCAGTCCACAGAATGCCTAAGAACCAAAGGCTGCTATAGAAAGACTGACATATTTTTGCAAACCAGCGATTCTCTGGACTTCGAAATCTTCATGCCTAGGGTAGAGACTTGACTAACAAGTTTCAGTGTGTTTTGCTTTTTTCTGTATGTATTTTTCCCATTTGTTTCTGCATACTGTAACCCAAATTAGTATTATCTTTTAGCTGTAACTGTATTTATTTAAAGAACTACTGACACCTCAAAAAAAAAACTTTAAGAAACATAATAATTAGGTACAATTCTGCTTGCATTCCATTTCTATTTTATAAATTTCTCCTCCACATCATTTATTACTAAGGAAATGGATATGGATATACGATCATTGTCCCTTAGAGTTTATTTTGAGTTCATCTTCCTCTACAGCTTCCTCCCTACTCCAAGTCATAATCATCTGTTGTGACATCACAGTCTGTTGTCATGGAAGTAACTGTGAGGTCACAAGCCATGTTCTATGACTTCAGGTAGGGAGAAAGCAGGAATAGAAGAACTCTTCAGGAGCAGAAGTCCTGTTTTCATACAGGTGATCTCAGTAATAAATAATGTGGAGGAGAAATACAGAACTAATGGGAAATACAAGGTGGACTGTATCTAAATACTATGTTTTGTAAAGGTTTGCCAGAATGTGTCACCAGCTCTTTAAGTATATTAGTAAAAATGTGATTTTCTAAAGAAATGTTGCCCTGCGTGAGAGTTCTTATATTGTATGTGTGACTGTAGGAGGCTTATTAATAATCTGTGACAACTGTTAATTGCTTAGAGGAGCCGCCATAAGCAACCAAATTGAGAAGAGAGCTTGTAAAGGGACATCTGGAAGGATAGAGAGAATACTAGAGTCTACAAAGATTGCAAACCAGGCTGTTACATTTCCTGAAGGGAGAAGGCCAAATCAAGTGTTACGCTGCTACCCCAAAGAGAGTATGGTGCCTGGGTCTTCCTCCTTTGTATAATAGCCAAGGAAAGGTCCATATCTGGCCACAAGACTCAAGACTGGTATTATGCCCTTATCCAGAACTAGAGGGAGGCCCAGGATCCTCATGGCGGAGGTGTAGTTGTGATCTCAGTGAGCATTCTAAAGGATGAGGAGGGTATCCTTGTCCCCCCATCATGGATTGCACTTAAGGGTGGGCACTGTGAGCTCAGTGGGCCTGACCCCCAGGAGTGGGTTCATGACAGACACATGGAATAGACTCCCAGTAGAGGTGGTGGGGGTAAACACAGTGGGCGTATTCAAGAATGCAAGGAATAGGACTGGGGAGCCCTAGCAATTGGAACAAGGAGGTAAAGCTGGAGATCAAGTAGGGTCTGTGGCTTTTATGGTAAGCAGGGAAAATGGGCAGACTAGATGGGCCTAGCAGTCCTTATCTACCATCAGTTTCTATGTTTCTGTGTTTCACTCTGTAGCTCTGGTGTACACACACACACACACACACACACACACACCTCTCATGTTCTGCTGCATCTCTCTCTCTCTCTCTTCTTGTTTGCTCTCACACATTGAGCTGAATCAAATTACAGAGCTGGTTTTCATCATTTACAATCTCTTCTCAGGAAGACATAATGGCCTAGACATTCAAAATATGCCCAGAAAGGGCGCAAGTGGCTGTTTCACACAACTGAGATGCGCTGGAGTGCAAAAATGCTGGATTCAAATGAGATGTGCAATCACGCATCTCATCTGAATATAGCAAAAGATAAAGGCAGTGCAAATGGGGGCCAATGAAGATGTGCCGGTGCATCCCCCTGCGTGGTCTGAATACCTGGAATGGGGATGAGCAGCGCAACTTTCGGATGTGCCAAGCACAAATTCCAGATAGTCAGACTGAAACATGCAAATGGGGCCATTAAGCATGCAAGATACAAATGGAGCCATTTGCATGTCATTATGGCCCCATTTGCAGGTCAGTTGCAGGGATGTGCCTGGCAGGACACACCGGCCACCCTGCAAGTACATTGTGAGCCATATTCCCTGGTAGTCTAATGGCTCACCCTTTCCCCATACTATGATCTGATCGTAGTGTGAATTACTGTAAAGCAAAATTCCCTGGTAGACTAGTGGCCCCCCTCCCTTCCCCATAGCCCGATTGCAATATAAGGTATTGTAAAATAATATGCCCTGGCAATCTAGTGGCCCTCCCTCCTAGCCCTGAACACCGACTGCTGCAAAACTGTAATAATTCACAAAACCCCTTCCTGGTAGTCTAGTTGCACTCCCACCCACTCAGGACCCCACAGCCCACCCTGTTCCCCCTGTCCCAGCAGTGTCATACAGTTAGTTGGTGGGCTGCACAGCCCACCCACACACCTCCACGGCTGCCCGCTGACTGAGCTGTCACAGAATGACAGCTTGTAGTATGCACTGTAATACCATTGGTCGACACTGACTCTGAGCATGACCAATAAGTTTACAGTTCAAACTGTTTTCATTTACCTGTCTATCTTGCAGCTATCACAAAAAATTGTTATAATTCAAAAATGATAATACATTGTTGTGCCAAACCATCCAAAGGCATAACCTTAGCACACAACCCATCATCCAGAAAAATTACAGCAGAACGTTTCATTCCATGTGCGCTGTCGATGATGGCAAAAAATCCCATGTTAACCTATGGGGAAAAACACTTTTTTTTTGTTTTTCACCACTTTGTATCTCAAAAACAATACAAGATGTCATCATGAAACTTTATCAATGCTGCTACACTGACAGAATGACCGTGCATGCCAAATTTTGGGCTACTTTGTCAAAAAATGCCAAAGTTATTAAGGTGCAAAAATTGAGATTTAACATTGAAGTGCTGTACCAACCCTAATTATAGGGAAATGACCGCACACCCATAATATACCCTCATTGTGGGGTACCTTTATAAGCCACTTGCTTTGCTGTCATGATTTATTGTTATTCTGTATTTTATAGGCATTCACTGACATGTGCCATAGGGTATCAGAGTGGTATCTCAGGCATTAGGACATACAAAATAGAACATCTTCACTCTGTGGTCCTGTCTTGCCCAGGCTGCATAAAATAGCACTAGTATGTCTATCCCACTCACCAAATTTTAAATAAATGGGGAACTGGATGGCTGAATGGATTGGTAGTGGGTTAAAGACTCTTTCACCTTTAGGTCACAGGTTGAAATCCAGCACAGGTTGGTAGTGGTCAAAATCCAGTATCACCTGAGGGCTGTTTAGTGACCTGTGTAAAATGAGTTGTGGTGGTTTCAGTCCAAATAACAGGCCATCTAGGCAGGGAAGGGGGCGAACAAAAACAACAGGCCATCCAAGCAAGGGAGCTAAACAGAAATAACTGGCCATGCAGTCAGGTGGGGAAACATGGACAATGTGAGGAAGGGGCATGAGGTGGCCGATGTGGGATAGGGCTGGGTGGGACAATATGCACTTTAGGTGCATCCCACACTACCTCCA
Organism: Neoceratodus forsteri; assembly: GCA_016271365.2. Classification (NCBI taxonomy): domain Eukaryota; kingdom Metazoa; phylum Chordata; order Ceratodontiformes; family Ceratodontidae; genus Neoceratodus; species Neoceratodus forsteri. The sequence continues at coordinate 163,402,065 of JADMNL010000032.1, forward strand.
CAGAGATGGATGCTGCACAAGTGCTGTATCCAGGAGGGTAGTGGGAGGATCACCGTCCACACAATGGGGAATGGGTGTGGGGATGGTATAAGCCACCCATGGCCATGGCCTCATGGGGTACTGAACTGGTAGAGGAGCAAGCCATGGCCAGGGGAGCGTGGTGTTCTAGACATCCTGGACATGCTGCACATCCAGATGCCTGCACTCTGGGGGATGGCATGACACTGAAGCATCTGCCGTGGGGTGACAGACCTCCACTGGAATGGCCTGTGCTTCAGCCATCCCCATGGTGCCCAAGACTATAGCTGCAGCCTCCAGCTCTTTGGCAGGCAGTCTGCCAGCATCTATTTACTGCTCCAGTCCAACCAAGGCCATTCTGCAGCATGCTGGGAGTGTGCTTGTGAACTGATGTTGTGTTGCACTTGCTAACTTGTAATGTGAAATAAACAAGGGCACTGGCTTTTAATTAGGGTATGCCATGTAAAATTGGGAGCAAGTAGCACGGTCTAATTTAATGCACAATCAGGCTTCCTTAGCTACATAGTTACTAAGTTATCTTTACTGAGGGAAATTAAGGAACACACTAGCAGAGGTAGGATGCAAAACTTAATTCAATAACAATAAGGAAGGGAAAAAAGGAATAGGGTATAGGAAGGAGGCACAAAGAGTTAGACTAGGCTCTGTAAAGGCAGACAGATTCAGAGGTTAAAAAAGGCAAGCAGGCAGGGTTAAGTGGTTCAACAGGAGATAGTCTAGGTTCAGTGGTTAAAAGAAAAGAGGGCAATCAGTTGTCAGAGTGGTGCAGTATAACGGGTGGGAAGCTGTAGTCTTCTGGGACACATTCTGGAGACTGAGGTGCTGCCCTGTATGCAAGCACCTTTCTGGGCTGAGGGCAGAGGTCATTGGACTGCAAATTGAGCTGGAAAGGATCCAGAAGACCTCTTGCCCCTCCCAGATGCCATCGAGTATGCCACCTTTGCCTCAAAGGATGACTGGACAGAGGAGGAAAGGCTGGACTTTGGTGGGCTCTGGGAAGGCGGGATGTGGGTGGACTACACAATCCTTAGCCTATGCCACTAAGAAATTCCTTTGCCCTTTTGATGGGACGGAACAGTGGGGAAGAGGAACCCAAATTGGTGGCAAGGGAGGATGTGATGGACCTGCAAAGAAGTGGTTCCAGCGTGGGTGGAAAAAGGCCTCCAGTAGAAAAGGAAGCAGCTGCTGGTGGGGAACTTGACTATAAGAGGGATAGACTTGGGAGCAGGAAGGGGAGGGGAGGGGAGTGGAATGAAAGATGCCTACCTAGCACTTCGTCTCAGAGGGATGCAGAGTGGATCCTAAGGATCACTAGAGTGCCAGGCCATGGGAGAGAGTTGGATGTCATTGTCCACATAGAGACTAATAACCTGATGAGGGGTGGAGTAGGAGTAGTGCAGGGGCAATTCAGGGAACTGGGGAAGGGCCTTAAACAAGTACTGCATTCCATTGCATTTGCTGAGGGCGCACCACACTAGGAGCTTAAACAATTGGTTGTAGGCATGGTACGGAGAAGAGGGATTCAACTTCACTAGGGACTGGTGGCTGACCTGGAAGGGTATGGGCCTATGTACATGGAGGTGATGGCCTGCATCCTTCTGGGAGGGGGACCTCAGTACTTAGTGGGAGGTTTAAATGTAACTTAGAGAAGCATTTAAGCTAACAGAAGGGGGAGGCTGTGTTACCAAGGGGGGGCAAAAATTGCTCCTCCAGTTAAAGCAATAGGGAGGGAGAATCTAGAGGGAGAAAACTCCCCCAGGGCAGGGACGCAAGAGGAAGTGAGAGTAGACAAGGTACAGGATGAGGAAGATATGAGCAAAAGATGCAGGAGGAGAGATGTAGATTGGTCAGGAAACAGGTTTTACCATGCCACCGCAACATCGAACACGGAGACATCCCTGACAGCGACAGCCGCAGTGCTGACTGTCAGTATTGCAGTGTCAGGGATGCCTCCACGTTTCTATCGAGGGGCTGTGCCCCCCACTCCCCTGGTCTCTAGGATTCCAACTTAGAGTCAGGGTTGGACTGGAAGGGCGATACGCCCTGCAAGATAGTCTTGGGCACTGCACAGACCATCAGAGTGACGTGTGGGTTTTACCAATTCTTGTCGCTGTGATGGTCTTTGCGGTGGAGGAGTTGCTGTGGTGATGGTATAAACAGGAACCAGGAGGAACAACAAAGGAAGGGGTAGTTAGAGGGAGTCTCAGAAAGCATTGTGGACAGAAAGCAGGAGGATGGGGGGTTGCAGGCAGGAAAGGAGCAAGGTTTGGAGAGTTATGTGTGCCATCGCAGAGTTTAGGAAATACAGTTCTGGACCTGGAGGCTGTCATTGTGAAGGAGGACCTGAACATAGTGGCCATACCTGAGTTGTGGTGCACTGAAGGTCATGATTGAGATCTAGCTATAGCAGACTACTCTCAGTCTGGAAGAGATGGGGAATGAAGGAGGGATGATCTGTGTGTGAGGGAGGGTATCTAGGCTATGGAAGTGCAAGAGATCCTAGAGGCAAGAAAAGGGCTGGAGGGGTGTGGATCACCCTGGAGACAGGAGCAGGGGCCACTATTTGCACTGGGGCGCTATATAGGCCTCCAGCACAGGGGGAAGATTTGGATAAGGCATTAGGGGAACCCATCAGCAGGATGGTGAATAAGGGGAAGGTGCTGCTGGTGGGGACTTCAGTCTGCGTGATGTGGATTGGAGCCTTCCAGCTCCAGCTGCGACTAGAAGCAGGGCAATCCTAGAATCACTGCAGGGGGTGTTTCTCAGGCAGCTAGTCAGCGAACCCACTAGGGATAGGGAATACTGGACCTGGTGCTTACTGACAGAGGCAGTATTGCAGACATCACAGTGTGCAGTCCCTTGGGGGGCAGTTTTCACAGTACAGTGTGGTTCAGCATTAAGACGGGTGCAGAAGCAAACCACATGAGGATGATGAGTGTCCCGGATGTTAGTAGGATGGATTGTGAAGAAATGGGAAACTGCCTGAGAAGTAGCCTAGCAGGGGAGGATTGCCGGAGTAGGGTAGAGGGACAATAGATTTAAAATAAGGGAAGGTACAGTGAAGTCAACCAGCCTCTGTGTGAAAGAAGTGAGTAAAAGCAGGAGACAAGAAGGTCATTATGGTACTATAGGGAGGTGGCCATGAAAGGGTGGCATTCAGGAGGTACAAAGAAACACAGAACGATTAGGATAGGGAGAAGCACCAGGCAAAACAGAGGGAAGCAGTGAGGCAAGCAAAGGTGCAAAGAGAGGACAGGACAGCTGAACAGGGTGGCAGAAGGGGACAAGACTTTCTTCAGGTACATAAGCAGGAAGAGGAAGACAGGGAGAGGGACAGAGAGGATAAGGAGGATGGCAGATGGCAACTGCACAGAAGAGGATCAGGTAAAGCTGGATGGAATACATCCAGGGTGCTGAGGGAACTCAGGGAGGAACTTGCTGCACCGCTGACAGCTTTATACAACATCTCACTGGAAACAGGAGAGGTTCCAGGGAACTGAATGAAAGCAGATGTAGTCCTTCATAACAGTGGCAGCAGGGAGGAAGCTAGCAACTATAGACTGGTCAGTCTTACATCAGTGATGGTGGGGAATTGATGGAAACCCTGTTAAAAGGAAGGCTAGTGGAATATCTTGAATCTGGGGATTGCAAGACTAAAAGCAGCATGGATTCATGAGGAAGAGGTCATGCCAGGTGAATCTAATTGATTTCTTTGACTGGGTGACCAGGGAAATAGATCAGGGAAGGGTAGTGGATGTGGCCTACCTGGACTTCAACACTGTGCCACACAGGAAACAATAAGGACATTAGATAGTCTAGGGGTGGCATCTTAAGTGGTAAACTGGGTAAAAAACTGATTACTGGATAGACAAGAGGGTGGTGGCAAATGGCACTCACTCTGATGAGAGGAATGTGGCCAGTGGGGAGCTACAGGGCTGAATACTAGGACTGGTACTTTTCAATGTCTTCATAAGTGACATTGCATAACAGGTGGAAGGGAAAATATGCCTTTTTGCAGATGACACCAAGATGTATAATAGGGTGGACGGGGATGAAGAGAATGAGAGAACTTTGAAAACTCGAGGAATGGTCATATCAGAGGTATGGCTACCGGGGTTCAGGTCCAAAAGGTGCAAAATCATGCACCTGGGATACAGAAGCCCAGGAGGTGAGTATAAAATGAGGTATGTGGGGGTGTGCGGGGAAGGTACTATCAGTCACTACGCAGGAAAGGGACCTTGGGGTTACAATATCTGATGACCTCGAAAATCACAGGGCAGTGTGACAAGGCAGTGGGCAGGGCCAGAGGGATACTAGGGTGCATAGGGAGAGGTATCACCAGCAGGAGGTGGGAGGCAGTGATGCCACTGTATAGATCACTGGTGAGACCATACCGGGAGTACTGTGTCCACTTCCGGGAAAGACATAGGGTGGAGCGAAATCTAGAAGAGGGAAACTAAAATGGTGCGGGGGTTGCATGAGAAACCATACAAGGAGAGTCTGAGGGATCTTAACATATACACATTGGAGGAGGTGGGGGGGACATGATAGAGGCCTACAAGTACCTCAAGAGGGTGAACAGAGTACCCATGTGGAGCCCGATTCAAATGAGGAAGTGCACCAGAACAAGAGGGCATTCAATGAAGTTAGAAGGGGGGAAGTTTAGGAGGGACATGAGAAAATACTACTTCAGTGAAAGAGTGGTAAATGCTTAGAACAGCCTGCCACCAGTGGGGGGGTGAAAACAGTGTGGGGGGTGGGAGTCAAACATCCATGGGGGAATAATGGTAAATAAGCAGGAAGGGGAGGGTCGCTGGAGATCAGTTAGGGTATGCAGAGGCAGAACAGGCAGAGAAGATCTGGGCGGACTGGGTGGGCCAAGCGGTCCTTTTTTGTCAACAGATTCTATGTTTCTATGTGGCGTATGACAGCCAGTGTGGCCTGCATGCCTTTCTGTGCACCCATAGCTTACTGCAGCAGCTGCCTGTTGACTACCTTCTGCTGTCTCTGTGGACTGTCCCATGGGACAGGGTCAGGCTGCACCCTGGGCCATTGTGTGGCCTGGCTTTGCACCATGGTTGGTGCTGCATGCTGTTGTGGTGGCCAGGCTGGCCCAGTGGTGGCTGGGTTAGTGGGATTGGACTGGAGGGGCAGGGCAGTGATCGTGCCGGTAGTGGGGTTCTGGGATGTCAGAGTGGTGTCTGTGCCAGGGGCATTGGGTGGCATGGTGATGGATGTGTCATGGAGGGTGGGGGCTTGACTCCATCAGTGTACAGTGGGGCCAGCAGGGGAACAGGGGTAGGCAACTCCTCCTGGTGTGAGCTGGACCCCTTTCTCCTCCACAAATGTCTCATCCTCCTCCTCTTCCTCCTCACTGCTGGAGTCGAATTGGGTGCCAGCACGGGTTGGCTTCAAGGGCAGTCACCACTGTGATTGTCCTGAGCCATCCTCAGGGATGGGGACCAATATAACAGAGTGTGCTGTCAAGAAAAGAGAAAAAGAGATTTTGCAGAGTACTGCACATACCTGTATGCTGACAATGGAGGCATGCAGTCCCACTGTAATGTGCATTGACACCCGTTGTAGTGCAACGCCCCTTATGCCCCTGGTGCTGCACACATCACACACCCCATTACCAGTGATCACACAGGCGATGACAAACAGATGACATGGTAGAGGATTACTCCACAGACAGCCACCTCACCAGGATACTTGGATAGCAGCATATGGCCTACACCCGTTGTGTAACACATGCAAAAGTCAGGGGCTGCCTGGGTTCTCAGGGGCCCAACAGCAAAGCTGTTACAGTGGAAAACTTGGGATATCAATAGGGGAGGGACCAGGGAGACACACACACACATGTGAATATTTCATGTAAATGTGATACTTTAGCTCTTTGTGTTGCCCCTAAAATACCTGCAGTACCACCAATACTGTGTCTGAATAGATGATGAATGCACAGAGCTGTAGAGGGTAACAGGTGACATGAAACCCAATAGAGGAGGGGGGGGGAATACATGCAATGATCAGGTCTTCCTGGTGGGCCTGTCCAACCCTACAAACAGGTACATTGTTACAGACAAAGCATGCAGTAGTGAGGACCCGTATGTGTGGTGTCCCATGGACCATGCAGGATGCATGGCTATGCTTACAGTAGGTGGTTCCACCAAGTTGCCACAACTACAAAGTTATTGACCTACTTTACAGTGACAACATTTTGCCGATGGCGATCACATTGCCTGGTAAATGTGTCATGGAACCACCACAGTGACAGGATGAGAAAGACTGTTTCTGGGGGACTTCACCACCCACATCCCCCACATGGGGAACTGTCCCCCCTCACCCCCCCGGACTTAAATATAATCAACTATGGGGGGGTGGATTATGTGGGACAGCGACTTACAGCAAAGTCGCTTTATCCATTCGTCACTGCAACAACCTGTTTGACACTGTGGATGTCGAACCGGTTGTTGTCGATGTAATGGATTCGCTGCGGGGGGAGGGTCATAATTCTAACGGTATACCACAGTAGGATGGGTAGACATACCACAGATCTGTGCAGTAGATCCCATGCCTCCATAATAAGGCTGTCTGGCCAGGACCACCAGATCCTTCCCTCCTTCGGTGTGTATACACACACACACACACCACACACACGCACCTAATGTGATGGGGCTAATGTGGTCACTCACATGGCTGTGCCAGTCCAACCTGGCTCTCATAGCCACCCCGCAGGACACCAGTCACCTCCACAGCTCTCAGGGTGGAGGCTATCACGTCCCCTGTGGGGGGGGCTAGGGGGACAGCTGATCTTGGGCCACTGCCTGTGGGCTGAAAGTCTCAGCTTGCCTTTGCAATCACCTGCTTTGCACATCTCTTCATTTTCATCACCCTTTTTTTAACATCAGTGACAGTGCAGGTTCTCCCCCCAACAGTGTTTACTGCCTCGGTTATCTCTTCCCAGGCTGTCTGGATTTTGGCCCTGGTCTCCCTCTTCTTCGCTGCGAGGTTCTTACCAGTCATATAGGCCTGGACTGTCACCTCTTCCTCATCAAATGTCCTCTCCCTCCTGTGCTCAGAGTCATCCATGTTCCCTACTGGAAATGGGGAGGACTGGTAGCACTGAGCATCGTATACACACAGCAGAGCACAGATCAAAGGCACAGTAACATGCAGGCCTTACTGTCCCCTAGCCGAGACATGTACTTGTTCCTGCATGGCATGTCCCAACACACAGCAAGCTGTTTGTCTAACACAGCCTTTTCCATGTACAGATAGGGCAATAGCCTAGTCCTGCTACAGCATTAACACAATGCTATGATTATCAATGTCTCTACTGTAGGCCATTCCATGATACACTCACCTCTAGCCGCCTGCAGTTCCTCTGTGGAATCTGTGTGGTGCCCTTTGCTCCTTTTATATGCTCCCAGTGGAATCAGGCGTGCACGTGAATTAATACATTCCAGTAATGACATGCAAATGTGGAATTTATCCCCTTTTTTCACAGAGCTGTTTGGTCCCCAGCTGCCACCTTTGCCTGCTTCGAGTCTATTTGGTCAGTACCCCCAATTGCATCCGTCACTCCCCCTGTCGCCAAGCTGGTGAGAATACACATGGGGTGAGACCCGAAGACACCGGCACCATCATCAATGACAGCTAGTGCACATGAAGCTTTCTGTCTCCGTTTTCTTCCTCCAGTTTCCCCTGAGGCCAAGTCATGTGCAATGATGCATGTTAGAGGCATCTACGTCAGGTCCCATTCCCACGGCGCTCACTTGCTGCACCACACAGCCTCCGGCGGGTGGTGACAGTGCAGCGAGATGCACTGCCCCCCTCCACAGAAAGAGGAGAATTGTCTGTAGGACGCTCAATCCTCCTTTCCCCAGTTGGCTCCCAAGGACCCTGGTTCTGTTCCCCAACCAGGTTGCTGGCATGGTGGCAGGTGCGGTGCCGATGCCACAACCATCTGCACCACTGGGTCAGCTGGAATTTGCCTTCTGACTGCACAGTGAGCTCATGTGTATGCAGTGTTTGAATACTGCAGGTTTGCCCCAAACAGTATTGCATTAGCACTAGCACAAGTGCTGAAACTGCAGTAGCGCTATGTACCCCTGCGGCACAGACATGATGTCACCCATCAGGGGTGGCATAATGATGCCATGCCAGCATGCACGCTATGATGCTGTGCTATGGCATTGCACATGTGCAGTGCTGGCCTGCGGATGTGCACCATACACATGTGCCACTCCATGCCTGCTGCATGCAGACAGCCCCCTCCACTGGAAACATGCATAGCACTGTATACCTCCTCTAGATTCTAGATTACGTAGCACAGCATTTTACCTTGTGTCATAATGTTGTAATTTTGATTACACTGGTTTTCGACCTGTTGCACTAAATTTTGTACATATTGTATCTATTATGCCTCCTCAGCCTTTACTTTTGTTAGCTTTATGTCTCTCTAGCTACTATATATTATTCTGCCACTTAACTGCTTGTACACTCTACTTCTTGCAATGTATATTCTTATTACCTCTCTCTTCTGTATTATGGCTATTGTTTTTCTATTGTAGTACTCTTCTGGGTCGCACCTGAAAATAGGCATATCCTATGTCTAGTGTACTTACCTAGTTACCAAAAACAAATAAATAAATTGATGTTAGTGCTGCGCTAGCACCACAACTTGTTGTGCAAATGGCAGGCCACACCCACAGAGCCAGGGGCTTGTCACTAGTTTGGTGTGAGGACTGGTACTAGGGACAGTTCCACAATGGCAGACGGAAGGAGAAGAGCAGTCAGACAGAGGGACACCTATTAGTCAGCCACAGAGCTGGCCAACTTTCTTGACCTGGTGGTAGCTAGGGAGGACCAGCTACTGGGCAAGGGGTCTGAGTCTGCAGGCAGGCCAAGGTGTGAGGTGTGAGCTTCTGAGGGGGGGCCCCTGACACAGCACACCAGGGTCACATGGACTAGTTACCAGTGCAAGCACTGGTTTAATGACCAGTCTTGTAGGGAACCATGGTGCCTGCAGCAGCACTGGGTGATGGTGGACAGTGGTACTGTCCCATAGCCAGGTGAGTATAGATGGCTGTATGTATGGTTACTGTCAGGGCCCCGAGTTTTCCTGATTCATGGTGTCGGCAAACAGCGGAAATCCATGAATTTGCCGTCGCGTGAGTGTGACTATATCGGAACAAACATGCCCCTCGCAAATGTTAGTATGCCACGCTGGGAGCCCACCCCAGCGTGGCAGCTTCATTTGCTGACAGGTGCCCAATCCTGTCAGCTTCACTGTCCCCCTCCCCAAGCTGCCTGGTGCCAGCTGGGAGCCACCCCAGTGTGCAAAAGCTTAATTTCTGACAGGGGTGCCCAATCCCCATCGGTTTCACTGCCCCGAATGTCTTTTGTACCCACGCTGGGGCCCACCCCAGCGTGGCAAAAGCTCTTTGCCGATGGGGTGCCCAATCCCCTTGCCGGCTTCACTGACCCCCTGTTGTGCCTGGTGCCACGCTGGGAGCCCACCCCAGCGTGGCAAAAGTCCCTCCAACCTGAACCTGAAACCGAAACAAAAAAGTCCATCGTTGATTCTTTTGACCCCCTCCCCAACCCGCACCCACCCTCTGCGTACCCACCTCCCCACACCCCACCTCACCCCCACCTCAACCCATACTTACCTCCGGAGCCCAGCGCGATGATCTTCTGTGGACCGGGAACACGTCTGCACTCTTCAAAGCCGACCGCGAACTGAAGAAATGCCGGTAAGCTGTATAATGGCATAAATGGATTTTTTTCAACTTTAGTGCATATCTCAGCCATTTCTGGGAATTTTTTCACCAAATTTTCAACATGGGGTTTTTGGGACCCCACCTCATGAACTGTGACACTGTTATTTCGTTAATCGGTTCCGAAAGGTGTTTTCGCGGTCACTGCGTGGAACCACCTTTCTGGAATGATTAGCGAAATGACAATGTCACAATTCATGAGTTAGCTCAAAAACCTATATTGAGGTGATAATATTCCCAAAAACGACTGTTTTACGAGCGTGCGTTGCGCAGTTCCTACGCTCGCTTGTAACTTCGAGCATTTTTAATATTTTCACTCCAGATTTTCAGTATTGCCATTTTTACCACACCTCCTTATGAATAGTACAACTGTCATTTTTCACATCTCACCCGAAATGTGTTTTCGTACATGTAGCGCACAATGGCGAGGTCGGTGTACGAAATCAATGTTCCGGACAGATTAATAAAATCATATTGATACTGTTCATGAGCAGAGGTCTTAAACTGGCTATGTTGAAAATTTGATGATAACGCCATAAAATGACTGTATTACGGCGCATTGTGTCAGATTTGGCAAAAAAAAAAAGGAAAAAATTATGGTAAAACGTGCCGCAGAATTGCCGTGAGAAATTGGTGTTGAGGAAGTCATGAGAGTTCGGCGGCAAATGAGAATTCCTGGCCGAGAACTTTGCTCTGATGTGCCTCAGAAAAATCGGGGCCCTGGTTACTGTTGTGTCTTGTGTGCAGTACTGTCTCCATGCTAATGTACCTCTGGGTTACTGCACCTGAGAGAATGTGCACTGTACTCACATGTCCCTGTTGTGTCCCCTCTGTCCTATGGGTCCTGCTCCTCTGTGTAGCCAGATCTTACCAATGCAGGTGTATGGACCCACTGTCCCAACTGATGTCCCCAGTGCCCTTTACATTACAGGACACGCTCTGGATCTCTGAGCTATATACCTACCATGGGAGCAAGGGAGTGTACTAACACAGCAACATGAGTGCAGTATTATGGTGGATGACTATGTCATGTGACGTGATCCACATGTAGCTTTGGTGGCAGGTGTACTGAATGACACTTCACAGAGGCCACCATCTGTTCATGTTATGTACCATGGGTGCTACTACTCATATCATATGCTATGTAATGCATGGTGTACTATTTATTATATTGCACAGGGTGTGCCACTTTTGGCCCAGCCATTGTGTTGGGCTACACCTACGGTACCATGTCCTCCCCTGCTGTTGCACAGGTCTGCTTCCTGCACCCCTGTTGTATGAGAACTGAGGCTACATGCATCCTACTGCTTGCTATGAGATGTACATGGCCTGTAGCTGACATGTATGGGTATGTTGGATGGGGTGGTGAGGATGGCAGGATATGGGCACTACACGGGCTTTCATACGCAGTGCTAGGCCATAGCTACAACAGTGGAATGCAGCATTCCAGCTTCCCTTGAGCCTTGGCACACCTGTCTGTGTGGGGGTGCCATGACTGTGCATAATGGTAAGACATGGTCCTGCATGGTTCTTTAGCTCCCCACCATGCACGTGACTGCTGGTGCGCAGTACTGTTATATATGGGTGTGTGCAGTATTTAGGGTTTACTTTGCTGTGCTGTGTGTTCTGCTGCATGCTATTGATCAAGTTTCCTTTTTGCTCCTCCACAGACACCGGGGCCCAGCAGGCCCAAGCCAAGGCCAAGGAGTAGGAGCAGGGCCACAAGAACCAGAGGAAATGGAAGGAGACATTAGGCCGTGACAAGGCCCGGTCTGGTCAACCGCAGAGGGGTAGTCTGCAGACACTAATCCATGTAAGTACTATGCATTGTGTTTTTCGCCATCTGGGTTACATGTCTGCACTATGTTCTATGCTTCTGCTGTTGGAGATGGATGTCTATGTGTGTTTTTCCCAGGCTGTGTGCATACCTGTAGGGGCAGCACCTATGCAGTTGTGCTTGGGAGCACTCATCTGGCCCTTGGAGAATTGTTCCACCACTAACACTGTGGTGTGTCAAGTTCTATGCAGTCTACTGGTGTGCACGTCATTGCAACAAGCATGCTGCCCTGTGTGTGTGTGTGTGTGTGTGTGTGTACTATGCTTTGGCATGCATTACACCATGTAATGGCATGTCCCTTGCTCCACCAACCTGGTACACCAGGGCATTGGTGGTAATGGTCACAGCCCCAGGTGGTACACATGTCATTGTCAGTCAGGTCTGTTGTGTCACATGGTCAGGACTAGGCACGTGTATCTGTCTGGCAGAGGTAGGCACTTGCCACTGTTGTAGCAGTACACCACTGTGACACACAGTGTGTATCATACAGCGCCTGTGGCAGTCTACCTACATCAATGCCATCTCCAGTGCCATATGCACTGAATGCCATTCAATTGCATCTCAACAGAGCCTGACTTATGTGGCATGTGGCCAATGGCAGGGGGAGGCATAGGTAAGCACTGAATAGACCTTACTATATTTGATTGACAATGTGATGCATAAGTTGGTAGTCTCTAACCACCACAGTGATGCCCAGAGTATGATTATTCCATGGTACACAGGCAGGGCCAGCGCCGTGCATACATTCAGACACAAGTGGGTCTTCACAATGCCAATGTCTTGCACTGACTCTGTAAGAGGGAAAACCCTGTACCTAGGGTGGGACCAGCGTCTGCTGGGATGGGGGGGCCTCCAGGTGGTTTAACATCTCACACTGGTGTTGTGCTGACCATGGTACAGTGTGTAAGAGGTATCCACTCACGTATCACACCACTACACTTGTGTGTTACCCTGGCTGCTGCATACAGTGCTGCACGATGGTGCTGTCTGTATACAGCTGTGCAGTGTGTATCACATGTATGCCTGGGCTTGCTTCTGCAGCGACCAGGGTGGTTCATGGATGTCTGTCATCCTACTCACCTCTGTGGGTCTGTGTGCTGGAAGCCTGGTCTACAGGGCACTGGGGTGTACATGCAACTCACAGTCACATGACGGTTACACTGCTTATAGCACCCCAGCTTGGCATTGATGTTGCATGTACTGCGTTTTCACATCTGGCATGCCTGTCAGTATTATGTGTCCCTCGCACAGCTTGGTCATGCTCCATTGCAGCATGGCACATTCTTTGCATGTGCAGTCCTCTGCTGTTCATGTCACTGTCTCTGGTGTGCCACGCACATTCCATTGCAACTGTTTGACTCCCTCCACCTATGTGTAGCATGGTGGCTCATGTGTCAGCTGGCTGTACTGCTGTTATGCATGTTTTATCACTCCTATGCCCCTCATCCTATGTGCACAGCTGGTTGAGTTCAGTGTATTTCTTTCCGTAGGAGCCCAGAGTGCCACAGGTAGGCAGCAGAAGACCATACTGCATGAGAACCCAGATGAATAGCTATGCTACCAGGTCTGCCTGCTAATGATGCTAGTGTGGTGGGTGGGTGAGCTGCCAGCTGCTATCACTCTGGAAATATGACAGCAACAGCAGCAGCAGTAGCAGCAGCCCAACCACTTTCTGTTGCCCCTTGATGACGCATAGGACATTTTTCTGTTCCTTAATTAACAGGGGGTGTCCGTTTTACTTTTTCATATTGATGGCCATGTACTCTTGGTTTTTATTACTGATGGGTACCCAGTGTTTTTATTTTCATGGGTGGGTACCCTTAGATTTTATTTATTACTGATGGGTGCCCAGTGTTTTTATTTTCATGGGAGGGTACCCTTAGATTTTATTTATTACTGATGGATGCATAGTGCTTTTATTTTCATGGGTAGGTAACCTTAGATTTTATTTATTACTGATGGGTGCCTGGTGCTTTTATTTTCATGGGTGGGTACCCTTAAATTTTATTTATTACTGAAGGATGCCCGGTGTTTTTATTTTCATGGGTGGGAACCCTTGCTTTTTATTTATTACTGATTGATGCACTGTGTTTTTATTTTCATGGGTGGGTACACTTAGATTTTATTTATTACTAATAGATGCACTGTGATTTTATTTTCATGGGTGGGCACCCTTAGATTTTATTTATTACTGATGGGTGCCCAGTATTTTTATTTTAATGGGTGGGTACCCTTGGTTTTTATTCATTACTGATGGGTGCACTCTGTTTATTTTCAGGGGTGAGTACCCTTAGATTTTATTTATTACTGATAGGTGCCCGGTGTTTTTATTTTCATGGGTGGGTACCCTTATATTTTATGTATTACTGATGGGTACCCAGTGCTTTTATTTTCATGGGTGGGTAGCCTTAGATTTTATTACTAATCAGTGCCGTGTGATTTTATTTTCATTGGTGGGTACCCCTAGATTTTATTTATTACTGATGGGTGCCCAGTGTTTTTATTTTCATGGGTGGGTACCCTTAGATTTTATTTATTACTGATGGGTGCCTAGTATTTTTATTTTCATGGGTGGGTACCATTGGTTTTTATTAATTACTGATGGGTGCCCAGTGTTTTTATTTTCATGGGTGGGTACCCTTAGATTTTATTTATTACTGATGGGTGCACTCATTCTTTTTTCATGGGTGGGTATCCTTAGATTTTATTTATTACTCATGGGTGCCAGTGTTTTTATTTTCATGGGTGGGTATCCTTAGCTTTTATTTATTAGTGATGGATGGCAGTGTTTTTATTTTCATGGGTGCGTACCCTTAGATTTTATTTATTACTGATGGGTGCCAATGTTTTTATTTTCATGGGTGGGTACCCTTATATTTTATTTATTACTGATGGGTGCCCAGTGTTTTTATTTTCATGGGTGGGTACCCTTATATTTTATTTATTACTGATGGGTGGCAGTGTTTTTATTTTCATGGGTGGGTACCCTTAGATTTTATTTATTACTGATGGGTGCCAGTGTTTTTATTTTCATGGGTGGGTACCCTTATATTTTATTTATTACTGATGGGTGTCCGGTGTTTTTATTTTCATGGGTGGGTACCCTTAGATTTTATTAATTACTGACGGGTGCACTCTGTTTTTATTTACATGGGTGGGTACCCTTAGATTTTATTTATTACTGATGGGTGCCCAGTGTTTTTATTTCCATAGGTGGGTACCCTTGGTTTTTATTTATTCCTGATGGGTGCCAGTGTTTTTATTTTCATTGGTGGGTATCCTTAGATTGTATTTATTACTGATGGGTGGCAGTGTTTTTATTTTCATGGGTGGGTACCCTTAGATTTTATTTATTACTGATGGGTGCCAGTGTTTTTATTTTCATGGGTGGGTACCCTTAGATTTTATTTATTACTGACGGGTACCCAGTGTTTTTATTTTCATGGCTGGGTACCCTCAGATTTTATTTATTACTGATGGGTGCCCAGTGTTTCTATTTTCATGGGTGGGTACCCTTAGTTTTTATTTATTACTGATGGGTGCCAGCTGCTTTTATTTTCATGGGTGGGTGCCGCGGTTTTATTTATTACTGATGGGTGCCCGGTGTGTTTATGTTCATGGGTGGGTACCCCTGTTTTTATTTATTACTGATGGGTGCCCGGTGTTTTTATTTTCATTGGTGGGTATCCTTAGATTTTATTTATTACTGATGGGTGGCAGTGTTTTTATTTTCATGGGTGGGTACCCTTAGATTTTATTTATTACTGATGGGTGCCAGTGTTTTTATTTTCATGGGTGGGTACCCTTAGATTTTATTTATTACTGACGGGTGCCCAGTGTTTTTATTTTCATGGCTGGGTACCCTCAGATTTTATTTATTACTGATGGGTGCCCAGTGTTTCTATTTTCATGGGTGGGTACCCTTAGTTTTTATTTATTACTGATGGGTGCACTCTGATTTGACTTTCATGCTTGGGTACCCTTAGATTTTATTTATTACTGATGGGTGCCAGCTGCTTTTATTTTCATGGGTGTGTACCCTTATATTTTATTTATTACTGATGTGTGCCCGGTGTTTTTATTTACATGAGTGGGTACCCTTATATTTTATTTATTACTGATGGGTGGCAGTGTTTTTATTTTCATGGGTGGGTACCCTTAGATTTTATTTATTACTGATGGGTGCCAGTGTTTTTATTTTCATGGGTGGGTACCCTTCGATTTCATTTATTACTGATGGGTGCACTGTGTTTTTATTTTCATAGGAAGGTACCCTTAGATTTTATTCATTAGTGATGGGTGCCCAGTGTCTTTATTTTCATGGATGGGTACCCTTGGTTATTATTTATTACTGATGGGTGCACTCTGTTTTTATTTTCATGGGTGGGTACCCTTAGATTTTATTTATTACTGATGGGTGCCCAGTGTTTTTATTTCCATGGGCGGGTACCCTTAGATTTTATTTAATACTGATGGGTGTCCAGTGTTTTTATTTTCATGGGTGGGTACTGTTAGATTTTATTCATTACTGATGGGTGCCTGGTGTTTTTGTTTTCATGGGCGGGTACCCTTAGATTTTATTTATTACTGAAGGGTGCCTGGTGTTTTTATTTTTATGACTGGGTACCCTTAGATTTTATTTATTACTGACGGGTGCCCTGTGTTTTTATTTTCATAGGTGGGTATCCCTAGTTTTTATTTATTACTGATGCGTGCCCAGTGTTTTTACGTTCATGGGTGGGTGCCCCTGGTTTTATTTATTACTGATGGGTGCACTCTGTTTATATTTTCATGGGTGGGTACCGTTAGATTTTATTTATTACTGATGGGTGCCCGGTGTTTCTATTTTCATGGATGGGTACCCTTGTTTTTTGTTTATTATGGATGGGTGCACTCTGTTTTTATTTTCATGGGTGGGTACCCTGAGATTTTTTTTACTACTGATGGGTGCCCAGTGTTTTTATTTTCATGGGTGGGTACCCTTAGATTTTATTTATTACTGATGGGTGCCCTTTGTTTTTATTTTCATGGGTGGGTGCCCCTGGTTTTCATTTATTATTGATGGCTGCCCGGTGTTTTTATGTTCAAGGGAGGGTGCCCCTGGTTTTTATTTATTACTGATGGGTGCACTGTGTTTTTATTTTCATGGTTAGGTACTCTTGGTTTTTATTTTTTCCTCATGGGTGTACTCTGCTTTTATTTTCATGGGTGGGTACCCTTAGATTTTATTTATTACTGATGGGTGCCTGGTATTTTTATTTTCATGGGTGGGTACCCTTAGATTTTATTTATTACTGATGGGTGACAAGTGTTTTTATTTTCATGGGTCGGTAGACTTAGATTTTATTTATTACTGATCGGTGCCCTGTGTTTTTAAGTGCATGGGTGGGGACCCCTGCTTTTTATTTATTACTGGTGGGTGCACTGTGTTTTTATTTTCATGGATGGGTACCCTTGGTTTTTATTTATTACTGATAGGTGCACTCTGTTTTTATTTTCATGGGTGGGTACCCTTAGATTTTATTTACTACTGATGAGTGCCCTTTGTTGTTATTTTCATGGGTGGGTGCACCTGGTTTTCATTTATTATTGATGAGAGCCCAGTGTTCTTATGTTCATGGTTGGGTGCCCCTGGTTTTTATTTATTACTGATGGGTGCACTGTGTTTTTATTTTCATGGGCAGGTACCCTTATATTTTATTTATTACTGATGGGTGCCCAGTGTTTTTATTTTCATAGGTGGATACCCTTGGTTTTTATTTATTATTGATGGGTGCCCGGTGTTTTTATTTTCATGGGTGGGTACCCTTGGTTTTTATTTATTACTTATGAGTGCACTCTGTTTTTATTTTCATGGGTGGGTACCCTCAGATTTTATTTATTACTGATGGCTGCCCGGTGCTTTTATTTTCATGGGTGGGTGCCCCTGGTTTTCATTTGTTATTGATGGGTGCCTGATGTTTTTATGTCCATGGGTGGGTGCCCCTGGTTTTTATTTATTACTGATGGGTGCACTGTGTTTTTATTTTCATGGGTAGGTACCCTTATATTTTATTTATTATTGATGGGTGTGAAGTGTTTTTATTTTCATGGGTGGGTACCCTTGGATTTTTATTTATTACATATGAGTGCACTCGGTTTCTATTTTCATGCGTGGGTACCCTTAGAATTTATTTATTACTGATGGGTGCATGGTGTTTTTATTTTCTTGAGTGGGTACCCTTAGATTTTATTTATTACTGATGCCTGCCAAGTGCTTTCATTTTCATGGGTGGGTACCCTTAGATTTTATTTATTACTGATGGGTGCCTGGTATTTTTATTTTCATGGGTGGGTACCCTTAGATTTTATTTATTACTGATGGGTGACAAGTGTTTTTATTTTCATGGGTCGGTAGACTTAGATTTTATTTATTACTGATGGGTGCCCTGTGTTTTTATTTTCATAGGCCGGTGCCCCTGGTTTTTATTTATTACTGATGGGTGCCCGGTGTTTTTACATTCATGGTTGGGTGCCCCTGATTTTATTTATTTATTACTGATGGGTTCCCAGTGTCTTTATTTTCATGGATGGGTACCCTTGGTTTTAATTTATTACTGATAGGTGCACTCTGTTTTTATTTTCATGGGTGGGTACCCGTTAGATTTTATTTACTACTGATGGGTGCCCTTTGTTGTTATTTTCATGGGTGAGTCCACCTGGTTTTCATTTATTATTGATGAGAGCCCAGTGTTCTTATGTTCATGGGTGGGTGCCCCTGGTTTTAATTTATTACTGATGGGTGCACTATGTTTTTATTTTCATGGGCAGGTACCGTTATATTTTATTTATTACTGATGGGTGCCCAGTGTTTTTATTTTCATAGGTGGATACCCTTGGTTTTTGTTTATTATTGATGGGTGCTCGGTGTTTTTATTTTCATGGGTGGGTACCCTTGGTTTTTATTTATTATTGATGGGTGCACTCTGTTTTTATTTTCATGGGTGGGTACCCTCAGATTTTATTTATTACTGATGGCTGCCCGGTGCTTTTATTTTCATGGGTGGGTGCCCCTGGTTTTCATTTGTTATTGATGGGTGCCCGATGTTTTTATGTTCATGGGTGGGTGCCCCTGGTTTTTATTTATTACTGATGGGTGCACTGTGTTTTTATTTTCATGGGTAGGTACCCTTATATTTTATTTATTACTGATGGGTGCCCAGTGTTTTTATTTTCATTGGTGGGTACCCTTGGATTTTTATTTATTACGTATGGGTGCACTCGGTTTCTATTTTCATGCGTGGGTACCCTTAGATTTTATTTATTAATTATGGGTGCATGGTGTTTTTATTTTCTTGAGTGGGTACCCTTAGATTTTATTTATGACTGATGGCTGCCCAGTGCTTTTATTTTTATGGGTGGGTACCCATAGATTTTATTTATTACTGATGGATGTCTGATGTGTTTGTTTTCATGGGCGGGTACCCTTAGATTTTATTTATTACTGCTGGGTGCCGGGTTTTTGTATTTTCATGAGTGGGTACCCCTAGATTTTATTTATTACTGATGGGTGCCTAGTCTTTTTATTCTCATAGGTGGGTGCCCCTGGTTTTTATTTGTAACTGATGGGTGCCCAGTGTTTTTACATTCATGGGTGGGTGACCCTCGTTTTATTTATTACTGATGGGTGCCCGTTGTTTTTATGTTCATGGGTGGGTACCCCTGCTTTTTATTTAATACTGGTGGGTACACTGTGTTTTAATTTTCATGGGTGGGTACCCTTGGTTTTAATTTATTACTCATGGGTACACTCTGTTTTTAGTTTCATGGGTGGGTACCCTTAGATTTTATTTACTACTGATGGGTGCCCAGTGTTTTTATTTTCATGGATGGGTACCCTTAGATTTTATTTATTACTAATGGGTGCCCTTTGTTGTTATTTTCATGGGTGGGTTCACCTGGTTTTCATTTATTGTTGATGGGTGCCTGGTGTTTTTATGTTCATGGGTGGGTGCCCCTGGTTTTTATTTATTACTGATGGGTGCACTGTGTTTTTATTTTCATGGGCAGGTACCTTTATATTTTATTTATTACTGATGGGTGCCCAGTGTTTTTATTTTCATAGGTTGGTACCCTTGGTTTTGATTGATTACTGATGGGTGCACTCTGTTTTTATTTTCATGGGTGGGTACCCTTAGATTCTATTTACTACTGATAGGTGCCCTGGTGTTTTTATTTTCATATGCAGATACCCTTAGGTTTTAGTCATTACTGATGGTTGCCCGGTGTTTTTATTTTCATGGGCGGGTAACTTAAGATTTTATTTTTTACTGATGGGTGCCCGTTGTTTTTATTTTCATTGGTGGGTACACTTAGATTTTATTGAATACTGATGGGTGCCCTGTGTTTTTATTTTCATAGGTGGGTGCCCCTGGTTTTTATTTATTACTGATGGGTGCCCTTTGTTTTTACGTTGATGGGTGGGTTCCCCTGGTTTTATTTATTACTGATGGGAGCCTGGTGTTTTTATGTCCATGGCTGGGTACCCCTGCTTTTTATTTATTACTGGTGGGTGCACTGTGTTTATATTTTCATGGGCAGGTACCCTTAGATTTTATTTATTACTGATGGGTTCCCAGTGTCTTTATTTTCATGGATGGGTACCATTGGTTTTTATTTATTACTGATGGGTGCACTCCGTTTTTTATTTTCATGGGTGGGTACCCTTAGATTTTATTTATTACTGATGGGTGCCCTTTGTTTTAATTTTCATGGGTGGGTGCTCCTGGTTTTCATTTATTGTTGATGGGTGCCCGGTGTTTTTATGTTCATGGGTGGGTGCACCTGGTTTTTATTTATTACTGATGAGTGCACTGTGTGTTTATTTTCATGGTGGGTACCCTTAGATTTTATTTATTACTGATGGGTGCCCAGTGTTTTTATTTTCATGGGTTAGTATCCTTTTTTTTTATTGATTACTGAGGGGTACACTCTGTTTATATTTTCATGGGTGGGTAAGTTTAGATGCTCTTTATTACTGATGGGTGCCTGTTGTTTTTATTTTCATGTGCGGGTACTCTTAGGTTTTATTTATTACTGATGGGGGCCCGATGTTTTTATTTTCATGGGCGGGTGCCAGTAGATTTTATTTTTTACTGATAGGAGCCCGGTGTTTTTATTTTCATGGGCGGGTACCCTTAGATTTTATTTATTACTGATGTGTGCTCGGTAGTTTTATTTTCATGGGCGGGTACCCTTAGATTCTATTTATTACTGATGGGTGCCCAGTGTTTTTAATTTCATAGGTGGCTACCCTTTGTTTTTATTTATTATTGATGGGTGCCAGGTGTTTTTATTTTCATGGGTGGGTACCTTTTTTTTTATTTATTACTGATGGATGCCCTGTGTTTTTATTTTCATAGGTGGGTGCCACTGGTTTTTATTTATTACTGGTGGATGCCTGGTGTTTTTATTTTCATGTTCAGGTACCCTTAGATTCTATTTATTACTTATGGGTGTGCAGTGTTTTTATTTTCATGTTTGGGTACCCTTAGATTTTATTTACTAATAATGGGTGCCTTTTGTTTTTATTTTCATGGGTGGCTGCCCCTGGTTTTCATTTGTTTTTGATGGGTGTCCAGTGTTTTTATGTTCTTGGGTCGGTGCCCCTGGTTTCTATTTGTTACTCATAGGTGCACTGTGGTTTTATTTTGATAGCAGGTACCCTTATATTTTATTTATTACTGATGGGTGCCCAGTGTTTTTCTTTTCATGAGTGGGTACCCATGTTTTTTATTTATCATTGATGGGTGCCCTGTGTTTTTATTTTCATGGGTGGGTACCCTTGGTTTTTGTTTATTACTGATGGGTTCCTGGTGTTTTTATTTTCATGGGTAGATACCCTTAGATTTTATTACTGATGGATTCCCGGTGCTTTTTTTTTCATGGGTGGGTACCCTTAGATTTTATTTATTACTGATGGGTGGCAGGTGTTTTTATTTTCATGGGTGGGTACCCTTAGATTTTATTGATTACCGATGGGTGCACTGTGGTTTTATTTTCATAGGTGGGTGCACCAGTTTTTTTTTTATTACTGATGGGTGCTTGGTGTTTTTATGTTCATGGGTGGATGCCACTGGTTTTATTTATTATTGATTGGTGCCCGGTGTTTTTATTTTCATTGGTGAGTACCCCTGCTTTTTATTTATTACTGGTGGGTGCACTGTGTTTTTATTTTCATGGGTAGGTACCCTTAGATTTTATTTATTACTGATGGGTGCCCAGTGTCTTTATTTTCATGGATGGGTACCCTTGGTTTTTATTTATTACTGATGTGTGCAGTCTGTGTTTATTTTCATTGGTGCGTACCCTTAGATTTTATTTACTACTGATGGGTGCCCTGTGCTTTTATTTTCATGGGTGGGTACTCTTAGATTTTATTTATTACTGATGGTTGCCCTTTGTTTTAATTTTCATGGGCAGGTACCGTTTGATTTTATTTATTACTGAGGATTCCTGGTGTTTTCATTTTCATGGGCGGGTACCCCTGATTTTTAATTATTACTGGTGAGTGCTCTGTGTTTTTATTTTCATGGGGAGGTACACTTAGATTTTTTTTATTACTGATGTGTGCCCTGTGTTTTTATTTTCATGTTTTGGTACCCTTGGTTTTTATTGATTACTGATGGGTGCACTCTGTTTTTTTTTCATTGGTGAGTACCCTTAGATTCTATTTAATACTGATGGGTGCCAGGTGTTTTTATTTTCATGGGTGGGTACCCTTGGTTTTTATTAATTAATGATGGGTGCCCAGTATTTTTATTTTCACGGGTGGGTACCCTTGGTTTTTATTTATTACTTATGGATACACTCTGTCTTTATTTTCATGGGTGGGTACCCTTAGAGTTTATTTATTACAGATGGATGCCCAGTGTTTTTATTTTCATAAGTGGGTACCCTTAGATTTTATTTATTACTAATGGGTGCACTCATTCTTTTTTCATGGGTGGGTATCCTTAGATTTTATTTCTTACTGATGGATGCCAGTGTTTTTATTTTCATGGGTGGGTATCCTTAGATTTTATTTATTACTGATGGGTGTCCAGTGTCTTTATTTTCATGGATGGGTACCCTTGGTTATTATTTATTACTGATGAGTGCACTCTGTATTTATTTACATGGTTGGGTACCCTTAGATTTTATTTATTACTGATGGGTGCCCAGTGTTTTTATTTCCATTGGAGGGTACCCTTATATTTTACTGATTACTGATGGGTGCCCAGTGTTTTTATTTTCATAGGTGGGTACCCTTGGTTTTTATTTATTCCTGATGAGTGCCAGTGTTTTTATTTTCATGGGTGGGTATCCTTTCATTTTATTTATTATTGATGGGTGGCAGTGTTTTTATTTTCATGGGTGGGTACCCTTAGATTTTATTTATTACTGAAGGGTGCCAGTGTTTTTATTTTCATCGGTGAGTACCCTTATCTTTTATTTATTACTGATGGGTGCCTGGTGTTCTTATTTTCGTGGGTGGGTACCCTTATATTTTATTTATTACTGATGGGTGCTGTCTGTTTTTATTTTCGCAGTGGTACCCATTGATTTAGTTATTACTGACAGATTTGATGTTTTTTTTCATGGCTAGGTACCCTCAGATT
The DNA here is from genome assembly GCA_016271365.2 of Neoceratodus forsteri. NCBI lineage: Eukaryota > Metazoa > Chordata > Ceratodontiformes > Ceratodontidae > Neoceratodus > Neoceratodus forsteri. The sequence continues at coordinate 163,425,359 of JADMNL010000032.1, forward strand.
TTATTTATTACTGATGGGTGCCCAGTGTTTCTATTTTCATGGGTGGGTACCCTTGATTTTTATTTATTACTGATGGGTGGACTCAGATTTCATTTTCATGCTTGGGTACCATTAGATTTTATCTATTACTGATGGGTGCCAGGTGCTTTTATTTAATGGGTGGGTGCCCCTGGTTTTATTTATTACTGATGGGTGCCCGGTGTTTTTTATTTTCATGGGTGAGTACCCTTCGATTTCATTTATTACTGATGGGTGCACTGTTTTTTATTTTCATAGGAAGGTATCCTTAGATTTTATTTATTACTGATGGGTGCCCAGTGTCTTTATTTTCATGGATGGGTAACCTTGGTTATTATTTATTACTGATGGGTGCACTCTGGTTTTATTTTCATGGGTGGGTACCCTTAGATTTTCTTTATTACTGATTAGTGTACAGTGTTTTTATTTTCATGGGTTGGTACCGTTAGATTTTATTCGCTACTGATGGGTGCCTGGTGTTTTTGTTTTCATTGGCGGGTACCGTTAGATTTTATTTATTATTGATGGGTGCCTGGTGTTTTTATTTTCATGGGTGGGTACCGTTAGATTTTATTTATTACTGATTGGTGCCCAGTGTTTTTATTTTCATGGGCGGGTACCCATATATTTTATTTATTACTGATGGGTGACCAGTGTTTTTATTTTCATGGGTAGGTACTCTTGGTTTTTATTTATTACTTCTGGGTGTACTCTGTTTTTATTTTCATAGGTGGGTACCCTTAGATTTTATTTATTACTGATGGGTGCCAGGTGATTTTATTTTCATGGGGGTACCCTTAGATTTTTTCTGTTACTGGTGGGTGCCCATGTTTTTATTTTCATAGTTGGGTATCCCTGGTTTTTATTTATTGCTGTTGGGTGCCCGGTGTTTTTACATTCATGGGTGGGTGCCCCTGGTTTTATTTATTACTGATGGGTGCACTCTGTTTATATTTTCATGGGTGGGTACCGTTAGATTTTATTTATTACTGATGGGTGCCCGGTGTTTCTATTTTCATGGATGGGTACCCTTGTTTTTTGTTTATTACGGATGGGTGCACTCTCTTTTTATTTTCATGGGTGGGTACCCTGAGAGTTTATTTACTACTGATGGGTGCCCAGTGTTTTTATTTTCATGGGTGGGTACCCTTAGATTTTATTCATTACTGATGGGTGCCTGGTGTTTTTATTTTCATGGGTGGGTACCCTTAGATTTTATTTATTATTGATGGGTGCCCAGTGTTTTTATTTTCATGTTTTGGTACCCTTGGTTTTTATTGATTACTGATGGGTGCACTCTGTTTTTATTTTCATGGGTGTGTACCCTTAGATTCTATTTATTACTGATGGGTGCCAGGTGTTTTTATTTTCATGGGTGGGTACCCTTAGATTTTATTTATTACTGATGGGTGCCTGTTGTTTTTATTTTCATGGGCGGGTACCCTTAGATTTAATATTTTACTGATGGGTGCCAGTGTTTTAATTTTCATGGGTGGGTACCCTTAGATTCTAATTGTTACTGATGGGTGCCTGGTGTTTTTATTCTCATGGATGGGTACCCTTAGATTTTATTTATTACTGATGGGTGCTCGGTATTTTTATTTTGATGGTGGGTACCCTTGATTTTTTTTATTATTGATGGGTGCCTGGTGTTTTTATTTTCATTGCTTAGTACACTTGGTTTTTATTTATTATTGATGGGTGCCCAGTGTTTTTATTTCCATAGGTGGATACCCTTGGTTTTCATATATTACTGATGGGTGCGCTATGTTTTCAGTTTCATGGGTGGGCTCCCTTAGAATTAATTTATTACTGATGGGTGCGTGGTGTTTTTATTTTCATGTGTGGCTACCCTTAGATTTTATTTATTACTGATGGCTGCCCAGTGCTTCTATTTTCATGGGTGTGTATCCTTAGATTTTATTTATGACTGATGGGTGCACTTTGCTTTTATTTTTATGGGTGGGTACCCTTAGATTTTATTTACTACTGATGGGTGCCCGGTAAATTTTATTTTTATGGGTGGGTGCCCTTAGATTTTATTTTTATACTGATGGTACCCAGTGTTTTTATTTCCATGGGTGGGTAGCCTTATATTTTATTTATTAGTGATGGGTGCACTCTGATTTTATTTTCATGGGTGGGTACTCTTAGAGTTCATTTATTACTGATGGGTGCCCAGTGTTTTCATTTTCATGGGTGGGTACCCTTGGTTTTTATTTATTACTGATGGCTGCCCTCTTGTTTTCATTTTCATGGGAGCATACCCTCAGATGTTTATTATTATGGCGGGCACCCTTAGATTTTATTTATTACTGATGGGTGCCTGTTTATTTTCATAGGTGGATGCCCCTGGATTTTATTTATTACTGATAGGTGCCCGTTGTTTTTATGTTCATGGATGGGTGCCCTGCTTTTATTTATTACTGATGGGCGCACTGTGTTTTATTTTCATGTGTGGGTACCTTAGATATTATTTATTACTGATGGGTGCCCAGTGTTTTAAGTTTCATTGGTGGGTACCCTTTGTTTTTATTTGTTACTGATTGGTGCACTCTGTTTTTATTTTCATGGGTGGGTACCCTTAGATTATCTTTATTACTGAAGGGTGCCCGGTGTTTTTATTTTCATGGGCGGGTACTCTTAGGTTTTATTGATTACTGATAGGTGCCCGGTGTTTTTATTTTCATGTGCATGTACCCTTCGATTTTATTTTTTACTGATGGGTGCCTGGTGTTTTTATTTTCATGGGTGGGTGACCCTGGTTTTTGTTTGTTACTGATGGGTGCCTGGTTTTTCTATGTTCATGGATGGGTGTTCCCTGGTTTTCTGACTTAATACTGATAGGTGCACTATGTTTTTTATTTTCATGGTAGGTGTTTTGAATTTTATTTATTACTGATGGGTTGCCCAGTGTTTTTAGTTTTATGGGTGGGTAGCCTTTGTTTTATTTATTACTGATTGGTACTCTGTTTTATTTTCATGGGTTGGGTAGCATGATTTTCTTTATTACTGAAGGTGCCAGTGTTTTCTTTATTTCATGAGGCGGGTACTCTTAGGTTTTGTGTGATTACTGATTAGGTGCCCGGTGTTTTTATTTTCATGTGCATGTACCCTTCGATTTTATTTTTTACTGATGGGTGCCTGGTGTTTTTATTTTCATGGGTGGGTGACCCTGGTTTTTGTTTGTTACTGATGGGTGCCTGGTTTTTCTATGTTCATGGATGGGTGCCCCTGGTTTTTATTTATTACTGATGGGTGCACTGTGTTTTATTTTCATGGGCGGGTAACTTAGATTTTATTTATTACTGATGGGTGCCCAGTGTTTTTAGTTTTATGGGTGGGTAGCCTTTGTTTTTATTTATTACTGATTGGTGCACTCTGTTTTTATTTTCATGGGTGGGTACCCTTAGATTTTCTTTATTACTGAAGGGTGCCCAGTGTTTTTATTTTCATGGTCGGGTACTCTTAGGTTTTATTGATTACTGATAGGTGCTTGGTGTTTTTATTTTCATGTGCATGTAGCCTTAGATTTTATTTATTACTGATGGGTGTCCGGTGTTTTTATTTTCATGGGTGGGTGACCCTGGTTTTTGTTTGTTACTGATGGGTGCCCGGTGTTTTTATGTTCATGGATGGGTGCCCCTGGTTTTATTTATTACTCTATGGGTGCCCAGTGTTTCTATGTTCATGGGTGGGAGCCCCTGGTTTTTATTTATTAGTGGTACACTGTGTTTATATTTTCATGGGCAGGTACCCTTAGATTTTCTTTATTAATGATGGTTGTCCAGTGTTTTTATTTCCTTGGGTGGGTATCCTTGGTTTTTATTTATTACTGATGGGTGCCCTTTTTTTATATTTTTTATGGGTGGATTCCCTTAGATTTTTTTTATTACTTATTGGTGCCCAGTGTTTTTATTTTCATGGGCTTATACCCTTAGGTTTTATTTATTACTAATGGCTGCCCGGTGTTTTTATTTTCATGGCGGGTACCCTTAGATTTTATTTATTAGAGATGGCTGCCAGTTTGTTTATTTTCATGGGTGGATGCCCTGGATTTTATTTATTACTGATGGGTGCCAGTGTTCTTATGTTCATAGGTGGGGGCCCCTGGTTTTTATTTATTAGTGTTATGTACACTGTGTTTTTTTTTTCATGGGCAGGTACCGTTTGATTTTATTTATTATTGATGGATGCCCGGTGTTTTTATTTTCATGGGTGGGTACCCTTGGTTTTTATTTATTTCTGATGGGTGCCCTGTGTTTTTATTTTCATTGGTGAGTGCCCCTGTTTTTTATTTATTACAGATGGGCGCCTGGTGTTTTTATGTTCATAGGTGGGTGACCCTGGTTTTTATTTATTACTGAAGGGTGCACTGTGTTTTTATTTTAATGGTCGGGTACCCTTATATTTTATTTATTAGGAATGGGTGTCCAGTGTTTCTATTTTCATGGGTTTGTACCCTTGGTTTTTAATGATTACTTTTGCGTGCACTCAGTTTTTGTTTTCATGGGTGGATACCCTTAGATTCTGTTTATTACTGAAGGGTGCCAGTGTTTTGATTTTCGTGGGCAGGTACCGTTGATTTTATTTATTATTGATGGATGCTCGGTGTTTTTTATTTCATGGAGGGTACCCCTGATTTATTTACTACCTGGTGCCAGGTGTTTTATTTTCATGGGTGGGTACATTAGATTTTATTTATTACTGATGGGTGCTGGTGTTTTTATTTTCATGGGTGGGTATCATATATTTTAGTTATTACTATGTGGTACCCGTGTTTTACTTCATGGTATTCGTTGCCTTGGTTTTATTTATTATTGATGGGTGCCCGATGTTTTATTTTCATTGGTGGGTACCCTTGGTTTTTATTTATTACTGATGGGTGCTCTGTGTTTTTATTTTCATGGGTGGGTATCCTTGTTTTTTATTTATTACTTATGGGTGCACTCTGTTTGTATTTTCATGTGTGTGTTCGCTTAGATATTATTTATTACTGATGGGTGCCCGGTGTGTTTATTTTCATGGATGGATACCCTTAGGTTTTATTTATTACTGATGGCTGCCGGTGTTTTTATTTTAATGGGTGGGTACCCTTATATTTTATTTATTACTGATGGGTGTCCAGTGTTTTTATTTTCATGGGTGGGTACCCTTGGTTTTTATTGATTACTGATGCGTACACTCTGTTTTTGTTTTCATGGGTGGATACCCTTAGATTCTATTTATTACTGATGGGTGCCAGTGTTTTTATTTTCGTGGGTAGGACCATTGATTTTATTTATTACTGATGGATGCTCATTTTCTTTTTTATTATTTTTCGGTGGGTGCCCTTGTATTTGATTTATTAGTGATGGGTGCTTACAGTATTTTATTTTTCATTGTCGGTACCCTTGTTTTTTGTTATTACTTATGGGTGCCCGGTGTTTTTATTTTCATGGGTGGATATCCTTGGTTTTTATTTATTACTTATGGGTGCACTCTGTTTTTATTTTCATGGATGTGTACCCTTAGATATTGTTTATTACTGATGGGTTCCCGGTGTGTTTATTTTCATGGAGGGGTACCCTTAGGTTTTATTTATTACTGATGGGCGCCGGTATTCTTATTTTCATGGGTGGGTATCCTTATATTTTAATGATTACTGATCGGTACACGGTGTTTTTATTTCCATGGGTGGGTACCCTTGGTGTTTATTTATTGTAGATGGGTGCCCAATGTTTTTATTTTTATTGGTGGGTACCCTTGGTTTTTATTTATTACTGATGGGTGCTCAATGTTTTTATTTTCTTTGGTGGGCACCCTTGGCTTTTATTTATTATTGAAGGGTGCTCAGTGTTTTTATTTTCATGCATGGGTACCCTTTGTTTTTATTTATTACTTATGGGTGCAATCTGTTTTTATTTTCATGGGTGGGTACCGTTAGATTTTATTTATTACTGATGGGTGCCCGGTGTTTTTATTTTCATGGGTGGGTACTCTTAGATTTTATTTATTACTGATGTGTGCCCGGTGTTTTTATTTTCATGGGTGGGTACCCTTGTATTTTATTTATTAGTGATGGGTGCCCAGTATTTTTATTTTCATTGTCGGGTACCCTTGTTTTTATTGATTACTTATGGGTGCACTCTGTTTTTATTTTCATGGATGTGTACCCTTAGATATTATTGATTACTGATGGGTTCCCGGTGTGTTTATTTTCATGGAGGGGTACCCTTAGGTTTTATTTATTACTGATGGATGTCCAGTGTTTTTATTTTCATGGGTGGGTACCCTTGGTTTTTATTGATTACTGATGCGTGCACTCTTTTTTTTTGTTTTCATGGGTGGATACCCTCAGATTCTGTTTATTTCTGGTAAGTGCCAGTGTTTTTATTTTCGTGGGCAGGTACCATTTGATTTTATTTATTAATTACTGATGGATGCCCATTGTTTTTATTTTCTTGGCTGGGTACCCTTGGATTTTATTTACTACTGATCGGTGCCCGGTGTTTTTATTTTCATGGGTGGGTACCCTTTGAATTTATTGATTACTAATGAATGCCCGGTGTTTTTATTTTCATGGGCAGGTACCCTTGGATTTCATTTATTACTGATGTGTGCCCTGTGCTTTTATTTTCATGGGTGGGTACCCTTATATTTTATTTATTACTGATGGGTGCTCAGTATTTTTATTTTCATGGGTGGGTACCCTTGGCTTTTATATATTACTTATGGGTGCACTCTGTTTTTATTTTCATGGGTGTGTACCCTTAGATAATATTTATTACTGATGGGTGCCCAGTGTGTTTATTTTCATGTGTGGGTACCCTTAGGTTTTATTGATTACTGATGGGTGCTGGTGTTTTTATTTTCATGGTTGGGTATCCTTATATTTTAATTATTACTGATCGGTACCCAGTGTTTTTATTTCCATGGGTAGGTACCCTTGGTTTTTATTTATTATTGATGGGTGCCCAATGTTTTTATTTTCATTGGTGGGTACCCTTAGTTTTTATTTATTACTGATGGGTTCTCGATTTTTTATTTTTATGGGTGGAGTATTAGGTGGTTTTATTTATTATATGGGTTACACTCTTTTTTTTTTTTTTCATGGTGTGTACCCTTAGATATTATTATTACGATGGGTGCCGGTGTGTTTATTTTCATTAGATGGGTACCCTTTGGTTTTAATTATTACTGATGGCTGCCTGTGTTTTTATTTTCATGGGTGGGTACCCTTATATTTTATTTCTTACTATTGGATGTCCAATGTTTTTATTTTCATGGGTGGGTACTCTTGGTTTTTATTGATTACTGATGCGTGCACTCTGTTTTTGTTTTCATTGGTGGATATCCTTAGATTATATTTATTATTGATGGCTGCCAGTGTTTTTATTTTCGTGGGCAGGTACCGTTTGATTTTATTTATTACTGATGGATGCCCATTGTTTTTATTTTCATGGGTGGGTACCCTTGGAGTTTATTTACTACTCATGGGTGCCTGGTGTTTTTATTTTCATGGGTGGCTACCCTACGAATTTATTTATTACTAATGAATGCCTGGTGTTTTTATTTTCATATACGGGTACCCTTAGATTTCATTTATTACTGATGTGTGCCCTTTGCTTTTATTTTCATGAGTGGGTAACCTTAGATTTTATTTATTACTGATGGGAGACCGGTATTTTTATTTTCATGAGTGGGTACCCTTGGTTTTTATTTATTACTTATGGGTGCACTCTGTTTTTATTTTCATGGCTGTGTACCCTTAGATATTATTTATTACTGATGGGTGCCCAGTGTGTTTATTTTCATGGGTGGTACCTTAGGTTTTATTTATTACTGATGTGTGCCGGTGCTTTTAGTTTCATGGGTGGGTATCCTTAAATTTTATTTATTTCTGATTGGTACCCAGTGTTTTTATTTCCATGGGTGGGTGCCCTTGGTTTTTATTTATTATTGATGGGTGCCCGGTGTTTTTATTTTCATGGGTGGGTATCCTTGGTTTTTATTTATTACTAATGGGTGCACTTTGTTTTCATTTTCATGGGTGTGTACCCTTAGATATTATTTATTACTGATGGGTGCCCGGTGTGTTTATTTTCATGGATGGGTACCCTTAGGTTTTATTTATTACTGATGGCTATCGGTGTTTTTATTTTCATGGGTTGGTACCCTTATATTTTATTTATTACTGATGGGTGTCCAGTGTTTTTATTTTCATGGGTGGGTACCCTTGGTTTTTATTGATTACTGATGCGTGCACTCTTTTTGTTTTTCATGGGTGGATACCATAAGGTTCTATTATGCTGATGGGTGCCTATGTTTTATTTTCATGGGCAGGTACCGTTTGATTTTATTTATTACTGATGGATGCCCATTGTTTTTGTTTTCATGGGTGGGTACCCTTGGTTTTTATTGATTACTGATGCGTGCACTCTTTTTTTTGTTTTCATGGGTGGATACCCTTAGGTTCTATTTATTGCTGATGGGTGCCCATGTTTTTATTTTCATGGGCAGGTACCGTTTGATTTTATTTATTACTGATGGATGCTCATTGTTTTTGTTTTCATGGGTGGGTACCCTTGGATTTTATTTACTACTCATGGGTGCCCGGTGTTTTTATTTTCATGGGTGGGTACCCTTAGAATTTATTTATTACTAATGAATGCCCAGTGTTTTTATTTTCATGGGCAGATACCCTTAGATTTCATTTATTACTGATGTGTGCCCTGTGCTTTTATTTTCATGGGTGGGTACCCTTATATTTTAGTTGTTACTGATGGGTGCCCAGTATTTTTATTTTCATGGGTGGGTACCCTTTTTATTTATTTATTACTTCTGGGTTCACTCTGTTTTTATTTTCATGGCTGTGTACCCTAAGATATTATTTATTACTGATAGGTGCCCAGTGTGTTTATTTTCATGGGTGGGTACCCTTAGTTTTTATTTATTACTGATGGGTGCTGATGTTTTTGTTTTCATGGGTGGGTATCCTATATTTTATTTATTACTTATGGGTTCACTCTGTTTTTATTTTCATGGCTGTGTACCCTAAGATATTATTTATTACTGATAGGTGCCCAGTGTGTTTATTTTCATGAGTGATTGCCATGGTTTTATATTAATTACTGATGGGTGCTGGTGTTTTTGTTTTCTTGGGTGGGTATCCTTATATTTATTTATTACTGATCGGTGCCAATGTTTTCATAGGTGGGTACCTTGTTTTTATTATTATTGATAATTTGCCCAATGTTTTATTTTCATTAATTGTGTACCTTGGTTTTTATTTATTATGATGGGTGCTTGATATTTTTAATTTCATCGTGGGTACCCTTTGTTTTATATATTACTTATGGGTACACTCTGTTTTTATTTTCATTGGTGGGTACTGTTAGATTTTGATTTATTACTGATGTGCACTATTTCTTTTTTTTGTTGTTGGGTACCCTTAGATTTTATTTACTACTGATGGGTGACCGGCAATTTTATTTTCATGGGTGGGTACCCTTATATTTTGTTTATTACTGATGGGTACCCGGTGTTTTTATTTTCATTGGTGGGTACCCTTTTATTTCATTTATTAGTGATGGGTGCACACTGATTTTATTTTCATATGTAGGTTCCCTATATTTCATTCATTAGTGATGGGTGCCCAGTGTTTTTATTTTCTTGGGGTGGGTACCTTTGTTTTTAATTTATTACTGATGGGTTCCCTCTTTTTTATTTTCATGGGTGGGTACCCTTAGATTTTATTTTTTACTGATGTGTGCTCAGTGTTCTTATTTTCATATGCTTGTACCCTTAGATTTTATTTATTACTGATGGCTGCCCGGTGTTTTTATTTTCATGGTTGGGTACCCTGAGATTTTATTTATTACTGTTGGGTGCCGTGTTTGTTAATTTTCATGGGTGGATGCCCCTGGATTTTTTTTATTACTGATGGGAGCCTGGTGTTTTTATGTTCATGGTTGTGTGCCTCTGTTTTTTATTTATTACTGATGGGTGCACTGTGTTTTTATTTTCATGTGCGGGTACCTTAGATTTTATTTATTACTGATTGGTGCCCAGTGTTTTTAGTTTCACTGGTGGATACCTTTGGTTTTTATTTATTACTGATTGGTGCACTCTGTTTGTATTTTCATGGCTGTGTTCCCTTAACTTTTCTTTATTAGTGAAGGGTGCCCAATGTTTTTATTTTCATGGGTGGGTACCCTTAGGTTTTATTTATTACCAATGGGTGCCCGGTGTTTTTATTTTCATCGGCAGGTACCCTTAGGTTTTATTTATTACTGATGGGTGCCCGGTGTTTTTATTTTCATGGTTGGGTTCCCCTGGTTTTTATTTATTACTGATGGGTGCCTGGTGTTTTTATGTTCATGGATGGGTGCCCCTGGTTTTATTTATTATTGCTGGGTGCCCGCTGTTTTTATGTTCATGGGTGGGGGCCCCTGGTTTTTATTTATGACTGGTAGGTACACTGTGTTTTTATTTTCATGGGCAGGTAACCCTAGATTTTATTGATTACTGATGGGTGCCCAGTTTTTTTATTTTCATGGGTGGGTACCGTTAGATTTTATTTATTACTGATGGCTGCCCGGTGCTTTTATTTTCATGAATGGCTACCCTTAGATTTTATTTATTACTGATGGATGCACTCTGTTTCTATTTTTATTGTTGGGTACTCTTTAATTTTATTTATTACTGATGGGTGCACTCTGATTTTATTTTCATGGGTGGGTACTCTAGATTTTATTCATTAGTGATGGATGCCCGGTGTTTTTATTTTCTTGGGTGGGTACCTTTGTTTTTTATTTATTAGTGATGGGTTCCCTCTTTTTTTATTTTCATGGGTGGGTACCTTTAGATTTTATTTTTTACTGATGGGTGCCTAGTGTTCTTATTTTCATGAGCGGGTACCCTTAGATTTTATTTATTACTGTTGGGTGCCATGTTTGTTAATTTTCATGTGTGGATGCCCCTGGATTTTATTTATTACTGATGGGTGCCTGGTGTTTTTATGTTCATGGTTGTGTGCTCCTGGTTTTTATTTATTACTAATGGGTGCACTGTGTTTTTATTTTCATGGGCGGGTACCCGTAGATTTTATTTATTACTGATCAGTGCCCAGTGCTTTTATTTTCATGTGCAGGTACCCTTAAATTTTATTTATTACTGATGGGTGCCTGGTGTTTTTATTTTCATGGGTGGATGCCCCTGGTTTTTATTTATTACTGATGGGTGCCCGGTGTTTTTATGTTCATGGATGGGTGCCCCTGGTTTTATTTATTATTGCTGGGTGCCCACTGTTTTTATGTTCATGGGTGGGGGCCCCTGGTTTTTATTTATGACTGGTAGGTACACTGTGTTTTTATTTTCATGGGCAGGTAACTCTAGATTTTATTGATTACTGATGGGTGCCCAGTGTTTTTATTTTCATGGGTGGGTACCGTTAGATTTTATTTATTACTGATGGCTGCCCGGTGCTTTCATTTTCATGGATGGCTACCCTTAGATTTTATTTATTACTGATGGATGCACTCTGTTTCTATTTTTATGGTTGGGTACTCTTTGATTTTATTTATTACTGATGGGTGCACTCTGAATTTATTTTCATGGGTGGGTACTCTAGATTTTATTCATTAGTGATGGGTGCCCGGTGTTTTTATTTTCCTGGGTGGGTACCTTTGTTTTTTATTTATTACTGATGGCTTCCCTCTTTTTTTATTTTCATGGGTGGGTACCTTTAGATTTTATTTTTTACTGATGGGTGCCTAGTGTTCTTATTTTCATGAGCAGGTACCCTTAGATTTTATTTATTACTGTTGGGTGCCCTGTTTGTTAATTTTCATGTGTGGATGCCCCTGGATTTTATTTATTACTGATGGGTGCCTGGTGTTTTTATGTTCATGGTTGTGTGCCCCTGGTTTTTCTTTATTACTGATGGGTGCACTGTGTTTTTATTTTCATGGGCGGGTACCCGTAGATTTTATTTATTACTGATCGGTGCCCAGTGTTTTTATTTTTATGTGCAGGTACCCTTAAATTTTATTTATTACTAATGGGTGTCCGGTGTTTTTATTTTAATGGGTGGGTGCCCCTGGTTTTTATTTATTACTGATGGGTGGCCGGTGCTTTTATGTTCATGGATGGGTGTTCCTGGTTTTATTTATTATTGATGGGTGCCCGCTGTTTTTTTGTCATGGGTGGGGGCCCCTGGTTTTTATTTATTACTGGTAAGTACACTGTGTTTTTCTTTTCATGGGCAGGTACCCCTAGATTTTATTGATTACTGATGGGTGCCCACTGTTTTTATTTTCATGGGTTAGTACCGTTAGATTTTATTTATTACTGATGGCTGCCCGGTGCTTTTATTTTCATGGATGGGTACCCTTAGATTTTATTTATTAATGATGGATGCACTCTGATTTTATTTTCATGGGTGGGTGCCCTAGATTTTATTCATTAGTGATGGGTGCCCGGTGTTTTTTTTTTCTTGGTTGGGTACCTTTGGTTTTCATTTATTACTGATGGGTTCTCTCTATTTGTATTTTCATGGGTGGGTACCCTTAGATTTTATTTTTTACTGATGGGTGCCTAGTGTTCTTATTTTCATGGGCTTGTACCCTTAGATTGTATTTATTACTGATGACTGCCCGGTGTTTTTATTTTCATGGGCGGGTACCCTTAGATTTTATTTATTACTGTTGGGTGCCCTGTTTGTTAATTTTCATGTGTGGATGCCCCTGGATTTTATTTATTACTGATGGGTGCCCGGTGTTTTTATGTTCATGGTTGTGTGCCCCTGGTTTTTATTTATTACTGATGGGTGCACTGTGTTTTTATTTTCATGGGCGGGTACCTTAGATTTTATTTATTACTGATGGTTGCCCAGTGTTTTTAGTTTCATTGGTGGACACGCTTTGTTTTTATTTATTACTGATTGGTGCACTCTGTTTTTATTTTCGTGGCTGGGTTCCCTTAGATTTTCTTTATTACTGAAGGGTGCCCAGTGTTTTGATTTTCATGGGCGGGTACCCGTAGGTTTTATTTATTACTGATGGGTGCCCAGTGTTTTTATTTTCATGTGCAGGTACCCTTAGATTTTATTTATTACTGATGGGTGCCCAGTGTTTTTATGTTCATGGATGGGTGCCCCTGGTTTTATTTATTGTTGATCGGTGCCCGGCGTTTTTATGTTCATGGGTGGGGGCCCCTGGTTTTTATCTATTACTGTTAGGTACACTGTGTTTTTATTTTCATGGGCAGGTACCCCTAGATTTTATTGATTACTGATGGGTGCTCAGTGTTTTTTTTTCATGGGTGGGTACCCTTAGATTTTATTTGTTACTGATGGGTGCCCTGTGTTTTTATTTTCTTTGGTGGGTGCCCCTGGTTTTTATTTATTAGAGATGGGTGCCCTGTTTTTTTATGCTCATGGTTGGGTGACCCTGGTTTTTATTTATTACTGATGGGTGCATTGCGTTTTTATTTTCATGGGCGTGTACCCTTAGATTTTATTTACTAGTGATGGCTGTCAAGTGTTTTTATTTTCATGGTTAGATACCCTTGTTTTTTATTGATTGCTGATGGGTGCACTCTGTTTTTGTTTTCATGGGTGGATACCCTTAGATTTTATTTATTACAGATGGGTGCCAGTGTTCTTATTTTCGTGGGCAGGTACCCTTTGATTTTATTTATGTTTGATGGATGCCTAGTGTTTTTATTTTCATGGGTGGATACCCTTGTATTTTATTTGTTACTCATGGGTGCCCAGTGTTTTTATTGTCATGGGTGGGTACCCTTAGATTTTATTTATTACTAATGAATGTCCGCTGTTTTTATTTTCATGGGCGGGTACCCTTAGATTTCATTTGTTACTTATGTGTGCCTGGTGTTTTTATTTTCATGTGTAGGTACCCTTATATTTTATTTATTACTGATGGGTGCCCAGCATTTTTATTTTCATGGGTGGGTACCCTTGTTTTTTATTTATTACTGATGGGTGCCTGGTGTTTTTATTTTCATGGGTGGGTACCCTTGGTTTTTATTTATTACTGATGGGTGCCTGGTGTTTTTATTTTCATGGGTGGGTACCCTTAGGTTTTATTTATTACTGATGGCTGCCCGGTGTTTTTATTTTCATGGGTGGGTACCCTTTGATTATATTTATTACTGATGGGTGCCAGTGTTTTAATTTTCATGGGTTGGTACCCTTAGGTTTTATTTATTGCTGAGGGGTGTACTCTGTTTTTATTTTCATGGGTGGGTACCCTTAGATTGTATTTATTACTGATGGGTGCACTCTGATTTTATTTTCATGGGTGGGTACACTTAGATTTTGTTTATTATTGATGGGTGCTTGGTGTTTTTATTTTCATGGGTGGGTACCCTTAGATTTTAGTTATTTCTGATGGGTGCCCAGTGTTTTTATTTTCATGGGTGGGTACCCTTGGGTTTTATTTATTAATGATGGGTGCCGGTGTTTGTTTTTTCTTTGGTGGGTACCCTTATATTTTATTTATTACTGATGAGTGCACTCTGCTTTTTTTTCATGGTGGGTACCCTTAGTTTTTATTTATTACTGATGGGTGCCTGGTGTTTTTATTTTCATGGTTGGTTACCCTTAGATTTTAGTTATTACTGATGGGTGCCCAGTGTTTTTATTTTCATATGTGGGTACCCTTAGTTTTTTTTTATTACTGATGTTTGCTGGTGTTTTTATTTTCCTGGGTGGGTACCTTTATATTTTATTTATTACTGATGGGTACCCAGTATTTTTATGTTCATGTGATGGTACCCTTGTTTTTTATTTATTGCTGATGGGTGCACTCTGTTTTTATTTTCATGGTGGGTACCCTTAGATTTTATTTATTACTGATGGGTGCCCGGTGTTTTTATTTTCATGGGTGGGTACCTTAGATTTTATTTGTTGCTGATGGGTGCCCAGTGTTTTTATTTTCATGGGCTGGTGCCCTTAGATTTTATTTATTAGTGATGTGTGCCCGGTGTTTTTATTTTCATGACTAGGTACCCTTAGATTTTATTCATTACTGATGTGTCCCCGGTGTTTTTATTTTCAATGGTGGGTACCCTTAGATTTTATTTATTACTGATGGGTGTCTGGTCTTTTTATTTTTGTGGGCGAGTACTCTTAGATTTTATTTATTACTGATGTGTGCCTGGTGTTTTTGTTTTCATAGGTAGGTATCCTTAGATTTTGTTTATTAGTGATGGGTGCCCGGTGTTTTTATTTTCATGCTTGGATACCCTTAGATTTTATTTATTACTGATGGTTGCCCGGTATTTTTATGCTTTTGGGTGGGTCCCCTTGTTTTTTATTTATTACTTATGAGTGCACTCTGTTTTTATTTTCATGGATGGGTACTCTTAGATTTTATTGCTGATGGGTGCCCGGTGTTTTTATTTTCTTTGGTGGGTAGCCTTAGACTTTGTTTATTACTGATGGGTGCCCGGTGTTTTTATTTTCGTGGGTGGGTACCCTTTGATTTGATTTATTACTCATGGGTGCCCGGTGTTTTTATTTTAATGGGTGGGTACCCTTAGATTTTAGTTATTACTGATGGGTGCCCAGTGTTTTTATTTTCATGGGTGGGTACCCTTAGGTTTTATTTATTACTGATCGGTGCCAGTGTTCATTTTTTGATGGGTGGGTACCCTTATATTTTGTTTATTACTGATGGGTACCCAGTGTTTTTATTTCCATGGGTGGGTACCCTTATATTTTATTTATTACTGAGGGGTGCACTCTGTTTTTATTTTCATGGTGGGTTCCCTTAGATTTTATTTATTACTGATGATGTCCAGTGTTTTTATTTTCATGGATGGTTACCTTTATATTTTATTTATTGCTGATGGTTGGTCAGTGTTTTTATTTTCATGGGTTGGTACCCTTAGGTTTTATTTATTACTGATCAGTGCTGGTGTTGTTAGTTTCATGAGTGGGTACCCTTATATTTTGTTTATTACTGATGGGTACCCAGTGTTTTATTTCCATGTGTGGATACCCTTATATCTTATTACTGATGGGTGCACTCTGTTTTTATTTTCATGGTGGGTACCCTTACATTTTATTTATTACTGATGGTGTCCAGTGTTTTTATTTTCATGGGTGGGTACCTTTAGATTTTATTTATTGCTGATGGTGCCCAGTGTTTTTAATTTCATGGGTGGGTACCCTTGGTTTTTATTTATTACTGATGGGTGCACTCTTTTTTTATTTTCATGGGTGGGTGCCCTTAGATTTTATTTATTAGTGATGGGTGCCCGGTGTTTTTATTTTCATGGGTGGGTACCCTTATATTTTATTTATTGCTGATGAGTGCCCAGTGTTTTTATTTTCTTGGTGGGTACCCTTGGTTTTTATTTATTACTGATGGGTGCACTCTGTTTTGATTTTTATGGGTGGGTACCATTAGATTTTATTTATTACTGATGGGTGCCCACTGTTTTTATTTTCATGGTTGGGTACCCTTAGATTTTATTTATTACTGGTGGGTGCCCAGTGTTTTTATTTTCATGGGCAGGTACCCTTAGATTTTATTTATTACCGATGGGTGCCCTGTGTTTTTATTTTTATGGATGGGGACCCTTAGATTTGATTTATTACTGATGGGTGCCTGGTGTTTTTATTTTCTTGGTTGGGTAGCCTTAGATGTTATTTATTACTGATGTGAGCTCAGTGTTTTTATTTTCATGGGTGGGTACCATTAGATTTTATTTATTACTGGTGGGTGTCCTGTTTTTTTATTTTCATGGGTGGGTGCCCCTGGATTTTATTTATTACTGATGGGTGCACTCTGTTTTTATTTTCATGGGTGGGTACCCTTTTATTTTATTTATTTCTGATGGGTGCCTGTTTTTTTTATTTTCATAGGTGGGTTTTCTTAGATTTTATTTATTAGTGATGGGTGCCCAGTGTTTTTATTTTCATGGGTGGGTGCCCTTGGTTTTTATTTATTACTGATGTGTGCCCGGTGTTTTCAAACAACATGAAGTCTTGCTATATTATGACAGTAGCAGTTTGATCCAGCTCTAGAGCTGCTCTGGAGGTGAAATGGTTAAAACCATTCCAAAATAGAATTTTGGCCACGAGCTCTAAGAAGCAGCTCTATCTGTGTTATTTCAAACCTGAACTGTCAGATTCTTTACTCCGCCTCAGTGAACAGTCGCTCCGGAGAGTTCTCCTTCTGCTCGGTTCATTTCTCGGTTTAAAAAGTGTTTTCTCGGTTGGATTTAACCGAGAATAGTTTTATTTTAACATAAAACTGTTCGGTTCAAGCTCTATCTGTGGTAACTGTAAGTAAATGAAGGTTTTGTCTGTGTGGAACTTGTAAGTTATCGGTTCGGTTTGAACCGATCAGTGGGTTAAACTCATTTAAAACTAAAAGTTACTATTTTAGAGTGCGGTTCCGGTTCTTATCGGTTTTAAAAATGGATTTATTCGTTTTTTTCCAATACCCATAGACACGGTTAGGAACCGATAAGGGTGTCTTGCCTGGCACTGCCGTTAAAGGGCAAGTTTTTGGTTAGGCTGGCATTATGTCTGAGAAACCCAAAGAAAAACCGCCCACTGGTTTCAACACTGTGATGTTTGTGGTGAAGTCTTTGCCAAGGCTGACCACACACCACATGTGTTTATTGTCTGGGGTTGACCACCTCCAGTCAGACTGCCAGGTATGTAAGAATTTCCCTGCAGCCACCCTGGAAAAAGATTGGGCAGGCTCAGGGAACGAGGCCAAAAGTCCGAGGACCCAGATGGCCAGCCCGGTTCGGTGCCAACCAACCAGAGGGCTGCCCTCTGACCAGGGCCAGACTTCCTCGGGGGCAAAGAAAAGCTGGTTCTGAGGAACCAATTCCAGTAAAGAAAACAAGAAAATCAGCAGGTCTGGAGTCCAAAATTCCTTCTCCAACTGCTGCAGAGATAGCAAAAGCCATACAAATTGTCCAGTCACTGTCTCAGGGTCCAACCGAACCACCACTATCTGGTAAAAGGTCGGTTCTTCCGGTCCCAGTGGTTCAGGATTATGATATTGAGGAATTTTATGAACCAGAGGAGGGGGAAGAGGATTATGAACAGTATGAATGTGGCTGGGAAGGTCTGGGTGTGCCCATTGAACTGGACATCTCCCCAGACAGACCTTTAGAATCTCCCCCATGCTGTCTGAGTCCCCATCTCATTTTATGTTTTATAAAAGTTGCTGAAACCCTCCAGCTTCCTTTAGAAGAGGCTGTGGATGAGCAAGAGGAGCCTGATTTAGTAGAAATGATGGATATTCCAGAGTCTAGGAGATTGTCTATTCCTTTACATAAGTCCTTTAGGAAACAAACAATTAAAATTTTAAAAGCTCCTAATTCTGTGCCTCCTGTAGATAAAAAGATGGACAGAAGGTATACATTGTCAGGCCCTGATACAGAATTCCTTTCTCAGCAATGCAGTCATGTTGGGGTAGTTCAGCCTGCTGCCTGTGATAAAGCTAATATTCCCTTGGCTTCACATCCTCCTGACAAGGATTCCAGGAAGATTGATGCCATGCCCCTGGTTTTATTTATTGCTGATGGGTGCCCGGTGTTTTTATTTTCATGGGTGGGTGCCCCTGGTTTTTGGTTTATTACTGATGTGTGCCTGGTGTTTTTATGTTCATGGGTGGGTGCCCCTGGTTTTATTTATTGGCGATGGGTTCCCGTTGTTTTTATTTTCATGGGTGGGTGCCCCTGTTTTTTATTTATTACTGGTGGGTGCACTGTGTTTTTATTTTCATGGCCTGGTACCCTTAGATTTTATTTATTACTGATGGGTGCCTAGTGTTTTTATTTTCATGGGTGAGTGCCCCTGATTTTTATTTATTACTAATATGTGCCCAGTGTTTTTATGTTTGTAGGTAGGTGCCCCTGGTTTTTATGTATTACTGATGGGTGCACTGTGTTTTTATTTTCATGGGTGAGTGCCACTTATTGTTATTTATTACTGATGGGTGTCCAGTGTTTTTATGTTCATGAGTGGGTGCCCCTGGTTTTTATTTATTACTGATGGGTGCCTGGTGTTTTTATGTTCATGGGTGGATTCCCCTGGTTTTTATTTATTACTGATGAGTGCCCTGTAGTTTTATATTTGTGGGTGAATGCCCTGTTTATTTTGTTTGGCAGGCACTCTGTTTTCCTATTTTCATAGGCAGGGACCCATTTTTGTATCCTCCCCCTTTATAGGGGTGTTTTTCTGTATTTTTATTATAGTGTTATTTTTTACAGTCTGCTAGACATTTTATATAGTAATGTTTATTTTGATACTTATGGTGGTTTGGTGTGTTGTGTTTTGTGTCTATATAAAATGGGGAATGCAATCCCTGTGTCCTGACTGATGTTGACTTGGTTCTAGCCATTGCCTTAAGGGAGCACTACCAATGGCTTGAAACAAGTCCCAGCCAACTGGGGCAACTCACATAATTCATAAGCCACTTGCTTCCTAATCTCTATCACAAACATGGCTGCAGCCTTTACTCATATTTAGAAACCTTCAACTAGGCCCTAAAAATGAAAGTCCTTTAAATTAACTAAAATAAGTAAATAATTTAATGTTGTTTTCATTTAAGAGCCCCTCCTTACACACATGCACAAATTTAGAAAATCAAGCACTATTCAGAATTTCCATTGCTGGTGTTTCTTTGATGACCATGAAAAATCCTCCTCCTATCCCCATCAGTTTATCAGAAAACTCACTGCTCCTTACCTGGCAACAGATAAATTTGAGGTTTTGGCTCCACTTGAGGGGTGTGTGTGTGTGTCTGTGTATGCCAGTGGAACTCTGAAGAATTTTGAATTCATGTATTCCATGTTACCATTGTGTGTGTGTGTGTGTGTGTGTGTGTGTGTGTGTGTGTGTGTGTATGTGTTGGGCAGTGTTGGGTAAGTTTCTTTTTTGATTACTTTCTATTTCTTTTAGAAACTTGATCCAGGAAGTTATGTGCAGTCACTAGCAAGAATGGAGAAGTTCTAGAAAAAGTAATACACCTGACAGTTGCAGTTACTTATTTCTTTTTATACAAAAACAGTACAAAAATAATGAAAACACTATAACAGCTGACATTTATTTGAAAGTAATGGGTTTGTTACTAGTTACTTTCAAATAAATGTAATCATTTACAGTTACATATTACTTTCATATAAAAATACATAAGTAATTGTAATTGTAAGGTGTATTATTTTTTCCAGTGCTTTTCCATCCTTCATAGTGACTGCACAGAGCTTCCTGGAACAAGTTTCCAAAAGTAACAGAAAGTAATAGAAAAAGTAACTTACCCAGTACTGGTGTTGAGGGGAATATTCTGTTACTGGAATAATGCAGAGCTTTAAATTATTCTATTCCATGGTAAACGATCATACAGTGTACTGAATATGAAGAAAAACAGATGACTGACAGGTGAAAAACATCTGCAGAGGGACTATTTTACATTATTTAGTAACATTTTATTATAATTTTTGTGTGTTTGAACATTTTTAGAGTGCTTATTTTTTAAAAGTTGCCCCATGGCCCATTTTATATAAGCAATAAAGCACTTCATGGACATTGGTTGTACTAGGTTTACCCCACAGTCAGGGGCTGAAGGCACTTTGCTTTGCCTCATGCCTTACAATGCCCCTGACCATGGGGTAAACCTAGTACAACCAACACCCTGTGGTGCCTCATTGTTTAATTTATTGTTGTCCTTCTCTCACAGCCACACCCTCCCCTGTGTTCAGCATTATACTCACTGTTATATTCAGTGCTGCATGAGCACACTGCAGTAGCACTATTCACCCTGCACCAGTGCTGTGCATTTGTGCTGCGTGTCTACACTGCACTCAAGCCCAGTATGCAAAGGTATTAGTGCCGGGGCAATTCCTCTGAATATCCTGGTGGTGGTGTACTTGGTATTACTTGGTATGAAAGAACAGAAGCAGGCCAGAGCCCATCGAGACTGTTCCCCACACTATATGGGACATTATTTATCTATTATCCCTCAACCAAACATCTAATTTGTTTTTAAAGACAGTGGCACTAGTTGTCTCTACCAATTCCTGTGGCAAGGTGTTCCATACAATGGATGCTCTTATTGGAAAAAAGTTTCCCCTTTTGCTGGTTTTATAAGTTTTTACTTCAAGCTGTTTATAATGCAGTCTTGGAACATGTCTCCTTTTGAAAAGTGTTAGACCACATTTTTCCATTAGATCTGGTGAATTTATTAAATTAAAAACCATAAGCATATCACCTCTTAATCTTCTAGTTTGAAGACAGAAGAGACCAGTAGCTTTTAATCTATCCTGATAATCCGAGTTTGTTAATCTTGGAATCATTCTAGTTACTCTCCTTTGAACTTGTTCAAGAATTGCTATGTCTTTTTTTTGGTTTGGATTCCAGAAAGGGGAGCCATAGTCTAGATACGGTCTAATGTATGCCCTATACAATGGAATAAGGCATTGTTCAGTGCGATTACCAAAAGTGCGTTTTATTTGCCTCAAAAGTCTGTTGGTCATGCAAGCAGTTCTAACACAGTGATCATTTGATGTAAGTTTATTATTAACATATATCCCTAAATCTTTTTCACAGTTTGATGAGTGAAGTGGTAATCTGTTTATATAATATATCATTTTTGGATTATTTACACCGAAATGCACTACTAAACATTTGTCTTGATTAAACTGCATATGATTTTCATTTACCCAAAGTGTTAATTTTTTCCTAATCCTTCTTTAATGCAGAAATATTTTGTTGATTATTAACCTTGCCCCCCAATTTAGTATCTTCTGCAAATTTAACCATGAAGTTATTTGGCCCTGTTTGTAAATCACTGATAAAGAGATTAAATAATGTTGGTCCCAAGACCGACCCCTGTGGTACACCACTTGTCACACTACCCGAATCAGATAAGATATCATTAATTCTGACTCTTTTAGAATGATTTGTCAACCAGTTTAAAGTCCAGTTGACAATATCAGGTGACAAACCTAGATTGCGCATTTTAGTAATGAGTTTTTCATGTGAGACTTTATTGAAAGCTCTACTAAAGTCCAAAAGAATTACATCAGTAGGGATACCCACAACTAGTAGAGTACTTATATTATTGTAAAAAGATATCAGATTGGTGGTGCAGGAATACTTGGGAATAAACCCATGTTGATTTGAATAATAAATTCCTAATTTTTTACAATCTTGATCTATTAGATACTTCATTACTCGTTCCAATAATTTACCAGCCACTGAGGTCAGGCTAATTGGACGATAATTTTGCACAGAACCTCTATTGCCTTTTTTAAATATGGGAGTAACTATTGCTGAACGCCAATCATTTGGTACAATGCTTTCTTGTAAGGATTTGTTGAAGATAATTGGCAAAGGTATAGAAATATTTATAGAGGTTTCGATCAGAAACCATGGATGAATACTGTCTGGGCCCATACTGATGCTAGTGCTAGTGTAACGCAAGTGCTAACGCAGCACAAGTGCCACTCGTTGAATGTGGGGCCCCTTGAGATAAAATCCTATGACCGTAGCTCTGAAACCACAAACAGACAGCTTAGGGAAGCCAGCAAAGCAGTGAATATCCTCCTGACCGAGGATGCTAATACCTCACTACTTCATGCCAAACAGAGGGTTTATGAATGGGGGGAATAAACCCAGCACCTTAATAGTTAGACTGGCTCAGGGAAGGAGGGCCTCCATTATAGTAGCTGCAGTGAGGGACATGGAGGGACAGCTGCATAGCCAGAATGCACATATAAGGGAGCTGTTTGTGGATTAGTGTGAAAGGCACTGGGTCATAATGTCACAAGACATTATGTCTCATAGCACAATCACGCTGCTAATACAGCGCAATTTCTGCCATAAGACATAAGTCTGCTTTTTGTGGTGGGCTCTGCCCCCATACCCCCTGTTATGGGGAGCTGTGCTCCCCAGACCCCCCCACAAAAGATTCTCAACTCTGGGGGGGTCCAACTCGGGGAGCACACAAAAGTGTGGAAAAATAAAAGGTGCTGGGACCGGGAATCAAACCCAATCCCAGACGCAACACCTGGGATCCTGCTGCTGTGACTCAGTCCTGTGAGCCATGGCAGCTACTCGGCAGAACCCACTCCCAGCAGAGGTCATATCCTCTGCCTGGGAGAGTGCTACTGGTGCAATACCACGTACAGCAGTATACGCAGTATTGCACCAATAGTAGTTATGGACTACGCTGTAGCCGTTTAGCCATAATGTTGTATGCTATTAAGTGTGCAACATTATGACCCAGTAGGACTGTGAAAGACTGTACACAGGGGAATGGGCTTATGAACCAGAATCCTTTTTACAACAGCTTTAGCTGCCTCAACTAACATAGGAGAAGGTGAACATATTAGGAGCACAGATCTCAGCAGATGAGATTAGAGCTACAGTCACTTCCTTGAGAAAAGGGAAGGCCACCGGGCCTGATGAGCTGGCAGCTGAATACCATAGACCTTTAGACGGGCCTGATCTGAACCCCCTGAAAGAGATGTTTCACAAATTGTTGGCATGTGCAGAGCTTCCCCACACACAGTATCAAGCCACAATCATGGTTATTGCAAAAACTGGTAAGGACCCTATCTCATGCTCTGCAAACAGACCAGTCTCACTGCTGAATTATGATACCAATGTAACCCCCAGGCCACTTTTAACAAGTTAGGACCCCCCCATGAAGTCTGGACACTGGAACCCAAATATGGCATACCATTTTTGTCAAAGGTTGGTACCACCCTTGGCGTTAGGATATATACCTGGCTCATTTTTAGAGGAATGGGGTGGGGATACAAGAACACAACACATGAACCTTGTGTAAAACTTACAACCCAGGTCCTGGGTGGAGGCTGCTAGGCATATGCTAGATCTAACTGCTGAGGGGGCCCCAGTAAATCCAACAACCAGAAGCAAGAATCAGAATGTCCATAACAGGAACTGGGATTGTGCAGTATGGCTTTATTTAACAGATGGAAACTAAAGCAGTAGTGGACCCCCATGGGTCAGCCAAAGCAGGACAGATACCTTTCACAAACTCTCCTTCATGCAGTACAGTTTGAGAACACACAAAAAAGCATCTTCTTCCCATTTCCCAATGGTGCATATAGTGGACACCTGCCCACGCACCTGAACATTTTTTCCCATGACTGCACATATTGTGAAACTAAGCCACACACTCAGAACTCTCCATCAAAAATAGGTGCAATTATGTGAAACTCAGCCACACACCTTAACCTGCAGCACTGGCCTTTGCTCAGGTAAAGACTGGTGCCCTTTGTGACCCAGTAAGTCCTGCCTTGTAAGCATCCAGATGACGTTCCTCCCACCCCTAGCCCCAACCGACAGTCTCTGCCATTCCTTCAGGGTTACACCATTGAAACCCCCATTCCCCACTGAAATGTTAGAGGTCCCACACTTTCCATTTCAGTCACTCACTGGGGTGACCAAAGTACAAACTGCACTGTCCTGAATGAACAGTTTACAGAAATTCACTCTCTTAGGTGAACTAGGGGCACTGACAGCTGCGTTCTAGCCTTATCTATGGGCACCCCCCCAAAAAATGATTCCCCTAAATATGTGGAGAGCGTGTCTCCTTAAAACAGTACTCATGAACTAGTTGTCCTGTCCACTGGGCATGGAACAACAATACGGCACCTCTCCTGGGTAGCAGGTCAAAACAGTCTCTCATGTTCTTTTCCAAGGCAGCTGAAACACAAAGGATCTTCAGAGGATTGCCTCTTGAACCCACTGAGGAAAAGCAGTTCCTTCCACTTCACTGAGGGTAGAAATCAGGAAATCTTTCTGTAGAAAGGTCTCCACCACTTCACTGGAAGCTGGAAATTGTACTCCAAACTAGGGTGAGAAGTTCTGGGCCTTCAACTCAGAGCCCACTGGCAGACCTTCTGCCACTCTCACCTCCAGTCAGCTACAACTCACTATAGAACTGAACATTCTAAGCTCCCCAGAACAGCTGTACACAGGAAAGGGTTATGCTGCTGCGAGAGTGCCGAATGACATAATCATTCTTCTCCCAGGCTAGCTGAGTAAACAATGATGTCATTGTGTAAGAAGCCCCCAATGAGCTCCCTACCAGCTGCCTGCTACCTTCCTAAGACTAATACTGATAGGATTCTAGTAACTCCATGGGACTGAGTGGTTACACTCACTGCGACCAGACCACTGCAGCCAGTACATGGCCTAGTACTAGGCCATCCTACCCCCTTGCTCCATATGGGGAGGTTGCACAAGTCCTCCCCTACCATGTGCCAGGCAGAAGCAGGTAACATTAAAGGATAGAGGCCCACTGAAGAAACCTCAGCTCCTATCCTACTACTTTATTATCTATGGCTTCTCAGTGGCTTTCAGAAACTACTTGAAGCATGACCACCAACCTGCCTTCCCCCCAACCCTCTATGGGAAATCTCTCCGATCTATGCTACCTACTAGCCAAAACCCAAATACCCATTTTACGCCAAACACACCTGTAAAATTAAAATGATTAGACATTGTACTACACATTTTCACAAAGTCTAACAATTCTACATAAAAGAGGACTCCAACGAGTCCCCCAAATCCTCTTCAGGTCTTCTTGCCTTCCAGGAACACCTACAAAAGAAAACACTACAAAACACATTTCTGCACTCATCTACAACCTGTAAAACCAAACCAGTGACCAAAACCCTCCCACTGGATACTGCACAAGCCCCAAAAGCATTTTCTAAAAGGATTTTCTACAAAAGTGCAACAATAGAAAACATAAAAGCATTTGCAAAACATTTTTTTGGGGGGGTGTCCCTGCAATGTCCAAATCTAGGAAAGAGTCCAGAGTGCCAAGGCACTACAAATAGAGTCTCTCCTAGGCCAGAGCCTGCAGAAGCTCAGTTCTGGAACAGACACAAGGCCTGATAGCACTGCAGTCCAGATATAAAGTATAAATGTGAATAAAGTTCCAAGGACATCCTCAATTGCAGGAAAACAGTCAAATCAAAAATGAAAAAGAGTACCTTTCTAGTTTTTAGGTGACAAAAGCTTGTCAACATCACTGCTCTGGACCTGCAGCCTGATAGTCTTCGGCTGCTGGGTAGACGAAATCTTTGGATGAGATGCTTCCACTACATCCTACTAGACCTGGATCGGACATTTTCTCTGACTGCTGGGCTGATGAACCTGGATGTTGCTACAGATGAGCCTGGATGCTGCTGGAGTCAAACCTGGATCACCAGAAGAAAGACACTTCCATCCCGGATTGCTGCCCCTGTAGTGGTAGATTGCTGGGCTGGCATGGCTGCATTCACTTCAGGCAAGCAGGCACAATGTCAGATGAATAGCACCAATTTCAAGGGTAGTACCACTCAGGATGTAGGGCATAAACTATTACCCCATCTGGATGCACCATGGGAACATTGTAGAATGCC
Source organism: Neoceratodus forsteri (assembly GCA_016271365.2). NCBI lineage: Eukaryota > Metazoa > Chordata > Ceratodontiformes > Ceratodontidae > Neoceratodus > Neoceratodus forsteri. The sequence continues at coordinate 163,451,801 of JADMNL010000032.1, forward strand.
TGTTGGCCAGCTTTGTCCACTACTCTCACAGAGTTAATTGACAAGGTCCTGCCACACTTTCAGAATTGCAGTCTCTCATTACACACTTTAATTCAGACCCACTTGCTTAGTCTAGGGTGTAGATTAGTACAAGCTTCCTCCCACAACCAGGCATTCCTGTTTTTCTCAATTTCTTTCCAGATGTGGTGGGGGAAGAAAGGGTATGAATAACCATACTTGGCCACAGCTCGTCTACGAACAGTTCTCTCCTCTTTGCTGCTTTTGGCCAATGCCAAACCAGAAGCACGGCTTGGGGGTGTCCAGTCCTGGTTAAGTCAGCTTTGAGCACACAGTGCAGAGTAAAAACAGTTCACCTCTGCACTCAGGGGCACATCTCCAGAGCCTTCCTCCATACAGACATCCGGAGGCTCCCTAGAAGCCAATGCCAATGGTGACTTACTGGGTCCCACTGCAGCCATTGAAACTTTTTCTTCTTCCATACATTCTGCCCAGGAGCTGGTGATTGCACCAGCCCCTGAAATTGTTTATTCTTCACTATCCTCAAAGGCATTGGCCTCCCAACAACACGCTTCCTCCACTTCGGACTCTCCCACAAGGCTAGGGCTTGGGCCTTCCACCCAAGGATCTGCTGAACCTACAGTTGCAGCATCCAACTCCCCACTCTACAGCGTGGAACATTCAACTTTTTCTGGGCCTTGCATAGCATTGACACAGACAATGTCCATTAACTCCTTTACAAACTCTATGGGGTTTCTCTGACTGCACCCAGCCTGCTGCTGTTCTGATACGTCAGGATCCCCTGCCAATGCCCAGGTTGGAGCTAAACAGATGTTTTGTTTTAGCTACCATTGTGCCACTTGACTTGCTCATCCCAAATCACTTTCAGCAGTCTGTGCAATGTGGAATTCTCAAAATATCTCTCCCTGGTTTTAGGCATACTACACACACACGCTCCAGACTGGAAGTCAGCTCCTCCATGGTGCGAGGAGCCTGCCACTAGCCACCCCCCATGAGTCCTAGCATTAGGTACGGCCTTGGACACGGCCCCACCTCTTTCAAGGCTGTGTAGGTCTCTGCTAAATTTCCAAAGAATTGTTGCCGTCATAGGGACAAGCCCTCATTGGCTGTTTGACAACTTTTAGCTTTCTGATTGACTCGTCTGCTTTGCCTCATAATTTCAGTTTCTCTTCTACTGGATTCAGTTCTGAACGTTTACTACATATCTGCCTAATATTCTTTATTGAACCTATTATTGAAATGGATTACTTTATCTTTCTGTACCACATCTGATTTTCTGCCTTGCTGGGGAGCAATCTCCTGTTAAGCACTGAACTTCCTTGTGTCACAGCTAAATTTGGATTTCAGGTTGAGTCTTATTTACTCTATATCTTCTACAGTGTTACCCAGATCTTTTTAGAGTGCTAAGATTTGTGTTGAATATTTGCTTGTAGATGCTGTATTAACCTATTTTAGTTTCAAACTATACTAGTAGTCTTTGAATCATGTGTAGCTCCCTGTTATCATATTAATTTAATGTTCCTTTTGCCTGCCCCGACTACCGCTCTATTTGTTCCACTTCTCCCCCTGCAGACCCAGCTGGTGCCTTGCTCACTGTCTGTGACCTGCCCCCCATTTTAGCTCCACTTAGTGACACAGTTCCTTTGTGTCTTTGTTAATCTTGAACCCTCCCACTGCTCCTGTGTAGTAGCTAATCCCTGTCTGTCCCTCTCTCCTTCAGACATCCTCTTAGCCCTCTGGGCTAGTACCACCATCTGCAGTCTGGACTAGAAGTCAGTGCCTCCATGGCATGAGGAGTCTGCCGCCACCTGCCCCTGAGTCCTAGCATCAGGTACGGCCTTGGACACAGCCCCGGCTCTTTCAAGGCTGCGTGGGTCTCTGCTCAAATTTTGAGCCTGCCTACCCTCCCCCACCCCTGCACTCTTTAAATTAACTCAAGCCCCTCCCTGCTCATACCTAATCCTGTCTCATTGGCTTCTACTTTAGTACTCTGCATCTTAAAGAAACAGACCCTCCATTTCGTGACTGGCCCCACACTCCCCAGCTCTTGCTTCCTTCACCCTCGCGCCCACTAGCCTTTCACTTACCACTTCTCCCACATTACTTTTTCCACTGGTTTAGCAAGCTACTCCAGTACTTTCTCACCAGTGTACACCAAGCTATTTACATCCGATATTTTGTTTGCTCTCCACCTTGCACCCTCATATTGTAGCAAGCCCTCTTCAGCTACTATGAACCTGCTCCAGCTCTCACTGCTCGCAGTCTCACTGACATCCCTCCTGGTGCTGATGAACTCTTGTACCTCTGTACTGGCTCATGACCAAGAGCACCTAGCCTACCTCTTGGTTACCCACTCCCCCCGACACACCCTACCCCCTTCTCCTCTTGGGAACTCTCCTCCCTAGGGCCTATCACCCTTTCCTTTCTCTCCAACTCCGAATGATGGCTACTTGGCCACTACCTGGCCTTCCTATCCTGCTCCCTTGCTGTTCCCTCCTGCCCCAATATCCCCCTACTATTACTCCTTCTCCTAGCCAGAGACATTGAGTGTAACCCGGGTTCACCTAACTCCTGCATCACCTCTTCCGACAGCATCAGAGCAAATGCCCCTGGGCTGAAAATTGCCCACATCAGTATATGCAGTCTTCCCTCCAAAGTACCAGACCTGGAGGCTTGGGTTGAGCTATACAAGCCCCACATCCTGGGACTCTCTGAAACCCGGCTAAAACCACATCTTGCTGACATCACCTATCAACTACCTGGGTAATCCTCCCTCTGTCTTGATAGGCCGGGCAAAAAAAAGGCAGCAGTGTTGCACTGTTTGCCAGGGAACCCCTCTTAACACACATTGTTCTCTGCTCTGATCCAACATTGCCTAGCGAATGACTCCTCTCAGAAATTACTCTGTGAACCAGTAAAAAAACTCTATACAGGGTGCTGTTACAATCCTCCCACCACTGGAACCGAGGGCCTAAATAGCTTCCTCTCTGGCTTGAGCTCCTTATCCCCATGCAGACTCAGTTCTTCTCGGGGACTTCAACCTAAACTGGCTGAGCAATCACCAGTCTGACTATGTCTCCCACCTAAAACAACACAACCTGGTCCAAACCATTACACTTCCCACCAGACAAAACCCTCGCACAGCCACTGTGACAATTCTGGATTGGATCATCACAAACAGGGAAGATCATGTACTGCATGCTGGGACTATGGCCGACTCCATCAGTGACCACTCCCCCACATATCTTCTCTGGTCATCCAAGTTTAAATGGCCCTGTCCCAAATACCTGTCTTTCCGTAACTTCAAGAACCCTGACACATCTAACCTCCTGGCTGAGGCATGGGCACTGGACTGGTCTGCTCTTCCCTCACTTTCAAATGTGACCCAGGCTGTAGCCCTTTTTACGTGGGCCCTCATGACCCTAAAGGACTGTCACTTTCCAGTCACCACTAGAAGGGTCAGGGTGGCTGTTTCCTCTGGATCACAAAAGACCTCCTTACCCTAATGAAGGATAGGGATCATGCCTGATCCACCTACAAAGCATCCTCATCCACCCTCTGGAATGACTATAGGCATCGGAGGAACGTATGTAAACACCTGACAAAATCACTAAAACAGATTCATTTCCGTCATCTCCAACAAACAAACCATGGCCACCCTAGAAAATTCTGGACATCCATTGGCTCCCTTCTAAACCTCTCCACCAGTAAGTCAGCTCTGCAGCTAAACTTGGGTGCTGGCCTTATTATGGACCCTCTGCAAGTGGCCATGGCCTTTAATGACAAATTCTCTGACATCACCATGTACCTGAGCAAACTCCTGAATGGTCTGCAAAACAACTCAGTCCCCCACCCTACCCTGCTGCTGGCACCCACCAGGACTACCACCTAGCCTCAAACTCCCTTTCTTCTTCAAAGCACTCTTGTGCACTGATATAGCTAAACTCCTCAAGAGCCTCCCAAACCATGGCTCCCCTGGAGCAGATGGCCTATCCCCTGTCTTCGTTAGGCTTATCTCCCCGCCATCATCGCTACACTCACATTTATTTTTAACCTCACCCTGTCCTCCTCCTCCATGCCTGATCCCTGGAAAACTGCAACGATAATTTTCATCTTCAAAGCTGGAGACCCACTATCCATGGAAAACTATCATCTGATCGCCACCCTTCCCCACCTAAGCAAACTACTTGAGAAAGCCGTCCGCCATCAGCTTGCAGACTACATAGGCAAACACAACCTCCTGTGTAGTCAGTAGCATGGCTTTAGAAAGAACCATTCCACAACCACTGCCATCACACTCCTAATGATCAAATATCCTTACAAACATGGACCGTGGAAACACCACCGGCGCAGTCTTTGTTGACCTCTCCAAAGCTTTCGATATGGTAAATCATGCCCTCCTCCTCCTCTCCAAACTCAGTTGCCTTGGTTGTTCTCAGGAGGTCACAGTCTGGTTCAAAAGCTACCTCACTGATTGCTCCCAATTTGTGTGTATTGGCCCTGTTTACTTCCCCACCCTGTCTGTATCCACAGGTGTCCCCCAGGGCTCCATCCTGGTCCCTCTCCTATTCTCTTTGTTTATAAACTCCCTCCCTTCTAACAGTCTCAGTTGTCACTCACTCCTCTATGCTGACAACCTTGTGCTCTTCTACAGTGATAAATCTCCCACCCACATTTCCTCCACTCTCTCACTAAACTACACTGTGGCCCAAAACTGGTTTGCTGACAACCTCCTCCTGGTCAACGCCAAAAAAACAAAATCTGTGCTGTTCAGATCTAAGCCCTTCTTAGACAAATGCAAATCAGCCTCCCCCTAAACATCATATCCCCTGATGGTTTTGCCCTCAAAGAAGTCAAATATTTCAAATACCTAGGAATCATGCTCGACCCCTGCCTCTCTTTTTCTGATCACATAAATTTGTTGGTCCTAAGGTTCCACCAAAAACTAGGTGTTGCCTACAGATTCCAACAATACCTCACCTCCAGAGGCCTGACTTGCTATTGTCCAAGGTAATCTTCTCCCAATCCTGGACTACTGCTCCCCTATATATTCCAGAACCTCCTCAATGACCATGGCCAAGATCTCTACAGCCTACAGCAATGTATGTTGGTTCACCTTGTTGGCACCCTACGATACACACACCACTGTACCCTTTACAACTCGCTAGAGTGGCTCCTGCTGCAAGCCCACTTTGATCTTGCCCTGTACTACTTGGTTGATTCTGCCATCCGTATTGGCCAGGACTCTCCTCTTGCACCCCATCTCACCATCCGCACCTTGCACTGTGGCCTCCGCTCAAGCAGAATCCCCCCTTTGAACATTCCCAGGATTTACACAGATATGGGTGGGAGAGCCCTGTCAGTGGCAACCCCTACTGTATGGAATAAACTGCCTGCCAAGTTGCGCTCCATCGACATCCACCACCAATTCAAAACCCACCTCAAAAATTGGCTCCAGTTGGCATCTGACTGCCACTGCTTTTCTGAATAGTCCCCCCGACCTGCCACCCATTCCACATGGTAGTTCTTTATTTCTCCCCTTGCTAATCCCCCTTTCCCCCTCCCCTTCCCACCTGCTAACCACTGGTAAACTTTGATTTTTTCTAGCAATCTGATTAATTTTTGACTACCTTTTATTCTCCCTAGAACTGTTTTAGCCTAGTAGGTCTTCAAATTTTTCTAATCCCTGTATGATTTGTGGCTTATTGTATCATCTCCTGAAGTTGTGATTTTATGCTAGAGATTTGTAAGTACCAGTATACTATTGTAACCTTCTACTTTTATATGTAACACTGCCATCCTGCTACATGCCCACTGTTTTGATGAACTATATGCCACAGTTTGTGGCCCGGGTCATGCCTGGAAACGGTCCCTGGGATCAGCGCACCTACCCAGTTACCAAATAAATAAACATTAACTGGAAAGTTCGGCACAGCCACTTCAGTGGTGCTGATGAACAGTCATACAGCTGCTCAAAATTAGCTAGCTCTTGTTCTTGTTGGGCTACCCATGCCCTGGCATGGAGCAGGTAGTGATGGGGCTGCTGCACCATGTTCTGCAAATTAAAAACACACAAGTCCCAAATTACTGCTTTTGCAATCACTCTGAGATATGGCTTTAACACACTGGTACAGTTTGCTAACTGGCTGCCTGGCTGCTGTATTTGTATTCCACAGTACTTAGCAAAACCACTTGAAACTTTGTTTGGATTTGAAAACATTGTTCCAAAATGGTGCTGCGTTGTTTACATTGCTGACTATGCTCCAACATGGCGACTGTGATGTTTCATTACAGTTTAAAATTGCTAGGATTCTGGCTGGATCTTTTGCGTTTCAACTAATTTTCTCAACACACAGATTCACCTTACCTTTTCTCAATCCATCACGTTTACTATCACTTGGACCAGAGGGATCATTTGTCCTAAAGTTCACTCTCTTTGAAAACAGCACTTTCATGCACACAGTCCAAGATTTTAATGTTCACGAACATGACAGAGTAAAGGCCCATGGCACATTCATAAGGTAGAAAAATGGGCAGACTGGATGGGCCTTGCGGTCCTTATCTAATGTCAACTTCTGTGTTTCAATGTTACTCTGTCTTTCAGTACTTTTGCTGCATTTGCTCTTACAGTTTTTACACAGTTTTCTGACCTTTAGCACCACAGTCATTTACTTTTGCACAGGGAACTTACAGACAGTATCTGGTTTCCACCATCGATGTCATACGGCCTGCTGCTGACTCAAGGAAGGCCTATCAGATGAAATGGACTGGTGGTCCTGCTGATCGCAGCTACTATCATCTCGATCACTCTCCAGTCAGTCGGAATATGGGTTGAGCCCGGTTTTACTGCGAAAAGTTAAAAAAACTGCTGGTTCAGAAGCACTTCTGCTGTAAGTGATTCCTCCTGCTGCTCCATGAACTACACACTGCTTGCACACTGCTGGCTGCTCCTCCTTGAAGGTTCCACAACTCTGAGACTCGGGCAAGGTGGAGCTTCGTTGCACTGGGACCAATCACACAATGCCATGCACATGTGCTGTTTCTCTCTCAGCCACACTCCTGCATGGTGATCATCAAGAAGGCAAAATTTAAACTACAAACTGTCACTTTTTTCCTCAGCTGGCAGTTTCAGTGGGGCAAGCATTTTGAGGCATTTTTGCTCAGTACTTAGTGCATTTTCCTTAGCTACTCCCCCAGTTTTCACTGTACACACTTGAAACTTTCTGAGTACTTAGAACACACTGTCCTTTGAGTCCACAAATACTTTTTTTTGGAAAATTGCAGCTTTTAAAAGATTTTTAAGTGTTTTTAATGACAAAGCAAGGGCAATCATTGCTGAGTTCCAACAATCCATATTGTCAAGTCAAACACACAAGCAGCATATTTTTTCACTTTCCTTTTCACAGAAATTCAGGCAGCAAAAGACTTTCAGGTGGTATTTTTCTTGGCACAACATTGCTTTCTGGTAAACGAGCTTCTGTTTGGGTGCACCTCCACCAGACAGGAAGATCCTAGACATACCCTCAGCATTGCCTCTCACCCTAAAACATATTTCTTTTAGATGAGCCTTCATTCTCTGTAACTCTCACCTAAATTAAATATCACCAGATGACCCCCTCATGTTTTGTAACCCCTGGGCCACTTTTAACAAGTTAGCACCCCCCCATGAAATCTGGACACTGGTACCCACATATGGCATACCATTTACTTTTCAAAGGTTGGCATTAGGATGTATACTTGGCTCATTTCTAGAGGAAGAGGAGTGGGGGGCACAAGAACAAAACACACGAAACTTGTGTAAAACTTACAACCCAGGTCCGGGGTGGAGGCTGCTAGCATATGCTAGATCTAAACTGCTGATGGGGCACCAGTAAATCCAACCACCAGAAGCAAGAATCAGAATGTCCATAACAGGAACTGGGATTGTGCAGTATGGCTTTATTTAACAGATGGAAACCAAAGCACTAGAGGACCCCCATGAGTTGGTCAAGATGGGACAGGTACATTTCACAAACTCTCCTTGCATGCAGTATAGTTCAAGAACAACAAAAGAGCATCTTCTTCCCATTTCCCAATGGTGCATATAGTGGACACCTGGCCACGCACCCGAACATTTGTCTCCCATGAGTGCACATACTGTAAATCTAAGCCACACACTCAGAACTCTCTATCAGAAATAGGTGCACTTATGTGAAACTCAGCTACAGACCTAAATCTGCAGCACTGGCCTTTGCTCAGGTAAAAACTGGCACCCTTTATGAACCAGTAAGCCCTGTCTTGGAAGCATGCAGATGGCGTTCCTCCCACTTTTAGCCCCAACTGACAGTCTCTGCCATTCCTTCAGGGTTACATCATTGAAACCCCCCTTTCCTACTGAAATGTTAGTGGTCCCACACTTTCCATTTCTGTCACTCACTGGGGTGACCAACGTACAAACTGTACTCTCCTGAGTGAACAGTTTACAGAAATTCCTTCTCCTGGGTGAACTAGAGGCAATGACAGGTACATTCTAGCCTTATCTATGGGCACACATATCCCAGAAATGATTTCCCTAAATATGTAGAGAACTCATCTCCTTAAAACGGTACTCACAAACTAGTTGTTCTGTCCACTGGGCATGGAACAACAAAACGGCACCTCTCCTGGATAGCAGGTCAAAACAGTCTTTCAAGTTCTTTTCCAAGGCAGCTGAAACATAAAGGATCTTCAGGAGATTGCCCCTTGAACCCTCTGAGGAAAAAAATTCCTTTCATTTCACTGGGAGTAGAAATCAGGAAATCCTGCTGTAGAAAGGTCTCCACCACTTCACTGGAAGCTGGAAATTGTACTCCAAACTAGGGTGAGAAGTTCTGGGCCCTCAATCCAGAGCCCACTGGCAGACCTTCTGCCACTCTCATCTCCACTCAGCTACAACTCACTACAGAACTGAACATTCTAAGCTCCCCAGAGCAGCTATACGCAGGAAAGGGTTATGCTGCTGCTAGAGTTCTGAATGACATAATCATTCTTCTCTCAGGCTAGCTGAGTAAACAATGATGTAATTGTGTAAGAAGCCCCTAATGAGCTCCCTACCAGCTGCCTGCTACCTTTCTAACACTGATACTGATAGGATTCCAGTAACCCCAGGAGACTGGGTGGTTACACCAAGATTCTTGCTAAAGTGCTGGCTAGAAGTTTTAAGGAGCTTCTGCCCTCACTGCCAAAACCAGACCAGACAAGATCTGAGCAAACCCCAGGAATATCCCAGTAGTATTAGACATATGCATTCAGCTCAGAATCTTTGACTGCTGTTGGAGCTCTGATGTAATGTGGAATGTACGCAAATCATGAAACTGAGAATGATACATTCAGACTGCTGCCTCTAGGTGGACTGCATCCCATCTAACTGCCAGATTCATTTATTCATACCAGACAAGATTTGTTAAAGGACAGTACTCCTGTAACAATGTTCACAGACTTCTGAATGTAGTCCACTGGGGTTCTCAGCATCTGGGGACAGCTGTAGTGTTGTTTCTGGACACCAAAAAAGCATTTGATCATGTTAAGTAGGAGTACCTGTGGTGCCGACTGGGTCCCTTTGTCATGCGCTCTACAGCATATGACAAAACCACGCAACAGGAACAGCATGGAAGGGAAGAGCGAAAGGGTGCAAAACCATGAAAGGATGGATGAGTGGTAGTGCACACTCTCTCTCTTCCCAGTACAGGATAAGAAGGATAAGAATCCTGCTGGGATGGGGGTCCACCGAGCAGCTGCTGTGGCTTGATGGGATGAGCCACTGGCAGCAAGGGAGTCAGGCGGTGCGTTTGGGACTGCGTTTCGATTCCCAGTCCCAGATGCATGGGATTTGTTTCTTTTTGCACTTTGTGTAATTGTAACTGTGCCCTCCCGAGTTAATTATTTTAGTTGGAGGGGTTAAGGGGGTGCAACCCCCCATAATGGGGAATGTGGGAGTGGAGCCCCCAGGAAAAAAACTTATGCTGCTGGCAACATATTGTGCTGCATTGGCAGTGTGGCATATTGCTACGGCATAATGTCTTGTGACATTATAATCCCATGCCCCTGTGGTGGTGGAGAAGTCTGGATTTGAGGGAGAGCTTTCTGAAGCAGGTTTGGCTTCTGCATATAAATCCTAGAGTGAGTATACTGATCAACGGCACCCTGTTAGCAGAGTTCAAGTTAAGTCAGGGGTCAAGGCAGGGCTTCCCCCTTTCACCCCTCCTAGTCACTCTTGTGATAGAGCCTCTAGTAGAGATTAGGCAGAGGAAGTGAGAGGGGTGCAGGAGAGATGGGGACCACCAAACAAAATCTAATTTTACACATGTAACCCCCCCCAAATGGGGCTTACCTAATTGCCTGTTTTTCCCGTGCTCCCATTCCTTGGATTGGCCCCTAGTGCCTGCTGGGTTCCCCTGAAGGTTGTCCCATCCTTCCTGTTCTGGCTCAGGTCCTTATGTGTGCCCTAGGTTTCCCTGAGCAGCCCCAGTGTAATTTTAGCCCATTTCAGTCTCAGGAGCTGGACCATGATCCACTCTACTTGCTGTAGCACTTTGGTGCTAAGTGGCAATCGCCCATGTGCAAGCTGAGCCTTTGATCTCCCGACTGCCAGCTTTGCAGTCAAGCAGGAGGTAGTTCAGTGGTCCCAGTGCCCCTCCATGTCTAAATGAGGACTGGCGACCTCAGCAAGGGCCAAGAGTGCTCTCTACTTTTTGAATATAAGGAGCACCATGAGGCACTACATATTGTGGCTCATGAATATTAATGAGAGTGACATTAATATTCATGACCCACCTGTCCTAGCACAAGAGCGCTTTAATATTAGTGCTAGTGACAGGCAGCACAGTGCAACTAAATGAAAACAAATGTTGAGATGTGTAGAGGCATGAGGGGGCAAATTAATAATGGAGCAAACAAACAAAAATAAATATGCTGGCTTCACCAGACAGTAACAGTGGGGCTCAGATAAAATGCCTGCTTGCTGCAAGGTGGCTCTAAATTTTGGCAGCAGCAACAGGCTAAGGACTGAAGCAAAGTGTTTAAACTGGGCATCAATCAAAAGGCACCAAAAAGGGACTACTGAACAGTGGGGTAAGAAAATAAATAAAGTAAATATTCTGGCTGCACCAGAACTTTAAATTTGAGACTATGGGAACTCTACAAGGGGATTATGTGTTTAGCAGCCATGTTTGTGCAGCAACAGCCAATTGGAAAGCCAGGATTACCAAGCTGGGACTGTTGAGATGATGCCAAAGATTTATGGGACATTGCAAAAGGCTTATGTGGAATCTGCAGGGACCTAATTCAGGTGCAAAAACAGGAAGCCTATTGCACATTAAATAAGGCTAATGAATATTCATTCTGTGAACTGACAAGCAGGGTCAGCCAAATACTGCAGGATCAACAAGTGGGTTTAGCCAATTGGTAGCCTCAGATGAACTCCATAAAAGACGATGTTTTGTCAGGATGAGCAGAGTTCATATGGGAGCTCCCCACAGGGGTGAGGGCTCAGGCCCTTTGCTCCACAGTGGGCCTAGTATTCCAGTACAGGTCTCTCCACAGGGAAGGGTGTTTTTCTTCTGCCAGAAAGGCAAGTGGCTGCAGGCAACAGAATGTCGCCAACCTGGGGGTTGCCCAAAATTTTCCTCCAGGGCTGGCAAGTGCCTTTCCACATTTTGGGAAAATGTGGGTGAACCTGAATCTTCAGCTGTGAGAGAGCTGCACACACATTCTACCTCAGCAGTGAGAGTGCTAAAGAAAGCCTGAAACCTCAGTGAAAAGAAAGCCATTTCTGCAAGTGATCTGAGAGAGTAAACTGCTTCTGACAAGTGCAAGTGTGAACTTTTAAGGGGCAGCAAAGCCCAGAGCATGCTAATTGTGACTGTTTGTCTGCACCCTGAGTTTAACCTAAAGCACAGCAAGGGTGGACATTTGCCAAGCAACCAGAGAAGGGTCTGCTGTAAGTATGTAAATGTGTCTGATTTTATAAGTGCCTACAGTACTGGAAGGGGAGTACTCAGAGGTCGGGACTCCTCCTGATATTGCCTGGGAGGTCCAGTATTTGTCTATTGGAGTTGCTAATGCCAGCACTGCCAGGAGGGACTTTGTTAATGGTCATGATGTCCAGTGGGAGCTGTGAACACCAGCAAAGCCACAAGGGACTGAGCCTTGTGAAACATGCCTGAGAGAAGCTGCAGAAACTGTTTTGAATTGCCAAGTCAAGATACAGTGTTGTGACAGAAAAGTAGTCTATTATGGACTGTGAGTAATCGGGTCACCCTAGCCTTATGGAGCAAGCACCCATCTGAGTGTTTGAAAGTTGAGAGGACCATGGCAGCCACACTGGCCCATGGTTGGAGTGACTAAGATAAATGTGCTAATGAATAAATGTGCTGAATGCAATGCATCCATCAGATTAGGCTTGGGACACAGCCTGGTAGTGTGCCACCTAGGGCACTGGCATATGCGTTTCTCCTGTGGGGTATAGCCTAGACGTGGGGTTGAGATGTGCTGGCCCTGTCCCAGCCTGGTCATCCAGTGAAGTGATTTTGACCCAGAAGGCGGCACTGTTGAAAGAAGTTAAAGTGTTGTTCCACCTGCAAATGCAGTAAGATCCCTGCAGTCAGGTTTGGGTAGCTGACTGTAAGCCTTTGCTAGTATCTTAACCTCCAGAGACAGAGCCCGCCTGCTGAAAGCACTTAATCCTGCCTTGTACAGACCAATGATGACTGCCAAACCGTAAGTAATGCAGGGTCCTACCCTGCATCAAAAGGAGGGACTTGTACATAGTTAAAGTGTTTCCAGGTTTCATAGGCTACAGTCATAAGTGTGTTTGAAAGGTGAAATGCAAGTCAAATCTGTTTTCCTTTGAAGGGCCCCAACTAACCGACCAATGTATCCCTGCACTGAACTCTGATCCTGCACCTTGAAGAACTTTTAAGTACTGGGTACTAAGGTTAATATTGAGATGGTAGGGTCTCATACAGTTTGGGGACTGGTACCAGTTCGGGCATTAGTGGGCAATGTGTAAACTGATTTATGCAGCTAGATAGCCAGGGACCTGACTATCTCAGAGGTTGATGGGTGACCACTGCGCTTTATGATCAAAGGTAAAATGCTGTGCCAGCATGGTGGCATTGAGGGCTGAGGAGCTGGTGCCTTACTTCTTCCAACGCTGATGACCCAGGGTTGGGCGCGACCTCAGAACTCGGAGGGTCGGCTGAGGGGAGGAGGATAAAGCATCGCATGGACTGCTCTCCTCTTCCGAGGAGGGAGGGTGGGGATGATCACTAAAACACTGGCTCCTGGCAGTGGCCGGGGGCTGGTGCAGGCTCGGGGATCAATGTGTGTGGGCTGGCACGGGCTGGCAGTGGGCGTGCTGCATGTGAAAGCACATGCAGCAGCATCCTTGATGCCATTGCATGCCCATGCCATGGAGGGACTAAGGAGTACAAAAAAAGAAAACAAAGACACCAGTCCTCCAGCGCAAGTGATGGCTGCCTTCAATGGCACAGTGGTGGATTCACTTAAGCCAGCTCCCCTTCAGTCCCTGGCCTCCAGGTCTTCTGCAGTGTTTAGGATAAATCCCCACTGTGAGGTGACCTGGGATGGCAGGACAAAAAGGGCTCCAGCTCTGACTGGGTCCAGAGCAGCAGCCGAGAGGATGCCTGAAGAAGAGGGGAACCATAGGACCACCCTCAAGCTGAGGAGTTAAACAAAAAGAAAGGATCTAACAAAAAAAAGGTAAAATGCTAATGATTATGCAATGGAACCAATCCAAACCAATTACCTAAATCAAACCAAATGTGAATATTGTAAATAGCTTAACCTCTATTCCAATTCACCCTTCCTAGCTGTTCCCCATGTAAATAAATCGTTGTTGTTTTTTGCAAGATCCTGTCTCATGAGCATATTATTAGTAACCAGTCATTAATTATAAAATGTTTAAAATGTGGTGGAATGTTTATTAGATCATGTTAGGGGTGGCATTATTGTATTGTGGGTGGATACAGCATCCCAAAAGGTTGTACCAGGTTAAAGCCAACCCACTAAGATTATATTCTGGGTGGAGGCACTCTGTATTTTATTATCTTGGGAAAGAACCAGACTACAGCTAAAATAGGAACTCAGGCCCCTCAACCTTGTTAGTGGCCACCAAGCCAGGGGTAGTAGCCCTTGATATAATGGCGCCAGGGTTACACACAGATAATGTGCTTCCCTTCCTTACATATCCAGAAAGATTTGTAATAGGTTTCACAGAGATTATGGAACAGTTCTCCAGGTTCTCTGGGTATAAACTGAACCTGGGTAAATAGGAGGTCATGTATATTGGAGGTAGACAACAGAAGTGGGGAAACACCCATTTTAAAGTGGTGTCTTCTGTCATAAAGTATCTGGGGATAAAGGTGGGTCCCACACTGACTTCCCTATACCAGTTGAACTATGCTGTCATCCTCAGAACAGTTAAGGGAGATCTTGTCTGGTGGAAGGTGCTCCCAATTTTGTGATTGGGAAGATGGAACTTGTTAAAGATAAAGGTTCTCCTGAGAATGATTTACCCTGTTCAGATGCTTCCTGTGGGGCTAACCAAGAAGAACCTTCACTGGTGTGAGGTGGGATGCTATGATTATCTGTGGCAGGGAAGGAGACTGGGGGAGAGATTGCACAGACTAAAGCAACCCGCTAGCAAAGGGTGGCTTAAATTCCCAGACCTTGCACTCTACCACTGGATGGCACAGCTGAGGATTCCTAGGGAGTGGATGATGCATAAAGAGGCAGCTAGTTGCGTATCCCTGGAAGGGGGGGGAGTGTCAGAATAGCCTTCGCTCCTTACCTGCAAAAGGGAGCAGGAAGCAAATATAGATCAAAAGAGGAGGTCATTCACACTCTCAAGATATGGTAAGCAGCAATGAAGAAATTTTGGGAAGGGAAAGATAACACACTCTTTGCACTGATATGTGCTAACCCAAAATTTCTCCCAGGTATCGGTGACACAGGGTCTAGCTTATAGCACCTGCAAGTCAACAGGTGGAAATTCTACTCCATCTCGTTCATTCTCCATGGCAGGGATAGGGTTAAGCTCCAGAGTTCCTCTAGGTGCATCTCCCTGTTATATTCCACCAGTTTCAATGCCAAGCACAGCAGAGGGTTCACAGGACTCTACCACTGCTGCAACCTGCCCCACCCCAACATCCATGAAGGCAAAACCAGTGGCACCCACCCCCTGTTTCAAAGATGTAGCTCTGCAAATGTAATCCCCCATGTGGTCAAGTAGTACCCCATCCCTGATCAGTAAACCACCAAGCAAACACCCCCATGAAGTACTGTAGTACCCCACCCCCATTGTCAAACCACCATGTCAAACACTCCCATGTTGTCCTGTACTCCACCCCACACTGTGATTGCTGGTCCGTGTTATTTTAGTAATTCTCTAGGAGTCTAGTAGCCCCCCCATCACCAGTCCCAGTTGTGTAACCCACTCTCATCAGTGGCCCAATGGCCCCCCAATGCCTGATTGCAGTGCTAGATCCCTCCCTGTGATGGTGTCTGGCACTCCCCCAACATTCTCCACCACCTCTAGCCACCATCCTCCATGCACAGACAATGAACTTTTGACTATGTACGAGTTTGTACTTAGTCAAATGTGCACTGGCTGTGTAAGGAAGTCAGTGGCTGCTGGTGGCGATGAGTGGTAGGGGAGTGCCAGCTGCCATCATGGGGGAATGGGGGTTGGTATTGAAACTGGAGGCTGGGAGGGCTTGCTTGACTACTGATGAGACTGGTTACACAACTGGGACTGCTGACTGGGGGAGGCACTAGATGCCAGGGAATTACTAAAACAGTCTAGACTGGTGATTGGTATGGGTGGTGGACTGCAGGACTATATGGGGGTGTTACATGGCAAAGTGGTGATCAGAAGGTAGGGAACTACTGAACTACATGGGGAGGCTTACACTGGGAGAGTGGTGATCAGATGTGGGGAAATCACCATACTACCAGGAGGTTGATTTCACATAAGCAGTATGGCAATGAGGGATGGTGAAATCCCCATTTGCTCCTGGCCTGTAATGAGGCCATAATGAGATGCAAATGACCCCATAGTACCTTACCTGTATGTGTGGGCTTATTTGCATGGGTGAGGCAGAATATGGCAGATTGCTCCACAGGAGTACTTGCCATTTATGAGCACTAAACGCTCTTTTGCTCCTGTCATCTCTGTAGCTCTCTATTGGCCACATACCTCATGTGGCCCGAAGGGGGTTACTGTTTGCTACAACAAATGGGCTGGTACCAGCCTCCTTTGGTTGGTGCATTGGAACATGCCTGTAGCCCTCGCTATGTGCTTCAACCATCATTCAATATACCTGCAGTTTGTTGCGGCACTGATTTACTCCTGCAGCAAACTTCCGTGAGCACAAACCAAGATCTTTGAAAATCCTGTCTCCTACCACGCTTGAGAGAGAGAGAGAGAGAAAGAGAGAGATGGAGAGATCATTGTAATATGTTTACAATATGTGTTCTGAATAGTTTGAAGTATAACTTTTAGCAGTACCTGTGCATCGTGTTATGCCAATGAAGTTCTGAGAGAGAGATTTAAAGAGAGAGAGAGAGAGAGAGAGTTAAGGAGCTAGTGTACTGCCTAAAACTAATATTAGTAATGCATATAAAAGCAGTCAACTATTACCTTTCATATCTGAGATACTTTTTCTTTTCCCTTAGGTTATTTAGAATACTTTTTTTCACCTGCTGTTAGTAGGTGTGATGTACGAAACAGCACTCTCCATGGCAGCTGGCATAACTAGCTTTGTTCCTCCTATTACATCATCAAGCTTGTGACCACATTGACAGTGACATCCCAGCTAGTTAGCAAGAATCACTCAGCAACTGCCAGGTCAGTCACCTGTGATGTCACTGCCAGTGAGGTAACAGTGCTGATGATGCAGTGGGGGGCATACAGTTAGACATATCAGCTGCCAGGCAGAGTACTATTCCACATAACCAGTATTATAGTGGCACAGAAAACTTTCCAATGAGCAAAAGGAAAAAGAAAAATAATCCAGGAAAGAAAAGTTACAGCTGTCTACTTTTCAAAATTTGTATCATTCTTCAGTCTGCTATTTTTGGTTCTACTAGCTGTTTAAGATGTGACTTGCTCTGTGTCAGAAAGAATCTGAGAGTGACTGGATTCCAGGTCCCTCAAGTTCATGACTAGATATTCTGACTATAGACTGCCCTCTAAAAGCATGTCATGTTTGTGATACAAAATAATTCATACATTAGAAAGTTGTTTGTTCATTTGTGTAACCACCCAGTCTCCTGGGGTTACTAGAATCCCATCAGTGTCAGTGCTAGGTAGGGAAGACAGGTGGTGAATAACTGATTAAATGGTTTTTCACCTGCTCCTTCTCTGTTTACTTGCTCTCAGCTGAGATGACAGAGGTGATGTCATTTAGAACTCTCACAGCAGCATAAGCCACGGCAGCTGGCTGTGAGTGGGGAGTTTTAGAACCTTCAGCAGTGTTCTGAGTGAAGTTCAACGTAAGCAGTTGGAGGAGTGAAGAGCTGCAGTGTGGGCTCTGTGGGGAGAGCCTATTTTCTCACCCTAGTGCTGAGAAACATCTGCCTACCAAGAGAAGTGGTGGTATACAGAGAACCATGACTGGGATGTTAACATACCAGGGTGCACAACCTTCAGGAGAGACAGGGAGGGGAGGGGAGAAGAGGGTGAGGAGTAGTTCTCTACGTAAGAGAAGGGATAAAAGCAACAGAACAAAAGAGTAAACAGGGAGGCGAGGAGGCACTGTCGGTCACCTTAGAGACTGGAAATGGCACCACAATCTGCACAGGGGTTGTATACAGACCCCCATCTCAGGGAGAGAGAATGGACAAGGATATGATAGAAGGCATCCTTAGGATGGCAGAGAAAGGGGATATACTGTTGATGAGGGACTTGAATATGCCACGTGTTAACTGGAGCACCTTTGCTGCAGCCACATTCAAGAGCAGGGCCATTCTCAATGCCCCTACAGGTGGCATGACTCAGACAGCTAGTTTTGGAACCCACTCATGAGGGAACAATCTTAGACCTCATATTCTCAAATGGGGACAGTGAGAGGATCTCAGATCTAGACACGGGTAGCCATCTGGGAACAAGTGACCACCAAACAGTGTGGTTCATGAAAAACTCAGCTACAGAGTCAAGCCATACAAAAGTGAAGGTACTAGACTTCAGGAAGGCTGACTTTGGCAAGATGGGAGAGTGCCTTAGAAAAGCACTAGCAAACAGGCTAGAAAGAGGGATGGAGCAACAATGGGGGAAACATCAAAACTGCCATCACAGAGGCAACAAGCATTTGTGTGAAGCAAATAAGCAAATCAAAATAAAAGAAAAAGCCACTATGGTTCTCAAAAGAGGTGGCAGGGAAGGTTAGGGAGCAAAAGATAGCATTTAAGGAGTATAAGGAAACATAGAAGGAGCAGGACAGAGAACTGTACCAGTTAAGGCAGAAGGAAGCAGGGAGGGAAGTCAGAATTGCAAAGGCCCAAACTGAGGAAAAGATAGCCAACTCGGTTAAGAAGGGGGATAAAACCTTTTATAGGTACATCAGGGAGCGTAGAAAGACAAAGGGAGGGATAGTGAGGCTGAATAGAATGGACAGTGGGTGGGCAGAGAGGGACAGTGAAAAAGCAGGGATACTGAATGAATACTTCTGCTCAGTATTCACAAAAGAGGAGGAGGGTAGGTGCCTAATCCAATTAACAGAAGCACTCTGGATATGGGGATCGATCCCTGTCCTTTCAGAGAAGAAAGGGTTCTGAAAGAACTCTTAAAACTGAAGGTGAACAAAGCAATAGAGCCTGATGGAATTCACCCCAGAATTCTAAAAGAATTAAGGGGAGAACTAGTGACACCACTGGCTACCCTTTTTAACAAATCGTGGGAGGATGGTGTGGTACCTGAGGACTAGAGGAAGGCAGATTTGAGTCCCCGTCACAAAAGTGAGAGCAAGACAGAGGCAGGAAACTACAGACCTGTCAGTTTGACCTCTGTGGTAGGGAAAGTGATGGAATCACTTCTGAAGGAAAGAATTGTTGAGTACCTAGAGGCCAGTGGGGCACAGGACCCAAGGCAGCATGGGTTCACAGCGGGAAGGTCGTGTCAGATGAACCTAATTGATTTATTTGACTGGGTGACCAAAGTAGTAGACCAGGGAGGGGCTATGGACATGGCCTACCTAGACTTTAGCAAGGCATTTGACACAGTCCCACACAAAAGATTAATAATCAAATTAACCAGCCTGGGAGTGGGTCCCAGGGTGGTAGCCTGGGTAAAACACTGACTGGACAACAGGACACAGAAGGTAATTGTAAATGGAGTCCACTCTGAAGAAAGGGGGGTTACTAGTGGGGTACCATAGGGTTCAGTACCCGGTTCAATCCTTTTTAATGTCTTTATAAGTGACATTGCAGAGGGACTGGAAGGAAAAGTATACCTCTTTGAGGATGACACAAAGATCTGCAACAGGGTTGATACACAAGGAGGCGTGGAAAGGATGAGAAGGGACTTGGCAAGGTTGGAGGAATGGTCAGAAGTATGGCAGCTTGGATTCAATACAAAGAAGTGCAAAATAATGCACCTGGGAAACAAAAACACAGGGGAAGATTACACATGGGGGGTAGTAACAACAACAAAAATGGAAAGGAACCCGGGGGTAATCATATCAGATGACCTTAAGGTTGGCAAACAATGTGAGAAGGCAGTAAGGAGGGCTGGGGGGATACTGGGATGTACAGGGAGAGGCATCACCAGCAGAAAACAGGAAGTTGTTATCCCTCTGTACAGACAGTTGGTGAGACCCCATCTAGAGTACTGCATCCAGTTCTGGAGACCCCATCTCCGCAAGGACAAAGACAGGATGGAGGCAGTCCAGAGGAGGGCAACTAAAATGGTGCAGGCTCTGCAAGAGAAGCCATATGAGGAAAGACTAAAGGAGCTTAATATGCATACCCTTGAGGAAAGGAGGGAGAGGGGGGACATGATAGAAACTTTTAAGTACCTCAGTGGAATCAATAAAGTCCAAGAGGGTAGCATCTTTCAGAAAAAGAGATGTGCAAGAACAAGGGGACACAATTTGAAGATAGAGGAGGGGCGGCTCACAGGCAATGTGAGGAAGTATTTTTTTCACAGAGAGGGTGGTGGACAAATGGAACAGCCTTCCTGAGGAGGTTGTGGGGTCTAAAACTGTGGGAGAATTCAAGAATGCATGGGACAGACATAAGGCAATTCTTGTGGGGGGTAGGAAGAAATAGGCTGTTGGTTAACTAGGATCTGCAGCTTATCCTGTAGGTAGGGAAATGGGCAGACTAGGTGGGCCAAGCAGTCCTTATCTCCTGTCAAAGTCTATGTTTCTAAGAAACTATTGTCTAGCAGGAGTTCCTGATTTTTCATCCCCTGTGAGATGACAAGGACTGCTAGGATGGATCCGAGGGGCAATCCCCTATTTTGATCCAGGACTTTGAAGCTACCTGTTTGTGTACCAACTGTGAGTAATCTGACTTTGTGCTTCCCAGGAGTAAAGTACCTGTTTCTTTGGGGGTGTACTCTGATAAAGGGAAATGTACACCAGTTCTGTTCTAAGTTGAGACTGTTCTCATGCTTTTAAAGTTGGCTGACAATCTTGGCGTCCCCAGAAAGACTTGGCACATTGTTCAGGACTTTAGTTCTACACTCAGAAGTAATGTTTTCTGATGCAGGGATGTGAAAGACATTCCAGGATGCATAATGCTAACTGTTTTATTATAAGTTGAGGTGTAACTCTGAAATAATGGCTGAGTATGGATATGGAAGCAAAAGGTGGGCAGCCCCCCATCTGGAGTGACCAATTCAGCACTTCAGGTTCCATAAGGGCGTCTGTTTATTCAGGACATGGTGGCCAATGCCTGATGAGAAAGTTTACCCCCTGGTGTGGGCTGTGCTAATTTTGAGCACCAGTGTGCTCCGTCATGGCCAGTGCCACATTGCCAAAAATTTAAGTCCTATGCCACATGGGAATCATGTGCTAGGTTGTGGCCAGTGCCACTAGAAGAAAATGTGTATTTCAGCTGAGGTCACTGCTGCTGAAGAGAGTTCAAGGTCTTACGCAATGTGGGATGCATGGAGTTTCTGTCTGATACAGAGTTCTGGTGTTCTGCCATTGCATTGTGACATGATGCGTGAACCTTGGGGGTCCACCTTTTCTTTTTTGCGTACCATCTTTGGAATAAAGTCACACTCTAGAACCCCAACCTGGCTTGGACATTCTTGTAACTGCTTCTGGAATTACTGGGTAGCACTGCAGAAGTACAGACCTAGCATAGCCCTAGCAAAATGTTCTCTCCTCAGGACCTGGGTTTATTATGGTCATTTGTGTAATTTAGTTTTGTACACCCCCACCCCTTTCTGACCTCTAGAAATAACTAGCCTGTTATACATTCCCAAAGCTAGGGATGGTACTGATTGTCCAAAGTAGTTTGGGCACCCAGTTGAGGGTACCAAGGGGTAACTTACTGTGTAAAGTAGCCGGGGGGGGGGGGTTACATTTGCAAGTTTCCGCATGTACTGTATCAAGAGCAGGAATGAATGTTTTCAGTGCCAGGCATTCTCAAGAGAATGTGAGACATCTAAACTTAGATGTGCTGAGTTTTTTTACTGCGGTCACATGAGGTTATATGAACAAATGGTATTCTAAGGTAAATTATGTTTAACAACATAATTGTTAGGTAGATGTTACCAGCAGTGCAATCTTGTCACAGTTTATTAGTCCTTTGATACTTTTTAAATGTTGCAAGTTACTGGAAGGAAATATGCCTTCGGGCCCTAGTTCAATTCAGATGCACAGAACACCCTATCATAATGAACACTGGGGATTTAAAATTGAAGTTTATGATGAATACTATACTACATTGAAATTAAACTTGCAGTTAAACCATATGGGGCTTCCAGTGCATGACAAGATATAGAGGGTAGCAGCATGTTTATACAACCTATCGAATGTATAGTCACAACTCTGACAGCTGAAAACCAGACACAGTCTCAGCTTTGGTCACTGTTTTCAGGCCTGCAGCCTTCTCAAGTAACAAACTCCTACTGCCCTTCTGAGCCAGGATTCACAAAGGGAGCGCAAAGTGAGCGCAAAAGGTTGCACTGCAGTTCCCAGTTGCGTTGGTGGGCAACAGAGTTATTCACAGTGGGATAGCCTGGTGGGCTATCAGACTGTGAATAGGGGCCAGCAGGAGGCAGCACTAACCCAGAAAAAGCAGAAAAATACCTGGTTGCACTGTCCCCACAGTCAGCCAGAAAAATGGCCCTGCAGCCAATAGGGCTCAGGCACTAAAGAGCTATTCAGGAAAGCAGGCACGCAAATGAGCCCATTGGGCATGCCAAGCACTAGAGGCTGTTAGCATGCAAATTATAGGCCCATTTACATGCCAGCAGTGTGTGATTGTGGCCCCCTGTAATCCAAGCCTCATGCAGCTGCATTCCCTCATAGTCCAGTGTTGCCCACCCCCACCTCGATTGCGGACCCAATGGCAAGTAAGAAGATAATTCCATAGTGTAGTGTCCCTCCCTGGTCCCTAATGCTCCATTTCTCACCCAATCATTAAAATACTTTTTTCCATAATGTAGTGTCCCACCCCGGTTTCCAGTCACTCCATTATCCAACCAATCATTAAAAACAATTCTTTCCATAGTGTAGTGTCTCATTGAACCAATGGGCTTGCACTATTTACTGTAAGCTGTCATTACGGGTTAGTCGATGGGCAGCCATGGAGGGGTGAGGAGGGCTGTGCTGCTCACGACGGGTGGCCATGCTGGGGTAGGGGGAAGTGGGGGGTGGTCTGTGACTACTTGTGTGGGTGGGAGTTGTGTGGGGCCCACTACACTAAGGAAAAGTTTTCATTTTCATTTTGGGTGGGAGATTGGGTAATGGGAAGGGAACCTACACTATGGTATATTGTTTTGTTATTCCCGGGTGGGCATCGGGGACAGGGGCAGGACCCTACACTATGGAAAAGGATTTATTTCAGGAAGAGGTGGGGAACTGGGTGATCAGGGATGGGGTGGGACTGCAACACTATGGAAATAAATATGTTTACTTATGAGGAGGGTAATGGAGTGATTGGGGACCAGGGTGGGAAACTACACTATGGAAAATACTTAATTACATTATCGGGTGGGTAATGGGGCGATCAGGGACTGGGGTAATGCGCTATACTATAAAAACAATTATTTTTATGATCAAGTGGGTAATAGAGCAATAAGGGATTGGGGTGGGACATTACACTATGGAAAATACTTAATTACATTACCGGGTGGGTAATTGGGTGATTGGGGTCTGGGGAGGGGGATGGGGGGCCAAAGTTCCTCTGCCAACCACTAGGGTTGTGCCGATTACCGCTAGCTTATTCTCAGTGGTAATTTACTCCACGCAAGGCCCTTGCATGGAGCAAATCCTTTGTGAATGGGGTTGTGGGGATATGTGGGTCCTCTCCCCCTCATTTGCATTGCGGCCCCCTTGACTACTTTGCCACGGTGCAAACCCAGTTTGTGAATACTAGCTATTTAGAAAGCCCAGTTTTCCCCAGGCAAATTGGGATTGTGCCCGGGCAAAGCTTTGTGAATCCTGCCCCTGGTCTTCTGTTCTGGGACTGACACAGCAGCATGCAGGCCCTGCAACCCCTAAACATCTTAACGCCCTCTATATACAAACCTCCTGAAGATTCACAAGACCTCCTGATAACAAGCATTTGTCAGTGCTGAATGTTTGCTTGTGTGTATGTATGTACAGTGCAGGTATCTGGCACTGACAGTGCAATGACTAAATCTAACAAAGTAAATGGCATGAGTTATAACAGTGAAATTGTCATGATTCAGAAATGAAGAAGTTCATACATAACATTGTTGTTTTCTTGCATTTTGACCATGAATTTTCAGAATTCTAGTTTTTATTGCCCAGCACACGAACATGACATGTGCCATTTATGAATTGTGAACTGAATGACTGCAAAAACAGATTTGGGAGGGGATTATTTGACGATGACAGCTGCCAAGTTCATTCGATGATGGTAGAAAACATAAGTATGTAGAAAATATGGGTTCAAAAGGTGAAATGAATGCAACGTTATGAGTGAACATTGAACAATGTTAATGTTTGTTCTTATGTCAATGTGTGTTCTAACTTTGTTTTGGTTTTTTCAATTTTGACCTCAGCTGTTCAACACGGTCATTTTATTACACCACCTTATGAACATGACAAGTCTCATCTATGAAACTGTGTCCAAAATGTCATTTTGCGGCACAAGTGTGAAAAGACATTTTGGACTGGAAGTGAAATATAACATACCATTTTCAAGAGGTGGGGTACAAAAATGCGGTTACATGTCCCGATAGTGAAAATAACAGAGCGACTTGCTAAACAGCGAGTGCAACCTGCCAAAAACCAGTTCAGCACACCTCAACAAATGCCAAACATCAAGTCGGTGAAAATTTAAATATTTATTTTATGCGAGACGCTGTACTTATACTAAAATAATCACCTCGAAGGGGGCAGAACTGGAGGAAAAAAGAGGGACTGAGGACTTAAATTAACATGGATGCCTGAAAACAAAAAAAGGAAACTGCACCTCGACACACTCCTGAACCCAGGACCACCAGCACTGCAGTCCATGTCCCTCCCCGCTATACTAGGTGGGTAGCTCAGTGGAGTGATGTTCCACAGACCCATTTAGCCCATCCCACTACTCCCTCCCTTCCATCGCTATTCCTTCCCCTCACTGTTGTTCCTCTCTTCCCTCGCTATTCCCTCCATACGCTATCCCGTCCCCATCGCTGATCTTAAAGCGCTCAGTTGTGAGTTGCTCAGTTTGGTTTGCTATTATCATGGGATACCCAAAAATGCCTATGCAGAAAATGTGGGGTCAAAATCTGGTAAAACTGCAAACCTAGGAACAAACATTAAAGGATTTCAGTGTTTCTTCATAACTTCGTTGTTTTGAGATTTCAACCCCAAATTTTCAACATTGTCTTTTTATCACCCCACATTATGATCAACATAGATGAGTGGTTTTAAATTCTGTCCAAATGGTGATTTTGTTAAGCAACTACAAAAACATGTTTCAGAGGTGATATTATTTATTTAGTTTTTGTTGACTGGGTAAGTGCTGTAGACAAAGCAATGGCTATTTTCAGACATGACCCAGGAGGTTACAGAGTTGTAGTACCTGTACAACATTAGAACAATCAGTCAGCAGAAAACAATACAATACAGTGTCAGGAAGGATGACGTACAAAGAAGTTGAATGCCTCCACAGAGGATGCCTCCCTCAGAACTCTTGGTAGGGAGTTCCATAGAACTGATCAAGCCACTTGAGAGAAGGAGCTACAGGGCTGTCCTAATGGTCAGTCACGTGAGTGTTGCTGCAGAACACTCCCTCCCAGGTGGAAGGTAGCCATACTCCACAGTCAGACGGAGATGGGATGTTCTACGAACTAGAACCAAAAACTTTAGAAGAAAAGTTTTTGAAAAAAGATAAGTTATTTCTGAACTTCGGAATAATGACACCTAGAAAAGTCGGTAAAAACATGGCAGCCAGTAATAAGACAAAACAATTTAAATCTATGTCTACGAGGAACACTGCGTCCCTGGTTCTGAAAACCAAAAAAACGCTAATGGTACCTTAAATGTTTCTCTGGAAACCCCAGGAACCTCTTCACAATTGTTCACAATTTTTCTTCAGCTGGACAAACCACAAGCTAAACCAAGAATATTTTGACTCCTGAACAAGAAAAACACCTGAAGTAAGACGCTCAACCACCATGCCAGGTGGAAGCTCTAATAACTTAGGTGCAGCTAGTAATGAACAGGTAACACTGAGCATTACAGAACCAACGGTGAGATGGTTGTTGGCTGAAACCATCAAAGAAATACCTGCCATGCTGTCAGAAGAATTTGATATGCCTGACTGCTTAATAAACCCAATGGATTCTACAGAAAAAGAGGCTTTACAAGATTTAACTTTGCCAAAGCACCCTGCGAACTCTGTATCTGCTGTGTTGACAGCTGAAACACTCTAAAAGACTTTAGAACACATCAACCCAGCAGCTTCTGGCCAAGATCAAGTGAAGATTCTACCTCACGTATCCGATAAGGTACACTTTTTTCCTAAATGAAAATCCATCTAATACTAGTAATAAAATTCCCAAACTAACTGACTCTAGCTCCCATAAAGGTCCAAACTACCCAGTAGATGAACCCTCTCAATGGGCAAAAAATGTAATACTGCAAATGAATAATTTATCTAACCAGATGGAACACCTTATGAACTTGCAAGATAAGTTTGAAAATTACTTTTCACAAACTCAGAAATTGTCACTGAAAATGCTACTTTAAAAAAAGAAGTGCAAGATTTGCAAAAACAGTTAATCATGTGTTAGAAGCCAATAAACCAACTGAGAGGCAATTAAATAATCTGGAGAAAGACAATGTTGACCTTAAAAATAAATAGCTAGACTTTGAAATGGAGCCTGCAGAAAAAGAAAAATGTAAGGATCTTTGGAGTTCCGGAGTCTTGGGACAGTGTAAAATGTTTGAGAGAGTCATTTCTACAAATTGCAGCTGCCTCCTTAAACAAACAACCCACAGAAATGTCTTTCGCAATAGACCGTATTCATAGAGGGCTGCATTCCAGACCTGAGGACACTGCACCACCGAGACCTAGCATTCTAAAATGTTTACGCTCAGCAGATAAAGATTTGTTAATGTCTGCCATGTATAAAAAGAACAAAATTCATCTTATGGGAGCACAAATATCTATTTTCAATGACCTGCCACCTGAACTAGTTGCTGAATGGAAGAAATTTAACTTCATAAAAACCAAGCTATGGCAGAACAATATAAAAGTTGTGAATATATGAATATATTTCCTGCAAAATTAAGGGTGATAATTGATGGGACTAGGTACACTTACGAAACACCCCAAGAAGCTTTGAAAGGCCTCCAGAATCCCTTGCCACAAAATTTTTCAATAAATGTCTTTGACACTGCTATCACTGGAATAATTATAGAGATGCAGACCACTGGGGAAGGGGAAGATATTCTATTAGATGGAAAGGTTTGCAGTTCCGAATGAACGGTATCAAATGTGATGCAGTTGAAGCTAATGATGATTTTTTTCTGTTATAGTATTATAGTTGGTGTAAACTCTTTGGTTATAACAATGAACACATTCCCAGGCAAAGTTAAGAGAGATTATTTGACTACACTTAGAGTACCTATAGAGATACTGACTGTTGGAGGTGGGGGGGGGTAATTAATTTTTCTGCAGCATAAGTTGTTATAAGGGCTTGCAGTTCCAAATGAACTGTAGGATAGGTGATGCAATTGAAGTTATTAATGTTTTTTTCTGGTCAGTATTCTAACTTGTATTAGTTATGGGGAAGGGGAAGGGGTATGTCTATGCTGGTGAAGTTATTGAATTTAGAAAGGAAATATATATCATTCTGTACTTATTTGATCGCTTTCTTTACTGTTATAAGATGGCTAATAGACAGAATATAAAGATTGTTTCCATAAATGTAAATGGGATTAATTCCCCCATCAAGAGGGTACACATGCTAAAATACTTAAAAACAAACAAAACTCTAATATAATATGTTTACAGGAAACACACTAGAAAGTAAAGAAATGTGGGGGGCATGGCAAGCCAAGAGAGAAGAATGGATGTAGTTGCAGAGCTCCAGGCCCATCCACATATTATCAGTACCATCCATTATCAGATACCATCTGGAAGAACACCACAAGTGACTAAATAAAGTTCTCTTTATGGCTACTCTTAAAAAATCCAAGAAAAATCAAGCCCATTTAAATTTCCAGCCCACCGCGACCAGCAGATTGTTAGGCCTGGATCCCCCACATAGTCAAGCGGCCTCTCCTGATATTTAGCATGAGATGCAACGACCCGTCGCCAGCACTGACCCACAACAAGCATCACCGGTACCATAAAGAATCTAATTCAAGCCTTAAAGTTCGATCTTATGCATTAAATGTGGGCAGGCTTTGAAAACATTGGAGCCCTACTCACTCACCAGCAGCAGACAGTTAATACACTGGGGGATACAGTTGAGAGTCACTTGGGCAGGCTGAATGAACTAGAGCACTGGTTCAGTGTGCAGGAAGACTCCCATTCGAGGCTTGATACCTCGCTATAAGCAGCCCTCAAAGAAATAGACTGCCTGAAGGCTACTCTGGACGATCATGAGAATTGTGAGAGGTAATGCAATGTCCAGGTAGCAGGCTGCCTGAGGGAACAGGGGGCGAATTGCGGGGCCTTTATAGGTCATGGCTCATTAAGATACTCAAGCTCTCAGAAGCAGGCACACTGGAGATCCAGGGGGCTCATCTGTCTCCGGGGCATTGCCCAGGGTCAGAGGAGCGACCCCGTCATTTAATTATTAACTTTCTTTGATATCAGGACCGGCAGACAGTGCTGGATGCTGCCCAGACGATGGACACGATCATAGTGAAGGGGAAGCAAGTAAGCATATTCCCGGACTACTCCAGGAAACTTCAAATGCAGCAACAGGCTTTCAATGCAGTAAAGAAAAAACTGCATGAGATCAACTGCCTGTTTGCCATGGTCTACCCAGCACGCCTAATTGTCAGGCCACAGAACCATGAGGCCTAAGCTTCTACAGATCCAGGAGTGATGATGGCTTATGATACCTAGGAACTGGGGCAGAAAGAATAAGAAATTGGCTTTCACTCTAGCAGCACCTGAGCTGGTCTGACAAGGTACTGCACATACTTCTGGCTTGAGCATCTGAAGTGGTTGTGGGAACCTGAGGGGATGAGGGGCTTTACTTTTGCCTAGTCTATGGTCTGTAATGCAGTTTTCTACGGCCTACAATGGCTGGATCGGGATGGCCTAATCCCCGATATGGGCTCTGGTAGACTGCCCAGAGAGCCCCATTTCCTAATTTGCTGGTAGGCAGGCAATTGAGGCAGGCTCTGCATTTACCACCACTACACAAAGCGCAGAGGACTGTAAAACACAAACTACCTATAAAGTGCTTCCATGAAACCTAGACAAGGGTCCTCCTACCAAGCCAGAAATCAGTATAGTTTGAATGAGCATCGAGCATTTGGTCTCCATAAAAATTTTACAAAATGATCACTTAATATTTTGAGCACTTTCTTTCACATGTAATTCTTTTCATTCGAGAGTGGATCTGTACAGAGCCCTAAAAGGATCTGTATTGGTTAATTGGTGACCGATAAAGTGACATTCATAATCAGAAATTTCTCTTGTAAAATCCAGTCTTTTTCTTTAGGCCTTAACTGACTGAAATACTATTCTCCAGACCCAAAAAGCATGATCTGGCTTAAAGACGCCAGGGCAGAAGAGCCTTGATCAAGGAGACACATATGCAGGAAGAAGTGCATAAATATCTCGGACTGTCATGCTCTTTTATTTACTTTTGCCATGAAGTGCAGTAATGGCTTTGCTTAACATTGGAAGAACAAAATGCCCTCTTTGTTTATGTTTATTAAAGGTTGAAATTTAGCAAAGTATGGGGTGTTACATTAACCACTTACTGCTGCAGGATGCAAGAGTTTTATTTTCAGTGGCTTGGAGGGTGAAAATCTGGAATTTTGTATATGCTTTGAGGGTGTTCAAAATGTTAATTTAGATTAGTCAATAACTTTGGGATGTGAATACATTCCTGGGGGGGGACTGTGGGGGGGGGATGCTCTGCGGTGTCGAGGCCCGCTCTCCATATGACTAGACATACTTGGTGAGGAGAGCTCACCCTACTACAGAACTTGTCAGTTAGAGCAATTAAAGGGGTAAACTGAGATATGCATACTTGGTAACGTGGTGGCTGTGAAGGGGGACCCCACCAGGGGGTTACCGGAACCTCATGACCCAACAGAGGGGTGTATGCTCCACAGGAATAGTTTGAAAAGGAGGGTTGCCTGTAGTTGGAGTGGTCTTGATAACTGATCATGGGAGCCCTGCATATGGAAGAGCCATGGGTACCCCCTCTGCCCTCTGCCTTACTCCGTGCTGCCACTAGGCAACAATTGGCACCGTGGAATAACACTAGAGTCTAGTACACTTAGTGAATGAAGGATGGGTCCCACGGCACAACCATGATGAGTAGTGGGTCCTGGGGAAGAATTCCCAAAAATATGAAGTTGGTAAGGGGGGCGGGGATGAAATGGACTACAGTTACGTCTAGGGTTATATTCTATTTTTTTACTACCATATATTAAGTGGAATTGGAGAATGGGGAAGGGGAGGGGAGGGGAGGTGTAAGGGACAGATTAAGTGAGGGGGTATAGTTCAATGAGGGAAGTTCTAAATGTTTTAGTTTTAGTAAGTTAATGGTTCGAGTTTTTTAAGTTTACTGTAAAAGGTTAAACAGGTTGGTTAAACAAAACAGCAGCAGACAGCATATGGCGTTGTAAACAGGGCCATTCAGCAAAACATGTTTTCAGTTGTTGCCATATATTCAAAAGTATCAAAATGTGTTTTCTAAAATGTATAACTTGAAATGTTATGGGTTTGAAAACAATGGTTAAAAGAAAAAGAGTCTGGAGCTAGTTAAAGAACCAAAAAGGTGATATCAATTTCTTACAAGAAATTCATTTAACAAAGGAAGAGACCTGTAGACTGGCAGGCTCCTGGGTGGGTACTCTCTTGGTCTCTCCCTTCACATCCAGAGTGAGAGGGGTGGCTATTTGGCTAAGACCTTGCCTTAGGGCAGAAGTGCACAGCGTAGTCTCTGACCCTCAGGGTAGAAGCTTAACTGTTACTATTGAAGAGAATAGACTTACTCTAATCTCAGTCTATGGTGCAAATATCGATGACCTTGAATTCTTTCACCACCTGGCAGTGGTGTTAGCACCCTTCCAAGACAATATCATTGTGAGGGGAGATTTTAATACATATTGGGACTGATGTTTGGACCATTCGGGGGGATGGGGAAGGCCCCCACCGAGGAGCTCGGCAGCACTCCAAAAAATGGCCAGTGAGAGGGCATTGCAGGAGGTCTGGTGGCGCACCCACCCTCACAACAAGGAATACTCCTATTACTCACATATGCATAAAATAGACACCAGACTAGATTACTTTTTAGTCTCCTCGAACATACTTCGAGGTCTTGTGTCGGCCGAGAATGGTCCGATACGTATATCTGACCATGCACCACTAGAATTTGCATTAAACGAGCCGGCCCACTGGCACAAGCGTTTGGATTTCTGCTACCGGTGACCTGGGTCTGAACAGCCAGGTCAGCCGGAGGGCTGAGCCGGGGAGAAGGATCGAGTGTCCCACGACTGCTCTCCTCTCGGGGAGGGTGCAGGATGTCGCCGATGCATGGGGGACACCTGGTGGAGGCCATGAGTACCTCAGCATACGGGACAGCAAGGTTACCAAGGGGCAGGATGGATGCAGGCGTCATTGCACATTCCCGCCCCTCTAAAAAGGGGAGAAAATCTAAAACCTTCCTCTTGCCGCCTTAATGATGCCCGCCTCTCGGGCTGCTATCGGCTCCCCAGGCCGACTCCCGCCCTAACCCGTTGTTCGTGGCACTTTAGGGGAGATGGGTGCCATGTCTCACCCTGGGGGCAGAACTAGGGGTCCCGGAGTACAGCTCATGGGGATGTCAGCTGAGGGGTCCGTGACCGGTGGATGACACGGCGAAAAAGGAGGGGGGCGCAAAAAGTATAAAAAAAAAAAAAGAATTTGCATTAAACATGGGCCAGAGACCCCCTCCGAGCAGGCAGTGGAGGTTGGATCCCACCCTGTTGATCTCTCAGGCCTTTAAGGCATACAGCTTCAAAAATATACAGGAATTCCTAACACACAACAGAGTAGGAGATACAACAGCATCTCCCACATGGGGAGCATTAAATGCATATCTTAGAGGGGCCACAATAGCTTTTGCCTCTCACCAGCGGAGGGGGACACTGAAAGATGAGGAGGCTCTGGTGGAGCAAATCCAGGCCTTGGAAAGGGAAAGGATGGTGGGCAGAGAGTCAGACAAGGAGGGCTTGCTGAAGGTTTTAAAGGGGAGACTGACCCAGTTGTCAGCCCACTGTATAGAAAGGGATATCATTAAAAGCCAGGGCAGGGAATGATTTTGAAGGGGACAGGACAGGTAAATGGTTGGCATGAAAGGTGAAAAAACAGGTGGTGGAGAGAGTGATTCTGACCATTGAGGATAGCTAGGGGGTACAGACCTTGGACCCGCTAACAACTAATGAGATGTTTAAGGCCTTCTACGAATCTTTATATACTTCTGAAGTTCCTAGGGATGTGGATCCAGACAGCTTCCTTAAAGGTGTCCCACTGACGTCCCTGGACCCTGAGAAGAGTGAGGAGCTTGACAGCCCCGTCATCCTTTCGGAGCTAAAGCAGGCCATATGGACCTCTAACGTCGGAAGGGCCCCGGGGCCGGATGGAATTCCCATGAAGTTCTATAAAATATTTTGGAGTGACATCCATAATATTCTCATGTTAATGGTACAGGAGCCACTGAAGGGGGGAGTGCTCCCTCATTTTTTGCAACTTGCTACTATCAAGGTCCTCCCGAAACCTGGTAAGGACCCCTCTAAATGTGTCTCTTATCACCCTATTTCTCTCCTCAATGTGGACTACAAAATCATAGCCAAATTAATAGCTACTAGGCTGGAGGGTATACTACCAGCACTGATTCATCAGGATCAGTATGGTTTTGTTAAAGGTAGACAAGCGAAATGCAATACCCGTAGGATGCTGAATATTCTACACAAGTGGTCAGGCAGGGAAGGGGACAGGAATAGAGGTCTCCTGGCACTCGACGTGGAGAAGGCCTTTGATAGGGTGGAGTGGGCCTTCATGTTTGCCACATTGAAGTGTTTCAACCTGGGACCAAGGTTATGTTCCAGGATACAGACACGTTATACTTCTCCTCAGGCACAAATTCTCATGAATGAGAATCTGTCTGCCCCCTTCCCTTTTCACCAGGGGCACAAGACAGGTTTGTCCCCTGCCACCCTTGCTGTATGTACTAACAATGGAAGTGCTTGCCTCTGCTATACGAAATCACCCGCAGATACAAGGTTATACCAAAAGAGGCCAGAACCAGGTGATTTCCTTGTTTGCGGATGATATTCTGTTGTTCTTGAAAGAACCAGTGCTATCTATATCAGTCCTCACCACTCTGTTTGAAGAATATGGCCCCTTGTCTGGCCATACAATTAATTGGTTGAAGTGTGAATGGCTGCCCTTGGGTGGGACCGTATCCCCCCTCACCATTCAGAACTTCACTCTTCCCTTGGTGACGTCTGTTAAATATTTGGGTATTTACCTCCTTAGGAAGCTCTCCACTATATGTGAGATAAATTGCAAACCATTGTTGAAGTTAATACAAGGGGAATGTGGTAGGTGGAGAAGCTTGCCCCTTACCCTAATAAGGTGAGTAAATATGGTTAAAATGTACATATTGCCGCAATGCCTATACCTATTCCAGACTCTTCCAATTTGGGCCCCCAAACATTATTTTAAATCACCAAGAGGGGCTATAACTAGCTTGCTTTGGGGGGGGGGAGACCCCGAATTAGGCAGGACATCTTGTGGAGGCTGGTGAGTGACGGGTGGATGGGTCTTCCTAATTTATACCTGTACTATCTAGCTGCCCAAATCTCCCCCATAGTGGATTTACTACAGGATGCCCCAGACTGCAGGACATGGACAGGGATGGAGGTCTTTGCTGATTCTGCTCCTCTGACCTACTCTTATTTTGCGCCGGCCCTGAAAAGGAAAATAGTCAAACATATTGCTAACCCGCTTACCAGAACTACAATGAGAGTGTGGCTAGTGGCCCACCAGATGTTGGACCATCCAGCCACCATTTTCCCGGATGCATCCATAGCACAGGCACTATGGGAGGAGGGGAGAATCCCTGACCCAGTGGCTCGGGCATTAAAAGCATGGGACAGGATGGGAATAACTGTATGTATCTCCCATTTGGTAGATCAAGACATCATCCACTCTTACCAGTTCCTGTCCTGAAGGTATGGCTTGCATCCATCCCAATTGTTTGCATATCTTCAAGTTAGACACCGATTGCTGTCACACCAGAGCAGGGGAGAGGAGCCGATCCCACCTCCACTATGCAGATCCTCATGGGAAGAAGTGTTGCAGGACAAACAAGGTAAGGGGAATCCTAAACCACTCACAAATTGTTATAAAACCTTATTGGGTAGCCTGCCCCTGTCTCTAGACAAACTTAAGGATAAATGGGATAGGGATATGAGAGGGTGATCCTGATGGAGTGGGACTGGAGAATGATTCTACATGGGGGTATGACATGCTCAGTTAATAATACACTAAGGGCAATGCACTACAATATATTGTACAGAACGTGTTTCACCCCAGTACTGGCTAACAAGATAGATCCCTCAGCCTCGGGCCTTTGTCCACAATGTAAAGCATCTCCAGTCACTTTCTTGCACATGGTATGGAACTGCCCAAGGATCATGGACTTCTGGCAGAGTGTCACTGGCCTAATGCAGAGAGATTTGGATGTCGACCTGGAGATTGGCATGGGTGAGGTCTTGCTAGGCTTGCCTGGGAGGTCCGGGGGGGTAAAGGGCTAGACCACCCTCTATGGTCTTTTGCAATGGTGGTGGTGGGAAAACAAACTCTGGTCAGTCACTGGGGAGCAGAATCAGTGCCTACTACCTCTGACCGTGAAAGCAAGTTGTTGCATTGCGTGAAATTAGAGCATATTCAGTATAAGGAAATAATAGAGAAGATACATTCATGAGGGTGTAGGCCCCATTAGAGCAGGTATTACCAGAGGCCTGGTTTCCAAGCATATAATAGTCCATTGGCAATGGGGGGACACAAAAATAACAACAGTACTGGGAGGTCCAATCCATCTGGCTAGTCCCCGGTCTCTTTTGAACATAGATTGGTCAATACGGGTCATTCATTTCCCCCACACCTATGAAAGGTATGAACCATCATGAATGGTGATGGATTGATTTCACCTGGAATAAGGTCATGGTTATAAAGTGTGTAAGAAAAGGCTCACAGTCTAAAAGTACTGATACTGTACCATTAGGTGTGCATGCTTAATGATGCAACATTTAAGCTATAAAGATACTGTTTCTCTGTGGCTGTTATGTATTAGTTTTGGTACAAATGTACATAACCTCTGTCTTATCCAGATATGTATAGATCTTTAACTTTGTGACATCTAATCTACAGTGTATGTATGTGCGTGTCTGCTATCTTGAAAAATAAAGTTAAAAAAAGTAAAGAAATGGTAACATTGAAAAAAAAAAGGATGTCTTTTTTGTTGTACAACCCAGACACAAAGAAAAGAGGTGGAATAGCAATTATTATAAAAAAGGGCTAAATGGCAAATTATTAGAAGAATATAAAGATAAAAAAAGGCTTCTCTTTCGTAAATTCCTTATTAATATTATTGAAATCAACCTGGGATCAATGTATGCTTCCTTCAGTGAATAAATGTATTTATTTCTGAAATATCTAAGGGCCTAAATACATTACAATCTGAAATGTAATTATAGTCGGCGATCTCAATAGCCTCATAATTTTCCATTTAGGCAAGACCTCACCAGTTACATCTGGGAATAAGCTTATAGCTAAAGAGCTAACTGAATTTATTTCTAATATATCCCAGGCAATTAAGGAGTTCTGGTATTTTAATTACAATGGCTATGTGCCTATTATGAAAGTGTGGGATGTCTTTAAAGTTACTATTAGAGGCACAATTATAACTTATCAAATCATTTATTTATTGGGAATTCAGAATTAGCACCTTTGAACTATAATCTCTTTCACAAAGGTTCGACGTTGAAAATCTAATCAGAATAAATATTAAAAGGAAAGATAAGTTAAAGCAAACAGATCAAGATTTAAAAAGATTAGATAAACTGATTTTACAAGACTTTTTAATAAATATGTTTAAGACTGGCGAACAGTTAAAATTAAAAAATTACAACTTATAAATCAAAAAACTTTAAAAATATGTAAAACAATTAAAAATGCAAAATATTTCCAAATGGACAACTCTGGAAATTTTTTAGCTAATCTATTACGGCACAATAAAGAAAGAAATAGCATTACTGCTATTCAAGATGAGCAAGGTAATTATTTTACTAAAGATGAAGATATTGCCAACATCTTTGAAAGGTTTTACAAGCCCGTTTATCAAACTAAAATAGCAACGGATGAGCATGAATGAAAAATGTCTTAACTAAAGCTAATCTAAAACATGTCCAAATTGACTCTGACCATTTACTAAACAAGAAATATTTGAAGGAAGTAATTAAGACATTACCTAGAAATAAAGTGCCTGGTCTTGATGTTACACTAATTAATTTTTACAAGCATTTTCTGAGGATATAATACCCTGGTTTCTGTAAATGCTGGAAGAATTAATTCAATGACAAACAATATCACCAAATTCCATGCAATAAGCTAAAATTATTCTATTACTAAACAAACCACAAGACAAACCTGATAGTTACCGTCTGATTTCAATCCTGAATTTGGATTATAAACTATTAGCTAAAGTAATAAATAACAGAGCAAGCGTTTGTCAATGCCAAATGTTTGCTTGCTGGCATTGGCATTGGTAGTGTAGGAGTTCGAGAGCTGTATAATAGGAATGGCAGTGAAGTATTGAACTGAAGCCAACCCCATCAGCACCCTGCAGAGAGTGACAGGCATTGAGGTGTGCCTTTGGGTCGTCAGGCATAATGGCCATGCCATTTCACTACACTCTACAGACACCAACAAGTGTTATGGTGTGCCTTGGGGTCTTTGGTCTTTATGCGCACCCCATTCCATCAGGAAATACGGTGAGATGGGTGCAGTATAGGAGAATGGGGTGAACTTTGGGGCCAAAGAGTCCAAGGCACACCTCAATGCCTCTCACTGGCTGCAGGGTGTGGAATGTATGAGCATTACAGGCGAGAATCCCAAGTCACACCCCTGATGCCTGTCATCCTCTACAGGGTGGGCGTTATGGTTGGAAACCCTAATGCCTCAGGCATTCGTTAGTATTTTCCTCCAAATTTTCAACATGTTTTTTTGTGACCCCACCTCATGAACAGTGGCAATATCAGTTTGTTAGCTGAAAGCTGCTTTTGCACAGTGACTATGGCATTTAGCACCACAGGTGCAAAAACACATTCTGAACAGGATGTGAAAAATGACAGCTGTACTGTTCATGGGGAGGTGTAAAAAATGGCAATGTTGAAAATCTGCAGTGAAAATATTAAAAAAACTGGTGAAGTCACGAGTGTGCATAGAAACTGTGCAATGCACACCTGTAATGTAATTAGTTTGGGGATTTTTTTACAGCAGATTGTCAACACAGGCATGTTGGGACCTCCGATCATGAACAGTGTCACTGTGATTTTCTTTATCTGTCGTGAACAATGATTTCCCACAGCGACCATGCATTTCTTCACTGAAAGTGTGAAAACACATTTTGGCCATGTTGTGAAAAATGACAGCTGTACTGTTCAAAAGGAAGTGTGTAAAAATGCCAGTGGTGAAAATCTGGACTGAAAATATTACAAATTCATGAACTCACGAGGGTGTAGAAACTGCACAATGCTCACTCATAACACAGTCATTTTATGGGCTTTTGTCACCAAATTTTCAATATAGCCATTTTAAGACCTCTGCTCATGAACAGTGTCACTGTGATTTTCTTAATCTGTCCCAAACATTGCTTTCACACACCGACTGCACCATTGTGTGCTATATGTGCGGAAACACATTTTGGGTGAGATGTGAAAAATGGCAGCTGTACTGCTCATAAGGAAGTGTAATAAAATGGCAATGTTGAAAATCTGGCGTGCAAATATTAAAAATCTGCAAACTTGCGAGCGTGCATAGGAACTGTGCAACGTGCGCTCCTAAAACAGTCATTTTTGGGAACTTTTTCACCAAATTTTCAACATAGCCATTTTAAGACCTCTGCTCATGAACAGATTCACTGTGATTTTCTTAATGTGTCCCATACATTGATTTTGCATTCCGACTGCGCCGTTGTGCGCTACATGCACGGAAACACATTTTGGGCGAGATGTGAAAAATGACAGCTGTACTGCTCATAAGGAGGTGTGGTAAAATGGCAATGTTGAAAATCCAGAGTGCAAATATTTAAAGTTTGTGAAATTACGAGCATGCGTAGGAACTGCGCAATGCATGCTTGTAAAACAGTCATTTTTAGGAATTGTTTCACCAAATTTGCAACATACGCTTTTTGAGAGCCCACCTTATGAACACTGGCACTATCATTTTGTTAATCAGTCCCAAAAGGTGATTTAATGCAGTGACTGCGAAATCACCCTTCGGGCCCGATTAACGCCATGACAGTTCAAGAATTCGTGAGGAACGGGTCCCAGAAACCCCATGTTGAAAATTTGGTGCCAAAATTCCAAAAAATGTCTGAGATATGCATTAAACTTGAAAAAACCCTATTTATTGCATTATACAGCTTACCAGCATTTCCTCAGTTCGCGGTCGGCTTTGAAGAGTGCAGACGTATTCCCGGTTCACCGAAGATCATTGCGCCGAGCTCTGGAGTTAAATATGGGGTGAGGGGATGTGGGGAGGCAGGGTGCACAGTGGGTGGGCTCGGGTGGTCAGGGAGACCACTGAGGGAACTTTTTTGTTTACAGGTTTTTTTTTAGTTAGACGACGCAGGATGTTTGCCACGCTGGGGTGAGCTCCCAGAGTGGCAGCTAGAAGGCTGTTTGGGAGGGTCTGGAGCCGATGGGGGATTTGGCACTCCTGTCGGCCATACGGACTTGTGCCATGCTGGGGTGGGCTCCCAGCGTGGCAGCTGGAAGGTTGTTTGGGGGGGCTGGAGCCAATGGGGGATGGGGCACCCCCCGTCAGCCATAACAATTTCTGCCATGCTGGGGTGGGCTCCCAGCATGGCACCTCAAACTTTTCAGGGGCATGGAGCAGGCCGAGTTGGTGCACTATCGGCCATACAGTATTTGCGTGGGGGGTGGAGCGCATGAGCACGCAATATGTGTGTGTGCATGTGGAGGGGGGAGTGCTGCTCACTGAAGCGGAGCTGTCCCTTTCAACTGTACGGCACTGTATTTTCAACTGCTGTCATAGACAGCTGCAGCGTTCATTGGAGAACTGCGGCCGCACCTGCAAGCACACTGACTGAATTGGAAGACGAGTGCCACACCTCTGAAAACTCACATGATGGCACTATGTTTCTTGCACATGCGTTTAAGCAAA
The DNA here is from genome assembly GCA_016271365.2 of Neoceratodus forsteri. Classification (NCBI taxonomy): domain Eukaryota; kingdom Metazoa; phylum Chordata; order Ceratodontiformes; family Ceratodontidae; genus Neoceratodus; species Neoceratodus forsteri. The sequence goes on from JADMNL010000032.1 coordinate 163,491,155, forward strand.
CATAATAAAAGGTTCACTTGGGGAATTAATCCATAAAAATCAATACGGGTTTGTTTAAGGCCGATCAATCCCACTAGCAACCAAAAAAAAAAAAAACTACAAGCAATTTTTTATCTAATTAACCACAGAAAACAATTTGAAAATGAAAGTGATGTTTACTATGCAACATCTTTAGATGCCAGGAAAGACTTTGAGGTTGTTGACAGAACATATGTTAGAAGTATTAAGAGTTTGGGAACTCCCCACTCCACTAATAACATTAATACATCAGATGTATAGCTCAAACTCTGTACGATTCCAAACTAACCCATTTATTTATTTATTTAAGCGTTTAACCAGGAAGGCATGCTGAGCAGGCTACTGCTCGATTCCAGATGCGTTCTGGGGGAAGGGGGAACAAATACACAGGTGAATGACAAACAGTGCAGTTGAGATTCATGAAGGGTAAACAATACACAATGGTCCCGATATAAGGATGTAATGGAACTGGGGAGGAAGCAGAGATGCAGGCATAGTTTACATACAGCGGCATAAAGCTCATATTTGTCAGATGACTTCCTAATGATTAATGGTGTAAGATAAGGGTTTCCACTCCCCCCCACATTATTTATTATATGTCTAGAAACGTTTTTATACATTATAAGAAACCACATGGATATTCAAGATATAAAAATCAAAAATGAAGAAGTTAATTTGAGTCTATTTGTAGATGATGTGTTGTTGATATTAAAAATATAAATAAATCATTGGGTAACTTTTTAAATGAAGTTGACATTTGTTCTTCAATTTCTGGTTACAAACTAAATAAAACAAAGTCAACTATTATGAAAATTACTAAAAAATAGAATATGACATTTCTAAATATGAAGAAGACTTCAAAATATATAACATTAAATAGTCGGGGATTATCCTAACATCAAACTATGAGACAAATATAAAAACAAATTGTAATAAAGCAAAACATAAAATCCAAAATATTTTCATATATTGGGAAGCACTACCATTATCTTTAAGGGGGGAGTGGACACCATAAAAATAATGGCAATGCCACATTATGTATATACGCTTCAAAACATTGTGGGGTGCCCTCAAAAAGATTGATTTAATGATTTTAAAAGAATACTTACAAAATTCTTGTGACTTTGGGGGGGGGAGGGACCAAGAGTATCATTGTCTGTATTGATAATTCCTAGAAATGATGGTGGTTTAGGATGTCCTGACCCACTAAGATATATGCATGCACGAATACTTTATGGGGCAGATATTCAGGTAGTTATGCGCAATGCAGTTGCTCATGTGCTACCACAGAAATGCGCCCCTGAGCCATATTCAACGAACGTGAATGCGCAGTGCAATATCCATTGTGCAGATGTGCAACAGTAATGTATGCGGCACAAGTACATGGGGGCATTCCCATGAATATGCGGCGCAATGGCATATTCAGCCAAAAAGCACGGTGCAAGGTAGGATCATGTCACAGAATGTGCCAGACAGATTTGAGCATATAAAAGGAGGCTCAAACACACACAGAGCTGATGCAGAAGCCAGAGCAAGAGACAACAATAGATGCAGAGCCTTTTCTGATGGAGGTGGTAATGAGGGGTGTGAGGAGGAGGGAGGAACACCAACATGGCCGAGGACGGGCCCGTTGGCGGTATGCCCAATGCAGATGATACCGTGCCTACCTCACCTTTCAGGACTATGGTGATATGGAGATCGTGGGCTGGTACTGTCCAAACAGGATAATTCTAAGGCAGCTCTGTGAGTTGTACCATGATGAGTTGCAAGCACCCACCAGAAGGAGTCATGCCATGACAGTGGAGAGTGACTGCAACAATGTGCCTGCTCACCACAGGCACCTTCCAGAAACCAGTGGGGGCAACCACTGGTATAACCCAGTCAGCCACGTCCCCCCTTCTCACACAGTTCCTCAATGCCCTGCTACCACATGCTTCGGAGTACATAAGATTCCCAAGCACACAGGCAGAGCGAACAGCAAACATGCAGGGCTTCCACAGGGTGGCATGCATGCCAGGCATGATCAGGGCCATAGACTGCACCCACGTGGCCATATGCACACCACCTGGCCCAGAGGGGGCCACCTACATGAACATAAAGGGCTACCCATCCATCAACTGCCAGGTGGTGTGCAATGCCACTGGGCGCATCACCAATGTCTGCACCACCCACCCTGGGAGTACACATGATGCATTCATCTGGCACAGCTCCATCCTGTGCCAGAGGTTTGAGTGTGGGGTGATCACTATGGGTCACCTGATAGGTGAGCATGGCATGGGATGGGATGAGAGGGCAGCCGTGAAGGGGTGGAGGGGCCCAAACCACACATGAAGGGTGATGTGTGGGTGGCCATAGTCAGCAGGACGGAGGGCAAGGGAATAAGCAATGCCATGTGCTAGCCAGCATGTGTTACCCCCACAGGTGACAGCTTCTACCCCCTGCACCCCTGGGTACTCACCTCCATCCAGCGCCCATCCAATGCTGCAGAGGAGAGATACAACAAGGCACACATTGCTACACGCAACATCATTGAGTGAGTCTTTGGCATGCTCAAGATGCAATTCCATTGCCTAGACCGGTCCAGTGGTGCCCTACAGTACAGCCCTGTGAAAACATGTAGCCTAACTATTCCTGGCTTGCTGCATGCTGCACAACATGGCCATTGACCATGAGATAGCTGTCCAGGTGGATGAGGGCAACAGCAGTGATGAAGATGGGGATGACGGGCTGTATGGGGGTGCGCAACCACCTATGCAGAGGACGGACCCCAGGATGGCTATACGGGCATGGAGGCACAGTGGCACAATTGTATGGGAGCACTTTGGGAACCGCAGGTGAGTACCAGACATGACAGCCATGCATGCATGGAACACCACACACCCACACAGAAGTGCATGGCCACACAGGGATGCATGCAGGGACACTGGCATACACACAGCATGCACAGGGTGGTCCACACCCACAACACAGTGCACAGGCATGGGTGCATGCAAACACATGCAGGCCCTGCACTGGACACAGAGCTGCCCACAACCTGACCCACACATGCACCACCAGCACCATCATCATGCATCGCACAGCTGGGCACACTGGGGCATGTAGGTGGCAAAGTCAGGAGTGGTGGGAGACGTGGCAACACACACACACACACACACCAGTGCAGCTGGATGTGGCATGGATTGGAGTGAATGCACCGGCACACAGGCAAGGCCTGCATAGTGCTGTCCTCATCACGCCCATGCCACAAGGCCCAGCAGTACTGCATGCACACATGGAGGAAATGCCACATGCCACACATACATGCCAGTACACGCTCATGGGCACATCCAGTCAAGTGCTCACCAGCCAACAGCTGTGGGTAGCAGGACAGGACAGCACACCCAGCAGGCCTACTGCGCAGTGCCATGGCCGCCACTGCTATGTGGGTGACCATGCCCAGGCTGTGTGGCACTCACAGGCTGCTCAACAGCCACTGGAAGTGTAACCAACACACTTGCAGGGGTAGAGGCCTGAGAACACAATCGGGTTCTCGCAGGCATGAAAAGTCCGATGGAGAGATTACTGCCGGGTGTGTCAGGGAGGGCATGTCAGAGCCCAGCGTCAGCCATGCTGGGATCACCAGACACCGAGTCTGTGGTGTCGATGTTGCACTACAGGGAGTCCTATGCACTCTGCCATGCCCAGTGGATGCCAGTGATGCAAATCCAGTGGCAATGGTGTCAGCAATGCAGTCCAGCGATGCAGTTGTGGCCTACCGCAGCTGCCGGAGCTCACTGATCAGCTGGGCACATCCAATGTCCCCACACTCAGAAAGTTGATGCAACTCCACCCACAGTACACAGATCTCAGCCCCAAGCATTCCCTGGTTGCCCATGAATGACCGCAGCAGCCTGGTTTACTCGTCCAGCCTGTCATTGCCTTGTGTATCCTGGGGCTGATGCTGACCTGCTGTGGGTGTGGTGGCATGCTGTGCAACATCCCTCACCTGGGGAGGCTGCACAGGGGACAGTGCAGGTGGTGGGGATTGTGCAGGTGCCTCATTGGTGGCCCCTGTGGTGTGCTGCATGGTGGTCACTGCATCCTGCTGCCATAGCCCATCTGCCTGCTGGGCCAACCTCATGGCACCGGTGACTGCGCCAGCACCCCCCACTGCTGGTGACAGTGGCGGTGTCACACGCCACTGTGCGGCCATGGTCAGTTGGTGGCTGCGCGGGTGCCATACCGCCAGCGATGGCAGCTGCTGCCTGTGTATGGCCCTGTACCCTGGGCAGTGTTTCCAGGCCTGTGCCACCCAAGCTCAGTGCAATGTCATCATCAGTGTCCGATGATGCACCCTTCTGTGTCCCTGGTAGAAGTACTGCTAGGGCCTCGGTTAGCAGGAGTTCCATCAGGGGGTCATTGTCACCCAGAACCAGGAATTCCAGCAGCCCCACACAGCCCTGTCACCAACGGTCACTGTTCCTGATACCTGTGAACATTGATGGCACTGCCTTGTCTGGTCCAACATTGGCAGCGTCATCCTGTAACTCACCACTGAGGCATGATGGTGCTGGAAGACTGAAGAGCAATATCAGTGTTGATGGTGGCAATGTGCATGCAGTGCTGTGGCCAGTGCAAATGGGGCATGCCTGCCACCTCCGTGCCTGCATGCAGCAGGTGATGCCTGTGCAGCAACGCACATCAGGGTGGTCATGCCACAGGCGGTGCACATGTCAGACCAGCCATGGTGAGTGGATGCAGCACATGGTGTTGCACCAACACACGGCTGATATGCATGTCCCCCCCATGGTCCACAACACCAGTGGTGTGCTGCACAGCTGCCTACGCCCCCTGTGGACCATGCTGTGCCAATGGTGCACTGCACAGGCAGTGCTGGGGCAGCCATAGAGCGCTGCACACCCTGGACCACATCCCACAGCCATAGTACAGTGCCCATGCTGCAGTTCCTCTGCACACAGGTAGCCAATGCCATACTCATTGGCCCCATGTGCAGCATGCACAGCTGCATGCCACACAAGCCATGGGCATGCATCACTGCTGCAGTCAAGCTTGCATGCTGCTGGCCAGCATACACCCACATACGATGACAACAGACTCACAGTGCTGTGACAGGCTGCCACCCATCTGGAATCCATCTCCTGGGATGCTCTCTATGGTGTCATGGGTGATGGCTGCTGCCACCATCTTCTCACCCGCCATCAGTACTGGTGCGGTGTCTGGTCCCCCACCTGTCCTGCTGTGAGATGCCCTGATGGTGGCCACCTTCTCCTTACTACCCCTACGGTCTGTACCCATCTTCTTCTTGCACTCCTGTGCACTCCTGTTATTCCTGCCATGGGCGTTCACTTATGTTGCCACTTCCTCCCACTCAGCAGCACAGTCAGCAGTGGCTCCCTATTGAGGTAGGCCTCATACATAGCCTGCTGTTTATCCTTAGTGAAGCTGGGCCTGCGCTTCCGTGCAGGCCCCTGCTTCTCAGCTTCCTCCTTCTCAGACATGTTGCTACCTGTGGACAGTCAGACATTGGCCTGATTAGCAGCTTGGCAGCCCAACATGGAACAGTGCAGCACTGACAACATGCACAGCTGTATCATAACACAACACAGTGTGATGGTCCTTACCTCAGTGGCTGCAGTACATGTCGGTGACCTGCGCTGTGTTGTGGCGCATTTATGGCTCATCTCATGCATATGAGCCAGTGCACATTCATTAATGATATGCGCATGTGCGTGACTGCTCCTGACATTGGCTCATGAGGCTATTTGCATACACTGTCTGAATATTGCGGAATTGCGCATTGCGCAACATAACTGCGACGGAACATTTTGTCAGTACACTTCTAGCGCATGCATGATGTGCATATGCGCACCTGCCATGTGCGTTGTTGGCAGACCACAGTCCTGTGTGGTGTATCACGCAGCTGATTGCGCTGTGCTGCAGTGTCCTATGACACGTGCATCCGTGTGAGCATGCCGCGCATGCAGCACTGATGCACCGTCGTGCCTCATCACACAAACGTGTCTGCACATGGTCTGCCGATGCATGATTGGCACACATGGTGTGGTGCCATATGATGCAGAGCATGCTTGCAGGGTCATGGCTGTGACCCCAAACTTCCGCCTGCACTCCCAGCATTGCACATGTGGGGTACTGCGCAATAGGCCTCCGTTGTGTATGCCTATCACGCATCTACATGCTGCACCATCATAGTCTGTATACCCTGGTCACACATCTGGTGCAGTGCAGAGGTATGTGCTAACATTGCACGCCACATTGACCCACTGCTACATGGAGGTGCGCTGGTACCATGGCGCGTTCAGCAGGGCACCAGCAATGGCCCAAGAACTGGTCTGACATTGAGATGGTGAACCTGGTGGCCTTAGCAGCCACATGCAGACCAGTTCTTTGGGGCTGATGATCTCCATGAGACTCGGTGTGAGAATGTGTAGCAGAGGGCCTGGAGAGCGGGACAGGGGTCACGCAGTCTGTGGAGCAGTGTCGCCACTGCTATGGTGACCTACATAGACATGACCCAGAGCATCTACAGTGCCTGCAGGACCATGCCCGGTGGGGAGCAGTGCCACAGCCAGGGAGGTGTCCCCATGCACTGTGCATGCAGCCATTGTCCATTTTCTGCGTGGTTGGGTGCACTGCCTGTGCAGCTGCACCTGAGGGGGGACAACACTGGTGGGTGTGTGTCCAGTGGTGTGGCACCGTGTGCCTGTGTGGTGCATGGCACCATAGGCCCAAACAACATACCCCACACGCAGGACAATGTCCCTGCTCGTGCTGTAGCAGCACTGTGTGCTGTGTTTGGGCTGTGGGCGGGGGCTGTTCATGGCATGCCACTTATATACCTTTCTGTCTCTGTTTCTTCCGCAGGACCGGTGGAGCACAGGAGGGCCAGTGAGGCCACTGCTCTCGACGGTCTGCGCCATGAGGGAGGTGCAGCTGCAGACCCGGCACCAGGACTGGCAGATGAATGTGTGCAGCATGGTTCTCAAAACATTACAGGGCCTGGAATGGGCATTGCCAGTACAGATGAAAGGCACTGCTGCCATGCAGGGCTGTGACATGTGGTGGGGTACTGGCATGAGGCCAGTACCCCACTACACATGTCATAGCCTCTGTTGTGTTGCATTCTGTGTGGCAGGGCTGTGCATGTAGCCTCTGAGTGGTGGCATCCTGTTGCTGTCACTGGTGGTGTTTATGTGTGTGTGTGTGTGTGTGTGTCACACGGTGCATCACTGCTGCTGGTTGGCTCCTGTCCTGCCTGTTGGGGTGTTGCTCCTGCACTGTGGGGTACACTGCACAGGTGTGGGTGCATGTTGTTCACTGATGTCCAACCAGTATGTCTGTGGGGTATGGCCTGGTCTACTGTTGCTGTTCGCTGTGCATGTGCCGTTGGTGGTTCTGTCCATGGGTGGGCATTGCAGCTGTCTTGTGCACACACACCAGGGGGGATGCTGCTGTTAGGGGCCCGACACTTAGTGGCTGTTCTGTGTTCCCCTTTCCTAGATCATCCTGGGTCTCATGGTAGATGTCGGTGAATCGGGGTAATTGGCAGAGGTGTGCTATAGCTCCAGTACCTAGTCCTATGGCTACTGGACAGGACGGCTGTCCATGTCAGGCTGAGCAGGTGACATCTGTCAGCAGCCCAGCAGCTAGAAACATAGAAACATAGAAACATAGAATTTGATGGCAGATAAGGACCGCTTGGCCCACCCAGTCTGCCCATTTCCCTACCTACTGGATAAGCTGCAGATCCTAGTTAACCAGCAGCCTACTTCTTTCTACCCCCACCCCCCAGAATTGCCTTATGACTATCCCATGCATGCTTGAATTCCACCACTGATTTTGACTCCACAACCTCCTCCGAAGGCCATTCCATGCATCCACAACCCTCTCTGTGAAAAAAATACTTCCTTAAATTACCTCTGAGCTGCCCCCTCTATCTTCAAATTGTGCCCTCTTGTTCTTGCACTCTTTTTGAAAGATGCTACCCTCTTGGACTTTGTTGATTCCCTGAGGTACTTGAAAGTTTCTATCATGTCCCCCTCCCTCCTTTCCTCGAGGCTATACATATTAAGCTCTTTAAGTCTCTCTTCATATGTCCTCCGGTGCAGACCCTGCACCATTTTAGTGCCCTCCTCTGGACAGCTTCCATCCTGTCTATGTCTTTGCGGAGATTGGGTCTCCAGAACTGCACACAGTACTCCAGATGGGGTCTCACCAGCTGTCTGTACAGAGGGATAATAACTTCCTGTTTTCTACTGGTGATGCCTCTCCCTATGCATCCCAGTATCCTCCCAGCCCTCCTTGCTGCCTTCTCACATTGCTTGCCCACCTTTAGGTCATCTGATATGACTACCCCCAGGTCCCTTTCCATTTTTGTTGTTGTTAGTATCTCACCCCCCATTGTGTACTCTTCCCCTGGGTTTTTGTTTCCCAGGTGCATTACCTTGCACTTCTTAGCATTGAATCTAAGCTGCCATACATTTGACCATTCCTCTAACCTTGCCAAGTCCCTTCTCATCCTTTCCACCCCACCTGTGCATCAACTCTGTTGCAGATCTTAGTGTCATCTGCAAAGAGACATACTTTTCCTTCCAGTCCTTCTGCAGTAGCCTTAATAAAGACATTGAAGAGGACTGATCCTAATACTGAACCTGCGGTACCCGCTAGTAACCCTCCTTTCTTCTGAGTGGACTCCATTTACTATTACTCTCTGTGTCCTATTCTCCAGCCAATTCTTTACCCAGGCTGTCATCTTGGGACCCACTCCCAGGCTGGCTAACTTATATATTAATCTTTTGTGTGGGACTGTGTCAAATGCCTTGCTAAAGTCTAGGTAGGCCATGTCCACAGCCCCTCCTGATCTACTACTTTGGTCACCCAGTCAAAGAAATCTATCAGATTCGTCTGGCATGACCTTCCCACTGTGAATCCATGCTGCCTAGGGTCCTGTGCCCCTCTGGCCTCTAGATACTCGACAATTCTTTCCTTTAGAAGTGATTCCATCATTTTCCTATCACTGAGGTTAAACTAACAGGTCTATAGTTTCCTGCTTCTGCCTTGCTCCCACTTTTGTGAAGGGGAATCATATCTGCCCTCCTCCAGTCCTCGGGTACCACCCCATCCTCCCATGATTTGTTAAAGAGGGTAGTCAGTGGTGTCACTAGTTCTACCCTTAGTTCTTTTAGAATTCTGGGATGAATCCCATCAGGCCCCATTGCTTTGTCCACCTTCAGTTTTAAGAGTTCCTTCAGAACCCTTTCTTCTGTAAATGGGCTGGTATCAACTTCTGTATCCAGAGTGTTTCTACTGTTTGTTTTATGTACCCTCCCTCTTCCTTTGTAAATACTGAGCAAAAATATTTGTTTAGTATCTCTGCCTTTTCACATTCTCCTCTGCCCACCCTCCCTCCCCTTTATTAAGCCTCACTATCCCTCCCTTGGTCTTCCTTTGCTCCCTGATGTACCTATAAAAGGTTTTATTCCCCTTCTTAACTGAGTTGGCTATCTTTTCCTCAGTTTGGGCCTTTGCTGTTCTGACTGCCTTCCCAGCCTCCTTTTGCTTTAACTGATACAGTTCTCTGTCCTGCTCCTGCTGCGATTCCTTGTACTTACTGAATGCTTTCTTTTTCTCTTGAACCTTCACTGCCACTTCCTTTGTGAACCATAGTGGTTTCTTACATCGTCTTGTTTTGTTTATTTGCTTCACACAAAGGCTCGTTACCTCTGTGATGGCAGTTTTTATTATTCCCCATTGTTCTTCCACCCCTCCTTCCACCCATTTGCTAGTGCATTCCTTAGGCACTCACCCATTTTGGCAAAGTCAGCCCTCCTAAAGTCCAGTACTTTTGTCTTTGTATGGCTTGACTCTATTGCTGTGTTTATTGTGAACCATACTGTTCGATGGTCGCTAGTTCCCAGATGGCTACCCACTTCTACATCTGTGATCCTTTCTCCATCACCATTTGAGAGTATCAAGTCTAATATTGCTCCCTCTCGAGTGGGCTCCAGTACTAGTTGTCTAAGGCATGCCTCCTGTAGGGCATCTAGAATAACTGCACTCTTCAGTGGCAGCTGCAACTGCGCCCAGTTAACATCTGGCATATTCAGATCACCCATCAGCAATATCTCCCTTTTTCTGCCATTCTAAGTATTACTTTCTATCATTCCTTGTCCATTTCCTCCCCTGAGAAGAAGGTCTGTCTAACCCTGTCTGGGATTGTGGTGCCATTGCCTGTCTCAAATTTACCCACAGTGCTTCTTCTCCTCCCTGTTTACCCTTTTGTTCTGTTGCTTTTATTCCTTCCTTATGTAAAGAACTACTCCTCCCCTCTTTTACCCTCCCTGTCCCTCCTGTAGATAGTGTATCCTGGTATGTTTACGTCCCAGTCATGGTTTTGTGTACCATGTTTCTGTGACTGCCACGATATCCAGATGTTCCTCCTCCATCAAGGCCACTAATTCAGGAAGCTTGTTACCTAGATACGGGCATTGGTACTCATTGCTCTCCATTTTTGATGGTCTTACCTTCTGTTGCAGCATCCCCACTGACCGTTCTACCTTGGTCTTTTTCTCATTTAGTACCCTGTTTTGTAGGGAGAGGCTGGGATTTTTCTGCTGCTTGTCAGTGCCTCCCCCTTTGACTAGTTTAAAAGCTTGCCAATGAAGCATTTAAACCGATTGCTCAAAAGACTTGTTCCCTTCCTGGACAGATGCAGACCATCCTGCCAGTATAGGCTGGTGTCCCTCCAGGTGGAACCCCAGTCCCCAATGAAGCCAAACCCCTGTGCTTTGCACCATTTTTTCAACCATTCATTAAACTGCATGGTGCCAATTACCCGCCTCCCCCATGCCTTTGACAGGCAGCACCTCTGAGAAGGATACTGTGTTTGCTACTTGTCTTAGGCCCTCCCAACTCTGCAATGTCCTCCTGCACTGCTCTAACCTCATGATGAGCCAAGTCATTTGTCCCTAGGTGGACAATTACATCCAGCTCAGAATCCCTTGCAGCTGCTGTTGTGATCCTGAGGATGCGCTTCCTGTCCCTCCAAGCCATGGCACCAGGCAGGCACCTTACTTCAGATTTCCCAGCTTCTCCCAGTTCTATCCCCCTAATAATTGAGTCCCCCACCAGGAGCTGCTTCCTTTCCTTGTGGTGTCCTCTGCCTCCTTCCTGTGGGCCTCCCTTGTGACAGTTGTCCTCAGCCTCCTTAGTCTCCTCTGCGGGTGTATCTATAGGGGAGCTATACTCCCCCAGAATGGCGTATGGATTAGAGGTAGAGGTGCGCAGGATGCGCATGGCACAGAGACGACTGCGGCATTAGCCAATGGACTTTGTCTTCTAGCTCCACCCACCATCCATCGGGACTGTTGCTATTCCTCCCGCCTGCTCCCTGCATTGTCTCCAGCCCATTACCCTTGTTGCCCTGTTGTGCTTCCTTCCTCTGTTTCCCCCTTCCCTGTTGTTGTTTCTGCTCTGTTGGCACCAAGGCTTGTTTGTGTCTCACACTGTTGTGTTTCTTATTAAACTATTCTTCCTTTTGCACATCTGTTTCTGTGTCTCCTTCTCATGCATGCTGTTGCACTGTGCTGCCATTGTTCTGTGCTGTTGATGGGTGTGCCCCTCTCCGTCCCTGTGCTGTCCCCTCTGTGTGGTTCTGTTGTGTGCACAGTGGCTGTGTGCCATGTCCCTCTGTGTCACAGGCCCTTGGGTATTGGCTGTGCACCTACCCCATACATGGTACAATGCTGTGTGTTCCTGTATGCCTGTGGTGGCCTGTCCACCTCCAGCCATGGTGCCCTTCCCAGTGGTGGTGTGCTATGCGGTGCTGTGTCTGGTTTCCATGTGTGTATGCCTGGCATGTGCATCATGCGCTCGGTGCATGTGTGGTGGTATGGCAACAGCACACTGTTCATGCCTGGTGCCCTTATCCCTGTGGCTGCATTGTTATCCTGGATGGTGTTGCCTGTCAGGACGGTGGTCATGCCGTGGCCTGTACCTGCTGCTGTCTGTTCCTTGCATCTTGTGGGCCTTGTCACATGGTGCCGGGGTCTGTGTAGGGCACCGGACGTTGTCTATGGCCCTCTGGCCCTGTGCCTGTCCTGTGCCTCCTGCCTGCTGTCCCCTTGTGGTTGGCATCTGCCACTGCTGCCTTGTCCCTGTGCACTTGGGCTGCCACGCCTGTGTCCCCTTTTGCATGGTGGCCTTGCTCAGCCTGCTAGTTTCAGCATGCTCACTTGCCCCTGCTCAGTCCAGGTTGCTCCGGCACATGTCTGGCTGCACAATGGTGCATTTATGATATATTCTGTGTATTTTGTGCCTGTGCATGTCTGTGGCACATCTGCTGAATATGGCATCATTTTCCTGTGGTACACCTGGATTGCACTGCGCATCCTGTTGCACACATTCAGGGTACAGTTTTGAATATCTTGGCCTCTACCTTTTGGAAATGGTCTTTTTTTGGAAGCTCAAGACTTGCAACTGTTCCAAGATTTATTGTTAAGTGATGGGCAGAATGATATAAACATAAATAACATATTTATAGGCTTCTCCTTATATAGAAAAATAACTCCCCTTTAAGGACATGGTTTTTAATTATCACAGGTTTAATGAAAAATATTAAGACTTTTTTAAATATACCCTGGTTATATTTAGACATTTGGTCAAGTCAACATATTTGGGAAAAGAAAAATATTTAATTGCAAAAGACATTATAAAATGGAAAGATTTATTGCTGGATGGAGAATTTATATCCTACTCCGATATACAAGATTACAAGAAACAAAAGAAAATAAATAATTTTTTTTTATTATTACACTGTGCAACATAAATTTAAGAATTGATGTAAGATTTTTAAAAATTATCTAAGAAAAATAGCCATAATTATAAAAACACATAAAGCCCTAATAAATAAGAAATATGACAAATTACTTTCAAAGGTATATAACCCAATTATTCCCAAACATCCAGTCACAAAAAATAATTTACATACTAAATGGAATAATGAGATTGGAGTATTTAACTTCTCAACAATGGATTGTAATAAGACAACAGGCAAACGAATGATACATATCTCCACGTAACAAAACAGTCCGAAGGAAAATGATAGTACATTCTTATTTTACCCTAGTGCAAATATTTAAAATTAATACAACCTATAGTGATAGATATTGGCACCAATGGGGTGAAAGAGGTACAGTAATTCATTGTTTATGGTTATGCCCAAGAATACTTCAGTGGTGGAGTCAGGTGAAAGATTCCTTACAGGATGTTTTGAAAATAGACATTTCTTTGAAGACAGATTTATTTTTATTTAATAACTTTAATGGATTAATTAAAGACCACATCCAGCAAAAAATATTTACTCTAGCCACTATGGCTATGAAAAGACTAATATTAAATAATTGGAACTCTGTATGTGTGGTGACTGTAGACTTAATTAAATAATGGCTAACTTTTAAAGAAACCATGTCCTTTGAACAACTAAGCTATATGATTAATGAAACAGAAGATAATATCTATGGTACTACATGGAGACAATTATAAGACTATTTACCATAAAATAATTCTTATATAAAAATAATAATACTAGCATAAACAGGGGGAGGGGAGGAAGGGTATAAGGTCATATATAACATCCTAGTGTCTATTGTTTATGAGTTTTGTTATAATTATTATTTAAGACAAATATTTTGTGAATATATATATATATATAGACTGTGATGTATGTTCTATGTATGAATTTGTTTCTCTTTTTTCTCTGTTTTTTGTTCTTTCAAGAAAATAATTAAAAGATCTTGGGGAAAAAAGGAAGGATGGTGTACAAAGCATAACATTTTGAACAATACAGTTAAAGGAAGGATAAAGAACAAAGCATAACATTTTGAGCATTGTCTGAGTCAATGAATACAGATAACTATGGTACAACAATCCAGAGGACTAGTGAATGTGATTACATAGCTGTAGAATTTACAGGTAGGAGGCACATTACAGAAAATACTAAAGGAGTACGTAGTCAGTGAGGAAAGAAAACAGTGGGGGCAAAGAGATAAGGTAACTGAGAGTCAGTTGCAACTGCAGACATTAGAGTCACTTATGAATTTGTACAGTGCTTGCTTGAAATAGACCTGGGACTGAGTAACATGGAGGTGAGGTGGGAGAGCATTCCAGACTCTGGGGGCGAATGTATCAAAGGCCTGCTCACCCATTTTGGTGGAGCACCTAGGTACCAGGAGGAGTGTTTGGCTGCAGGAGCGCAGGGAGTGGGACTGGTCCTGGGAAGTCAACAAGGCTGAGAGGGCATCTGGTTTGGAAGACCTGACAGTGTTGTAAGTCATGCAGTCAAGTGCAAGTTGGCAACGAGAGGAAGGGGATTACCATCCTAATTTGGCATACAGTGAATTGTGATGAGTTAGTCTGGAAGTGGAAAGGGCAAATTGGTATATATTATTGTAGATGTTCCATTTGTCAAGACTGGAAGCACTGGCCAGACAGTATGGGGTATTACTGTATAAGAGGTTGTGTAGTAGGATTCCTTGAGCTATTGTAAGCCTGGAAGCAGGAGTTAGTGTATATTTATTTATAGGCCAACCCAAGTTTGGCATAACAGTCCTACAGACATTTGAGATGTGCTGGTTGAAATCAAATGTAGGGTCAATTGTAAGACCTAGATACTTGAATGAGTTGGTGATAGAGAGGAGAGCACCATAACAGCAGTAAATGGTTAGACCATTGGGGCAAGATCTTAGCTTTGGTGAGGACCCAGAAAGTATGGACTGGGTCTTGCTGGTGTTTAGGATCAGGCGATTTTGGGTTAACCAAGTCTGTAGTCTCCCAAACTCAGTATTCAGCTGAGAGTTGATCATGGCCATATTGGAGTTTGTGTAAAGCGCAATATCATCGATGTATAAGGGGGTGCTGCAGTGTGATGGAATTTTGGGTGCATCGTTTATGAAAATGGAGAAAAGCAGTGGGCCAAGAATGACACCTTGGAACACTCTTACATTGATTGTAGTTAGTGTGGAGTTATCCTGATTTACTTTGACAAATTTTTGCCTATCTCTCAGGTAGTTGAGAACCATTTGACAGCTGTGAGGGAGATGCTTAGGGTGGAAAGTTTAGATTCAAGTATAGAGTAATTTACAAGATCAAAAGTTTTGGTAAGATCTATGAAAATCGATTTTCTAATTTTTCAAAAATATAAAAAAATGACACCTGCCTTGTTCATGAGGTGGGATAAAGAAAAGGCTATGTTGAAAACATGGGGTCAAAATTTGGAAAAATAGCAAACTTATGAGTAAATATTAAATAATTTCAATGTTTCTTCATAACTTTTTTTGTTTTTTGAGATTTTGACTGCAGATTTTCAACTTAGTCTTTTTATTACTCTACCTTATGATCAAGACAGGTGGAATTTTTTAAATCTCATCTGAAACATGATTATGCAGAGTAACTGAGAAAACAGGTTTTGGAAGGGAGGGATTTGTAAAATCTCACCTACCTTGTTCATGAGGTGGGATATAAAAGACTATTTTGTAAATGTGTGGCCAAAATCTGGAAAAATAACCAAGTTATGAGTAAAGATGAAAGAATTTCAACATTTCTTCATTACTTTTTTTTTTGAGATTTTGATCCCAAATGTTCAACAGTCTTTTTATTACCCTTCTTTGTGATTGACAGGTGTCATTTTTTTAAATCCTGTCCAAGATATGATTTTACAGAGTGACTGCAAAAGTACATCTGGGGGATTTGAGAAACTTCACCTACCTTCATGAGGTGAGGGTACAAAAAAGGCTATGCTTAAAATGTGGGGCAAAAATACTAAGAAGAAGTTATGAGAACACATAAAAAGCCATTAACCAAACTTACCTTGTTTCATGCACTTCCAGATTGGATTCTGGAGCAGCAGGACATGTGGGTGGAAGGAGTTGAGATGTGCCATCTGTGGACCAAATAGGTAAGTGAGGGTGGGGGTGGTGGGTGGGTGTTGAGAGAGTATGGAGGGAAGAGCATGGGGGGGGGGCAGAAGTAGTCAATGGACCGTTTTATTTTTTCAGGTGAAATATACGGGGCACCAAAAGAAATGATCAGGAGGGGGGCAGGTAATGGCAGAGGGTGGGATTGTTTTAAAATACATGGGGCACCAGGGATGCATTTGGGAAGGGGGCAGGCTAACAGCAGAGGGTGGGATTGTTTTGATACTGAGGGAGCACAGGGGGAAGTGATCGGATTGGTGGAGGACAAGCAGCAGGCTAATCATGATGTCGCACAGCTGGCTGCTGGGCAGGGTGTTGTAGATGAAAACATGTAGTTGTTCTCTGATGGGTGTGGCTGCATCCTTTCAATTTCAAGTTTATTGTGAATGGATAAAATTCATTGAGCAAGCTCATTTTCAAGAATGTCCCTTGTACAAACGATGACAAGAAAATACATAGAATAAAAAACAATACAATATTGTGATATTATAGTTAAAAAAATAATAGAAATGTGTAACCCCCTACAAATGGGGGTTCCCAAAAAGCTTCCATGAGCTTGCCTAAGTGCTCGCTGCCTGGCTGGTGTCGGCACAATTGCTGTTTAAAAGTATTGCCAGTGAGCGCCTTTAAAGCCTCTGTGTACTGTCCCCTTAAGTGCTGCCTGTAGTACAGTTATAATTAAACTGTGAGTGGGGTCTGAGTGTTTCCCAGCTCAAGTCCTGCCTGGGCTGCTGACTAATTGCTCCATTTCTGCCATAGCTATTTGTGCAGAGGGAGCCCTGATGAAAAATGTAACTATTTTCTGGATATTGTTTAGAGTAGTTGTGAAAACGTGTTTTGTTCTAACCTGCCTTCTTTGCAGTGAGGACTGTTCTGTCTAGCTCCACCATCTTGGTCCCAAACTGCCGAATTGGACCAATCAGTATGCTGGGACTCTAAAATGGAGCCTACTAAAGGGGAACTTATTACAACTGCATGGTTTACCCATTGGGATTTGTAGTTTTGAACGGTTGGCGCCTTTTGCACCCAAAGGGGGAGCTCTTACTGTGATTGACAGCTGGATCAGCCAGTCGGACCTTTTGGATCAAGGAGATATACCACGAGCTGTCTGCTGGCAAGCCAGATTCGAGTTGGAAGTTGAGAAGGAAGGAGCTTGCATGGTCGAGCAGCCGTGTTGCGCAGTAGTTCGCACGGGAGAACCGTGGAAGGCTTGAAACCCGGCCTGTTGCCATTTTGCCTAGAGAGAGAGAGAGAGAGAGAGAAAATTAGTCAGACAGTGATCCGCTCGATGTGCTGTGAAGCAAACTACTGAGTGGGGACCAGGCTCAACCCGAAGAATACCGAAGATTTTGCCAAGCGCGATCGGCCTGTCAGGACTTTAGCTACCTTTATGCTCCCAGGTTTAGCAGTTATTTTGCCATCGGAGTCGACAGTACCGTAGGAAGGGTGGGGCAGGTGGTGCCCTGGCACTGGGCGCAAGTCTCTGAGGGGTGCAATTTTCATCTCTGAAGCTTTTTTTTTTTTTATTCACTTTGCAGCAGCACTGCCGCTTTAAATGTTTTTTTTTTTGTTTGTTTTTCTTTTGGCTCTGAGTTGACTTGACTGTGTGATTATAACTACCTGTTAGCAGGCTATACATGCTGAAGACCAGCAAAGGGGTCATATGAGATGCGCTGCTGCCAACGTTCCAAGAAATTCAGCAATCGGAGTAGAAAAGGTCTTGTGGGGAGTCGGAACCCCTGTGGCGGCACCAGACATAAGTAATGTACCAGCGGCGTTCAAAAGTGAGGGTCCTAGTGTGTGCTTTTCAAAGAGATGGCAGGCACCACTCGGAGCCCTCTGCTTTCTTGGGGAGACCAAGGATTCAGGGCAAGGATTATTAGTTTAGTGCGGCAGTGCCACCTCTGACCCACAGTGTTCTTCCGTTGGGGATCAAACTCTGCATCAACGTTGTCTTTCCCAGTGCTCCATGGAGATTAAGCAGACCCTTGTCCTTTGCTGTTTGCTGCCTGGAGATCCCCCAGAGAAGATCGAAGTGCTTTAAACTCTTGTGTAAGTTCCTTCATTTTGATTTCATTCTTGAAGGGGAAGAACTCAGCCAGAAAATGGCCCTCCAATAAGGGGGGGCAGCCTGGTGCAGAAGTAGAAGGTTTCCAATTCTCGAATTCCCGGAACTGGTGGCCTGGTGCTTTGGCCTTCAGTACTTTTCTCCAGGGTCAAGGTGGGGTGTAACGCTGGGGGCAGGGGAGCGTCAGTGTTCTTCTTCATCACGTTTCCTTTGTAGAACTCCGTTTCAACACCGCGACACCACCAGTGAACAAGATGAACAGGGTACTTCAGGGAATATAAAGAAAGAATGATCAGAGAGAATTTATGCAGTTTTACAGGGCTACAGCATGCCGTGCTGTAGCCTGTAAACCTCCATAAAATTCTCTCTTTAGATCATTTCTTTTCTTTACGTGTGCCTGGAGTACCTGTTCAAATTGTTGGTGTTGAAATGGAGTTCTACAAAGGAGAAGCATGGGGAGTGGGAGCAGGGGCGTTAATGAGAGGGAGGTAACATGTTTCTGTGCTTCACCCTGCTACTATGCATACCCCTACCCATCCTACCAGCTGCTGATGCCCACCCTGTCCCAACATGAATACAACTAAACCCTCCTCACATCTACTGATGCCCATCCTGTCCTAATACAAATACCCCCACCCCTACCATCTGCTGATACCCACCCAGTCCCAATACAGATACCCCTGCCCCATTTCCATCTGCTGATACCCGCCTTGTCCCACTACAAATACCCCTATCCCTTCTCTCATCAGCTGATACTCATTACCCACCCTGTCACAGAATGAATAACCCTACCCTACTCTATCCCAAATGAATAACCCACTCTCTGCTGCTGATA
The DNA here is from genome assembly GCA_016271365.2 of Neoceratodus forsteri. Classification (NCBI taxonomy): domain Eukaryota; kingdom Metazoa; phylum Chordata; order Ceratodontiformes; family Ceratodontidae; genus Neoceratodus; species Neoceratodus forsteri. The sequence goes on from JADMNL010000032.1 coordinate 163,510,065, forward strand.
CCCTACCGTTGGCTCCAAATATGACTGATATGTTTCTATTTAATATTTTATTTCCCCATTATGATTTATGTCATGATACGTGAAGCTGATGACCAGAGTGGAGCTGAGAACAGGGCTGTTACTGAAAAGAAAAGCATATCTGGCAGCTCCCATTGTTGCTTCCTTTCATTGCACTGTTCACTCTCAGCCCTTCCCTCTCCAGTTGGCCATCCTGACAGCTGATGTTTGTGGTTCTGAGGGAATGGTCATCAAGGAGTATACCAAGTGGGACATTCAGAAGGGCTACAGGTAATCTATCTTCAAACAACAACCTGAAGTCTGCCAATTTATGACTGGCCACCTGCCCTATTAATTTTCTGGGGTGTGGTCAGACCTCACAGTAAGCAGAAATGAAAGTTGCAAGGAAGACAAAGGGCAGGAGAGAGAGAGAGATGAAATTGCTCTTTTTCATTCTAGCCAGAAGTGACTTCGAGATTTTTGTCTGACCGCACGTGGGGAAGAGTGCCACCACAGGCAGCCAATCAAGGCCCCCCACGGGCATGGGAAGATTGCCAGCCATTGTGTGCAGGCAATTAAGGAGCATGGGAAGAGTGCTGTCACAGTCAGCCAATCAAGGAGTCCACTCAGTGAGGGTTGACTGACACATTTCGAGCCTTCCAGGGACCACACCCCAGACCTCAAAAATATAGCTGCTGCTGCTGCAATACCATGCCCCCTCCAGTACCTAAAAAAATGGTGCCTGTCTGAATGTGCTACCTGAGTGTAATACAAAGAAGCTGAGGTAGTCTGGACCTAGTCAGTTCAGTTGTGGTCTCTAAGGGGCAGGGATTTCTTGCTTTGGTGATGTTTCAAGCCTGGACCCCGTCTCCTACTACCAGTATTTAGTACCAGACCACTCACTGCTACTTAATAAAGAGTCAGCTGCAGCACTCAGGGCAGCCAAGCACTGGGCAGCAGCAGCACTGGCACTGCAGTGTCAATTGGTTGTGTTTAAGCCTATAAAGATAAATATATATATAGGTGTGTGTACTACAATAGTGAATATATATATATATATATATATATATATATAGATATATATATATATATATATATATCTCAATACCCAATACATGCACAGATACAATACAATTAAAGAGCTGCTGACACCTCAAAGAAAATTTAGAAAAAAAAACAATATTTAGGTACAGTTGGTTAGCATTCTATTTAATAGACTTCTCTTTCCCATCACTTATTACTGTGAAATCTGCATGGAAACATGCTCTATATCCCTTAGAGTTCATCTGCCTTTTCAACTTACTCCCTACTTCGTGTCATAGTCTCTGTTGTGACATCACAGCCTGTTGCCATGGAGTAATTGGGATGTCACAAGCAGTGCATTATGACATCAGGTAGGGAGAAAGCAACAGGAATGGATGAACTCTTCAGGAGCAAAGATCCTATTTTTATGCAAATTACCTCAGTAATAAATAATGGGGAGGAGAAATACAGACCTCGTGTGAAATACAAGCTGAGCTGTGTCTAAATGTTATGTTTTTTATAAAGTTGTCCTAATGGTGTAAGCTGTGCTTTAAAAGAGAAGGTGCGCACTGTAATGTTCAGACCCTCACAAACAGACATGGTAGCTGATCTGCTCCAGTGTTGAGGGGTATTAAAAAATACAACGAATTTTTGATCAGTAAAACAGTTATAAGACCCCCAATGTGTACTCCAGGAAAAACAGAGCTGCTTCCTGAACCTGCTAAGGCACCCACAGACCCCTTTTGTGTGTTCCAGTGACTGCCTTGGGGCATATTAGCAGGTTCAGGAAGCAGCTCTGTTTTTCCTTGGGTACACATTAGGAGTCCTGTAATTCTTTTACTGGACTGATGCTCATGGCATTTTTAATACCCCTCAACCCTGGAGCAGGTCAGCTACTGTATATGTTTGTAAGGGGGCTGGGAACTTTACAGTGAACACCTACTCTTTAATCAAGATTTTTTTTTCCCCCGCGCTCAATTATCCTCCCTCTGTCTACACTTTTTCAGTTACATTGCCAGCTAAGATGGCAGAAGCCTCTGCCATCTTAGCTGGCAATGTGGTATCAGGAAAGATATGGAAGTGTAGACTAGTAGTAAATGTTATTTGTTGGAACTTGATTAGCAAAAGAGAGCTTTATTTTACTTTTCCAGCCAGAGACTCCCACATCTCATATTTCAGAGGAGCAAAATATACCCTGAAAACAGGAGTAGGGAACATGTAACAAAAGTATGTTTTTTCTTCAAGAAAAGCCCCAAACCTCACCTCAGAGCATGTAAACCCCTCAGAGCTTCTGGGGGCCTTGCGGCCCCCAGATCCCCGTCTCTTTTCTGGAGGGGGGGCACAAAATTAGTCTCTTGCCCAGGGCACCAAAATGCCTTCCTACGGCTCTGGGAGTCGAGGAGCAGTCGGCCTAGTACAGTAAACTTTCATTACATATAAGTGTGCTGTGAACTGGAGGGGGATTGCAATCTGGTTTTCCCTTGAGCTGAGATGTGTGCTGAAGGCTGGAAACTGTATCCAGCACGAGTTGGACTGAATCCGCTTGCAATTCAATGCAGTTGGGCCCTGCCATGAGGGCCTTGTCTCCCCACCCTGCATCTTCTGGCAATCCAGAACATCCATCATCCGTTCTGTGCTTCGCCTTGGGTATCGTGAGTAGCAAACAGGGTAGCTCCCTGAACCATATCTTTTTGAATCATAAGTGTGTCATCAGATTAAGCTGTTGTGTGATTTCCACGAACTGAGCCCTCCGGCTTTGGATTACAATCAGTGGGTGTGCATGTTATTTCTTTTCCTTATAGGGCCCCTATCAGCTGCAACGCTGGCCTACCCCGGGCAATGGTCCTGGCTAGCCCCCTCCCCATCCTGGGTACCCAGAGAGTGTGACTGATAGGGACACTGACTGCATGCACAACTGTGATATTTATAGTGTGTTTAAGCCAATTAACCTGATTGCCCCCATCCTTGTTATAGTCCTCTGAATAAATCAGATCTACTTTTTTCTGCAATTTCCATTGACTATGGTGTTCGTTTATGCTTAAGGTATTGCCTAGTTGCTTTTGTCTTGCATCACCTTATTTTACAGGTGGTCCCCAGAGTCAAGCTGAAGGAACCAGTCCTGGGGGTAAGTGCTAAATCTAGGTGTATGTGTTAAGCCTATCAGGGGTATTGGGAAGGTAAACATTGCGTACTGTTGGCCACTAGCAGGAGACAAGAGGGGGTCACAGTGTCCTAGAGGGCTGTGGCCTGGCTAGTCAGACTAATACTAACCCTGACCTTTGGGTGGAGGCACCCGTCCCTGAATCTAGGCCCCTTAACCTGCTACTAGCCAAGCAGACAGGGGTAGTAGCCCTTGGGATAGCGCCACCTAGGGGTTACAAATAAATTCAAGATATTTACAATATATACAATAACTGCATACAGGATAGGACATAGGTCAATACAATATTACCGAGCATGAAAGTGCATTCAAGAAGGTATACTGGCCAGTACAAATACACAAAACATGGACGTCACAGTCAACATTTGTGTCTATACTTCAGGAAATGTGATGTAGAATGGAAGAAGGGAGTAGAGAGGTAAGATGTGTGGTTTCAACTACGCAAAGTTTTCACCCATCAGCCAGGCTGAACACCGTCATGATCAACCTGCTCCTGGTTGGGCTGTCAGTGGTGAGCCTCCTATAGCCTGAACTGCATTGGATGCTGCACAAACACGCCCCTGCTGCTGCTACTCTCCCAAGTGGACAAAACATGTTCACTTCATGCACATGCGCAGAAGCAGACATAACAAGCATTTGTCAATGCCGAATGTTGCTTGCTTGTATGTGCTGTTTAGGTATTTGGAAGTAACAGTTACATGCCTTCCTTCCAAGACATCCACTGTGTCTTTCTGTTCAGTATTCACAGAAGAGTGGAAGGGGCAAGGGCCACAGCAGTACAGCAGTTGCCAAGGGGGAGAAGAGGTGGACAATAGTCCATTCAAAGGCAAAAGAGTCCTACGGGAGTTCACTAAATTGAAGGTGGACAAAGCGATGGAACCAGATGGCATACGCCCAAGGATATTAAGAGAACTGTGAAGGGAGATAGCAGTACCTCTGGCAGCCATGTTCACTGAGTCATTCAACACAAGTGAATTGGAAGAGGGCACATGCGGTCCCTCTACAGAAGTCCGGCAGCAGGGAGGAGGCAGGGAACAATAGGCCATTCAGCCTCACCTCAGTAGTGGGGAAGATCATGGAGGCATTGCTTAAAGAAAGGATAGTGGGGCATATAGAAGCCATCGCGAACTTACAAGTGTACATAGGATCAGTGCAACAAATGCTCATAAAACAGTCACTTTTGGGAATTTTTTCACCAAATTTTCAACATAGCCATTTTAAGACCTCTGCTCATGAACAGTGTCTCTGTGATTTTCTTAATCTGTCCCAAACATTGATTGCACACACCGACTGCGCCATTGTGCGCTACATGCATGGAAACACATTTTTGCTGACATATGAAAAATGACAGCTGTATTGCTCATAAGGAGGTGTGGTAAAATGGCAATGTTGAAAATCTGGAGTGAAAATTTAAAGAATTACATGAACTTACAGTGCATAGGAACTACATGATACCCAGTCATTTTAGAATTTTTCTGAAATTTGCAACATAGGCTTTAGAGCCCACCTTATGAACACTGCCACTGTCAGCTTTCTTAATCAGTCCAGAAAGGTGATTTTGCGCAGTGACCGCGAAATCACCCTTCGGCCTGATTAACGCCATGACAGTGACAGAATTCATGAGGAAGGGTCCCAAAAACCCCATGTTGAAAATTTGGTGCCAAAATTCCAAAAAATGCCTGAGATATGCAGCAAAGTTGAAGAAACCCTATCTATCCCATTATACAGCTTACTGGCATTTCCTCAGTTCGTGGTTGGCTTTGAAGAGTGCAGAAGTGATCCCGGTCCACCGAAGATCGTCGCACTGAGGTCCGGAGATAAGTATGGAGTGAGGCAGGTGTGGGGAGGCAGGGTGCGCAGTGGGTGGGTGCGGGTTGTGGGAAGGGGGCAGGGAGAAGCGCCGAGAGACAGTTTTTGTATTTGCAGGTTTATTTTTTTTTAATAAGACGATGAGAGACATTTGACACGCTGGGGTGGGCTCCGAGTGTGGCAGCTGGAAAGCTGTTTGGGAGGGGCTGGAGCCGAAGGAGGATTGGGCACCCCCGTTGGCCATAACACATTTTGCCATGCTGGGGTGTGCTCCCAGTGTGGCACCTGGAAGCTTTGGGGGGGTCGTGGAGCTGAGGGGGGATTGTGCACCCCCGTCGGCTGTACAGTGTGTGCGTGGGGGGGAGGAAGGCGTATGAGCACGCAGTATGCGTACGTGTGTGTGTGTGTGTGTGTGTGTGTGTGTGTGTGGGGAGCTCTGCTCACTGAAGCGGAGCTTTCCCTTTCAACTGTACGACCACTGCATTTTCAACTGCTGTCATAGACAGCTGCAGCAGTGATTGGGGAACTGGGACCACGCCTGCAAACACACTGACTGAATTGGAAGACAGGTGCCACACCTCCAAAAACTCAGATGATGGTACTATGTTTCTTGCACATGCATGCAAGCAACATAAAAACAAAGGCTATGCAGCTGTGTTGCTGTGGATTTTTGTACACACCCTCCATGTGTGATGATGACATTATAAACCTCTTGAGCTTTGTTCTGGAGGTTTATGGGTCATCACACACCTCAGGTGTGTAAAAAAATGCATAACACACAGTTGCATAGTCATTATTTTCTATATTCCTTATGTGTTTAAAATAGGTTATGGGAGGGGCAGAAGGTAAGGATGGGAGCGGGGGGGGGCAGGATCAGGAGCCTAAGCTGTGGTCCCTGCAACATGAGCACACTAGATAGACCAAATGGCCTTATTCTGCTGGTTTCTTGGTATGTTTGGTATGCAAGTAGTGCATTAGCAGCGGTTTGGGCTCTGACCAGAGGTTTTGGTAGTTCTGAGGGGTGCATGAGGTGCCCTACTTCCCTGGTAATGTGGGACAGTACAAATGTATAAATATTTTGTTATCCATAATATAGCCACCATTTGTTTATATTTCTAAAAGATTCCAAAAGCCAGTGTGATATCAAAGTTGGTGCAACACCCGCTAACCGTTGTTTATTGTAAAATGGAAAGATTAGCAAACAATTAACTATACAGTAACTGTTTTATTAAGCTAATGCGTAATCTACTAACGACAGGCTTGCAGACTCATATTACATGATGGAACTAACTCACAGAAGTGGCCCAAATGGTGATGAAGACGGTACTTGAGATTTTTCCTTTTTTTTTTGTAATGCGGAAGAAAACTTCCCGGCTGTGTATATCTGTTTAACATTACATGAGTATAGAGTGGTGCTGCAAACTGCAAGGCGGACAGATCCCAAGTTTTGCCTGGATTGGTGAATAGTAGGAGAATGCTACATAAAGCGAATATCCCATGGAAAATAAAGATCATTGCAAGATCTGCCCCGGTCCAGCATGTACTGTAATTAGTTAACCCGCCCTACTGTAATATAAAAATAGCTGACTCCGGTTGGGCAGGAAATTATTTTCCTTTAATTCTGGTGAAAAATCGGGAGCACTACCTCATGGCACCACATTTCTGCTTCTTTTACCAGTGTTGACGCCTGTTAGTCGAATGACTGCAAGTGTGATTACAGCAGTGGGTTTGCCCACTTGTAATTATTACTCTAACCATGTCTTGACAGAAACAGCAGATGATGCGCTTGCTAGTGTCCCGAATTGCCATGATTTCTGTCTTGAGTGAGCGCCTCCCGGTGAGGTTCAGAGCCCCCCCATCCCAAACACACACATATATTGATCTTGCGCGACTTGTACTCACGTCCAGGATCCCACTCCAAGACCCCTAGCGTCCTGGACTAGGGATCACTGGTAGCCATCATCCCACCTGTTTCTCAGGCTGCCTGCAGTGATTCTCCCATGCTATCCCTGGGCCTCCTGCTGTGCTATTCGGTATCTCATCGGCGGAGGATGCCCATTTCACCCTGCTGCTGATGTAAGAATGGAATTCCCTTTCCTTGTGGCAGGGTACAAAGGAGAACTAGAAGAGCACAAGTTTGGTGTCTGTCTGTCTGTACTGTTTAGACCTGCTGTTTAGTATTTGGATCCCGAGCCCACTCCCTCCAGCACGCTCGTACCATACACACACACACACACACACACACACACACACACATATACACCTTTAAGAGAAAGTCTAATTTCAGAACAAACAGCAATGAGCAGAGAGCAACAGGTCTGGACTCTGTTCTACCCTGAAACCTGTTCTGACCTCTCTCTCTCTCTCTCTCTCGCTTGCTCTCCTCACATTTGATGGGACGTGGCTCTTCCTCTGTGGTTTCGGAGAAGGGAGCAGCATTGGCTCAGTCCATCACCCCAGGATTTCTGTATGCCGATGGACTAATCCCCCACCCCCATGGATCATCCCTCCTTCGTTCCAGAGCTGTCAGTGACTTCACTTTACATTCATCATTAATGCGGGGGGGGGGGCGATCAGAATGACATGACTCATGGACCGGGAATAAATACCACAGTGGTGCCAGAGCAAGAAACCTGGTGGGCACACAATCAACATCTCAGCTGACAGAAAAGAGCGTGAACAGTGTCACCAAACAGCCTTGCCGAAGGTAAAAATATACCAACTCGACTAAGTGGAACTCATGCATGTGTGTGTGTGTGTGTGTGTGTGTGTGTATGTGTGTGTGTGTGGAGGGGGGAGCTCTGCTCACTGAAGCGGAGCTCTGCCTTTCAGCTGTATGACCACTGCATTTTCAACTGCTGTCATAGACAGCTGCAGCAGTGATTGGGGAACTGGGGCCATGCCTGCAAACACACTGACTGAATTGGAAGACGGGTGCCACACCTCTGAAAACTCGGATGATGGCACTATGTTTCTTGCACATGCGTGCAAGCAACATAAAAACAACACAGCTGCTGCTTCCTCTCCCTTATATCCCAGCATGATCTGCTGACTGCATCAATGCCTTGTGACTATGGGATATACATCACAATAATCATTATGCCTCTGCAATGATACCGGCAGCCTGCAGCACATCTTCCTTTGGATAATGAATGAGCAACAGCATCGGCCACGTGTATCAGATCTTTCTTCAAGCTCTGACGGGGTGTCTACAACTGCCACAACCGTTCTACAGGCTCTAATGGTGTGTATACTATAGATATTGCCCTCAGGTAATTTTTCTCAGGGCTTGATTTTATTTTATTGAATGCCGCTGCTCCCAGAACCTCTGTGGGGTCTCTGGGTGGGAGGAAACAATAGACACTAGTAGCAGCACTGCAGCTATTCCCCAGGAACAGCTGCAAACGTGACGACCACCACCACCATGTGAGCCTTACTCACAACTTTTGCTCAATCTATCAATCAACCAATCAGTTAGTTAATCAATTAATACGGTTACTCAAAAACTGACTTGACCGTTCAATGGTTGCACTATCCTTTGTGAAGCTGATAACATGAATCTGAGAATGAGCTTGAGTCATCGGGTGCCAGGGGGCAGGAGGTTGGAGTGTCCGATGGACAGCATTCCTATTTTTTCATAGAGGTTTTTTTTTATCACAGCTGCTGATTCTACACCTTCCCCCCGACAGCCCCCTTCTGCCTGCCACCCCAGCTCCGTCCTCTGGAATTACCGGGGCTTACCTTATGCCCGGCCCAGGAGCGGTGCCTGCGAGGAGTTGGGCATCATCATGCCACTGGGGATTTTTCCTCCTTTTTGTGCCCCCTTTTGCACCTGCGCACCATGCAATGGGTGCAGCAGCTGTCTCCACCTCCGTGGAGGCTGCCAAGCACCCTGGGCTTGGGTAAACCCTCTTAGCTGTGCCATTCACAGCACAGACCCCCCACCCCTGAGGAAGGAGAGCTGTGATGCTTAATCCTTGCCTCCCCTGCCAGCCCCCGAATGACCCGAGTCCGTTCCTGAACCCAGGTTGCTGGCGTGGCGCGAGGTGTGGCATCCAGCGCCTCAACCCTCAGTGCCACCAGGCCAGTTCCATAGAGGATTTTATCCTTTGCAGCCCTGGTAGTGGGCTTCAGCCCTCCTGATGGAGGGACTCTCTCTCCGGTCCTCTGTACGCTTGATCCTCTCTTCCCCCTGCAGACCCCGGTTGCCCGGGCTCGCTCCTGAACCCGGGTTGCTGGCATGTCATGAGGTATAACAACCAGTGCCTCAAACTCCAGCACCACAGATCTGGACACAGCTCTCCTTCTTTTTTTTGGGGGGGGCATGCTATTTGACAGCCACATAGCAAAGGCTGGGTGGGAGCCTGGCTGGAGTAGCTACATTGGGGGGGTTGAGATGTTGCATGTGTAGCGATGTGCTCTGCACGTTACTTAAGGCTGCATTCCAGAGGAGGAAAGAAAAGGGAAAAATCAGTGCTGGCCAAGCACATGAAGCACAGCTGGTCACCCACGTCCACTTTTAGTCTTCCTAGCCTGACTTCTAGGGAGTTCTCCTGGGTCAGACCTCTGTTGTGGGTAGCTGGATGCAAGGTCTGGGTGGAACTGCTGAGGAGCTCATGGGAGATGCCACTGAGGTGCTCAGTCTGCATGAACAAAGCAGTGCGGTGTTACACGGGTGGCCTGTGGAGTTCCAGGAGACCAGTTAAAAGGGGCCTCGAGGGACTGGTGGAGGCACCGGCAGAGGCGAAAGGAGGTCCTAGCCAGAGGTCCATGGGGAACAAATAGAGTTAAAAAATATGGTCATTCAAGAATCCTGAAAGGATAATCTCATTTTTAAAAAAGATGTGAGGAAATACTACTTCACTGAAAGAATAGTGGACACCTGAAATAGCCTGCCACAAGAGATAGTAGGAGTAAAAACCATGGGGGGAGGGGGGTTTAACTGTGCATGGGATGGCCATAGGGAATACTACTAAATAAAAAGTAGTGGGGAAGGTCACCAGACAGAATAGGCGGGGAAAAACTAGGTAGACTAGGTGGGCCAAACCATCCTTTTCTGCCAACAAACTCTGTTTCTATTTTGAATGGAATCCTTTAGAGACATTTGTGTGTAATCTAGGACATGGTTGTTATTGTTGGTTGTTGTCCTTCGGTTCCATGTCAGCTCCGCTTAAAACTAACACAGCGCAGCACAAAACAGTGTAGGCAAAATCCCAAAAGGCAACACCACACATATCCATAACAACTAATAGAAAAAACACCATAATGGGGAAAGTGTCACACACTAGCTACCCAGACAACAGGACACACTACTGCATAAATGCAACCAATAGAAAACAAGAACACCAGTCAAAGGAAAAAACAAACCTTGATTGAAAACAGAGAACAGTTGTCTCCCACAGTTAATTTTTTCTGTAAGGCTTTTCCCTTAAGTTAGATTTACTATTACAACACCATGCCGCCGTGGATCACCACTCCAGTGAAATTTGAGGCACAAAGAGCAGTAGTGGACTCAGGATCAACAGCGCACGGTTAAGGCACCTGCTCAGTACACGGTGTCACACAAGTGCCATTTTGCATGCCTCACTCTTCCATATTTCAACATTTTGACTATGCACTACTGAGCATGCTCGTCTGGTCCGTGCGGATGTAACCTGATACCTTGTCCTTCTGGCTTGTTCCATCCCCTTGCCTGGGTCACAGTCCCTCCAGGAAGAGTCAAAACCTCTTTCAGGGTTGCAGAACAGTTTGTATTCACAATTGAAGGACTCCCTTCCCCACCTCAATGCCTTGTTTTACCCCCTTTCCTTTCCCCACCACCCTCCATCCACCCTGGTCAAGTGGGCAGCCAGGGAAGTGGAGGGTGGTATGTGGTTGCTGACTTCACTACATCAATACAGTTGTCTGCAAAGAAGAAAAAGTTTATATAGCATATTTCATGCACATTGTATCCTAACGTGCTTCATAAACAATGAAAGAACTGGTAGTGAAGTGACAGTAAACATGTAGTGGCAGTCAGTTTGCACAGCAAAACCCACACACAGCCTTGGACAATTGCGTGAACCCATTTTATTGGAAGAGGAATGTTGTCCAGGGCACTGGAGAAAATCTTCTACTCTTGTGAAAAATACCTTGGCCCAGATATTCAAACTGTGCCCCAAAAGTGCGCAACAGCAGGAGCAAGCGCAAGTCCATTGCGCCCATGTGCAAGAGGCGCGATATTCAAAAACTGCGCTAGACAAGATGCGCCTACAGCCAAAGACTGAATATTGCACCACCTGTGCCATAGCGCAACAAGGGATGTTCAGCTGAGCAGTACAGATGTGCCATAGCGCAACCAGGGACGCAGCCCAGTAGCAGGACAGCAATGCAACAGCACAACCAGGGATGCAGGGGCCCACCACCCATGCCACAGATGGGCAGAGGAACACACAGCAGAACAGACATCGTCCCCCCACACTCCATGCACTGCCCAACTGGGGAAGGGCTGGAATAACCACTGGCAAATGGAGACCAGCAACCAACCCACAGCTGGGCCATGGTGCCCCATCACACCCCCTGGCAAGCTGTGACTGGCACACAAGGAGGGATGACCACCTGTGCCACACCATCCCACCAATGCAGAGCACACCCTGCACCGTGACCCCCAGACACCCTGCCCAGGAGCAGCGTCCACCAGTGCAGGACACCCCATGCATGCCACCACCCCCACTGTGACAATGCAACCCTGTGCACCACAGAACCATGCAAGGCAGCCCCACCACAAGCACCCATCAGCGGGTGGCAGCACACAGCGATGCAATGATGGCATACACAGTGCCACCATGCACCAGCCCCCAAGGTACAGCTGAGAGTAACCACAAGGCCGGCACATGAGGTACTCCACGTGACAGGGCATGCTCGACCCCTACTCACCAGTGGTACAGCACCCTGCACACCCTGCCAAGGACACACCCCGACCCAGTACTGGCCACAACAGCCAGCGCAGATATCCACAGTGGTGCATGAAGCATGCACCACACCGGATGCAACACAGTGCATGGACAAACACCCACCCATACCCAAGGGCACACCAACACAGGGATGCAGTAGGTAACCAAGCCCCCCAGCTGCAATATGGAGAAACTGTACACATGGCTGGCAGTCCCATGGCACAGGAGTCCCAGCTGCCCTGCGCAGGCACTGTGGAGCTGTATGCCACCAGCATTTGCCCGGAGCACAAGTCACAGACAGTGGTGCACATCCCCTGCAACACACACAAGCCACAGCATGGAGGTGGGACAACAACAGCGGAGGCCACAGTGTAACCCTAGGCAGACATGCACCACGCCAATGACAGGAGACAATCCAGCATTGTGACGGGTACAGTGGCTGTCCTGCATGGACAGCCACCACTGACATGCCAGTGGACCATGCAGGTCACAGACATGCAAGGGTGTCAGCTGCACAGGCCATGGATGGGCTGACAGGTGCACCATGGACACAGAGCATGCACCATGGACCACTGCACACAGTCATCCAGTGCACAGGGAACAGCACAAACACCACAGACAGTGACTGATAGCTACTTCCACACCATAGTCACTTCCCCACGGACACACACACATGCCTATGACTGCACCACCCCTGACGCCATGCACACCACTGCAGTTGAGCACCTATAGCCCGCTGCAAATCAGAGACCACCACAGTAGTCATATCAAAAGAAATGTATTTAAAAACATCAAACAAAACTATGTACAAATATTTACAAATGTGTGGGGGGGGCCACAAACAAGGTGGGGGTGGGTAAGGGGCAGGGGTGAACAAATGGTAAAAGGAAGGAGGGGTGTGAGGGTGGGTCCAGGGGGGTAGGGGAAATCAGGGGCATTGTGACACTCAGTGGGAGCCCTGCTCCCCTCTCCGGCTGCTCCTCCTGCCATGACGCCGCCTGACCCCCAGCCTCTCGATCCTTTGCAGGATTTCCAGCGACGCCCTGGCAACAGTCAGTATCTCCTGCAGCGCCTCCCTGATCATGTGCAGCTGCCGTCCACCTAGGACAAGGGAGCAGAGTCAATAGGTGTGAATGCACAGCCCCATACAGCCTACCCACTGTGCATGGCATACGGCCGTGGGACATGCCTCTGTGATGGTGTGTGACCACCCACAGTGACCGTGTCCACAAGACCTGCCCACCTAGGCACACACAGCCATGTGGACAGCTGCACACATCCCCCGGCCAAGTCTTGCACAGCATCACCATGGCTGTTTAGTGACATGGCTATGTGGTGCGAAGGCAGTGGCACAGCCATGTACCCGTTGCACGCATGGACCACCATTGACGCACTCCCAGACATGCAGTGCCACTGGACAGTGCTGACTGTAACAAGTTGCGTGCATGGCAGTGGTGTCAGTGGATGGTGGCCATGCCCCGCTGCCCGCCCTGTTACACAGCATGCAATAGTAATCATGGATGTAAGGCGCTCACCATCATCAGGCTCGTCCCTCTGCCTCTGTGGACCTTCGCCCCTCCTGGTGTGGCGGTCTTCCAACTGGCACCTCCTCTCCCTCGCCAGCCGTCGCTCTTCTGGGCCTAAGGTGCAAACATGGAGAGAGGAACATCAGTACAATCCTGTAGCAAAGTCCCCCTGCCCCCATGTATGTGCAATCCCACAGCCAGACCCACCCACCCCACACCCTGATAACACCACCACAGCCAACACTGGACGGTCCCCCATGTTCTGAACACGTACAACCATGATACATATGGAAGATAAAAGTGTATGGACGTTACACCTACATGGCCGTGGCACCATGCCCTCCTGGGGACGTGCCCACAGGCGGGCAAGCAGGTCCGGGTCCCTCCGCCTCAGGTCCCCATATCTGTGGCGGCACTGCTCCACTGTCCACCCCATTCCTGTGGCCTCCTCCAGGGCATCAGCCACCTCCTGCCACACCTGACTCCTGGACCTGTCCAGGGGTGCCTCACCAAACAGTGGGCCAACAAGTGACTCCACAATGGCAACCAAGTTTGCTATTTCTATCTGGCTTCACTGGCAGCTCTTCTCCACACCATCTCTCTTGCTCGGTAGGGTCAAAATGGCACTCTGCAGCATGGTTCCACCATGTGCAGATGCTGCGCGGTACAGCACTGCCATTCCCTATCGTGCTGTCACCAAACAGCGAGATAGTGGTGCACCCATGCCTGATGCATGGTGCCTAGGGGGCAAAGGTCGGGCACAGGGTCAAGGGTCTCTGGTGCACGGACAGCCACAGCGCGATTGGAACCCAATGCGTGTAGCACGATTGGGTACCTGTGTGCCACCTCCAGTAGTGGCCTACCGCGCTGTTACCCCAGTGCACCTACGATGCCCCAGTGCCACAGTGCCATATAGGTGAACTCACTGTAGCGCCACTGGCACAATGGTGGCAGTGCCCTGCGTACCTCCGCGCACAACAGCACGTCCAGCAGCGTGGAGCGCCTGCGCTATCAACCGGCATGCGCAGTTAGGTGTGTACTGCGCATGTCACAGAACTGCGCCCTTGGCTCAGCACATCCAACACAATTGTGCAAAGTGCAAAAGCGCGATATTCAGCTTTCATATGCAAATCAGCTAATCAGCCATTCAATGGCGCAGCACTGCAATTTGCATCCACTTAAAGTTGCGCCTCACCTCATTTGCATGGGTTGCACTATACAAGTGCGACACTGGGCTGCACTGGCCATAATTAGTTACTGCAGTCTATTGGTGAGTTGCATGCTGTTTGGGAGTATGGACTGTGGATTTTGGGAGATGCATGGGACTGCACAGTCACAGGTAACAACTGTCATTCTCACAGGCTGAATCATGACCGAACGAGTTGTGGGAGAAGAGGAACAGAGTTGTGGGAGGAGGAGGAGGCCAAATTTCACAAAGGCTGAGATGGATGCCCTGTTTGAGGCCTACCTGGACCAGGAGCCGCTTCTCAGCGGACGCCAGGGAACACCACAGGCCCATGCTGCTGCATGGGAGGAAGGGGCGCGTGCTGTGAACCTGCATGACAGCCACCAGTGCTCCATGCAGGAGTGTAAGAAGAAGATGGGCACAGACAGGAGGATGATTAAGGAGAAGGTGGCTGCCATCAGGGCAGCACGATCTGCAACAGGTGGGGGACAGCCAGAGGTGCTACGCCTGACCCCACAGGAGGAGAGGGTTGCTGGCAGCATGCAGCGTTGTGCCATTGAGGGTGTTCCAGGTGGTGGATTCCAGATGGATGGTAGCCCGTCACTGCATGGTAGGTCATGGTCTGTCTATTGGGGGGGCAGGGTAGGCCACATGCAGTAACGCGACTTTGTTTTCCCTTACAGCTCCTGAGCATCTGCATGGGTCAGCGGTGGTGGGCCTCTCCACTGAGGCCAGTCAGATGGAGATGGAGGAGGGCCCATCCACCTCCACAGGAATACGTGGCTCAGTACGACAGTGGGCCTGCCTGGATGTCCAGACTGATATTGTTGGAACAGGAGCGGAGGAGGCACTGCCCGTGTCCCAGCTTGCCAGCATCCACGGATGCCAGCATGCTGTGACTCAGGCTGGTGCCAGGTCTGTCACCAATGCTGATGTCGCCAACGTCATGGGCAGTGACACGTGTGTGCCACAGGATGGCCACACAGCAGGTAACATCGCGGCCATGGCTGTGGGTGGTGCCGCCGTGGAGGCCTGCGTGTCATCACAGTCCCAGCCTGTGCCTGTCAACACCGGTGGGGCAGCACTAGTGTGTGTACAGGATGGTGGGACTGTTGCAGCCACTGCGGTGGCACCAGTGAGCCCTGGGGAGTGGCAGCCGGAGGGGCAGCATCAGCAGTCGGTCAATGGGCTTGGGGGTACAGTGTCAGGGGATGGCGTCAGTGCACCGGCTGTGGACATGCCCAGGCCTGGTCCTGGTGTGCAGCACCCACCCTCAAGGGGTGCTGAGCATCAGGGCCACGCACACCCTGAGGGACAGCATGCCGATCAGGCAGATGACCTCTTGGATGAGCACACCCACATACTGCAAGCATCAGTCAATCAGCAGATGCAGCTTGCGACGGCAGTGGATGCACTGAGTGCAGCTCTGGAGTAGGCAGAGGAGAGTCGCAGCAGAGACACCGCTCTGCTCCTGGCAGGGATGGACCGGTTGCGGGAGGATGTGACCACTGCCATTGACAGGCAGACACAGGCATTCACTGCTGTCATGGCCACAATGGACACACAGTTATTTGCCCATGCGTCGCAGATACCATGCAGTGCACTGTCCAGCCCCCGTTCCCGGCATCGTGCGACACCATCCTTGTCGACACCGGGTTCAGCTGTGGGCATCCTGAGCACGCCTGGCACAGGCATGTTCGGTGTGCTGCAGACCCCTGCGTGAGCACGGTCGCGTTCATGCAGTGGAACCCTTGGGGGACCATTGGTGCCACCCCATGAGGCCAGTGGTCAGCCTGTCACTGCTGGCGGGTCTCGGCGGGGCCACCCATGCATCTGTGGTGGCCAGGGCACTGTGGCATGTGACTGACCTGTCTCCCAATGCAGCTACTGTCTGATGCTGCCCTGTGTGCATTGTGTCATTCAGCGGGCAATACATGGGTGGGTACCCGGCCCTGCACGCAGACACACTGTCCATCTGCACACCCTCCCGGCTGCTGTCCACAGTTGAGTGTGCATGATGATGCCTGCATTGTGCTGTACACCAATGTGCAATGGTGCCCAGCATCTGACACACGCACAATGACAGGCAGTGGGCATGGTGGTCTGTGGACATGTGTGTGGCTAGGGGTGGCGTTCTGGGTCAGTGTGCCTCCTACCCTTTGTGCATGTCTGGTGCATTGTGTGTGTGTGTGTCTCCGCGTGCCATGTTAGACCTCACCCATCCCTGGTGGTGTGTGTGGTTCCACGCCTGGCCAGTTCCCTTGATGGCATGCACCCCTGGTGTGTGTCCATGCATGTTTGTGGGTTGTGCCTTAGCCACTGGTGGTTGCACATAGCCCCATGACTTACCTGGGTTGGCTGAAGTGCTCCTCTGTGATGGTGTCCCAGTGCAGCTGTACCAGCCGGAGCAGTCGGGGGTTCCATCACCCAAGGGGGGGCTGTCCATCACCATCGTCACCGGTGTCCTCATCATCCCCATCGCTGTCCCCCTCTTCGACCTGTACAGCTATCCCACATTCGTTGGCCATGTTGTGCAGGATGCAACAGGCCAGGAATAGCCTGCAGGCCTTTGAGGGGCTGTACTGTAGGGCACCGCCGGAGGTGTCCAGGGAACGGAAATGTGCCTTCAGCATCCCAAACACCCACTCGATGACATTACATGTGGTGGCGTGTGCCTCACTGTAGCATTGCTGCGATGGGGTCGTGGGCCACTGGTATGGTGTGAGCAGCCAGGGACAGAGTGGGTATCCACTGTCACCTGTGTGTAGAGGGTGGAGGTTAGTTTGGTGATCAGCATCGCCCTGCCCCGGGCCATGTAGGCCACTACCCATGTCACCTCTGACCATGCCCCCCCCAGACCCTATGTTTGTCCGTGTGGTTTGCATACTCACCCACTAGATGGCCAGTGGGTATATCCCCACTCTCAAATCTGTGGCACAGTGCCAACTGGTGCCAGATGAAGGCATCATGTGCTCCCCCAGGGTGCGTGGCACAGACATTGATTATGCGTCCCCTGGCATCGCACACCACCTGGCAGTTAATGCTAGCATAGCCATTGCGATTAATGTATGCGGCCCCCTCGGGGTCAGGTGGTGTGTGGATGGCCACATGGGTGCAGTCTATTGCTCCTAGCATGCCAGGCATACGTGCTACCCTGTGGAACTCCTGTATGTTTGCTGTGCGCTCCGCAAGTGTGCTGGGGAAATGAATGTACTCCGCAGCATGTGGCAGCAGTGCGCTGAGGAATTGGGTGAGGTGGCATGATGCAGCCTACTGGGTTATGCCTGTGGTGTCCCCAGTTGGTCTCTGGAAGGTACCCGTGGTGAGCAAGCACATGCAAGCTGTCACTTTAGTCTCCACTGACAGAGCATGGCTCAGTCATGTGGGTGCCTACATCACATCACTGCACAGCTCACAGAGCTGCCTCAGAATTGCCCGATTCAGGCGGTACTGGCCCATGATCTCCTTATCACTATACAGCTCGAAGCTGGTGCGGGCTCGGTACTGCCTGTTGGGGGCATACCGCTGACAAGACCTTCCATGGCCGCGCCCCCCTGCTGCCCACCTTCTCACCCCCCTCATTACTGCCTCCATCTGGATGGTGGCACTGGCCATGTCCCTGGCTTGTGTTCACCCCCCCGGCAGCTGTTTCTGTGTTCCCCCCACTGTCCTGACTGCTACTTCCCCTGCACCAGGAACACCTGACTGTGCTGGCCTCACTGCTGTGTGGCAAGTACTTCCCTCTTCTACACTGTGGCTCCCCACACCTTCCCCTGAGCCTGTGGGTTCCAGGTGCCCTTTCGCTGTCCTGCCCTGAGTGTGTGTTGCCTGTGTGGCTGGCTATAGTTCAGCAACTTGAGGCTTCCCTGTAGCATTCTTGCGCCTCTCCCTTGCTCCTTTTTATTTTGGCTCATTTTCGCTATGGCGCAACTTCCGCTGGCTCCCCTATTGCACATGGCGCATGTTGTTGAATATCGCACTGCGCCATTTATGCATGGTTCCTCCCCCTTTGGTTGCGCATACATTCATTATCATTGCGCTGTTGCTCAGCGTGACTTGGGAGTGCAACTGCCTCCCGTTGAATATCGCAGAATGGCGCATTTTTGGACTTGCGCTGGCACAATCCTATTGTGCATGGCACAACTCTTTTGAATATCTGGGCCCTTGTGTTCTTTTATTTCCACCTGGGCACCCACCAGAACAGCACCAGAGATGGGTAGAAGGGACCTCAGTTTAACAGCTCATCTGAAGGACGGCACATGCCAACAGTACAATGTCCCCCTAGTACTGCACTTGCACAGCGTTGTAATGGTATGAACCCATTTCTGGGACAGGACTAGAACCCACATGCTTGTGCCACCTGCGACTGAAGTTCAGTGCATCTCCTACAGATGGGTCAGTGACCCACTCTCCAGAGCATAACACAGAGGATGGTTCTCCCACAGTCTCTGTAGTTAGCTAGCTAACTAGCCCCCAGTCATACCTACCCTCCATACTGCTTAATACCCCTTATCTGCTACTTACTACTTTTTAATTACTGGTCATCATTTTTTATAAATGGATAACCATGGTTTTACTCCATGTTACAACTGCCTAGTTGATATTCTGTATTACAACCGGGCAGTTGTAATCAGTAGCTATCAATCTAGCTCATGCTACAGTCAGCGTGAACTAACCAAACTGTTCACAATACCGCCAACTCAGTCAACGCAATGTTTTAAAAAATGATGACCAGTAATTAAAAGAAATAAAACATGGGTTGGTGTCTGTAAAATCAGAATTTTACACACACCCTTGGTGTGGGATGCTTTTATAAACCCCTCGAGCTTCACTCTTGGGGTTTATTTAGCATCCCACGCCTTAGGTGTGTGTAAAATTTTGGTTACACACACCCACCCATATATTATTCTATATATAATAACTGGTGCCCCCCTTATCACACTAATTATCCATGTGATCAAATGCTGTAATAATTGGATCTTTTTGGAGGAACTCATGCTTCGCTTTACCTGGTTACAGTACAACAGTGGGAAGCAATTTTCTCATGCTGCAGTAGTCAAAAGCACTGTTCTTTCTCTCACTGACTTTAGTAATACAGCACTGCTGGTTTTCTGCTGCTCAGTGAACAGGAAGAGACTTCACTACTGCCTGCTCAACCCACTCCTCTGACTGCCGCTAATACTGTCCTTGAGAGCTGACTGACACACCACTCTGTAAGTCCCTGGACCTGTTAAAAAATAGAATACATGCGACTGTATGTTTACGAAATTGTTTTTACATACCCTTGGTGTATGATGACCACATAAACCTCTCGAGGTTTATGGGTTATCATATACCTCAGGTATGTAAAAAAAACTTCATTACACACAGTTAGGTTGCTGCAGAACAGCTCCACTGCTATAACAAAGTTCAGGAAAGAGCACACAAAACCAGCACCACTCAGACTGCTGCTGTTACAATATGCACTTTATTTCAAACATAGCAAAACATAAATCCTCCATAACCAAAAAGCAGCAGGTGGTACAAAGGTCTCCTTCTGGTTTTACACTACGTGTATCATCAGGAGGATGACTAAATCAGTAACAACACATCACATAAATATGGTATGCTTAAAGGCACAGTATCCCATTTGGCATTATATGTAGTAAAAACACTAGTTCTCAACTCTATGTATAATAGTCAAATTTGAGTAAAAAAGTACAAATTCACAGAAATACACATTTGCCCTACATATCGATAATTAATATACATAACATTTTAATACTTTAATAAGTAAAAAATTAACCAAATTAGCCTACACCATTAAACTAATGTGAATAAATACTGAATAAAATGACAATGCGGGTATTCTGTATTCTCCAAAAGCATGCAGTGTCTTGAAACTCTTCCTATTTATCAGTGCTTGAGGTGAAAGTCATTTCCAATCCCCTGCCCCTGAGAAGAGAACATGGAAAAAGCTATTACAAGCATATTTGCAAAATAATTGCAGCATATTTGAGATATAGTTGCAGCATATTTGCGATATAATTGCAGCATATTTGAGATATACAGTAGTTGTAGCATATTTGCAATAGAATTGCAGCATATTTGTGATATGGTTGCAGCATATTTGCAATATAGTGGTAGTTGCAGCATTTTGGGCTGCATCATAACTGTGTCGCTTTCACGTCACTAATCTGGATGCAAGTGCAGGTGCAACAGAATATGGCACAACCATCTTTTGATGTAGCACAACTTTCTGATACAGGCACAGCTACGATTTGTAATGCAAAAGTAATGCAACTTGTCATTGCATCTGTTGCAGCTCTTTGAAAACTCAGGCCATTACCTTTATCTAGCAAAAAAATTATCTTTTCGGGGTTCCTTTCCTGGTTTTGTATGGCCTGACATGGCACAACCCTATCTTGATTAAAAAAAGTAAAAAACAATTTAAAAAAAAACATCTAATTCAGGGAGCATGCCCTGTAGCTGCATGTCAGGATTTAGAAAGAAATATGAAAAACATCACAGAGACTTTTCTCAGTTGTTGAGTACACCTACTAAAGATATGTTTCTGTCGGGGGATAGTGGGCTAGTTGCCAGAGGGTGGTGGATTTGTAAGTTCTTACCAACAGTGGGATTGGGCACCCACCACTAGAAAAATAAAAATATGAATTTGGGGGTTCCATGATGGGTTGGGGGGGGGATACTGGCAGCAGAATGGAACACTTGCCATCAGACAACAAAAGACTCTGTAGATCTGGGATGGGGGGGTACTGGTGGTGGGATTGGGAACCTGCCACTGGGAAACTATGAACATTTGGATGGCTGTGAAGGAGGGAGTTACTGGTGATGGAACTGGGTACCCATCACTAGTAGATTGTTATAACACACAGTAGGATTTTCATGGCTCCATAGCAAAGCAAAGTGACTCTGTGAGACAGGTATAGGGTGGGGGCAGGTGAGTGGTGTGGGTTTTACATGACAGGAAGTGGTTGGGGAAGGGGTATCTACTTGTGTGTTTTACATGACATGAAGTGGGTGGGGAAGGGATATCTACCTGTATGTTTTATATGACATGGAGTGGGTGGGGAAGGGGTATCTACTTTTATGTTTAACATGATGTGTAGTGGGTGGGGATGGGGTATCTACTTGTGTGTTTCACATGACATGGGGTGGGTGGGGAAAGGAATAGCTACATGTGTGTATTATACAACATGTAGTGGGTGGGGAAGGGGTATCTACTTGTATGTTTTACATGACATCAGTGGGTGGGGGAAGGGATAGCTACATGTGTGTTTTATATGACATGTAGTGGGTGGGGAAGGGGTCTCTACCTGTGTGTTTTACATGATGTGGAGTGGGTGGGGCAAGGGATATCTACTTGTGTGTTTTACATGATGTAGAGTGTGTGGGGGAAGGAATATTTATTTATCTTTCTTATTATAGTAAACTTTGCCAGGACTGTGGTGGTGGGTAGAGGGGAGAAGGGAGAGGTGGGTGCAAGAGGGTGCTAGTGTGGGGGTATTTCATTACTAATGGTCTGTGTGGGGGGAGGGCAGGGAAACATTTGTCACAGTAGGTGAGTGGTGGGTTAAATGTTAAAAATGTTAAAAACTTGGGGTGAAGTCAGGAATCTTTACCACGCTACTTGTAATACGATGATCCCAGCTTCACACCAGCTGCACCATCGAAGATAAAATTCTCTGCATCTCAAGCTCCATGACGTCTCTTGACTATGTTGTTTCTCAATTAAAACAAAACAACAAAAGTCTGCATTAAATGTTCATGATGCTTGCTACCACATCCTGTGGCTGCAGCAAGGGAATTGCACTCTGCATGGTTACACAAATTATTTAAGAGGGGAACAGTCATCACTAAGAGTCCAACGCCCGCATGTGGGGCTAGTCTCAATTTTCACTTTGTATGCAAAAACATTTTTACTTACTGTTTACTGCAGTATAGTAGATTGTATCGGACTGATTTTGCTGACTTCCAAACTGACATTTTCTGTAACTACAAATCCCAGAATCCACTGCAGCTGACATCAGAGCAGAACAGCAGTGGGAGATTCAATTGCCTGCACTGCATGTTATCTCTGACCTTTTGTTTGCTGGTCCCACTGTCCTCCCTGGGCCAAGTACAGTCACAAAGGAATGCCCCAGGACAGCAACGGGATCTTAGCCCCAGGATAGCAACGGGATCATCAAACAGAGCTGAGCTTATAAAAGCTCTAACTTGCACCATATATCTCAATTGTCCCTCATTACAAGGGATGCCCCTTATTTTTCCTATCAAAATTGCTCTGTTCCCCATTTGTCTGACATAGGAATGGTGCTTTCCACATAGAGTAGATACTGTAAACTCATTCATTTAAAGTAAAAATTCAGAATATTCTAATTTGCTAAACCATAATTAAACGCTACACAAATAAAGGTACTGGTTTCTACAGTTTTTCTGTTCATTTTTTTTGTTGACCTGGAAAGGAGGACTAGGCAATTCTGCCCATGTTTGGCTTCATCCAGGGGTATTTTTTTTTAATTTATTTGAATCTAGGATTACAAGTACCTTTGAGCCAAGGCTCTTTTACAAAGGTTCCATATCAGTTGAGGTACAATTCACACAAGACACTGAATAACAGTAAAACAGTTGGTTACAGGCAGTTACATACAGTTTTATATATTCAATACAGTGGCAGAAATGCCAGAAGGAGGTCTGGTAACAGGGTTGACATGGTATGGAGGAGAGACACTCTACTGGGGTGTGGCCATAGGCACTTGTCAAATATCAATTAAAGTGCTACGGGGGGGTAGGGAAGGAGGGTGGGAAGAGGGGAGGATGAATGGGTGTATGGGAGAGGGAGCTGAGGGGAGAGGGTTAAGTGTTAGGTGGAAAGAGCAAAGAGGAGAGGGGGGAAACATTAGGAAGGACAGTCACAGGAGCTAGATGTAGACAGGATGTGACGGAGACTGGATTTGAATAGACCAAGCTTTGGCATTGAGGCGATGTCAATGCTGAGACCATTGAACCAGCTGGGAGCTCTGTGCGTGAATTATCTTTGCCCTTGTGTGGTGCAGAAACATGGGATATGCAGAAGCTGGAATTCAGAGCCCCCGGTGATGCGAGTAGTTTGCGTTGGGCAGAAGAGAGCTTGGACACCTGGGGGAGCAAGGCCTAGTGTTATTTTCTTTGTCATAAAGCAGGTTTGGTACTTGATCCAATTTGAATGTTGAAGCCACCCAGTCTGTGCGTAGAGATCACACGTGTGGGTGAGGCGATGGGCACCGGTTATGAGATGGCAAGCTTTGTTTAGTGCAATGGATATGTGCCTGAGGGCGGTGGCAGAGGCAGAGCCATAGATGATCAGGCCATAGTCAATTATTGTGACTACTGAGCACTGTACTGCAATCCTTAAGGCATCTGAGGTAAAGCATTGCCTGTGCCTGAAGAGTAGGCCAATGCAAGTGTTGGCAGCCTTGACAATGTTGTCAATGTGCGAAGCATATGATAAGTTACAATCGATGGTAATACCTAGATATTTAAAGGATTGAACCTGTCAAGGGTTGCACCAAGGCAGTTTTGATCGTGATGGAATGGAATCTGTGTTTGTTGTGCAGACTGCAGAAGAGCATGGACTTTTTTTTTGTAGTTGAGAACCAATTTATGTGTACTAAACCAAGTTTCAATTGAGGTGAAGGCAAGCTGTAGATACTTTTGAAGGTGGCTCGGATCCTTTTGAGTGGAGAGGATGACGGCGTCGTCAGCATAGAGGAGGATTTGTGCTGGACACAATTGTGGAAGATCATTTAGAAAGAGGCTAAAAAGAAGTGGCCCAAGAATGGAGCCTTGAGGAACTTCTGAGTGAACAGGACGTGCATCTGAGAGAACATCAGCTATTTTCACTCTTTGGGAATTGTTCTCCAAGTAGCTGTTGAACCAGGTAGTGGACTCAGGTGAGAGCCCAGCAGAACATAGCTGTGTGATTAATAAATTATGATGTACTGTGTCAAAAGCCTTGATCAGGTCAATGAAGACCGACCTGGTTAGGGAGGCTGTTGTCCAACAAGCTGTGGATGGCACCGGTGAATTCAAGGAGGGCCGGTGTAGTACTGTGACCTGTATGGAAACCATGTTGTTGGGGGCAGAGGATGTTGTGTTTGTCCAGGTATTCCATTAGCTGGTCAGATACCATACTTTCAATGGCCTTAGAGAGGGGGGAAGTATGGAGATAGGCTGGTAGTTTACATGCAGATCCTTGCCCCCACTTTTGTGGATCGGGGTTACTGTGGCTGATTTCCATCTGTCGGGGAACTGGCTGAGGGCGAGGGAGAGGTTGAAAATGTTTGTTAGTGGAAGTAGCACTTCATCAAGGGTGAAGGACACCAGCTTGAGGTTGAGTAAGTCCCCACTAGTTCTGGATTTGGCAATTGCATTAGAGACATATTTATGGATCTCATGCGCCCTGACTTGCTTAAAGTAGAATGGTGGGAAGTTGGAGGAAGGGGTTTGTGGGCTGGGGGTAGGAGAAGGAGGGTGGTCATCATTGAAGAAGTCCGAAGGGAGAACACTACTGAGGTCAGAGAACGCAGTATTGAAAGTATTTGTAATTGTGGTAAGGTCGAGAGTTATGCCACCATCAATGACCAACATGGTAGGTGAGTTTTCTGGCTGCTTCCCAGTTACTTCATTAAGATTGTCCCAGAAGGATTTTCCCTTACCCCAGGTGTTCATGAGGGTATCTCTGTAGTATGCATTTTTTCTTCTGGCAGATTGATTTAGTGCAACCATTTTGCACCAGTTTGTAGTTCTAAATATCAGCTTGATTGCCAGTGGCCCGTGACCGAAGCCAGAGGAGGTCCCTTGCTTTCAGATCCTTGAGTAGTTCAGTGAAGAACCAAGGATTGCAAAGGCCTTTGATTTTATGCCTTTTGAAAGGGGCATAGGTGTCACAGGCAGCATTGAAGGAGTTGATGAAAAAATCCAAGGCTGAGTTGACATCAGAAGCGTTGAATATAGGAGACCAGTTGAGCTGTCAGAGGTGGGATTTGAGGTGTTTCAGCTGACCACATTGGAGGACTCTACTATTGATTAATTTGGGGGGGGGCTTGCAGAATTTATTCAACCATTTGCAGATGACTGGGGAATGGTCACTTAGTGTATCTGGAAGGATGGAAACATCCGAGATGTGGGAGGGATGGCTGGTCAGTATCCAGTCTAGGAGAGGGATGGCTGGTCAGTACTCAGTCTAGAAGAGTGGGGAGATACAGATGGAAACCAGCTGAAACTGAATCAGACTAAACTGTCGGTAGCAGTTTTAGTGAGAAGGTGAAATTTGTCCAGAATACCAGAGAAATTGCCCTACTGTTTTCAAGAAGTGTCATGGGATCTTTAATAGCCACTGAACAACCACCAGAATAGGCAGACAGGACATTGATTTAACATCTCATCTGAAAGACAGCACCTGAGGAGTGCAGCACCCCCCCCACCATATTGCATTGCAGTGTCAGTATTAGGATTTTACCCCAAGTTCCAGTTGTGGGGCTAGAATCCACAACTATCTGATCTTCCAGTCACAACTGTGAGTGTGCATCCTACTGAACAACTGAAACTTCCATGTTTGAAGATGTGTCAGACATTATGAGGGCCAGGGTCCCACATTGTCCCACATTTCAAGTATCAGTGTCCCACATTTCAATAACGAATGGTTGAGAGGTATGACTTGCACTGCAGGCTATTAAATCCCTCAGTGCTACAGCCCTCCTCTGATATCAGCTGCTGGGGATTCTGGGATTTATGGTTAAAGCAAATGCATCCTAGAAGCCAGCAACACCAGGCTGACGCAAGCTACTATACTGCAGCAAATAACAATAAAAAATGTTTTGCATGCAAAGTGCAAATTGGGACCAACCCCGCACTTGGGTGTGATGCTGTTAGTGCTGAGTGTTCCCTTTTAATCATTGATTTCAAAAATTACAGTCATTATATTCAGTGCCAAGAGAGTGTAGTTAATAGGTGTTATTCTAAATTACTTTATCAGCGTGGGACTTCTGTACACATACTCAAACTATTTAATCTCAAGTGTTGAACAGAAAGTGTGGCATAACTCTACAAATGTTGCCTGGTGGCAGAAACTACATACTGTAGGCTACAACAGGGAAAGCTAAAATACCTGCTAACCATGAAACTGATCAGCAGAAGATACGTTTACCCCTGATAAATAGAAGTCAGTGCACAGCAAGGCACAACAAGTCACAACGGTGCGAAGGAAAGTGATATCACTATGCAAAGAATGTTATTGCTGTAAAAAAAAGTACCCAATTGGACATCAACCAAGAGGTCAGTCATTCTGAAAAAGGTTGGACAATGTTTAATTTGTTGTGAGTATTAAGAGAAAACTCCATCTAGGCAGTTGTTATCATCTACCAAAATTGGGGAGACTTGCACTCCAGAAACTCAGGTGTGGAGTTGTGAAAAAGCAGAGTCCAAACAAAGTAAGTGCTCTGCTCAAAAATGTATTTTATTTTGAAACACTTGCAATTATTTCCCACACCAAAATATCAGCCACGACCGTGAGTGAGGTGCCCCAATGCTTTGCTCCATTACAGCTTCATCAGGGGACCTCCCCTAGTTAACGGAGTTACAATGTACTGCACAGGTTGCTGTTGTAATTGAGTGTGCGATAGTTTTAGCCACAACTCAAATGAACTGTTACTTGCTGTCTGACAGAATAGGAATCAGTGCCCCTAGTTAATTTATTTTATTGATTAATGGGTTGGTGACTGGGAAAGGAACATTAAGTCAAGGTTCCTTTTCCAGGCAAACTGGGAGGATTAGGAGGTACAGGTGAGATGGAAACCCAAATCAAAGTACAAAAATTATGCAAGAAAATAAAGTACAGTGGTTCAAACGAAGAATCATGTTAAGGATTAGAATGGCCTAAAGAGTACAGAGAATAAAATCCATTTTCCATTTACCATGAGTAAATATTATTATTAATAATAATATTAAAGTGGACATGAAATAAAGCGCTATAGTATATGATTACCCTTTGTTATGTATAAAAATCAGCCTGCTCAGAATCCTTGTTAAGCACATTCTAAACCATTATGTGCATTCCAAAGTGCTGTTATGCACATTCCGCACAGTTCAAAGGTCATACAATTTTAAATTTCTCATTTATTCTACACCTGGCTACTTACCAACCACCCAGTGTCCAGAGTCATACCTTTTACCTTTCAAAAGTCTGGAAATTTGATTTTGTTATTTGCGTAGAACAAAGAAATAGCAAGATTTTTTGTTTTCACTTCAGTGGGGGTCTGTCACTCTAGTATAAAAAAACATATACTATAAAAAATAAAATATGGTCAGCCACACACAAATCAGCATGTGTTTCCATCTCGGGGCAGAGATGACAGCATGGACCTCTTGATCTTCACTCTCGAGGTTCAAATGCTGTCATCTCAACCCCTCGATGGAAGCACAGCCTTGTTATGTATGGTTGCCCATACATTATTCTCTATATGCTTAAACATTTTATTCAGATATGCAATGATGCACAAAGTAATTAATGAATGTTCCAACCTGTAAAATATGTTTTTTAAATATTCGTACTAAAATAGTATTTATCTTTTGTTTAACTTACAGACCACATCACAGCAGATTCTCTACTGTAAAGGGTTTCTGAAATGAAACTTATCCTGTATGGCACTGTCTCTGTGTTAACCTATGTTGACTTTGCATTTGCTGCCTCTCCTGCTGGGTGCAAATTACCAAGTCCTTCACTTGAAGTCTACACGAAGACAGGAGATATGTATGTGGGAGGAATAATTCCTGTTCATGCAGAATATGTCATTCCGGCCATCACATTTAAGGAGCAACCACTGCCGATTCAGTGCAAAATGTAAGTGCTCATGGCTTATTTTATAGAAATATTAACATCTGATGATTTTTGAAAGTTGACACAGATCTGAAAACCCCAACATGATACCAGGTAAGTCATTATAACTACAATGTGTTAAAAAAATTTTCTTGAGTTTTTCCAAGACTGTTTCTTACTAGTTTATTTACACAAAAACATAAACAGTAATGACAGACAAAGACTAGAGATCCATCCACTGTGCCCAACTTCCCTATAATCATTGGAACATACTGTTCCTCCAGGGTACTAACCATCCCTGTCCTCTCCCCCTCTCCTCTTTGGTCCTGTCATCCTGGGCAAACACTATTCCCTTCATTCTTTCTCAGCCCTGCTTGAATCCCCTCACTGTTTTTGCACCCACTACCTCAGCTGACAGATTGTTCCAAGCTTCCACCATCCTTTCTGTAAAGTAATTGTTTCTCACATCCCTGCTGAACCTCCCTCCTGTTAATTTCCTTTCAAAACTTCATAAACTGAGCTGGAAAGAGCTTGTTTCCTAATGCATCATGCAGGAAGGGGACAGGGAGAGCAGACAATATGAAAAGGTGCAGAACGTACAATAAATTAACAATTGTGCAAAAGTTAAATATAGTACAGAGAACACAATACAATAAAGTGCATTATTTTAAATAAATCTGAAAATGTTCAAAAGCAAGACAACAGTACTGTAAATTGTAGAGAGTGGCTATTGGGGGGGATACACCAGTGCAAAAGTAGGGCTAGGGAGAGACGTGACTTTGGCGGGGGGGAATGTAACAAATGGCATGGGGTCAGGAGCAATTGCAGGAATATTCTGAGAAGTCACAGAGAAGAGACTTGAGGGAGAAGGAGAAGAGGCAGAGTGGATGGATATGAGAAGAGAGAACCATAGTTTACAGAAGGGATAGGAGAAGGCAACTTGACCTGCAGTCCATTTTTGTGGAGGAAAGGAAAGGGAACAAGAGTCAAGGTTGTGAAGTGACTATGAGGAGGTAGGGGATGATAAGAAAGCAGCAAACATGAAGGAGGGGGCCAAGCCAGAATTTAAAGGTGAAGGGTGCAAGTGGGTGAGACACCCAACATTAAGGAGAGAGGAGAGGAAGGAGAGAGAAAGAGGAAGAGAGAGACAGGAGTAAAAGCAACAGTGGTTGGTATGTAGGAAACTGTCCAGGGCAAAGTATTAGCATGAGGGAAAGATAGGGTCCAGTTTGGCTAGGGTGGACTTGGGAGCAGCACTATAAACAATGTCACTATAGTCAAAGATGGGTAGGATCCAGGGGGGTAGGATCATCAGGTTTCATACATAAAAACAGAGTTTCAGACCAAACAGTGTGCAAAAAAGCTTGACAATTTGTTTAGCTTAATGATATCGAATAAGTGCCACCCCCAGAAAAAGCAGCCCTTAAAGTCTTTAAATAATATTTTTAAAAATGGAGTGGATAAATTCTCCATTTTACCTATTTTCCTGCATTCTATGAAAATACTCATGCTCTGTGTGTATCCGTTACATTGTAACTAAAAATACCATCAACAGCTTAATCTGGTTCAAGGTCAGCTGGCATTCATCTGTATCCCCCTCCCCCGGGTCGTGCCTGAAAATAGGCAGGATTTGTCTAGTGCATTTACCCGGTCAACAAAAACTAAATAAAAAAAATAAATAAACTGTGCTAAAATTAATATAAACAACAAGGATTGTTAATATTCATCAAACTTCAATATTTAGTTTATCCTTCCCCCAAATTTTATCAAGCACTTACTTATGTGTGTCCATTCAATTATTTTCCATCTGGACTTAATTTTATTATCCATTTCCTTATTCTTTAATCTAAAATGTTCAGTTGAACAAAAACATCATATAACTTTGTCTGCTCAAATCATTAATCATCTCAATGTATTACTCAGCTATATTGTTACAGAATTCCTGTTGTTCTCTCATAATGCTCGTACACAATAATTATGTCACTGTAGTTTAAAAACACCTTTTCTTTGTTACTTTGCAATTCATTTTAATCGGTGAAAAAATAAGCACATCTCCAGTCAATGCTGTTTCCTTCACTTTCGTTTACATACTGTGCATTTTTTATCTGTTTGCTCAACTTTCATTTTTTTTTCACTGCTCTATAAAAGAAGTAAAAACACTTAGTTTACCACATTTTAGTCACTTTTCACAATTATCAGTTCCAACATTTAACAAGTTCAAGAATAGGGATACATGTTTGGCTATATTTTGTACTCTAGTCACAGGAACTTTGGATACGATTTTATAATAAACATTAAGTAAAGAAACTGGTTGTCAAAATCTCCAAGTGAGTACAGATGGACGCATAAGCCAAGTTGTAGTCTTGCAGAATAAACTTCTTTTATTACACAGGAACAAAAAAATAAGCGGACTTGTTTCATCAAAATAATAAAATAAACAAATCAAGTAAGAACTTAAGTAGCTTAGTTTCAGCGTTAACACACTCTAAGAAAACAAAACAACTAGTTAGCACTAGTTCCTCTGAATGCTGCTGCTTCGGCACTCCAACTGCATCTGACTACATAGAGTTAAACATCCACAGATATACCTTGAGAAATGCCCTGGATTGGTTCAAGTCATCTGTCAATCAATTGGGGTTACATAACATGATTTAAACTTTATCTAACAACTTTATAATTTGTTCAACTTCATT
This sequence comes from Neoceratodus forsteri, assembly GCA_016271365.2. Taxonomy (NCBI): domain Eukaryota; kingdom Metazoa; phylum Chordata; order Ceratodontiformes; family Ceratodontidae; genus Neoceratodus; species Neoceratodus forsteri. The sequence continues at coordinate 163,541,247 of JADMNL010000032.1, forward strand.
GTATTAGTTCAATCTCATTCAAATTCTGCTTTGGAGTGCAACAAATAGAAACATAACATAGAAACATAGAAACATAGAAACATAGAAGTTGACGGCAGATAAGGACCGCAAGGCCCATCCAGTCTGCCCATTTCTTTTTCTACCTTATAAATGTGCCATCGGCCTTTGCTCTGTCAGTGACCTATCTATTCATAGTCATTTGTATTGCTCCCTTATGCCTATCCCATGCCTGTTTGAAGCCCTGCACTGTATTCATAGCCACCACTTCTTGTGGTAAGCTATTCCATGCATCTACCACCTTTCTGTGAAAAGAATTTCACATTCCCCTTAATCGGCCTCCTCTAATCTCATGCTGTGTCCTCTTGTCCTGCTATTTTCTTACATTTAAACATGTTAGACTCTTTCACCTTGTTTATGCCCTTAAGGTGTTTAAATGTCTCGATCATATCACCTCTCTCCCTCCTTTGCTCAAGGGTATACATATTGAGCTCCGTTAATCTGTCCTCATATGTCTTCTGATGCAGTCCCTGCACCATTTTGGTTGCCCTTCTCTGGACTGCCTCAATTTGAATTAATGTCCTTGTGAAGGTGTGGCCTCCAATACTGCATGCAGTACTCACATGGGCCTAACTAATGTCTTGTACAGAGGGATTATTACCTCCTCTTACGACTTGGTGATACCCCCTACTAATACACCCTAACACCCCCTAGCCTTACCTACTGCTTTAGAGGTCTGCTTGGATGATTTTAGGTCATCAGTGATGATGATTCCCAAGTCTCTTTCTTCCTTTGTGACTGCTAGCAACTCCTTCCCAGCCTATAAGTGGCTTCAGGTTTCTCTTCCCTATATGCATGATTTTGCACTTCTTTGCATTAAATCCAGTTGCCACTCTTCTGACCATTTTGCTAGTTTATCCAGATCTCTTCTCATTCTGCCCACCCCATCTGGATCATCTACTCTGTTGCAGATCTTGGTGTCATCTGCAAACAGACAAGCCTTACCCTCTAGTCCATCTGCTAGGTCACTAATGAAGATGTTGAATAGGACTGGCCCCAGAACTGATCCCTGAGGTACCCCACTTGTGACTTGCATCTCTTCTGACTGTATACCATTTACCACCACTCTCTGTTTTCTGCCAGTCAACCAGTTTGCCACCCAGTTGACCAACTTCGACCCACCCCGAGCCTACCTAGCTTATTTATCAATCTTCTATGTGGAACAGTGTCAAAAGCTTTGCTGAAGTCAAGGTGGCGACATCAACTGCTCCCCTTGGTCCACCACTCTGGTTACCCAGTCAAAGAAATCTATGAGATTAGTTTGACAGGACCTTCCTTTGTAAACCCATGCTGTCTTGGATCCTGTGCCCATGGATTCCAGGTGTTGCACTATCCTTTCCTTAAGGAGTGCCTCCATAATCTTGCCCACTACTGAGGTAAGACTGACTGGTCTGTAGTCTCCCCTCCTCCCTGCTACCACTCTTGTGGAGCGGGATCACATGAGCCCTTCTCAGTCTTCTGGGACCTCTCCTGTGCTCAGAGACTCACTAAACACTGCTAATGGCTCTGCTAGTTCCTCCTTTAGCTTCTTAAGTACCCTGGGATGTATGCCATCAGGTCCCATTGCCTTATCCACCCTGAGCTTAGCAAGCTCTTGTAGGACCCTTTCTTTTGTGAAGGGAGTAGTGCTCACCTCCCTCCCCCCTGTGTCCATGATGCTGAGCTGTGGGCCCTGCCCTACCTTCTCTTCAGTAAATACTGACCAAAAGTATCTATTTAGGATAGATGCCTTTACAGGGTCCTCCTCCTCACATGCTCCCTTTTCTCCATTAAGCTTAGCAATACCCCTCTGGACTTTCTCCTTTCACTAATGTATCTATAGAAAGTCTTGTCACCTTCTTTTACTGTTCGTGCTAGTGTTTCCTCAGTTTGGGACTTTGCCTGCCTTACTGCCTTACCTGCTTCCCTTAGGGCAGTTTGGTATGCCTCCCTATCTTCATCCCGCTGTGTTCCCTTATATTTCCTGAAGGCCAGCCTTTTGGCTCTGACCTTTTCTGCTACTGTATTTGAGAACCAAAGTGGTTTCCTTCTTCTTTAGCACTTCCTTTTCTGTCTAACACAATGGGATGTTGCTTCAAGTATTGTATCCTTAATGCTTGCCCACTTTGCCTGTACCTCCTCACCTGTGTTTCTTTTTGCCAGGGCTAGCTTAACTCTGTTGGCCATCTTATCAAAGTTAGCTCCTCTGAAGTCCTATATTTTTGCCTTGGAATGGGATGATTTAGATGTAGTAGCCAAATTGAACCATACCATGTGATGGTCACTGGCCCCCAGGTGACCTTCTACCTGGAGATCTGTGATCCCTTCGTTAGTCAGTACTAGATCTAGGATAGCCCTGTCTCTTGTGGGTTGCTGTACCAGTTGTTTGAGGCCCTCCCCCTGCAGGGAATCCACTATGAGTCTAGTTCTGGCAGATGTTCCTGCTGGTATTGACCAATCTGTATCTAGCATGTTGAAGTCTCCCATTATCAGAACCTCCCCTTTAGCTGTCATGTTTTGTATATCTTCTAACAGTAATGTGTCTATGTCCTCCCTCTGGTCTGGGGGCCTGTAGACAACCCCAGTTCTTATGGCTGTCCCATTTCCTGTTTCCAGGGTGACCCACAGTTCTTCTGGCTCCTTATGTGTATTCTGAATTTCTGTAGCTTTGATATTTTCATTAACATACAGGGCCACTCCTCCCCCTTTTTGTACCTCGGTCTCTTCTGAACAATACATAGCCAGGTACTGAAGTCTCCCAAGTGTGGTTACTGGTAAACCACGTCTCACTAATTGCTACTATGTCCAGTTTAGCCTCTGACATTATTGCCTGCAGGTCTGGGATCTTATTTCCAGGCTGTGAGCATTTATATACATGATTTTCCATTGGCCAGATTTTGGTGTGTTAGTTGTTGGGTGAAGTTTGGCATTACTCCTGTGCATCGTATGGGAGACCAACTTTTTCTTACCTGGTGATGCAAATGAATGGCAAACACGCTGAATTCCTGTTTGACCACTAGCTGAGGGGAGGGGTGTTCTTCCATTCGACGATGGGTGCTGCAACTCTCTCCCATTTGCTAGTTTAAATATTCTGCAAAGATGTCAAACTTCTGCCCGAATGCACTGACTCCTCTTTAGTCAGATGCAGTCTATCAAATTTAAAGAACTTTCGCTCCCAGAACTGTTGCCAGTTCCCTACAAATCTGTGTCCTTTTTCCTGGCACCAGTCCTTGAGCCACGTGTTTAGCTCCCCTATCTCCCCTTCTCTGACCTTCCGTCCATCTGCTCCCTTCTCCCAGACTGGCAGGATCTCAGAGAAGTAGATGCCGGACGAAATAGATGATAGTTTGTCACCCAACTTAGTCAGGTGTTCCTTGGTCTCCACAACTGACCGGCTGGCGAGATCATTAGTCCCTATGTGTACTAGGACATCAATGTTTTCTCCTGCTTTGTGAACAATTTTAGCAATGCGGTCAGTGTCTCTCCATGCTGATGTACCTGGGAGACATCTGACCATCACCCTGGCTAGAGATGGGTATCAACTCCCGAATCATGGAGTCTCCTATGATCAAGTTTTTGGATTTCCTTTGTGCTTGTTTAGTTTTGGTTCCTGATTTGGGTGAGTATTGTTGTGCTAGCTCCTGTGCCGCAGTGTCCTGCTCTGCAGTGTCTTCTGCCTCTTTATTTGATTTCAGAGATAGAGGCAGATACCTGTTTGTAGTGTTTATATGGTTTTTGGAGGTAATGTGTTGGAGAGCAGAGAGTGATGGGCACCTGATTTGTTCCTCCTAACCACCTGCCAACCTCCTGGACCAACTACCTCTGCGGTCGAGGTTTTTCTGTTGGATGCTGGGGAAATGGCGGGTGGTTCTTATAATGTATTTCCTCTTCAATATGAAATTTGAGGCGTGCAATCTCTGCCCATGCTGCCCGGAGCTGAGACCTAAGATCTCCAAAGGCCCAGCATGTAGGACAGTGTCCTAAATCCTGTAAGACTGTCCTTCTGAAAATTGTTCCACAGTACCTGCAGTTAATGAAATCCATTCCAAATAAGTTGCTGGGTTTGTAACCTAGTCAGAGTAATTAGAAGGAAAAAAAAAGGAAAAAAATGCAAGTAATGGTTTAATTGTGCTTTGTTTAACTTGTTATAACAAGTTAAATTACTAGTGCCCCTGTAAATGAGATCACCTTGTGGAGGCCCCACTGATCCACCCCTTCCTGCTCTGCCACAGGAAATGTCACAACTGTGGTACCCTATAAAAGGAGAGTAGCGTGGGGTGGTTGGGGATGGGGGTGGGTGGCTGGGCCCTTCCCCTGCCTAAAAAGAAGAACCACAGATGAAAGAACAAGGAGGTAGAGCAGAAACAATCAGTCAACAACAAATGCAGTAACCCTGAAAGCTTATCCTAATGTTAGATAAAACTGTAAAACCTGTAAAGCACCACCTGTAATAATTTCAGAGAAGATATACCCTGTAAGAAACACTTTGCTCCAGAGAAAAATAAAGCAGTAACAGAAGATATACCTTGCAAAAGACAATTTGAATCAGAAGATTACAGCAGTAATCTGTTAGCACACACCTGTAGGCACACCTTGTAATAATGCAGAAGAAGGTATACCAGCAACAACAATTTGAATCAGAGAAAAAATAAAGCAATGAAATGTTAGCAACAAACAGTAGCAATCCCTGTGAGTTAAAAATAAAAAACACCACCACACAGTAAATCTGCTTAGCCAAACTAAGTCTTAATCCTTCTCCCTTGCTCTGGTAAGTTTCTCTACTCTGCCTTTCAAGCAGTCTTAGAAGGAAAGAGCTCAGGTGAAGCTAGGTGCCTTGGCCAGCAAACCAAGTCTTCTACCTCATTTTATTTCGTTATTTTAGTTAATTCTAGGGGTAAACACTCCAATTGTCCCTCCCACAACAGGCTGAGCATAAATATGGCTCTTCTATGGCTGGTGAGCTCTAAAAGAGCTCTAGTTGCAAAGGGGTTTTACACAAATGCAATTGTAGCCTATTTAAGGTGAGCTTTAATTCTTTCCTGCACAAAGAAATCCTTCAATGTACTTATTCTAACAGTGTACATAGTGGCTGTTTGGGGTTGTGACTAAAGAAATGTGCTTAACAAGGATGTGTAATGTTTAACAAGTTCTATTTTAACTCAGGAGCTTCAGCGGAGAAAAGTGGGTGTTTTGAAAGCCTTCACAAACATGCGCACTGTCGAGCAACTCCCGCTATTGCGTATGTGCGCACATTCGTGAAGAAAAACACCACATTTGAATGGGAGCTTTTTAAAACAGCCAGCTTTCAACCAGAAGCACAGCAATTTGTTTTTCACAGGTACTGAGGGTGTTTTAACTACCACATACTTTATCTGAAGCAGCTTGTAAATGAATATAGCTGCTTAATGGATCTTCTTCCACAAGGAAGTCGCTCTATCACAGTGCAAACTATATTTAACCATCTTAGGGCTGCATATGGTTCATAAGCCCCCAGTTTTATAAGGGGATTTGCCTAATACCTTCTAACCTGTCAAGTGTGCCAAGATGAAAAAGGGGGGGGGGAGACAGACACAGCACCAAACAATAAATACATGGGTGGCCAATCTATGTAGGACAAACAACAGTGCATATACAAGAATGACATACAGAAAAAGGGGAATAGACACGTAAGGGAACCCCCTTCTTGGCAGACATATACAGTGCTAGCAGACTCATTCACACTGGTCTATAAGGGGGGCATTCTAAGGGGATCTTTATTTATTTTGCTAGAAGGGAAATGCATGCATCATTCATTGAGTGTGTAAGGGATCCATGATACAATGATTCTAGATACATCAGGTAAAGTGATTTTGTTACTGTCGGCCATGGATGTTGATAAGCCTCACTAGATAAGCCATCAGGTCCTGCAGCATTCCCTATTATTATATTAATAGCATCTGAAATTTCTTTGAGGATAATAGAAGATTTCAAGTTACTTTTATCGTCTTCAGTTACTTTAGGCAATTTGATAGACAGAATGAAATCTGATACTTTTGAAAAATCAAATAGCCCTTGATGTTGATACAGTCAGGTTAAATTCCCTTGAAGCAGGTATTTCTCTCTTTCAGATCATAAATAATTGTGTTATTAGGAGGTGAATTCCATTAATAGTTCTATGTGTCAGCTATTAAGCTAAGGGTTTGCTGGCTTTCTCACCAGACTCCCAGTATTTCTGTTTGATATGAAACAGATTATATTCGGGTTTAGTAGAGTACATTTTATTTATGTCATACTTCTGTTGCACAGTTTGATATGCAAGGCCCTGTCTGTCTGTCTGTCTGCTGGGTTTTGTTTATATTGCTTTTGCAGTAGATTCAACTAATTTTCTTTAGTTTCTAGGTCTTTTTATTTTGTCTTTTTTTGTTGGCAGCATAATTCTCACCCCTCCCATAATGTAACTTTGAATGTTTCCTATATACATTGCTTAGTAGTTTATCTGTTTTGATTAATATAAATAAATATATGTTTCTTTGTTAAGCCACTCTTTAAAAAGGGGACTGGTCAACAGAGAATTACTAAATCTCCATCTGGGCTCCTTACAAAATTTATCAACACAGAAAGAAGTTTTCAACCTACCGTGATGTGACAGTGACATGCATTTGTAACTGATAGACGCTATGCTACTGCACATCCTCAGAGGTAGGAAAACATAATCCAGCCTGCTAAAGGAGTTGTGCCTGGCTGAAACAAACTCTGGTCAGAGCTGATATGGCTGTGGAAAGCTTTTGGGATGCTTTTATCCATTATTTCTAATGAATTTGCACAATGCAGATCTTCTGAGAGACAGTTTCAATGTGGTCTTCCTTTTACACATTTTTACAATGTGTTTTCCTAGAATATGCCTGCTGATTGCTATATATTTAGCCTGAATAGTTCACAGAAAACATGGTATCTTATTTTCAGTGGGGCTCTACATCTACACAATATTATGCTACATTGTGTAAAATCAGAACACACTGAAAACACTATTTTACATCTGGACTAGGCTAACCTGAATAAATACATTATAAAAATGGTAAAATCATGACCCCACTGAAAACAAGATATTGCATCTAATCTGGGACATCCTGAGTAAATACAGTGCAAAAATGTGTAAAATGAAGATCCTTGTGACAATGAGATGTAGCATCTCCCCTGCACTATCCAGGATACAAAATATAGGATAAGAAATATTTAAAGGAAATCTACTGTAAACTGAACTTCACTGTGTTCGCTGACATAAACAAACAGTTTCTGTATTGTTTTTATAACATATTAGATTGCAGTATTTATTTCGAATGTTGTGGCCATGAAGATGTGTGTGTGTGTGTGTGTGTGTGTGTGTGTGTGTATTTGCTGTAACTCATTAGCATAGTAAAAAATGCCTGCTGATTGCTTTATATTTACCCTGGATAGGTCACAGAAGACCTGGCATATGTCTGAGACAGTGCTTATCAGAAAGTGTCTTAAGAGGTTAAAAATAGTGTACATTTTTTTATATTCCTTGCTGGGAAAGGGTGACATTCATGAGGTATGAATCTTTCTTGAAAGACAATACCTACCCGACTGAAGCCAGTAGCAAGACAATGTTTAAATGCTAAGTATTTAAATGCGCAAGTTGTTGCATTTTGAAGAGGGTAAACAGATCTCCAGTTCAATAGGCAACCAATATTTAACAAGCTGTTTCAGTTTCCTAATGGCCATCTGATAAGCAGCTTGGAGTTCTGTCTCCACTATTCTAAACAGAAAGATGGGAGTATTTTATTTCAACTGGCATAGTAATTTGTAGGTGTGGAAGGATACAGTACATTGAAAATTCCAAAAATGTGTTCCATTGTATTCCATTTTTCCAGTTACGGACATCAAGATAGCTGTAGACTCCATCCACAGCCATAAGAAGAATAATCTCTATTCTGAGAATGTAGAATTATCCAGGCATCAACCTACCCCATGTCTTATATGAGATTATGTAAGACTTTCCTGGATTCGGTAATAGGGATGTTATTTTTGAGAGCAGATCTGTCTATAAGGGAATCAAGGACTTTGTTAAAGGAGAACAGTACTTATGTAAAGCTCCCTTCCCCCTGACACCTGACTGCCCGATTTAGCTTTTGGCAAGAAAAATAAGAAATTAAGTGCCTGAACTTACTCGCTATAACACTCGTAAATTCTGCTGGCAGGCAACATAGTGGGCGCTGCATGGTACCATCTTGAGTTAGTGTGCGGCACTGCACTGCTCGCTCAGCATACAAGTGAGCACTGCAGCACCGCACACTAACACAATATGGCACCGTGCAGCACCCGCCATGTTGCCTGCCAGCAAATACAGTGTATGTTATACAAGCAAGTTCAGGCACCTAATTTTATTTTCTTGCCAAAAGCTAAATCTAGCAGTCAGGTTTATTATACTGTCCTACACCAAAAGAAAGCTGAAAATACAATAAACTGAGCACTGCTCTCAGGATGGGATTTCCACCTTTTTCTGCTTCCTAAGATCAAAGCATAACACATTTAAGTATATAACATTTATTACATGTATAATAACAGGGGCACAAGAGTAACAATCAGGTTTGAGTTGACTTAGGTAAATTAAATAATTTCAATAGTTTTGAGTAAAGGTTGTTTAAAAATATCAATTTAAGAATTGCCTTGAGGAGCAACTGACATTTTGTTTCTGTAAGTCACTATATTAAAGTGAAGGGGAGGGTAAAGTGAGAGAAAACCCTTACTGAAGGCAATATGACTGTTAAGTAATATATATCGGGGAGACTTATATTGAATCAATTTAATGAGCAACTAATTGTAATGCAGAGCTTGTAATAACAAATAAAAGAGATTGTATGCAGACCACTGTAGCACATCAGCAGAACGTTTGACCAATTTACAGGTTTTAATAAATGATATAAAATGAGGTTAAGAAGATTGACTCAAAGTTAATGTGTTCTAAACAAGCCACCCCAGATTCTCAAAGTCCTTGAAAGAGCAGCACAGTTTAAGAAAAAAAACCCACAAGGGATACCCTGCAAGGTCTATGACCTATATTAGCAATTAACTGTCCACAACAAGGTGCTTATTTTGCTTCATTAGCCATTCACCTGAAGAAGGGACCTGTGGTACCCTGACTGTTTATTAATATTTCTTTAGGTCTTTCCCATGCATTTTTGAAGCTCCTACTGTTTTCGCTTCCAGCACCTCTGCGCCACGGTGCACTTCCTTATTTGAAAGAGACTCCTCTTCTGCACCTTGTTCACCTCTATGAGGTACTTGTAGGTCTCTATCATGTTCCCTGTCACTCTTCTCTCTTCCAAGCCTTACATATTATGATCTTTCAGTCTCTCCTCATAGGGCTGTTTTGTTCAACCCCTGCACGATTTAAGTTACCCTCTTCCAGACTGCCCCCACCTTGTCTATGTCCATTCTGAGGTGCGGCCTTCAGAACTGGACATAATACTCCAAATGGGGTCTCACCAGTGAGCGATACAGTGGCAACACCACCTCCCTCCTCCTGCTGGGTTAAACCTAGAGTGACATTTCAAGAGCTCCTAATTTAGGGGATAGAATTGTTAGTAGCCATTACACTGAGACAAAAACAACTTGATTGGTAATAAACCCCTAAGTTTTTATCCCAGTAGAAGGTGCTGCACAAGTAAACACACTGTTTAAATTTACCCTGGGGAATTTAGTGAGAGTAAAACAGTTTGTTAGCTGCTACACAGACCATGTAATTTATTCTGCCCTTTGTTCATGCCCTAAAATACATTTGACATGACCAACAGCCAGTTGAAAAGAGAATACAAGAGCATGTTTGTGCCATCAAAAATGGCCCAGAAACCAATGCTCTAGTGGAACATGTTATGCAGGCTCAGAATAAAAATCCAGAATGGTTCCAGTATTTGGCCTTAGAATATGTTCCATCACATTCAAGGGGAAGAGACAGACACAGCAGGTTGCTAAGAAGAGAATCTTGGTGGATTCATCATTTGAATAACCTGTACTGTAATGGCTTGAATATTATTTTGGATCACATGCTTTTCCTATAATCTGATATGTAGCAGTGGTTGTTTAGTGTGATGTGATTAAACATCCAAAAACTGAAAATGATTTCTAGCATCCTAAATCCTGCTCCCCCCAATTTTTCCCCCTCCCTTTTTTTAATTCAGATTTTTATCCTCCTTGGCTCTGTAGGCGTATATCAATCCCTCTCCAGTTGCCACCCCCCCAGATACCCCCATGTGGGATATTACGGGCAGTCCTGAGGTGGTAGCACTGGCAGAGAGGGACTTCATGGAGCCTGCAGCCATTTTTCCCCCTTTTGGTTCTGATCCATCCCCTTGTGGCCATGAACGTGAATGCGCTGAGGCACGCACGCATCACAAAGCCATGTTTCTTGCATCTCCCATGATCCAACACTGCCCTCTATCCTCCACCAGGAGGTAGCCATAGAGCAGGATGACGTACCCACCCACCCCCCAGGAGAGGAAACCTGTCATGGGATGCTCGATCCTCTTCCTCCCCTGCTGACCCCCGGTGGCCCAAGCTCACTCCCGAACCCAGGTTGCCGGTGTGGCATGAGGTGTGGCGTCCAGCGCCTCAACCTTCAATGCCACTCCCCTCCCTTTTTGAATACTAATAGAATTATTTGAAATTATGGCTTTATCACTGCTGTAGAATTTTCAGCAAAACTTGCTTCCTAGTATTTTGAAACATTCTACATATTTATATATGCTTTTTGCCCCAAAATTGGCATTTGGCATCCTGTTTATAGACTTCTGAAGAAGGACTGATTGAGAACTTTGTCTCTATGGGACCACAGTGTAATTAGGGCAAGATCTTGCTGAAATTATTTATGGAACATTTTTGAGCAACAGACCTTCGGGTGTTTTATATAAAAACAATGTGCAATACCATAATTTATTAACCTTTTCATCAAGTATTGAAAGCATATTTAACCCCAGGTTTCATATGGTGTGCTATATTACCATGAACTAGATAATAGTTTATTAAAGAGCTACTGATGCCTCAAAGGAAACTTTAAAAAACATAATAATTAGATACAATTCTGCTTGTATTCCATTTATATTTTACATATTTCTCCTCACCATAATTTATTACTAAGGAACTGTCTATGAATATTTGATCACTGTCCCTTAGAGTTTATTCTGAGTTCATCTGCCTCTGTAGCTTGCTCCCTACTCCAAGTCATAATCCTCTGTTGTGACATCACAGTCTGTTGCCATGAGAGTAACTGTGATGTCACAAGCAGTGCTCTATGACTTCAGGTAGGGAAAAAGCAGCAGGAATAGACAAACTCTTCAGGAGCAGAAATCCTGTTTTTCATACAAATGACCTCAGTAATAAATAATGTGGAAGAGAAATACAGAACTAATGGGAAATACAAGCTGGACTGTGTCTAAATGTTATGTTTTATTAAAGTTCATCAGAATGTGTCACCAGCTCTTTAAATTAACTGTATTCTATAAAGTACAAGCTATTGCTAAATTATGTCACCTCTCCCTGTTTTGATAAGTGCCGTTTTGCACAGATTCTTTAAAACGTTTTTTCAGTTGGCACTTTGGTGTTTATATGTTCACTGTTTGGCGCCATTTATTTGTAGTGAATCTTTTTCTAGTGAATGTCAGTCCTCATAACTAACAAAATAATGAAAAGGATTAGATGTTGAAGCTTAAATCTGAGGTTTTGGTTATTCAATATCCCTATGGAATATTTTGAAAAAATAGATCAGTCTTAATGCCTGTATACTGACCCTGAGTAGGAGGCTTTGATGGGTTTCCTTGTTCTCTAAAAACTGTGACTGGAAACAGCTTACACTGCTTTACTTCATAATTTGAATATATAAACATGCTAATCTTGACACTACAAATGACTGTTGCCTTTTCTGTTAGATCTAGCCCCTGATGAAGATGCCATGAGCATTGAATGTGCATGGGGAGTATTAATCATTTTTGTGGTGACTGATTGTTTAGTCTGGTTCCCATTTGCACTTTGTAACTGCACTTTACCAAAATAAATTGATAAAGCAACTATCTTGGTGTGCAAGACTTCTTTACATTGGTTCCCTGAAGCACATTAGTTGCCCTCCTCTGGATTACCTGTCCTTCACCCTGTCTATGTTCTTTCTGAGGTGCAGCCTCCAGAATGGGACACAGTACTCCAAGTGGGGTTTCACCAGTGAGTGATACAGTGGCAAAACAAACCACCTCTCTCTTGCTACTGGAGATACCACTCCCTATGCATCCCAGCATCGCACTAGCCTACCCACTGCTTTGTCACACTGCTCTGCCACTTTGAGGTCATCTGATATGATAACGTCAGGCCCCTTTCATGATTAGTGACTGTCAATACCTTCCCCCATCCTATACTCATCTCTGGGGGTCCTATGCCCAAGGTGCATGATTTTGCACTTTTTGGCATTGAATCCCTACTGTTATGCTCTTGATCACTCCTCGAGTTTCTCAAGATCTCTATGTACTCTTTCAATCCTCTCTTGATTGTCCACCCTATTACAGATTTTGGTGGCATTTGCAAAAAGGCATATCTTCCCTTCTAGTTCTTCTGCAATGTCACTTATGAACACATTGAAGAGGATCATTCCCAGTACTGAGCCCTGTGGCACAACACTGTCCAGTCTCCCCTCATTAGAGTGAGTGCCATTATCTACCACCCTCTGTCATCTATCCATTAACCAGTTTCTAACCCAGTTCATCACTTTGGATCCCATTCCTAAGCTGCTCAATTTTTTTATTAATCTTCTGTGTGACACAATGTCGAAGACATTCTAAAGCTTAGATAGACCACATCCATTGCCCTCCCCTAATCTATTTCTCTGGTCACTCAGTCAAAGAAGTCACTCAGATTCAGCTGGCATGGCCTCCCACCCATGAATCCATGCTGCCTTTGGTCTTGATGCCATCAACCCTACAGCAGTTAGTGCAGATGCCAACATCTGCAGAATGGAGGTTATCCTCTACAGCTGGATGACAAGAACAAGAAACATTGTGGCATTTTGTTCTTGAAATATTACAGAATCAGAAAGCCAATATGCTTAAATTGAAAAAAAGTGCTTGGCCAGAGTCTGGACTTGTGAACAGTTCAGTTATGGTCTAGACACTGTTAGGCTGCTCACAGATCACAAGCCCCTTGTTCCATTAATCAATAGCAAAGATTTGGATAATGTTCCTTTGAAGAGCCAGATATTTCTGTAATGCTTAATGGGGTTTAAAGCACATGGGTAGAGGGAGGAAGTCACCTGTCTCTGAGCCGAGCTGGCCAGATTACAGGGGGCTTTCATCCCCATCTAGGGGCCACTGAGTCCACAACCTAAACCTCAAAGGATGCCCAGGAGGGGAGTGGTTGGATCACGGTGGGCTCAGGGAGGGTGTGGGAGGGGGTCTGAGGCACATCTGCCAACCAGTCTGGCTAACTAACTCCTACATTGTTTTGGAGGAGCAGGATAGCCCCACAAGTGCACCTGCAGCTGAGATCAGGGAGAATGAGCAGATTCCCATGATGGACCCCAAGGAAAGGGGAAGTAGAGAACTCCAGAGGAGGAGGAGGAGGAGGAGGAGGAAGCTTTTACTGGTGGGGGGGGGACTCAATTGTCCGGGAGTTACTTTGGAGAACCTAATAGGAAGGACAGGGAGGTCAAGTGCATCCCTGGAAGTGCGGCATGGAGGGATGAGAATTGGATCAATAGGATCACAAGGGCAATAGCAAGGAGGGAAGCTGGATGTCATTGTCCACCTGGTGATGAATGACATGGTGGGAGGCAGCGTGGAATTAGTCAAAATACAGGAGGATTTCAGAAAGCTGGCAGGGTGCCTGAAGCAGGTAGCACACTCCGTCTCCTTCTCAGAGGTTCTACCTGTCCATGGCAGGGGGGAAGCTAGGATACTCTGCATCCAGAAATTCAACTTCTGGTTGAAGGAATGGTGTGGAAGGGAGGGGTTTGGCTTCATGGGGGACTGGGGCCCCACCTGGTCAGATTCGAGTCTGTATAAAGACAATGGCCTGCATCCATCCGGGAAGGGAACCACAATCCTGAGTGACAAGCTTGAATGCTTCAGTAGCGAGCATTTAAACTGGCCAAGATGGTGGAGCCAGTAGGGTCAGGAGGTTTAGTAACACCCACCAAGGGCACATGCAGGAAAATAATATGATGGCAAGTACAACTGAAGTTGTCAGAGGGGAGCATTCCTCTCAACTGTACCACATTACAAGGAACGTTCCTCATTTTACTTCACAAAAATTCCCTGTTCCACATTGTGAGGACTTGTTCCACATTCAAAGTCAACATTTTAAAGCAAAAATCCATATTAAATAATGCAAAAAATATATTATTCAATTAATAACAGACTTTCTGAACACAAATGCTACATTTTAACAATGTTTTGAGCTTCTTAGGTAAAGATTTGATCAAGTGTTCCACATTTTGCCCATTTGTTCCACATTTTGACAGGCAATGTTCCATATTTGGGGGACAAAAGGTTGAGCGGTATGGAGGGGAGGCCAAAGTGGTGGAATCAGGACCACACAAGAAAGGTAACTAGGGTTGGGGAAAGAAGCAGGAGAGCAGTAACAGGGGCAGAGGGAGTAATCTAAAATGCACAACATGGAAGCCCATGGTAACTAATGCCTGCAGCCTGGGAAATAAACTCCCAGACCTGGAGGCCTTGATAGTAGAAGCAGATCTGTACATAGTGGCAGTAACTGACACCTGGTACACTACAAATCATCGGAGGGAAATCAATGTACCGGGTTATGCTCTGTTCAGGAGGGATGAGGGTAAAAGGGGGGGTAGCCTTGTATGTCAGGGAGGGTATAAAGGCGACACAGGCACAGGGTAAGCAGGGGAAGGTCGGGGCACTGTGGATCACCCTTGAACCTGGAAATGGCACAGCAGTACCCACAGGGGTGATATACAGGCCTCCAGGACAGGGGGAGGAAGTGGACAGGGAGCTAGTGGATAAAATACCTGAGATGGCAATCAAAGGTGAAATTCTGTTGATGGGGGATATCAATATGATGGGTGTGGATTGGATGGACCAGTCAGGCAGCTGCTTCAGCCAGAAGCAGAAGCATCCTAGATTCCCTACAGGATGCAGGACTAGGGCAGCTTGTGCTTGATCCCATCAGGGACAGGGTGAGTCTGGATCTAGTTATGACCAACGGGGATAGAATTGCAGATGTCTGGGTAGAAGGGCAACTGGGATCCAGTGATCACCACATAGTGTGGTTCAGCAAGGGGATGGAACTCAGTCAAGTCACACTAGGTCAAAGGCTTTGAATTTCAAAAAGGCAGACTTCACTGAAATGGGGAGAGGTATCAAAATAGCCCTGGAGAAAAGGTGGATAGGAGGGGGGGGTGAAAGAGCAGTGGGAGCACCTAAAAGGAGCCATAGTGGAAGTGACAAACAAGTGCATCAGCTTGGTACCAAACGGCAAGAGAAGGAGAGAGCCACTATAGTTCTTGAAAGATGTGGCAGACAAAATAAGGGCTAAAAAGGCAGGGTTCAGGAAATATAAGGAGACCCAAAGAGAGGAGGACAGGGAGGTGTACCTAGTTTGTCTACAGGAAGCGGGGAGGGCAGTAAGGAGAGCAAAGGCATGGACTGAGGAAGGATTAGCATAGACAGTAAAGAAAGGGGCAAGACATTCTACAGGTAAATCAGTGAAAGAAGGAAAACTGGGGGGGATTGTTAGGCTTAAAGGGGAGGAAGGTGAATGTAAGGAAGGAGACATGGATAAGGCAGAAATACTGAATAAACATTTCTATTCAGTATTCACAGATAAGGGGGAGGGACAGGGACCACAGACGAGCTAGCAGAACCTCTGGCAGGCTTGTTCACTGAGTCACTAAACACTAGAGTGGTGCCAGAGGATTAGAAGAGGGCACATGTGGTCCCTCTACACAAATCCAGCAGTAGGAAGGAGGTGGGGAACTATAGGCCAGTCAGCCTCACCTCAGTAGTGGGGAAGATCATGGAGGCACTGCTTAAAGAAATGATAGTGGGACATCTGGAAGCCATCAGCGCCCAGGACCCTAGGCAGCATGGTTTCATAGCGGTTAGGTTGTGTCAGACAAATATGATAGATTTCTTTGACTGTGTGATGAAGGAAATAAATCATTAGGGGGTGGATGTCACCTACCTCAATTTCAGCAAAGCCTTTGACACTGCCTCACATAAGAGGCTGGTTAACAAGATGGGAGATGGGTAGTCTAGGCATGTGAGACAAAGTGGTAAACTGGGTTAGGAACTGGCTAACGGACAGGGGGCAGAGGGTGGTAGCAAATGGAGTACAATCTGGGGAAAGGGGGGTGACCAGCAGGGTACATCAGGGATCAGTCCTTGGGTCAGTTCTGTTCAATGTCTTCATTACTGACATTGCAGAGGGTCTGGAAGGAAAGGTCTGCCTGTTTACAGATTATACCAATATTTGTAAAAGAGTGAATAATCCAGAAGGGGTGGAAAAATGAGTAAGGACCTGGGGAAGCTTGAGAAATTGTCTGAGGAGTAGCAATTGAGGTTTAATTCAAAGAAGTGCAAAATTATGCACCTGGGGCATAGAAACCCTGGAGAGAGCTACAGGATGGGGGGGGGGAGTTGCTGACAGTCGCCAAGGAAGAAAGGGACCTGGGGGTATTATTTCAGATGATCTGAAAATGTTGAAGCAGAGTACAAGGGCAGCAGGGAAGGTCAGTGGCATGCTGGGGTACATAGGCAGGGGTATCACCAGCAAAAGGTGAGGTGCAGGGGTGCAGCAGGGAGACATCTTCCAATACAGGAGGAGTACAAGAACAAAGGGCATGACATGAAATTGGAAGGTGGCAGGTTAAGAGGGAATGTGAGGAAATTCTTCTTCATAGAGAGGGTGGTGGATGCATGGAATGGTCTACCACAGGAGGTGGTGGGAGCAAGCACTGTGGTCGTATTTAAACATGCATGAGATAGGCACAGGGAAACCATAGATGTAAAGCAAAGGGAGGGTCAGAAGCTGTAATCAAGTACAGGGCTTAAGGACAGACTAGATGGGCTTAGCAGTCCTTATCTGCTGACAATTTATGTTTCTATGTGCAGAAAATGGGTCTGGGAAATAGCTCATTATTGCAGGTGCTCTATCCAGACCCCCATTGCCAGGTGAGTTTACTACAGAACCTGAGGAGGAGGATGCTGAGGTATGTGTCAGGACTATTGAAGGTAATTATCCTCTGTCCTACAGCATTCTGGATCAGCCATGAGAGGTGACTGGAAACAGATGAAGTGATGCAAACTGCGTTAGTGTTCATCAAGGAAGGGTGGCCTAAATATGTAAACAGTGTTCCAAACAACATTCGTGACTTCTATGCTGTACATGGATAACTTTCACAGAGCAGTGACCTGATCACATATGATCACCGAACAGTCACCCCTCCATCCATGAGAGAGTAGATCCTTTGTAAAGAAAACTGAACAAAATGTTACTTCTTAGCATGCGTTGTTGATCACGACCATCAATATTTCACCCATGTTTTGGGACTCCGAAAGGGTCTCTTCCTCAGGGTTTGTGCCATAGTGCATTCATATATACATATATATATATATATATATATCGTTAGCCACAAACCCTGAGGGAGAAACCCTTCAGAGTCTCAAAACATGGGTGAAGTATTAAAGGTGATAAATAATAAAGCACAGACTAAAAAGCAACACTTTGGTCCAGTTTTCTTCTTTTTATAATGTACTGTTCTCTTGACTGCTGGATCTCCACCTGAAAATGGTTGTTTTTTAAGAGAAGATCCTTTACTGTATACATGACGGTCATCAGAGGCCTAACAAAAGCAGAGAATGAGTTACATCCTCTGTATGGTGGTCTGGAATGGGGACTGATAGCAAAGCTAAATTAGGTTTCTGTGGCTTCTGTCAGACCACTAAAGTTACCCGAAGAGAAGACCCAAAGCAACATTATTGGCAACAGAGATTCCTGAGGGGCCATGGCAAAGAACTGCAGCAGATATCTGTGAAGAGAAAGGCAGGGGCGTTGTTTGAGCTGAGCCTCCAGAGTTTGGGCCCCGAATGTTTTGTCTGGGGCCCCGAACCTTTGTCCTGCACAACCCTGCTTTTTATTTTAAATTAAATTAGATGCCACAGTCTGAGTTAGTGTGTCCTGCCCCCAGCAGGTAAAGCTGCCATGTTCACCACACTATTAGGACAGTGTGTAATGGGAGAGGGGGGTATCAATCCCTATCAGGGGCTACATGATCTCACCAAAGGTGCAAGATCTAGAGGAGGAATGGATGTAGTAAAGGAAATGAAGTTCCCTGCACTAATAAAGTTATTTTGGAAATTCAGAATGCATCCACCGGAATTGCAGCGCTCAAACCTGAAATGCTGAAACCAGCCAGGCACAAAAAGGTGTCGGTCAGCACTCGCAGATTAAATCCTGGAGTCAGCTTCAATGAAAGTGCTGCACATACTTTTGTTTCAATTAAACATGTGCAAAATGGCGCTTGGAGAGAGCAAGCATTGAACCCCTTGCTGCTACACAGTGGCATTTCGCCTCCAGCTTACTTTGGAAACGTGGTTGGGTGGCTGCACGGATTCGAGGCCCAATCTCCCCATCACCATTTTATACAAGTATTAACTGAAATAAAATGTAAATGCTGAACTTTAAGTGAAGTCGGCTCTGGGATTGTGTGTGTGACTGTGTGCTGAGCAGTGGTTAAACTGCAAATGTTTAGGTGGGGGAACTGTTCCGTCTGGATTTCTAAGTAATGAAACTGTCAATTTTTGGTGGTGTACTCTCTCATATTACTCAATGGCGAAAAATGACAGAAGTGGTGGAATTGAGTTCCTGCGAGCTTCTGCCCAGTTTAACCCCTGGTGCTGAGTGACCTTTATTGTTCCTTGACGGACTTTGGAATGAAAATTGCAGAGCACCAGTCATGCTCACCGCCAACAAAATGGCCCAAATAAATTAAAGAAATAGTCCCTCTCCAACCCAGTGCTGGTTGTGCACAGCACCACTGTGTGGGAGGAAGACCTAGGAGTAAGTCTCAATTCACCCCCTCCAGACCTGTGAGGTCTGGCATGTGATAAATTAAGTCCAGTGGTGGGGGTTGCTAAGGGTACGCGGGCAATGTTGGTTACCTCCACCTGTAGGACAGCGGTGCCTGGTGACCGTGCATGGCATACCTCTCATCTGACCCTGATATTGCATTACAAATTGTCCTCTGTCCCTCCTAAATTTGACATTTTTGTCACTGTAGAGCAAAGATGTGTATCACAAAAACATACCAGGCAATAGTTTTACAATCTAGTTCTCCATCCGAAAATGTTTTAATCACTGAGCCACTTTTTGTAATAGCTGCATGGACCGACAGAAAGAGAAAAATGATAGTGGAAAAAGACAGGTCCATCCAGTCTGCTCAAGTTCCTTATATAGCCCTGGGACCTAATGTTCCCACAGGATGTTAGCTCTGCCCACTTCCCCGTCCCCTGATGCTGATGCCTCAAGCAACCACTATACCCTTCATCCTGTTCCAGCAGTGCTTAAAACCGTTAATGGTTGTCACACCCACCACCTCACCTGGCAGACTGTTCCACGGCTCCACCACCCTTTCTGTAAAATAATACTTTCTCCTGATCTTCCTGAACCTCCCTCCTGTGAACTTTCACTCATGGCCATGTGATTGCGAGCTACTATTCAAGTTAAACAGTTCACCCTGTTAATTTCTTTCATGAATTTGAAGGTCTCCATTATATCTCCCCTCTCCCTTCTGGTCTCCAGTGAGTACATGTTCAGTGCCCTGAGGTGCTCCTCATAGGACTTGCCCCGCTGACCCTGAATCATTTTTGTTACTCTGTGCTGCACTATCTCCAGCCTGTCCCTATCCTTCCTGAGGTGAGCACTCCAGAACTGGGTGCAGTACTACAGGTCAGGCGTCACCATGGAGCTATACAGGGGAAGTATTATCTCTCTTTTTTGCTGTCAGTATCCCTCCTAATACATCTTAGCATCCTGTTTGCCTTGCTGTAAGCTTTACTGCACTGACTTGGTTGCTTTAGGGAGTCACTGATGATAACCCCAAAGTCTCGTTTCTCAGCTGTGTTACTGAGTCTCACCTCTCCCATTCAGTACTCCATCCTGGGGTTCTTGTTCCCCAGGTGCATAACCTTACTCTTCTTTTTTGGCATTGAATTTCAGATGCCAAACCCTTGATCACTCCTCTAGCTTTTGCAAGTCTTTCTGCATGTCTTGTGTTCCCTCATCACTATCCACCCTCCCAGAGAGCTTATTGTCATCGACAAAGAGATACATCCTGCCTCAGATGCTCTCACCGATGTCACTGATGAACATGTTGAAGAGGGCCGGACGCAGGACAGATCCCTGTGGTACCCCTGCTCGTGACATTTGCCCCTGTTGATTTAACCCCATTGACCACCACCCTCTGTTGCCTCCCCTTTAGTCAGTTACCAACCCAGTTTACTATGGCCCTAGCCACAAGCTGATCCTCTGTTTTCTTCAGAAAGTGTCAATGTTGCACTGAGTCGAAAGCCTTGCTGAACTCAAAGAAGAGCAGAGCCATAGAGTGCCCCTATCCAGTTCCCTTCTTACCCAGTCATAGAACACTATCAGGTTAGTCTGACAATGACACTGGAAGAATAGGCAGGGGCTGAAAGTTGTGGTGAACTCTACTGGACCAGTAAGTAGTCAGTTAGGCTGCTCAGAGGGGATTAAATATTTGTGCCAAGTTATGGAATCTCCAGAAATGGTTGCAGTGCTGTGTGTATAGGAAGGAGTGAGGACAACACTATCATGAGGGCCTATATTGTGGGGTGAAGTGAAACAGAAGTTGTCTAGAAATGAGCAATTAATCAATACATTTTATATTTTACTAGGAATAACACCATTTACAAAGTGGTCCTGAATGGACACAACAGGGGAAAGAGCATTTCAATACATACTGTACATAGATTAAGTGCAATAGCAATGAACAATACTAACAGGGAAGATCTGGGTACATGACAAAAAAATAACAGTACAGTTATATGTGTAACCACTTCCCCGCTACTTTACACAGTAAGCTTCCCCTTGGTACCCTGGACTGGTCACACAAACTATTTCGGAACAATTGGTACCATCCCTAGCTTTGGGAATGTATACCAGGCTCATTACTTCTAGAGGTCAGAAAGGGGTGGGGGTGTACAAAAGCAAATACAAATGACCAAACAAACCCTGGTCATGAGGAGAGAACTTTTTGCTAGGGCTATGCTAGGTCTGTACTTCTGGAGGGATACCTAGTAATTCCACAGAGGAAGCAGTGACATGAATGTCCAAACCAGGCTGGGGTTCTAGAGTGTGACTTTATTCCAAAAGATGGTACTCTAAAGCAAGGATGAACCCCAAAGGTTTACACACCATGGCACAAGGCAATGGCAGAACAACAGAAATCTGTATCTGACAGAAACTCCACGTATCCCATATGTCATAGGACTTTGAACTCTCTTCAGCGGCAATGGCCTCAGCTGAAACACACATTTTCTTCTAGTGGCACTGGCCACAACTGAACACACATTTCCCATATGGCATAGGACTTTAACATTTTGGCAAGTGGCAACTGGCCACAACAGAGCACACTGGTGCTCATTTTTAGCACAACCCACACTCTGGGGGTAAACTTTCTCTTCAAGCATTGGCCACCATGTCCTGAAAACCAGGTGCCCTTATGGAACCTGTAGTGCTGAACTGGTCACTCCAGATTCGGGGCGGCCCACCTTTCACTTTCACGTCCTTACCCAGCCATTCTTTTAGAGTTACACTTCAAAACGTCTGGTAAAACATCTAGTAAAATGCATCTTGGCATGACTTTCACATCCTGCATATGAAAAACACTACTCCTGAGTGTAGAAACTAAAGTCCTGCACAATGTGCACTAGTCTCTCTCTGGACCCCACAATTGTCAGCCAACTTTAAACTTGAGAACAGTCTCAACTTAGAACAGAACTGGTGTATATTTCTCTTTGCCAGAGAACAGGTACTTTCTTCTGGGAAACACAAAGTCAGATTACTCACGCTTGGAAAACAAACAGGCAGCTTCAAAGTCCTGGATCAAATAGGAGATTGCCCCTCGGATCCATTCTGGCAGTCATTTCCATCTCTCTGGGGATGAAAAAATCAGGAGATCCTGCTTTAGGCAACAGTTTCCACCACTTCTCTTGGCAGGCAGATGTTTCTCAGTACTAGGGTGAGAAAACAAGCTCTCCTCACAGAGCCCACTGCAGCTCCACTCTTCACACTACTGCTGCTCTTGACAGACTTCAAACAACTACTCTCAATATTCTAAAACTCCCCATTCACAGCTAGCTGCCATGGCTTATGCTGCTGTGAGTGTTCTAAATGTCATCATCTCACTCATCTCAGCTGAGACCAAGTAAACAGAGAGTAAGTAGGTGAAAAACCCATTTAACTAGTTGTTCACCAGCTGCCTTCCCTACCTAGCACTGACACTGATGGTATTCTAGTAACTACAGGGGACTGGGTGGCTACACTTACCCATAGCCAGGTAAATGACTGTCCGTAGTCATTTCTCTACCCAGCACCAGGCCATCCTACCCTTTGTGTTACCTACGGAGAGGTAGCGCTACTTCTCCCCTACCATGTGCCAGGCACAGGCAGGCAACACTAAAGGCACAGAGGCTGGCTGTTGAAACTTCAGCCCCTATCCTATGATCTATCTATGGATATTCAGTGACTCCAAGGAACTGCTTGAAGTATACCCTAATAGACCAGAACTGAGGCCCTTACTGCAGATCAGGACCACAGCCTGCCTTCCCCCTAACCCTCTAGGAAAAATCTATCTGACCAGGCTGCCCACAAGGGAACCTCCCCCCCAAGCTCCCAGGGTACCTGCAAACAAAACAACAAGGAAACAGCACATTGCAATGCATTACATTTCCCAAACTTTCCCCACAACCTCACACCTGTGAAGAAACAAATCCTTTAAATTTTGACAGAGCCATCAAACTGCAGGAGAGAAGGACTGCTTAATTCTTCTTGCTGTGGATAGGAAGTTTGTAAGTTTTGCTGTTTTTTTTAAACTGCAGGAGAGAAGGATTAGTTAATTCTATTTGCTGCAGAGAGAGTTACTGTGGAGAGGATTTTTGTAAGTTTTGCTATTGTTTTATTTTTTTTTATTTAGCTTAAAGTGGAATTTAGCTTAAAGGTTTATGTGGCTGTAGGGATTGTAAAAGCCCTCCCACCAACCGCTTCCACCAGCCTTTCTTAAATACTGAAATGCCACTGCGGATTGGGTTTGAAGGCTGTGAGGGAGGAGCTTGGGGAGCTGCTAACTGGCTTGAACCCTCAGGGCAGGTCAGGAGGGAGGAAACAAGGAACAGCCATATGAGCTAATTCTTAAAGATATATAAATATATATAATTTATGAGTAGGACTGTAGATCTTATGAGTAGGATTGTGGTTTCTAGTTATTACTATAGTTGGCTATCTTAGGATGCATGCAATGGCATTTGGTATTACAATTTCTGTTACAGGCTGGGCTAGGATTAGTTAATTCTGCTTGCTGTAGACAGAGTTAGTGTGGAGAGGATTTTTGTATGTTTTTGCATTTTTTTTTCAGTTAACTTAGAGGTTTCTGTGGCTGTATTTTTTAAAATATGCTTAAAGGTTTCTGTGGCTGTGTCTTTTGAATCTAGCTAAAAGGTTTCTGTGGCTGTGTTTTTTGAAATTAAGCTCAATGGGGGCACATCGGCCCCACTTAAAGCTGGGCGGATGGTCCTAAAGAGGACCGGGGGCAAATACTCTAATTTATGTACTGGATGTGTTTGTGAGACTTGGGAATGCTATTGGTGGGTTTGTAATTGTGTTCATAAACAACTGCAGTCAGTATAGAGAGACTGTATTTCACTGTCCTGTATAGGTAGTGTGAACCATGGGTAGGATTGTGGGGTGCAATGGTTGTAGGGCAGCAATGTGGATGAACATGCTGTGGAGGTTGGGAGGGTGCCCAGTATGCCACAGGCTAAGGAGGCTCAAGGAAGAGGTTCAGTGGCTTGGCAGAGAGCTGGGGAGGTTGAGGGGTGAGTTGAGTTGGTAGAAGGGCTGATATCTGAGAGCATCGGGGGCACCACAGAGGAGGAACAGTGAGTCAAGTGTAACCCTCAGGGGGTGCTATCCCAAGGGCTACTACCCCAGCCTGACTGGCCGCTAACAGTTGAGGGGCCTGGATCAGATGGCGGGTGCCTCCACCCAGAGGTCGGGGTTAAGACAGCCTGATATGACTTGGTCACAGCCCTCTGGGTCACTGCAACCCCCCTTTCTTCCCACTAGTGGCCCACACAGGTCAATCACAGTACCCTTACAATATACACGTACCCCCAGGCTTAGTTCAACCCACTGCCTCTGGGAACCCCCTGTAAAGTAAGATGCAATTAGACAATAACCATCTGTACAGTAATTCAACATAGACACACAGGTCAGTCAGTATACCTTTGCAAAACAAACAATCTGATTTATTTAGGGTGAAATAACAAGGACTGTGGGAAATCAGGTTAATTAGCTTACCACTCTAAAATATTATATATATATATATATATGGCACTGTGCACAGGCCTAACCTATAAGTCACTGTCTCTGGGTACCCAGACAATAGAAGGCTAGCCTCTCGATGCAGCTGGTTGGGGCCCTGACACAGAAAACAAGCATTTGATTCCTAAGAGGATTAAGTAGATCCAGCAGGCTCAGTTCGTGTAGCCAGTGAAGTAGCCAGGCAAATCTTGCCCTCACTTTGAACATCTGACAGGGAGCTACCCTGACTGAGTACTCACGACTCCAGCAGAAAGATCGCTCTCACACCACTCGCAGGACCGAGCCTGGAATTCAACACTTCTCCACACATTTATATGAAGAGCAGAGGGGTACCGTACCAGGCAGCTGCTGTATAATCCTGATTGCTTTCACACAGAACACCGGGCCCAAACGACGCAGCTTCACTTGTCCTGACAGACCGAGCACGATTGAAGCAGATTCTCCAGTCCTCTACATGGTGAGCCTGGTAGGTAGCTGCACTTTTGCATAGCCTCCTCTGACCACTGCCTAGCGGATTTGGTCTGACACTTGCTGGCATTCAATCCGTAGAAATCTGGCCTTCCACATGTGCTTCCCGCCCACAAAGCTCAACAGCGCAGGAGCCCAGAGCTCCTTCCTCGCTCACAACCACAACGACTCTGCCCCTTGGCAGTTTGGGCAAGGATTTTCAGTTTGGGCACCACCCGATCCCAATGGTGGGCTGTAGATGCCAGTCACTTGTTTTGGCCCCTCATTGGTGCAAAAAGACGCCGAAGTCCAGAACTCCATGTCCCAGAATTACTAACTGTATCCCCTATGGCCAGCCAGCTCCAATTTGAGTCCTGATTCTGGTTTATTTATTTATTTATTTGCTTTTGGTAACCGTGTAAGTGCACTAGGCATAAGGATGCCTATTTTCAGGCACGACCTGGGAGAACACAGTTTAGACATACATAATTGTATATGTGATGCAGCACATGAAAAGCAGTACAGTTCAGAGTCAAATCAAAACTTCAGGTATGGGGAGGCAAATTTTGCAACAAACAGGAATAGGTTTAAATGGTATGATGCAGTTACAGAACAGTAGGACAAGTAACACAAGATCAATACAATGAAAGAACACAGGCATTGCAATAGAGGGCATACATAGAGACAATATATCAAGTCACAGTGTGGTGGTTAAAGAACAGAGAGGAGAGGAAGTGAGGGTGATAGGAGGGGGAGAGAGAGAGAGAGAGGGAGAGGGAGAGGAAGAGGGAGAGGGAGAGACAGAAACAGAAAATGAGAGAGAGAGAGAAAGAGAGAGAGAAAGAGGGAGAGGACCTGAAAGAGGGTGTTGAGAGAGGCGGGGAAGAGATGTCAGAGAAGTAGATTAAAACAGGGCAGGGGAAGAAGAGTAGAACTAAGGTGGATTAAAGCAAGTGCAGGGGTTGGTATCGCGTAGGTGCTCTTTGTGAAGTTTCTTAAAAGTGGCATGGGTGGTTGCTTGTCGAATAGCTTGGGGTATGGAATTCCAGTATTTTGGAGCCACATGAGAGAAAGCGCGTGCACCCATATTAGTTCTGTGTCTGGGAATGTGAAAAAGGGCTTGGTCAGTCGATCGCAGCCCATAGGAGAGAGGCTGTGTGTCCAGTAGAGAGGTGAGGGATAGGGGGAGGCCTGATCTGACAATACAGTCAATTAGTGAGCCAAAGGCTTGGAATCTATGGGCAGAGGGGCACGGCCATTTTAGGTCACTATAGAGCTGGCAATGATGTTTGAAACATGGTGATGTGGAGGCACAGTGGCAGATGCTGTTGTAGGTGGTGTCCCACTTATGGAGGGATGATTTGGAGGCAGATAGGTAGGTGACCGAGCCATATGCAAGGGCTGGGAGAAGAAAGCCTTGGGCCACAGCTAGTCTAGCTGAAGGGGTAAGAGCATATCTAGTTCGGTAGACACTACCTATTTTGACGTTTACCGACTTACAGGTGGTTGTAATGTGCAGATCAAAGTCTAGAGATTGATTGAGAGTAACACCCAGGTATTTAAAGGAATTGGTGGTAATCAGTGAGGAGCCGTCCGCACACGGGATTATTAGGGCATTTTGATTCGCTTTAAGTCTAGCAGATGAGCCAAAGAGAATGGAGTAAGTTTTACTAGAGTTGAGAATAAGTTTGTTTTCAGTGAGCCAGGATTGAATACTTGCAAAGTCCAAGGCAAGAGGGTGGTTTAAGTCAGCAACAGTTCTAGCACTGTGGTAAATAACTAGATCGTCAGCGTAGAGCAGAGATGAACAGTTGGGTGCAAGGAGTGGGATGTTGTTAATGAAGATAGAGAAAAGTAAAGGCCCAAGGATTGAGCCCTGGGGCACTCCGACGTGAATAGAGGAAAGATCTGATATGGCTGAGTTAAACACTATAGCTTGTTTTCTGTTGGACAGGTAGCTTTCAAACCAGGCCACTGCATCAGTGGCGAAGCCTAGGGTGTGTAGTTTTGTAAGAAGAAGGGTATGGTTGACCAGGTCAAATGCCTTAGTTAGGTTGATGAAGACTGCACCTGTCAGGAGGCCCGAGTCCATGGAGGCATATATATCATTGGTGAGTTTGAGGAAGGCAGTGGAGGTGCTGTGTCCTTTGCGGAAGCCATGCTGTGAGCTAGATAGAAGGTTGTATTTTTGGAGATATTCTGTGGATTGGGTGGACATTAGTTTTTCCAAAAATTTGCTAAGTACAGAGAGAATTGCAATGGGATGGTAGTTCTTTATTTCTTTAGGGTCACCCTTTTTTGGAATTGGGGTGACTTTGGCTATTTTCCAGATATTAGGAACTATACCACGGCATAGAGACAGGTTGAAAATTTTGGTTAGGGGAGAGGCTATAAGTGGAGCAGCGGCTTTCAGGAGCCTTGGTTCAAGTCCATCAGACCCCGTGCTGGTGCTGTCAGGAATGGTGAGTAGCAGTTTTAACACTTCTCCTCTTTTTATGCTCCGGAACCTAAAGGGTGGGTGCGTGAGTAGCTGTTTGGTATCGCTAGGGGGTGCAGTGTTGTGGACAGGAGGGAAGGAGGTGAGGTAATTTGTTAGATCTGAGAAATGATGATTGAAAGAGTTTGCTATGGTTGCTGGATTATTGCAGTGAATGCCATTTTACAGCATATCACTGGTGTGGGCCCTGTGATTTGCTCCAAGGAGTGTTTTTATGGTTGACCAAAATTTCTTTGAGTCACCCGAGGCTTTTATTAGCAGGTCCTTGCAGAAAGAGCTTTTGGCTAAGCGAATGTTTTTCTTGCATGAGTTTCTCAGAGAACGATAGTGATTATGGTCAGTCTGCATCCCAGTGATCTTGAACTGCCGCCATGCTTTATCCCTGGCTCTTATTTGGGTAAGTAGGGCTTTTGTTAACCACTTTGTCTGAGTTCCACGAATCCAGTGGGTGACACGGGGAGCATGGGTGTCTTGGAGAGGGCTAAAGTGGTCCAAGAAGTAGTCAAGAGCCGCCTGGGCATTTGTTGAGGTGTAGATCGGGACCAGTCAATCAGTGAGAGATCATAAGTAAACTGCGCTAAGTTAAAATTGGCCAGATTGCGGAAGGTAATGAGTTTTGGGGGTGGAGATGGTTTACTGGTAGAGTGCCAGATGCAGTAAATAGGGAGTGATCACTAATTGCATCCGCAAGGGTGCCTGCACCTATTATGCTGTCAGGGCAGTTTGTAAGGATCCAGTCAATCAGAGTACTGGTCCAAGGGGGAGCCATGACCCTTGTTGGGTCTGTGATCATTTGGTGAAGGTTGTGGCCTTGTACCAAGGTGTGAGAGGACTGGTTTGCACTACTAATCCAGTTTAGGTTTAGGTCTCCCAGTATAAGGACTTCATTACAACTAATGGTGCTGTCTATTAGGGAGAGGATTTCTTCAAGACCCTTACTGCCACTAGCAGGAGGGTTATAGGCGCAAACTATGTGCAATTTCTTTGAGCCTAGTTGTAGTGTGGCATGGAGTGCTTCACAGTGAGACAGGGTAGACAGTACATTATGGGATAGCAACAGGTGCTGCTTATAGAAGATGGCAACTCCGCCTCCACCTTTTGATGAGGGTCTGTCTTGTCTGATGAGATTGTAGTTGGGCAGGGAGCACAGGGCATCAGGCGTGGAGGGTTTTAGCCAAGTTTCAGATAGGCACAGGATATCAGGGTGGTGTTGAGCAGCCCATGCCTCAAGTTCCGCAATGTTATGAAGGAGGCTCCTGATGTTCATGTGTGCAATGCGGAGGCCCTTGGTGTCATTCCAGATTGTATTATTTTGAATAGGGTTACCCACTGGCCCCAGGTTTAGCTCAACATCCCCAGCTAGCATTAGGGCAAGGAGTAAAAGGTACCATAGCTTACGATGGATGAAAGGGATCAGCAGGGTGATGCTAAGCACTGGGGATTCATGCAGGGTGTAGGATAGATGGTAGATGAGTTTTTGAGGGATGAGAAGTGGGGAGGTGTCACGTGGCCAGTGTGATGGCATTTGCAGCGTGGAGAGTTTGTAGTCATCTGGGTGGGTGCAGTGATGGGTAACTCTTGGAGGGTAATATAAAATAGGCAGCCATATAAGGTTGAAGAGAATAGAGATTAGTAATAATGTGGCAAATGGGCTTATAGCCATGTTGAAATAATTTGAGTGAGTCATTTGCGAGTGGGATGTATGGTAAGAGAAATCTTCGAAATGAGAAAAATGCAGGACTTATCTAGCCAATAGGGTTAGATCTGTGACCCGGTGTGAAAGGAACTAAATTTTAGGCGCTCTCTAGAAAAGGTTAGCTAAGTGGTAAGGTGAGGAGGGTTGTGTTATAGATAATTAAAGCAACTATCTCTTTACTGGGAGGCACTTGACAGAGAGAGCTCTATTTGGCACCAGCAAAGTCAGAATAACAGTTGAAAGTCCGATTTCCCACCTGAGTTTTAGGCATTGAAAACTGTATGGAAATGGGAGCAGCTTTCTTAGCTAGGTTTCCGTCATTCACCACAGCTGCTTACGAAGGAAGTGAAACTAGTTACTGCCGCTACTTAAAACTTATTTGTGAAGCAAGGGAGGTAGCCCAGCTGGGATTACAGTAGGAGTAAAACTAACAGGCAGAGCCCAAAATGCTCGAGGAGCTGCCCAGACTGCACTACAGGCTGCTGGTTTTATGTTAGCTTATTATTAGTAGGTTCCTTGTTTTGTTAGTGGCTGCTGGGCAAGTTTGGTGTTCAAATGCGTAATGTTATCTGAGGTTACCAAGACCGAGATATGGAGAAGAAAAAGCAGCTTGAGAATTGTACTAGTTTAGATCGCAGAAGAGGACAGCGCTTTGAGTGAAATGGGATTGGAGTTAAAGTGAGTGAAATGGGATTTAGAGTTAAAATATTAGGTTTAGATTTTACTGGGCGAACAGATTGGGTGAGGGGGATTGAAGGTGAAGAGAGTACAGGAGTAGGTGAAAGATAGGGGAAAAAGTGGTGCTGCCTCAAGTGGTAGAAGGCTATAAGCTGCGGGTGAGAAAGTGAGCTGATTGGTTAAAACGCCCCGGACAGCCCTATAAAAGGGAGAGTCGACCAAGAGTGGCGATGGGGGCGGTGAGGAGCCGGCGCATAGCGCCGGCAGGGCCTAACGCTGCTGGCGTCCTTCAGTAGCTCGTGGCTGTCCGTACCTGTCTGTGCTCTGGATGACCAGGCTGGAGGGAGGGCTCCAGGAGCCTGGCCCTCATGACAGTCCGACCGCCCGCTGCTTCGGGGGGGGGGGATCCGAATACAATCTGATGGGAAGAGGAGACAAATTTAAGTGAGTAAGTGTCTTTTGTTCGCCACACAGGGGAAGGGGGTGAGAGAAAGGTTGGCTCAAATGGTCTCCATTTTAGTTACCCCTTTCTCACCATTGGCCCAGTTCAATAGTCCAGGTCCAAAATGGAGGGGCCAAGCACACAAAGTCCTAGCTGAAATGAAAGCAGGTTAGACAAACTGTAATTTCGCTAACACTCTAAATATTTATAGCCAAACAGTTACATCTATCAAAAGGGCTCCCTTTGCGCTTACAGCGACTACAAAATTGGAGCGATTTCACCGCAGCTCAGGCGGGATTCGAGCAGGGAAACCCCAGTCCCCCTTGTACAAGCCACTGGAGCCTGCAAGCAGGCAGCTCTTAAAGAGACAGTACTAGAGGCTTCAAAAGCACTTACAACGCCCACATCTAGCGGCATTACGCCACCCTCCAGTTAGGCAGGGAGCATTTAGCCAAGCTCTGAGGAAGGTTTCTAGGGACCCCCATTTGTAGGTGGGTTACACCCTTCCTGGCCTGGAAAGAACTTGGCGTCCGCTTCAAGTAGTTACCCTTAAATCACTTTAAGGCAAGACTGTTTAACTGACAATATACAGTATCAAACTTTTTGGTTACAGGCATTGGTACTTAATTACACAGTTTACTATTGATTATACAATATTACACATACAGGCAACCTTTTCTTTTGTAAATCAGGTCATTACTTCCTGCCCATGACACTGGTATAGAGGGAGCCCTTCCCCATCAGCTATGTGTAGGCTAAAGGGGTCAAAGACACCATACTGAGAGGGCGATACTAACAGTTGAGAATCATTTCCCAGGGTCAATTTAGGCAAAGAGTTTGGGGACACGTACACCCCTTTGTGGACCACATTCAGAGGCAGATTCACAGGCTGGCCCAGGGACTCATAACTCAACCTCACTACAGGTCTTACTTCTCGGCCAGTCCATCTAGGAGTTTCGGGTAAAATCTCTACGGTTTCTGACACCCTCTCAGCCCCACTGGGATGGGTCGGGGAAACCACTATAGGAGGAGGGGACCCAGAGTCCATAGTACCCTCAGGGCCTAATTCTACCATTTCTGTGCTTGCCACATTTGGGTCAGCAGGGGAAAACTCTGGTACTGGCAAGGAACTATCAGGGCACTCAAAATATTCTTCAGGTTCTAGCATATCACTAGCTTACCCCCCCACATCACTTCCTTCCTCTGAAAAGTCAGATAGCTCAGCCAGGCCAGACAGATCAGCGAGGCTCAAGGATCCCACCTCTTCAGCTTTGATGCCACTTACTGCATCCTTGGGGAGCATTGGCTCTGGAGATAAAGCTGGGGGCTCAGACAGTCCAGGGAGCCCAGCTACG
This sequence comes from Neoceratodus forsteri, assembly GCA_016271365.2. Lineage (NCBI taxonomy): Eukaryota > Metazoa > Chordata > Ceratodontiformes > Ceratodontidae > Neoceratodus > Neoceratodus forsteri. Next base: position 163,573,019 of record JADMNL010000032.1, read on the forward strand.
TCCCCAGAGTTAATTAGGGGATTGCCCCTAAACAGTTGGCTCAGTTCATAAGAGTGGTAGTACTCAATATTACTCTCACTGTCCTCAGACACAGACTGTTGATCAACTTCATCCGGGGGGGGTGGGGAAAGCCTCTTTAGCTTGCTTTCCGAGGAGTCAATCAATCTTGTTTTTTTCTTGGCAGCCGCTCTAGTGATAGGCCCAGAGGGGGAGGCATTGGGAGGTTCAGTTTCTATTAGAATTTGTCCAATTTGCAGCAGATGATTTTGGTGTATAGTCTTTACATCTTTTGAATTGTTTTCAGGCCGCACTTTATATACAGGTAAATCTTCCAATTTTCCCACAACAATGCGGGGAAGGTGATGCCATCTGTCAGCAATCTTATGTTTGCCGTGCAGTCCCAAATTCCTCAATTGCACTCTGTCCCCTTCTCTCAATTCCATTGCTTTCACCTTTTTATCATATCTTTCCTTATTGGCCAGGTTTTGTTTAGCAGCCATGGTCTGGGTTAGTTGGTAGGCATGGTTGAGTTGGGCTTTCAACTTTTGCACATACTGTAAATGATTAGCCGCCTGAACCCCATCAGCAGAAACTCTGAAACAAACATCTACTGGCAATCTGGCTTCCCTTCCAAACATCAGTCTATATGGGGAAAACCCAGTGGCATCACTTTTAGTGCAGTTATAGGCATGTACCAAGGCACTGATCTGTTGGCTCCATCTAGGTTTGTCTTTAGGGTGCAGAGTGCCCAACATGTCAAGCAGGGTGCGGTTGAACCTTTCAGGTTGGGGATCGCCCTGGGGGTGGTACGGGGTGGTTCTTGACTTCCGTATCCCCCACAAGGATAGCATTTCTTTAATCAGACGGCTTTCAAAATCTCTCCCCTGATCAGAATGAATTCACTGGGGGGCCCCATAATGAACAAAGAAATTTTCAACAAGGACTTTAGCCACCATGGTTGCTTTCTGATCTTTAGTGGGGAAAGCCTGGGCATACCGAGTGAAATGATCAGTGACTACCAATATATTGCTGATGTTCTTCAGATCTGGTTCTAAACTCGTGAAATCAATGCAATCCAGTTCCATAGGGGAACTAATAGTGATGTTGACAGGGGGGCAGCCCTCAGAGGCAGGGCCTTTCTTTGTAAGCATTGACCACAGTTCCTGATATACTGCTCCACGTCAGCACTCATTTTGGGCCAATAAAATCGAGACCGCACTAAGTCAAGGGTTCAGTCTATGCCGAGATGTCCCATGTGATTATGCAGGGACCTCAACACCAGTTCTGTAAAAGCAATGGGCAACACCAGTTGTTGTTTGACTACTCACCCCTCTTCACCCACGGTCTCCCTGTACAATAGTCTATTAATCATTTTCAACTTTGGTCCTTCTTCATACAACTGCGCCATTCGAAGGTCAGTGGAATGCAATTTTGATACATCTCCTCCTCCCTGCAGAGCTTCCAAGATAGGGTTTATCATGGGATCTCGGGATTGAGCCCACTGGAGGCTATCATTATTTAATTGGGGCAGCGCATTAGTGTCTAATGCAGAAAAATGACAGTAAGCAGCAGGTAAGCAGTTCTCAGATGGCCCCAGGCAGTCCACCTTGCAGTCCACAGCATCAGGAGACACCTGTTCCTCCCTGTCAAATTTTTGGCAAAGGGCTCTTATGTCAGGTTCTGATAACCGGACCCAATCAACTCGGGACACGGGAATCTGGGAGAGGGCATCGGCATCTATATGGTTCAGGCCGGCTCTATATTCAACAGCGTAGTTGTAGGTGGACAACACAGAGAGCCACCTGTGGCCAGTGGCATCCAGCTTAGCTGAGGTCTGCACATACGTCAGGGGGATTATTATCAGTTTTCACCAATATCTTAGCTCCATACAAATAGTCATGAAATTGATCAACAATGACCCACTTCAGAGCCAGGGACTCCAGTTTGTGCACTGGGTAGTTCTTTTCTGAAGGAGTCAAGCTTCGGCTGGCAAAAGCTACAGGTCTTAGACCGTTTGGGTGCTCTTGATACAGTATGGCCCCCAACCCTTGCAGACTGGCATCAGCATGAAGAACATACGGTTTGGCAGGGTCAGCATAGGCCAGCACTGGGGCATGAGTAAGTTGATATATAATGTCATGGAAAGCTTCCTCACAATCAGCAGTCCAGCGGGTGCCAAACACATCTTTTGGGCGGAAATAATTTTTTTCAGTCCCAGATTGTACAGTTTTCTTATACTTTTTATGGGTTGGGGGATACCCTTGCGTAAGGTTAAGCAGAGGGCGGATCACCTGAGAGTAGTCTTTAATAAATCATCTGTAACACCCACAAAACCCCAGGAACCGCTGCAGTTCCTTCAGAGTTTTTTGGTTGGGGCCAAGTAGTCAAAGCTTCTACTTTGCTGGGGTCAGTCTGTATGCCTTCAGTGGATACTATGTGCCCCACATATTTTACAGAGGTTTTAAAGAATTTGCACTTATCTATAGATAATCTGAGACCAAAGTCTTCCAGTCAATCTAGGACTTTGAACAACCGACTTTCATGTTCTTCCAAGGAGCTGCCAAACACTATGACATCATCTAGGTAAATCAGACATTCGAGCAAATTCATGTCCCCTACAGTACGCTCCATCAAACGCTGGAAAGTAGCAGGGGCACCTGAGATTCCTTGGGGCATCCGCATAAACTCGTAGAAGCCTAGGGAGCAAATAAAAGCAGTCTTTTCTCAATCCTCCGGAGCCATCGGAATCTGGTAATACCCACTGCGAAGATCTAACACAGAGAACCATTTACTGCCATTTAGACAGTCCAAGGTGTCCTGAATCCGGGGCATGGTGTACTGGTCTGGTATGGTCCGCCGGTTTAGAGTATGGTAATTCACACACATCCAGACAGCTCCATTCTTTTTTCTCACTACCACAGTAGGTGAGGCGTAGGGGCTTCTGGATTCTTGTATCACCCCAGCTGCAAGCATCTCCTGCAGGTGTCACCTTACATCATCTATATCAGCAGGAGCTAGGTGTTGAGATCGCTCACGGAAAGGTTGCTCATCCTGTAGCCAGATGTGATGCTCAGCCCCTTGCACACATCCTACATCCCATTCCTTCAAGGAGAACACCTGTTCCCTCTGAACGAGCCTTTCACTGATCTTTTTCTTCCATTCTGCTGGTAGTGGGGAATCACTGAAATCAAACCGCTCAGGGGTCACTCGGTCACCTCTCCCAGGAGTCTTGTTGTGGGGCAGAACAGCAGTATCAGCACAGTGCACTGTGGCCAGGGTGCAACCCCGTCTCACTCAAATCTCTTGATCAGATACATTATGCACTTGAACCATTACTCTCCTGGCAAAGGCATGAGCTCTAGCAGGTAAGATACTGGGTTTAACCAACAACCCCTCTGGCAACTTTCCCTCACCTGATGCATCCTGCATCAATATCTTATTCTTAACATCCTTGTTAATTCATACTTCCCCCTGCAAAACACACTGGGCATTTGGGGCTAGTAATAATGGTTCTGGATCTTTCTTCCAGACGACCCCTACCGGGCCTTCAGGTTCTGCCTGGCCGGCCTTTCTCTGAGTCTCATAGGCCTTCTGAATCAAGGCAGGTATTCTGAGAGCTTGCCCAGGCCTGGACATCTGTTTTTCAGAGCACAGCTGCGCTAAATGACCAAACGTGAGCATTGGTTCCAATTAACAAGGGTACCCCATCATACAGTCCAGTGGGGGGACACACTAGGGCCAAGGTTTCCACTTGCTCAGCCACCCCAGCCACAGAAGTAGGAAAAGACAGCCAGATCTGAATATACCCAGAATAAGGGTAGGCCTTATCGCTTAGCCCCCAAACTGTAGTCCCTCCAAAGGTTGCAGAGGCACCTCAGGCAAGTGTTTCTGATACCAGTCCTGGAACATAATGGTCACCTGAGAGCCACTGTCCAACACAGCCCGGGTGGGCACTCCATTCACTCTCATGGTGGTCTCCATTGAGGGCCCCACCACATCAGACCATTCAAGGGGTGGAGGTTTGGAGGTTGCTTGGGCATTGGCCCTGGTCACAAAACTCTTCCGAGGAGGCCCTCCCGGAGGTCTGGTATAAGCCTTGCGATGCCAGGCGACTAGCCTGCTGTTGACCCTCCTTAGATTCTCTGGTAACCGGCACTCAGTCTGAAAATGTCCATCCTCCCCACAATGGTAACAGAACTTAGTATCTCAGGGGTGTTTGTTGGGAGGGAGATATCTCACCTGCCAGGGGGTGTCAGGGGTTCTGGAGGGCTCCTCTTGACTAGATTGTTTATTTCTAGATAACTCAGATTCCCCAAACTTGCCAGGGTGGGCAGCAGTTTGCTTTAAGTCCTTCACCATTTCTCGTAAATCTCTAATCTCAGCCCTCAAATCACTTTCCACCTGGGGATCAGAGGAAACAGCATGCACCCCCACTCCTTTGGCCTCTGGGGGCACAGGAAAAGCATCAGGCCCTTGGTTCAGCCCCCTCGAGGGGTGGGTCTCATCTGGTTCACTGGACTCAGGTGTCTGGCATAGATTCACAATTCCCACATAGGGTTCCCACCACCCTTCATCAGTCTCTACTTCTCGAATCTTCCTCATCAATTGACAGTACTCGGGAGGGGGCAGCCCTTTGGTCATGTAACTTGAGTTTCAACAATATCACACTGGAAAACCTAGTAGATTTCAGAATATGATCTAACCAGACCTGGTTCAAGGCTGTGGCAGTTACCCCCCCCCGATAAGCTTTTTGCAATGCTCTTTCTGCCCTGGTGACAAAGGTTGACAATTTCTCATTCATCCATTGTTTGGTGGACTTGAACTTCCATAGTAAGTCTTCCCAGTTTCTGTACTCCCAAATACCCCCTCTAAGGCAGAAAGGTACTCTACTGCAGTGGCTTCGGGACTAGTAGCTCGCAAAAAATGAATGGCTTCCAAAGCTGGACCCCTCAGGCTCTCCAACAGTCTCTTTCATTTCTCCTCCTCAGAGCACTGCCACTCTTGGACTAGAGGGGTAGCATAGTCCATCCAAGCCTCCAAGTCATCTTCCCCCGAGGGTACAGGCACAGTACCAGAAAAAAGATTTAGTCTATGATAGGAGTCTAGCTGTATAGGGGGACAACTAAGGGAGGGGAAGACAGAATAGAACTCTTAGGGGGCCCAGGAGAGGTACCTGGGGAGATTTGGGAGGTGGGTTCACTAGAAAGGTCCAGCGCCTGCAGTAACTCCTGGGTAGTCCTCCCTTCCACAGCTAGCAATTTAAGCAGTTTATCTTTAAAGCTATTAGTCTTGGGGGACCCCTCTGGGCTGACTGACCCACTCTGGATGTGAATGACCTTCCACCCCTGTTGGGCACCTTCTCGGTAAATCACTGGGGGTACCCTCTCAGGGTCTATAACTATACTGCATAAAAGTAACACTTGCAAGGTCTGGTTGAGTAGATCTGCCATATGCTCCTTCACCTGTACCTTGCCTAAACATTTAACCCATTCCACTGCAGAAAGAAGGTCAGCGTTCTTAGTCCCCAGAGGTACATCCAGTAGTAACACAATTTTCTGGGAATCCAACTCTTCGGCTTCACCCCACCCCATCAGCTTGTGCACCATTGTCTTAACAGGGTCCAACTTAATCTTATCCATGATATCCCCCTCCAGTTTTTCCTTTAATTTGGCCATGTTGAGGTAGTTCATCTACTCGGCCACTAGGGGACGCTAATCTCAGCGGTGCCTCCAAAATGTAACCCCCAGGGGGTGCTATTGCAAGGGCTACTACCCCTGCCTGACTGGCCGCTAACAGGTTGAGGGGCCTGGATCCGATGGCCGGTGCCTCCACCCAGAGGTCGGGGTTAAGACAGCCTGATATGACTTGGTCACAGCCCTCTGGGTCACTGCAACCCCCCTTTCTTCCCACTAGTGGCTCACACAGGTCAATCACAGTACCCTTGCAATGTACACTTGCCCCCAGGCTTGGTTCAATCAGCTGGCTCGGGGGACCTCCTGTAAAGTAAGATGCAATTAGACAATGACCACCTGTACAGTAGTTCAACATAGACACACAGATCAGTCAGTATACCTTTGCAAAACAAACAATCTGATTTATTTAGGGTGCGATAACAAGGACTGTGGGAAATCAGGTTAATTAGCGTACCACTCTAAAATATATATATATATGCACTGTGCACAGGCCTAACCTATAAGTCACTGTCTCTGGGTACCCAGACAATAGAAGGCTAGCCTCTCGATGCAGCTGGTTGGGGCCCTGACACAGAAAACAAGCATTTGATTCCTAAGAGGATTAAGTAGAGCCAGCAGTCTCAGTTCGTGTAGCCAGTGAAGTAGCCAGACAAATCTTGCCCTCACTATGAACATCTGACAGGGAGCTACCCTGACTGAGTACTCACGACTCCAGCAGAAAGATCGCTCTCACACCACTCGCAGGACCAAGCCTGGAATTCAACACTTCTCCACACATTTATATGAAGAGCAGAGGGGTACCATACCAGGCAGCTGCTGTATAATCCCGATTGCTTTCACACAGAACACCGGGCCCAAACGATACAGCTTCACTTGTCCTGACAGACCGAGCGCGATTGAAGCAGATTCTCCAGTCCTCTACATGGTGAGCCTGGTAGGTAGCTGCACTTTTGCACAGCCTCCTCTGACCGCTGCCTAGCGGATTTAGTCCAACACTTGCTGGTGTTCAATCTGCTGAAATCTGGCCTTCCACATGTGCTTCCCGCATGAAAGCTCAACAGCGCAGGAGCCCAGAGCTCCTTCCTCGCTCACAACCACAACGACTCTGCCCCTTGGCAGTTTGGGCAAGGACTTTCAGTTCGGGCACCACCCAATCCCATTGGTGGGCTGCAGATGCCAGTCACTTGTTTCGGCCCCCCATTGGTGCAAAAAGGCGCCAAAATCCAGAACTCCATGTCCCAGAATTACTAACTGTATCCCCTATGGCCAGCCGGCTCCAACTTGAGTCCTGATTCTGGTTGGCTCAAATGGTCTCCATTTTAGTTACCCCTCTCTCACCATTGGCCCAGTTCAATAGTCCAGGTCCAAAATGGAGGGGCCAAGCACACGAAGTCCCAGCTGAAATGAAAGCAGGTTAGACAAACTGTAATTTTGCTAACACTCTAAATATTTATAGCCAAACAGTTACATCTATCAAAAGGGCTCCCTTTGCGCTTACAGCAACTACAAAATTGGAGAGATTTCACCGCAGCTCAGGTGGGATTTGAGCAGGGAAACCCCAGTCCCCCTTGTACAAGCCACTGGAGCCTGTGAGCAGGCAGCTGTTAAAGAGACAGTACTAGAGGCTTCAAAAGCACTCACAATGCCCACATCTAGCGGCATTACGCGGCCCCCCAGTTAGGCAGGGAGCATTTAGCCAAGCTCTGAGGAAGGTTTCTAGGGACCCCCATTTGTAGGGGGGGTTACACCAGGGATGGGTCAGGGGGAGGGGCAAACTAGACATGAAGCCAGCTGATGAAGAGTGGACTCCAGTAGGGCCTAGCAAAAGAGGAGGAGCAGTAGGCAGGAGGGAGGAGAAAACACATAGTAATGCAAAGAGGGTAGGGAACATGTTTGTTGTACTAGAGACACATGGGGAAGAGGATGCAGGAGGAGACTGCACAAAGGATAGTACCCACAAAGAGGAGGGAGTGAGGGGCATTACTAGTGGAGTGATTGAGCATGGTGTGGCGGGGGGGATAATACTCAGAGAGGTGAGGAGGGAGAGAGAGAGAGAGAGATTGGCAGTCAAACAGGAGGAGGGAAAGGGGTCTCAATTGAGAGGGGCAGGGAGTAGACACTGGGGCAAATGGTAAAAGCACTGTCTTGAGTGGCCCCGGGAATGAGAACCAGGGTGGGGGGTGGTGATAGGCACAAAGAAAGAGGAGGGGGTGTACTGGTGTTGGGGGACTCCATGCTCAAGGGGATCAGATGGGGCAGCAAGGGGGAGAGGCACAGTCGGATATGGGTGGAGTCCATACCAGGATTAAAGGCAGACAAGGCAGGACAGGCAATCCTAAGGTGTGCAAGGAGGGGTAGGAGGAAACAGCACATTGTGGTACATGTGGGGACAAATGACCAGCGGGGGAAATGGTGGAGGTAACAAGGGAGAGGTTTGAGGAAGTGGGAAGGTTGTTCGAGAAGACTGGGGAGTCTGTGGCCTTCTTGGAGGTGCTTTCAGTACTCTGTGCAAGCACAGTGAGAAAGAAGAGGATTAAGGAGTTGAACGCATGGCTGGTAGAATGGTGCTGAACTAAGGGGTGGTGGGTGGCTGGGGCAGTACCTGGGATAATAACAATCTGTTTGCAAAGAATAGGCTGCACCTGAGTGGGAAGGGGAAGGAGGTATTAAAGCAAAGACTGGAGAAGTATATTGTGACAAAGGTGGATTTAAACTAGATGGGGTGGTAAGTGAACAGCAGGTAGGCAGGGATCCGATAGAGTGGAGTCACAGCCTACCACCCAGGCTAGCAGGGAAGGACTCAGGGCGACCTAAAAGAGAGGGAGTAGAAGGGAGGAGATGGAGGGCGATGAAGGGAAGGGGGCAGGATGGAGGGTGGTCTCAATGAATGAGAGAAGCTTAGGCAACAAATCAGCTGAGCTTCAGTCAGTCTTGGCAGTGTGAAGGGTGGATATTGAAGTTGTCATGGAAACGTGGGCAACTGAACACCTGGACTGGGATCTGGCAATCCCAGGATACAAATTATGCAGGAAGGACCATAGGAGGGGGGTGGGGTGGGGTGGCAGTCTATGTGAGGGACAGAATCAAATGCACAAGGGACGAGGGGGAAGAAAGGAGAACAGAGGCAATCTGGCTACAGCCCCTAGACTCAAGGGGTAAGTACTGAAAGTGAAACTGGAGGGCATAAGGCAGGAGACGGATGTGGAGCAGAAATGGGATATTATTAAACAAGTGATTACAGAGGCAATGGAAGTCTGCACCAAGACACAGAGTAGGAGGAGCAGAGCAAGGAAACCATGCTGGTTGAACAGCAAGGTAGTGGAGGTGGTGATGGCAAAACGAGAGGCACACCAGAGCTACAGGAGGACGAGAAAGGAAGCGGACAGAGAGCAGTATGCAAGATGGTCCAGGGAGGTGACCAGAAAAGTGAGAGAAGCCAAGGCCCAGGCGGAGCTGAGATTAGTGCAGGGAATTAACGAGGGTAGGAGACTTTTTCAGATACATCAGGGAGAAAAGGAAGTGCAAGAAGACAATAGTGAGGATAAAAAGGGTGAGGAGTGGACAGAAAAGGGGAGGAACAGGCAGAAGCACTGAATTAATACTTTTGCTCAGTGTTCATGGAATAAAATGGGGGACCGCTACCACCATGGCTGAGAGGGTGGGGACGAGGGGAGAGGAGGCAACAGATAGAAGAATTGAGGGAGGTACAGTCCTAGAGGGACTGAGGGCACTGAGGGTAGACAAGGCACCAGGGCTGGATAGTATCCACCCCAGGGTGCTGAGGGAGATGGCGGAGGTGTTGGCGGAGTCACTGGCAGATCTGTACAGCGCCTCACTGCAGTCGAATTGTGTGCCACTGGACTGGAGGATGGCACATGTAGTGCCATTACACAAGCGTGGACCAAGGGATGAGCCAGGTAATTATCATCTGGTAAGTCTCACCTCCATAGTGTGCAAACTCATGGAAACAATACTGAAGGAAAAACTGGTGTCGTACCTGGAGGACAACAGCCTCCAAGATGTGAGGCAGCATGGACCATTATGGGGAAGTCTTGTCAAACCAACCTGATACAATATTATAACTGGGTAATAGGTGAGCCAGATAAGGGTCATACGGTGGATATTCTTTACTTGGACTTCAGCAAGGCCTTTGATTCAGTGCCTCATGTGCGGCTTGGGTGGGAAGATAACCGGTGTAGGGGTAGGGGCAAAAATGATGAACTGGATTACAAGTTGCCTGAGGGAGAGGCTGCAACGGGTGGTGGTGGTGGTGGGAGGGGAGCTCTCAACTCCAAGGCCAGTGATGAGCGGGGTGCCACAGGGCTCTGTGCTGGGACCAGTATTATTTGGGCTCTTCATATCAGACATTGCACACAGGGTAGTGAGCAAGGTAAGTCTGTTCACAGACGACACCAAAATGGGAGTAGTGGTGGATGGAGGGGAGGGATGGAAGCAGCTGCAAGGTGACCTAAGCAAGCTAGAGGAGTGGTCTGAGAGGTGGCAGCTGGGGTTCAATGCAAAGAAGTGTAAGGTTATGCACTTTGGGGCAAAGAACCCAAGGAGAGAATACTGGCTGGGGGGGGGGTTAAGCTGGGGATCATGGAGAAGGAGAAGAACCTGGAGGTAATGGTAACAGGGACCATGAACAACACTACCCAGTGCAGAAGAGCAGCTTCTAAAGTGAACAAAATGCTGGGGTGCATAGCGAGAGGGTTTTCATCCAGGTGAAGAGAGGTGATCTTGCCCCTCTACAGGTTGCTGGTAAGGCCACACTTGGAGTATTGTGTGCAGTTTTGGTGGCTATGTCTGAAGTGTGATATCAGGCTACTGGAGCTACTGGAGTGGGTGCAGAGGAGGGGCAAAGAAGATGAAATGTGGAATGGAGCGGAGAGACTATAAGAGCAGGCTGGGAGACCTGAATATGTACACCCTGGAGGATAGAAGGGATGGGGGGGGACATGATAGAGATATTCAAGTATCCGAGGGGAATCAATAAGGATGGGGCAGACAGTGTCTTTAAGCTAAGGAGGGAGAGGGACACCGGGGGCATGGGCTAAGAATAGAGGGGGGAAGATTTAGGAGGGAAATGGGGAGACACTATTTCACGGAGAGGGTGGTAGCAAAATGGAAAGTACTACCAGAATGGGTGGTATCATGTAAATCTGTGAACAGCTTTAAAAGGGCATGGGACAGGGAACAGGGGAGCATGAGGGTGGGGGAGGTGGGGCAGCTGCAAACTAGGGGTGCTAGCTGCACACTCAGCAGACTCAGATAGACCGGTGATCTGTTTCTGCTGGCACATTTGTATGTTTGTATGTTCGTAAAAAAGCATGTTAACACTCTGTTAACCACAAACAATCCTAAAACCTCTAAGAAAAGAGGAACTGGGCTGAGCTCCAGATCCTCTTCTTTTCTTCCTCAGGAACACCTACAAGAGAAGAAAAACACAAAACACAGTCTGCATACCACACAGTGCCTAAACCTCCACCTGAACACTAGAGAAACTGAAAAAAATATTTTTCTATAAAAGTACAAAAATAAAAATGGAAAGAAGATAGGCTGGCCCAGTGGCACTAAGGGTTGAGTCGCTGGACGCCACACTGCGCCAAGCAGGTGACCTGGGCTCGGGAATGGACCTGGGCTATCGAGGGTTGGCAGGGTAGAGAATTGATCGAGCATCCAGAGGACTGCTCTTCCTTCCCAGGGAGGGTTCCAGGGTCTGTGCTGCTCCTGGGCGGCCTCTGATGGTAGTTGGAGGCAGCGCGATGGAACATGTGGGATGAGTATATGTGGGGGCGGAACTGCGGCGGATGTTGACAGATTGTGTCATGGACATCATTGCACATCCGAGTTCTGGGGGGTGGGCAACAACGAGCAGAGAAAATGTCCTGTCTCGGGGATAGACGAAGCCTCCTCCAGTGCCATGACCACACTCCCACAGTCAGGCCCTTCAGCCGGGGTTCTCCCCCGACTCTGGCCCAGCGCATTACTTTGTAGATAGAGCACCAGGGTGATGGCGGCCCCACCTCAGGGAGTTCAGAGCCAGGGGATTCGCTGGGCTGGAGTGGATCTGGTGAAGGGCTTCAGATGGGGGGTGGATTCATTGGTGAGTGAGGTAGCTGGAGAGAGTTCCCCGAGACAGAAGCAGAAATAGAATTGGGAAAACAAAAAATGGAAAGAAGACATTTATACAACACATTTGGGGGTAGAGGGCCCTAATGAGTCCAAACTAGAGACAAAATGCCGTTGCCCAAAGGCAGGGTCCATTAAAGAGTCTCTGCTAGGCCAGAGCCTGCTGAAGAACAGTTCTTGACAGGACAGGGCCTGTATAGCACTGCAATCCATGGGGAGAGTCTTTGAGGACAGTCATTTCAGTTCAGTGGACAGTCTTCAAATGTAGGATGTGTTGTGCAAAGTCAGTAAAGTAAACAGAAAATTTGGTCTTACCAGTTCCTTGAAGACCAAAAACAAAGGATCACCTTACTTCTACAAGCTGAGGACCTTCTCCCTTCAGACCAGGTGGCATCTTCGGATACTACTGGGGTGATGTTCTCTGAAAAACAAACAATGAAACAGGAAAACAGCTGGGTGATGTCATCTGGAAAAACCAGACAATGAAACAGGAAAACAGCTGGCCTGATGTCATCTGGAAGGCCAGGTGATGGAAATGGGAAAACACTGCTGGGATGATGAATCTGGATGCACCTGAAGAATCCTGGAATACCAGAAGAGCTGCATCTTCCTCCTTGGATAGTGCTGCTGCTGGATGACAGGCAACTGGCCTGCCACTGCTCGCTTCATTCTAGACATGCTGGGAATATTCACAGGGAGTGGCACCATTAAGGGTAGTACCACTCAGGGTGTGGGGCAAGGACTATGATGCATGCAGATGAGCCTCTCTCTCTCTCTCTCTCTCTCTTTGCTCGCTCTTCCTTCATGGCGATAGTCAAGCAGGAGGAAATTTAAACTGCAAATTGTAACTTTTTTTTTGGCTGCAATTTCAGTGACGGGAATACCGTTTGGACCATTTTCTCCACAGGTATTGGCAATTTCTCTAGTGACTCCCCCAATTTGCACACAAAGCACATGAATCTTTCAGAGCACATTCCTCAGTCTATTTCCCAAAGTCCACACTACTGTTGGCATTTGAACATTTTTAGTTAAAAAGTTCTGTGAATGTTTCTGATGCAGACACTAGGACATACACTTCAAGGCTTTACTGTCCGTTGCAAGTTGACAAAACACACAAGCAGCACTCTGTTCCTTTCTGTACTAGCAGGCATGCAAACAGCACATTTGGATGGCACTTTCCTGGGCAAACTCCTTTTGTCCAAAGCTTCCTTTTCCATTTGGGCTACCATGCTACCAGACAGACAGATACTAGCGATACCCTCAGCAAAAAATATCTGGTTCTCTCCCAAAATTAAACAACATCTTCGAATGAGCCCCCATTTTTTGTAACTACCCCCCCACTACTTTACACAGTAAGCTACTCCTTGGTATCCTGGACTGGGCACACAAACTATTTTAGAACAATTGGTACCATCCCTAGCTTTGGGGATGTATACCAGGCTCATTACTTCTAGAGGTCAGAAAGGGGCGGGGGTGTACAAAAGCAAATACAAATGACCAAACAAACCCTGGTCCTGAGGAGAGAACTTTTTGCTAGGGCTATGCTAGGTCTGTACTTCTGGAAGGATACCCGGTAATTCCACGCAGGAAGCAGTGACATGAATGTATAAACCAGGTTGGGGTTCTAGAGTGTGACTTTATTCCAAAAGATGGTACTCTAAAGCAAGGGTGAATCCCAAAGGTTTACACATCATGGCACAAGGCAATGGCAGAACAACAGAAATCTGTATCTGACAGAAACTCCACGTATCCCATATGTCATAGGACTCTGAACTCTCTTCAGCTGCAATGCCCTCAGCTGAAACACACATTTTCTTCTAGTGGCACTGGCCACAACTGAACACATATTTCCCATATGACATAGGACTTTAACATTTTGGCAAGTGGCAACTGGCCTCAACGGAGCACACTGGTGCTCATTTTTAGCACAACCCACACTCTGGGGGTAAACTTTCTCTTCAAGCATTGGCCACCATGCTCTGAAAACCAGGCACCCTTATGGAACCTGTAGTGCTGAACTGGTCACTCCAGATGGGGGGGGGGCTGCCCACCTTTCACTTCCACGTCCATACCCAGCCATTATTTCAGAGTTACACCTCAAAACATCTGGTAAAACATCTAGGAAAATGTATCTTGGAATGACGTTCACATCTTCCATATGAAAAACACTACTCCTGAGTGTAGAAACTAAAGTCCTGAACAATGTGCACTAGTCTCTCTCTGGACCCCACAATTGTCAACCAACTTTAAACTTGAGAACAGTCTCAATTTAGAACAGAACTGGTGTATATTTCCCTTTGTCAAAAAAAACACCCAAGAACAGGTACTTTCTTCTGGGAAGCACAAAGTCAGATTACCCACGGTTGCAAAACAAACAGGCAGCTTCAAAGCCCTGGATCAAATAGAGGATGGCCCCTCGGATCCATTCTGGCAGTCCTTTCCATCTCTCTGGGGATCAAAAAATATGAAGCTCCTGCTTTAGACAACAGTTTCCACCACTGCTCTTGGCAGGCAGATGTTTCTCAGTACTAGGGTGAGAAAATAGGCTCTCCTCACAGAGCCCACTACAGCTCCACTCCTCACACTACTTCTACTCTTGACAGACTCCAAACAACTACTCTCAAGATTCTAAAACTCCCCACTCACAGCCAGCTGCCATGGCTTATTCTGCCGCGAGAGTTCTAAATTACATCATCTCTCTCACCTCAGCTGAGACCAAGTAAACAGAGAGTGAGTAGGTGAAAAACTCATTTAACTAGTTGTTCACCAGCTGCCTTCACTACCTAGCACTGACACTGATGGGATTCTGGTAACCCCAGGGGACTGGGTGGTTACGTATGCAAAATACAATCAGAAGTTATGCAAAACAAAGGCAATCTGTAAGCTGTACAAAAACATAATACATAACATGCTAGAACATACTTGGGACAGATCAAAAAATGCTGTAAGGTAAGGTGATGCAACACAGAGCAAGCGTCATACATGGGGAAGTGAATACATGTTACGAGTAACAACCAGCATGATGACTGCTTATTATTAGTATCCCCAGAGTAGTGCTCAGATAATGCTGTACAGTCAGGGTTGGATTGGGGTACAGGGGCCCACCTGAAAAGTTGATGCAGGGGCCCACCTGGAAAATCAGTAAGGGAGGGCCCAGGGTGATACATTCTTATCAGTATTCCACATTAGCTCTATGTTTGCATCTTAAATTTACTTGCAGGGCCCAAGCAACCCCATTTAATTAGAAAACAGATGGCAAATGCTAAATTCTGAAGGTGGTCAGGTACCCAGAAGGGGTGACGGAGGGGTCTGCCTGGAAATGTCCTGGTATTTCGGTGGGCCAGTCCTGCTTTGTGTACAGCAGAGTCTCTAAAAATGGTTGTGGTGGTGTGTTTGCTGGGGGAGGGAAAGAGGACAGCAGCTACTGTGTGGGATTATACTGTTGCAGAGGTGGAAAAACCAAGGAAAAGGTACCAGAAATGTGTTATTTTGCACCAGAGAACGCCAAACTTTCAACAGCTTCTGGGGACCTAGGCAGCTCCATGGCCCTCGGCCTATTGATTTGGGGCAGGGGCCCCGAACAACATCTCATGCTAGCAATGCCTCTGGAGAAAGGAAATAAATACCTGGTCATCTCAGATTATTTTTCAAGATGTTTGGAAATCATTCTCATGGCAGATATCACTAGTAAACAGCTTGTGACAAAAGCAAAAGCAGTTTTTGCTCATTTTGGCATCCCAGAGATACTTGTGACAGATAATGGGACAGTTTGCGAGTCCTGAATTTTATCAGTTTGTTATGGAATATGACTTTAAACACATCAGAACAAAGCCTAATTTTCCACATGTCAGTGGACATCAGAACATCCTGTGCAGCTAGGTAAGTGCACCCTGCAACAGAAGGATCCTTTATTAGCCATGATAAGCTATAGGTCAACACCCTTCCAGCAGCTGGAGCTGAGGCTAGCATAACTGTTAATGCGTAGACAGATTCGGAAAACTTTACCTACATTGAAGGATCATTTGAATCAACAGTGGACTAATCTGAAGAAAGTGGAAGAGCTGGATCACGAGGCTAAAAGTCCGACGCTTTCTACTACAATAGATGCCATCATGCTCGAGAGCTTCCCAAGCTGACGCCTGGTGGCTGTGTTTGACTGGCATGGGGAGGAACTCTGAAAACTGCCTCCAACATTGGTAGGAGACAGTTCTTGCCCACAATTCTGTCTGGTGCGCATGGAAAATATGTTGCTGTGCACCCCTGCTGATGGATCAGTTGCAAACAGTACCAATGCAACCAATACTAAGCATGCAGATCGAGGCAAAGATCCTTTGAATCTGGAACCAGATCCAGTGCCCACTCCCCATGCAGACGCTGAAACATAGAAACATAGACTTTGATAACAGATAAGGACCGCTTGGCCCACCTAGTCTGCCCATTTCCCTACCTATTGGATAAGCTGCAGATCCTAGTTAACCAACAGCCTACTTCCTCCTACCCCCCACTAGAATTGCCTTATGTCTGTCCCATGCATTCTTGAATTCCCCCACTGTTTTTGACCCCATGACCTCCTCAGGAAGGCCGTTCCATGTGTTCACTGCCCTCTCTGTGAAAAATACTTCCTCACATTGCCCCTGAGCCATCCCCCCTCTGTCTTCAATTGTGTCCCCTTGTTCTTGCACATCTCTTTTTCTGAAAGATGCTACTCTCTTGGACTTTGTTGATTCCCCTGAGGTACTTAAATGTTTCTATCATGTCCCCCCTCTCCATCCTTTCCTCAAGGGTATACATATTAAGCTCCTTTAGTCTCTCTTCATATGGCTTCTGGTGCAGACCCTGCACCATTTTAGTTGCCCTCCTCTGGACTGCCTCCATCTTGTCTATGTCCTTACAGAGATGGGGGTCTCCAGAACTGCATGCAGTATTCCAGATGGGGTCTCACCAACTGTCTGTACAGAGGGATAACAGCTTCCTGTCTTCTACTGGTGATGCCTCTCCCTGTGCATCCCAGTATCCCCTCAGCTCTCCTTGCTGCCTTCTCACATTACTTGCTTACCGTTAAGTCATCTGATATGACTACCCCAGGTCCATTTCCATTTTTGTTGTTGTTAGTACCTCCCCCAACATTGTGTACTCTTCCCCTGGGTTTTTGTTTCCCAGGTGCATTACTTTGCACTTCTTTGCATTGAATCTAAGCTGCCATACATTTGACCATTCCTCTAACTTTGCCAAGTCCCTTCTCATCCTTTCCACCCCCCCTTGTGCATCAACCCTGTTGCAGATCTTTGTGTCGTCTGCAAAGAGGCATACTTTCCCTTCCAGTCCCGCTGCAATGTCACCTATAAAGACATTAAAGAGGACCAGTCCCAGTACTGAACCCTGTGATACCCCATTAGTAACCCCCCTTACTTCGGAGTGGACTCCATTTACTATTACCCTCTGCATCCTGTTGTCCAGCCAATGTTTTACCCAGGTTACAACCCTGGGACCCACTCCCAGGCTGGCTAACTTGTTTATGAATCTTTTGTTTGGGGCTGTGCCAAATGTCTTGCAAAAGTCTAGGTAGGCCATGTTCACAGCCCCTCCCTGGTCTACTACTTTGGTCACCCAGTCAAAGAAATCAATTAGATTCATCTGGCATGACCTTCCTGCTGTGAATCCACGCTGCCTTGGGTCCTGTGCCCCACTGGCCTCTAGGTACTCAACAATTATTTCCTTCAGAAGTGATTCCATCATTTTTCCTACCACTGAGGTCAAACTAACAGATCTGTGGTTTCCTGCCTCTGTCTTGCTCCCATTTTTGTGAAGGGGAATCACATCTGCCCTCCTCCTGTCCTCAGGTACCTCACCATCCTCCCATGATTTGTTAAAAAGGGTAGTCAGAGGTGTCACTAGTTCTCCCCCTTAGTTCTTTTAGAATTCTGGGGTGAATCCTGTCAGGCCCCATTGCTTTGTCCACCTTCAGTTTTAAAAGTTCTTTCAGGACCCTTTCTTCGGTGAATGGACTGGTATCGACCCCCCTGTACAGAGTGCTTGCATTCTTTGGTTTAGGCACCTCCCCTTCCTCTTTTTTTGTGAACATATTCATCCTATCAATGCAAAGAAGTACAAAGTAATGCACCTAGGAAACAAAAACCCAGGGAAGCGTGTACAATGAGGGGAAGGCACTAATAACAACAAATATGAAAAGGGACCTGGGGATAGTCATATCAGACAACCTAAAGGTTGGCAAGCAATGTAAGAAGGCAGTAAGGAGGGCTGGGGGATACTGGGATGCAAAGAGAGTGGCGTCAGAAGCAGAAAATAGAAAGCTGTTATCCCTCTATACAGACAGTTGGTGAGATCCCATCTGGAGTACTGCGTGCAGTTCTGGAGATCCCATCTCTGCAAGGACATAGACAGGATGGAGGCAGTCCAGTGGAGGACAACTAAAATGGTGCAGGGTCTGCTCCAGAAGTCATATGAAGAGAGACTAAAGGAACTTAATATGTATACCCTTGAGGAAAGGAGGGATAGGGTGGACATGATAGAAAGTTTCAAGTAAAGAGTTTTTTTCTGGCAAACTCTGCCTCCAGTCTCTTTAATTGATGCTCATGACAGCTCTGAATCAGAAAAGACTTGTATTTCCATTAAAGAGCTGGTGTACTGCCTGGAATTAATAGTACTTTTCAGAAGTAACTATCACTTCTTACATCTGAAGTATTTCTTTCTTTTTTGTTTGGTTAATGAAAAAATTTTCTACCTGACAGTAGACAGGAGCTTTGTGCTGCTGCTGCTAACGTATAACCTGGCTATAACTTCCAATGCTAGGATCATTCTAGGTTCTATCTTGCCAGAAAATTTTGTAGCCTGTAGCAGAGAATGGCCTTTGTATTTGGTCACAGACAGGACGAGTTTCCCTGTACTGCACTGTAGATCAGTGCTGTGTTTTGGGACCATTTTTACAGCTGTGGAAGGAGCCTGCAGCCATTTTGCTTTCTCTGGCTGAAAATGGCACCTTCCATTGGACTTTTGGAAGTATCCTTCTGAAAGTCCAACAGAGCTTGTAACACTCCATTATGATCAGCTGTTACGGAGTAACAGTCGCACTATTTTGGCTGTTACTTCTGCATTCTGGGACAAGAACTGCACATGCCCACCTCGTGCACATGTGCAGTTTCGCTGACATCACCATCTTGCGAATGACATATTGCCATTTACCGCAACTACGCATGCGTGAATGCTGTGCATGCGCAGTTGTGGTGCCACTGCCATCTTGCAGATGGCAGTCAGTGGCCCTGGTGGTGCTAGCTCTCCGGAGCTTTGGAAGCTCACCACAGCCGTATTGGCTCTGGCTAGAGTTTGTATGTTGTGGTAGCATTGGGGGTGTGTGTGTGTCAAATACTGCTGCAGTTAGACCTGAGTGACCCTTATTTGATTCATGCTGTGGTGCTGAGTGCTGCAGGGTTTCAGTAGCAGTGGGCCTACTTTGTACTGGGAAGGGCGGGTTAATGCTCAAGCAGAATCGGAAGTTATGCTGGCCATTAGACTTATTTGACTGCATCTGTTGGCGTGCCACTGTCCAAGATCTTTCAACAAATTGCCAGGCTTCGTTCGGGGTGTGACAGTCATGGTACTCCCCCCACTTATCTTCAAAATTGCTATGGTAGCAAATAAAATATTGAGCTTCCAACAACTGTCATACAGCTTGGCCTTTAGAGAAACCTTTCCTCTTTCCCACTAGATCTGTGGAGAAGTGCTGGACTGTATGTTTTTTGTCTTTGCTGCACGTTAAATTTCTCTTGTCACATGGTCCCTTCGAATTTGCTGTTTAATGCTGAACTGTAAAAATCTGGCAATTATGGGACAAGGTTTTAGCTCAGGTCTAGGTCTGGCAGAGAGAGCTATGTGCATGCACTCTATTACAAGAGACCAGGGCCATCGGTAATTCAGTAGGGAAGGTACAAAATTCTGTAGAAACGTGACCATGTCTTTATTCTTCACCCCCCTCAGGGTCACCAATAAATCTATGATTATTCAATTGACTTCTATCTTTCAGGTAGCCAACCTTAGAAACCAAGTCGATTAGATAGTTGTCATGGGAGTCGGCTGTGTCTTCAAGCCTGGTAATGGATTCTTCCAGGGAAGTTAATCTTTCTTCAAATGAGTCCATTCTGATTACTAATTCAGAGGCATTTCTTTCCCCTCATTTTGTATTAATTTGAAACTTTGAGATATCATTTTGTATAACAGCATTTCTATAGCATGGCACATGCCTGGTTTACCTGAAGCTTGATTTATGGGTTGACTATGTTGTGAGGTGTGTCTCCATTTTGGCCATAGACACTCGCACCAGATTGTTTACTGCTGCCCAGTGCCAAGGATTTGTGAACACTGCAGAAACTGTGTGATAGAGAAAAAGTTAAAGAAAGAGCTGAAATATGGCGATTTTTACAGATTTTGTTACTCTGGAACAAATGATAATGAAATCTAGCAAACAGATGCATGACTCACAAAGAACTGTGCCCGTGCAAAAAATGGATTGCACAATAGACTTTGATTGCACAACAGCAAGGCAGTCCCATTCACAAAGGTTTAGCGCTAGCACTAGTGCTAGCGCTAAACACATAGTGAATATGGCGCAAAGGAAGGGGCACAATGGGACTGTACTGCACAATGTTACCAGTTGCCTGGGTTTCAGAATAAGACAATGTAGTGCAATGATGCAGTGGTGCAAGGTAGCAGGCCAAGCAAAGGACAGTGGCACAAGGCTGCATAGTACTAGAGGGCAACATGGGCCCACAGCAATGTCTGACACACATGGTTAGGCATGCCACACGCTGACACATATGTAGACAAATGGGGCATGTCTGGCAGGCTCACAAAGACAAGCACAGGAGACAGCACAGCAAAGCACATCCAGGTGGGCAGCATTGCATGGTGGCTCAGCTGGTGACATAGGTGGACCAGCCAAAAGGCGGTGGGGCAGTGTGTCCTGTATGGTATAGTACAGAGTCTGGAAGGACAATGCCAGTGACAGTCCAGGGAACAGCCCCCATTACTGGCTTCCGGGCACAAATGGCAACCAGTCCTTGTGGACACCTGCCATCACACAGGTGTCCATCTGCAGAGGGATACAGGAGGTATGGTGACATGTGTGGGATCCCCCACTCCCCATTGGACCTGCAAAGGGGGAGGGTGGAACAATGAACATCAGCAAGTGAAGCCCTGCAGGAATAAAGAAGAGACATAGGATACAGACTAACATACATAATACAAATTTAATTATGAAAACAGCATTATAAAAACAACATCAATAAACAAAATGAAACCAACAATCAATTATTTACAGGGAGGGATGTAGGGTAGGGATGGGTGCGGATAGATGGGATGAAGAGGGGCTGGGGTCTGAGGGGTAACTACTTACAAATGTACTGCTTTATAACAATGAGGGAGGAAGTGGTGGGGAAAGGCTTAGGAGGAAGTGGTGGGGAAAGGCTTAGGGGGCCAGGGGGGTGAAGGACTTAAGGGATCAAGGTGCAGGAGGGTGATGGTGGTGCGAGCCTACTTTTGAGTCACTGTAGGATGCTGCATACCTACCACAGCTCACACAGGACATCCTCCTGGTGCCACTCCATGGTAAGCAGCACCCATGCCTGGTGCTGGCCCAGTAGTTACAGTCTGGTCCTCCAGGCCTGCCTGCACCACCCTACATCAGGCTGCTGAGTTACACCTAGGAGGAGGAAAAGGGTGAAATCAGTACATACATCACAAGTGTGCTGAGATGTGCAAGGTATTCAGCCCCCCAAACCCATGTGATGTGTGGCTGGGATGCTGAATGTGAGCAGGCAAGAGGCAGTGGCACCACCTGCCGTCACGTGGAGGTCCCATGTCTAGGAATGCAATGCATGAAAAGATGCTAAGGGCCAATGGCAAGGTATGCAAGGAAGGCTAGGTACTGTGACCCAAGGCTGCGTGAACACACCACCACAATGTGAGGCTGGGGGAAGTGGAGGGTGGTCTCCCATGTGTGGCACCAGCAGCCATGCCTGGTGGGCCAGACCAATGGATGCAGCATAGGCCCAAGGGGCACATTAAATGGCAAAGCAGACACACAGTGCTGGGAGGATGTCTGGCACAGTGCACACAAGGCACAGCACCCCAACAGTGACATGTCCCATGGGTGTGCCCTACTTCAGGCCCACCTATTACTGGCCACCTGAAGGCCAATGGCCCCATAACATTGTGAGGAGAAGCAGTGATACCTGGAGACATGGAATGTGGGACAAGATGGCACACATGGTGACAGGTGCGTAAAGCACATACAGTGACGGAAAGGTCACATGCAGAGGGTGCTGCATCTGGATAGCAGCATGTGTCCACCAACATATCGTCAAGCAGCTCCTGAAGTACACGGAACCCAGGGAGCATGTGGCACATGTGTCACTGTGGTGGACCAGTGTTCCACCTTGGTTTTGAGATAGCACCCCAGGAATTCTTTATCTCTAATACTGTCTTGTTCTAAACTTTAAATCTACTGTGAAGTAGTGACTCTCTTTCTTTGCCTAGTCTTTTTCCAGGTTACGGTGGGGTGGCCACCTATCGTAGCCCTGCCCTGTCCTCCTTAGTACTTATTCTGTCTTTCGTATTTTTACAGTTTCCTTTTCTTCCCTTGGGTTGGGTCCTGCAAATGGAAAATGTGCCTACAGTAAAGGCAGTACGTGGAATATGCCTAAATCAGTTATTGGCATAAAGAGTGCACTCATGTAATGAATGGTGCATGTATAGTATGATAACGCTGAAACCATTATGAAATTAAAGGAACTTGCATGCATAAAAATGCTTGGTGCTGTAGAAAAATAATGACACAGTTAAAAATGTTTGTGCAGAGTATTATACAGCTCCAGTAGAAAATGATACTGCTGTAGCATTTAAATGTAGAAAACATGCTCATTGTGCTAGAGAAGAAAAAGGGTCAATATAAGTTTTATTTCTTTTTTTCTTTTGGTTTGTTGAGAGCTGGCAACATAGGATTGAAATGCTACTCCCAGTATCTGTTATATCGAGCAAGAAAGGCTTAGTTTGCGCAGCAACAGAAGCGCAGTTTAACAAGCATTTGTCAATGCCGAATGTTTGCTTGCTGGCATTGGCAGTGGTAGTGTAGAAGTTACAGGGCTGCGTAATAGAATGGCAGTGAAGTATTGAACTGAAGCCAACCCCGCCACCACCCTGCAGAGAGTGACAGGCATTGGGGTGTGCCTTTGGGTCGTCAGGCATAATGGCCACGTCATTTCACCACACCCCACCCTGCAGACACTGACAAGTGTCATGGTGTGCCTTGGGGTCTTTGGCCCTTATGTGCACCCCATTCCATCAGGAAGTACGGTGAGATGGGTGCGGTATAGGAGAATGGGGTGAACTTTGGAGCCGAAGAGTCCAAGCCATACCTCGATGCCTCTCACTGGCTGCAGGGTGTGGAATGGTATGAGCATTACAGGCAAGAATCCCAAGTCACATCCCTGATGCCTGTCATTCTCTACAGGGTTGGGCGTTATGGTTATAAATCCTAATACCTCAGGTATTCGTTGGTATTTTCACTCCAAGTTTTCAACATGGTTTTTTGTGACCCCACCTCATGAACAGTGGCAATAATAGCTTTTAATATATGGATTGTCAAATTAATACCATCAGAAGCCATATAAAAAAATCCAGGTAACAGTATGGCTCCTGAACCGATAATACCACTGTTCCCGAGTGATAATACTGTCGTTCAGGAGCCGTAATACTATCATTCAGGACCTGAACGATAGTATTATCACCAAAGATGAACAGCACAAGCGCAAGTCTATCTTGTCACGTCTTTTAAGCGTGCCTTCCGATTGGCACATTTCCAGCCGAAACAGTTTCAAAAACATGGCGGCGGATTCTCGCTTAGCGAGAGGACACTATGCGGAGTCCACAGTGACAAAACTTCAGTTTTTCTCGGGGTATCTACAAACGAAAATGTATCTCGCTGAACTGTGCTCACCCATCCCCAAAAACAAAAGGTAAAAGAAAATGAAATTGTTCTATGCATGTGTGCGAGTCACGGAAGGCAGGCAGACCAGGCAACACTGTGTGACAGGCTGTGGCAGTCGGCTATGAGCGCAAGATTCCTTTAGTTAACAGCCGACTGGTCGCAGCAAAATGATCAAAAAAATCGGATCCATATATTTAAAAAAATAATAGATAGGTAACTGGGCATTACTGGTGAGATACCATCTCGAGGTTCTGGACACTGGAACCTCTCGAGCTTCGCTCTCGAGGTTCCTATGTGTCCAGAACCTCTCGATGGTATTACTCACCAGTAATACCCAGTTACCTATCCATTATTCTATTTGTTAGCCGAAAGCTGCTTATGCACAGCGACTACGGCATTTAGCACCACAGGTGCAAAAACATTCCGAACAGGATGTAAAAAATGACAGCTGTACTGTTCATGGGGAGGTGTAAAAGATGGCAATGTTGCAAATCTGCAGTAAAAATATTAAAAAAACTAGTGAAGTCACGAGCGTGCATAGAAACTGTGCAACGCACACCCGTAATGTAATTAGTTTGGGGATTTTTTACAGCAGATTGTCAACACAGGCATTTTGGGACCTCTGATCATGAACAGTGTCACTGCGATTTTCTTTCTGTTCGAACAATGATTTCCCACAGCGACACACGATCTCTGCGCTTGAAAGTGTGAAAACACATTCGCCATGTTAGAAAATGACAGCTGTACTGTTCATAAGGAAGTGTGAAAAATGCCACTGGTGAAAATCTAGACTGAAAATATTACAAAGTCATGAACTTACGGTGTGTGGAAACTGCCAATGCTCACTCATAACACAGTCATTTAAGGACTTTTGTCACAAATTTTCAACATAGACATTTTAAGACCTCTGCTCATGAACAGTATAACTGTGATTTTCTTAATCTGTCCCAAACATTGCTTTCGCACACCGACTGCGCCAATGTGCGCTACATGGGCGGAAACATGTTTTGGGCAAGATGTGACAAATGACAGCTATACTGCCCATAAGGAAGTGTAATAAAATGGCAATGTTGAAAATCTGGAGTGAAAATATAGAAAATTCGCAAACTTACGAGCGTGCGTAGGAACTGCGCAGTGCACGCTCGTAAAACCAGTCATTTTAAGATTTTTCACCAAATTTTCAACATAGCCATTTTAAGACCTCTGCTCATGAACAGTGTCACTATGGTTTCTTAATGTGTCCCATACATTGATTTACTTACGACTGTGCCATTGTGCGCTCATGGTGGAAACACATTTTGGGCAAGATATGAAAAATGACAGCTGTACTGCTCATAAGGAGGTGTGGTAAAATGGCAATGTTGAAAATCTGGAATGAAAATATTGAAAATTCGCGAACTTACGAGCGTGCCTAGGAACTGCGCAACGCATGCTCGTAAAGCAGTAATTTTTAGGAATTTTTTCACCAAATTTTCAACGTAGCCATTTTAAGACCTCTGCTCATGAACAGTGTCACTGTGATTTTCTTAATTTGTCCGTACATTGATTTCACACACCAACTGCGCCATTGTGCGCTACATGGGGAAACACATTTTGGGTGAGATGTGAAAAATGACAGCTGTACTACTCATAAGAAGGTGTGGTAAAATGGCAATGTTGAAAATCTGGAGTGAAAATATTGAAAATTCGTGAACTTACGAGCCTCTTAGGAACTTCATGCATAGCGATCATAAAAACAGTCATTTTTGAATTTTTCCACCAAATTTTCAAAATAGACTTCTTGAGAGCCCACCTTATGAACACTGGCAGTGTCATTTCATTAATCATTCCAGAAAGGTGATTTCGCACAGTGGCTGCGAAATCACCCTTCGGGCCCGAGTAACGCCATGACAGTGACAGCATTCATGAGAAGGGGTCCCAAAAACCCCATGTTGAATATTTGGTGCAAACATTCCAAAAAATGCCTGAGATATGCAATAAAGTTGAAAAAACCTTATCTATCCCATTATACAGCTTACCAGCATTTCCTCAGTTCTCGGTCGGCTTTGAAGAGTGCAGATGCGCTCCCGGTCCACTGAAGATCATTGCGCTGAGGTCCGGAGGTAAGTATGGGGTGAGGGGTGGGGAGGCAGGCGCACAGTGGGTGGGTGCGGGTTGTGGAAGGGGGGCAGGGAGAAGCGCCGATGGACAGTTTTTTATTTCCACGTTTTTTTTTTTTTAAATGACGATGCGGGACATTTGCCACGCTGGGGTGGGCTCCCAGCATGGCACAAGGATGGCTGGTTGGGGGGGCGTGGAGCCGATGGGGGATTGGGCACCCCCATCGGCCATAGCATCAGTTGCCATGCTGGGGTGGGCTCCCAGTGTGGCACCTGTACTCTGGGGGAGGACAGTGGAGCCAATGGGATTGGGCACCCCGTTGGCTAAGCGATGATTGCCACGCTGGGTGGGCACCCAGCGTGGCATGTGGAAACTTTTTGGGGGGTGCAGCACAGCCGACTGGGATTGGGCACCCCGGCTGTACAGTGTGTGTGTGGGGGCGCATGCAGTATGCCTGCGTGTGTGTGTGTGTAGGGGGAGCATGCATGAGCAGGTGATATCTTATCGCTGCTCACTGAAGCGTAGCTCCCCCTTTCAACTGTACTCCACTGCATTTTGGAGCTGTCATAGACAGCTCCAGCATGCATTGGAGGACTGGGGCCACGCCTGCCAACACACTGACTGAATTGGAAGAGGGGGTGACACACCTCCAAAAACTCGGATGATGGCACTATGTTTCTTGCACATCATAGGAATCATAGGAAGGATACTGAGCCAAATGGACTTTCGTCCTATATGCTCGCCACTTCTCCTAATTTCTAATCTGGTTCATATGCCTGTCCCATTTAGATTTAAACTCAGTAGTTGACTGACTAGCCACAACCTCCAACGGTAATCTATTCCAAGCATACACCACCCTTTGATTAAACCACCATGTACTTCGTACTTTCTTCCTTTTTGATGCTGTTAGCTGCATTGGGTGAGACCTTGTATTATACATACTACTATTTAATTCTAAATCAGTGATATCCCAAAGATCATCACTTTGCCAAGCCTTGTACACTAAGCACATATCACCTCGCTTTCTTCGCTCCTCCAAGGAATACATATTCAACTCCGTCAATCTGGTTGCATAATTTTTTCCCTACCATATTATGGATAGCTTTTGTTGCTCTTTTCTGGACCCGCTCCAACAACATTGAGTCCTGTTTTTCAAAGGGTGACCACACCTGTGCTCCATACTCCATAATAGGCCTCACCAAAGATATATACAGAGGCATAATAACAGTCCTACTTCTGGATGACATATGCCTCAGTATACAGTTTAAAATTCTATTTCCTTTTTTGGGCTATATTTTGACAGTGTGGTGAGAAGGACATATCACTGGATACTGTTATGCCCAGATCTCTTTCCTCGGCTGTTATTTTTAGTGGTGTGTTTCCTAATTTATAGGGTAATTTAGGATTTCTGTTGCTCAGATGCATAATAAAGTATTTATCTTTATTTAGTGTCAGTTTGAATTTATTTGACCATGTGTCGATATTATCTATTGTAGCTTGTAGATTTGATGCATTTAGTCTAATATTTACTTCTGCACCAATCCTACAGTCATCAGCGAACTTTTGTATCCATACAGATTTTTGTTTTATTTGTAGTGATGATACATAAAGATTAAATAAACAAGGGCCCAGCACTGATCCCTGGGGCACCCCACTAGTCACACCCAAGCTATCGGACTGTTCTCCTCTAATGCTCACACATTGATTTCTATTGTGTAACCAGTTCTGAACCCAGTTTATAATATATGGGTTAATAATCAGATTTCTCATTTGTTGTAATAATTCAGGATGAGGGAGCTTGTCAAAGGCCTTCGAGAAATCAAGAAACAGCACATCAACTGGGATTCCCCTATCCAATTTATCTATAACATGGTTATAGAAGGCCAACATATTCGTCTGACACGACCTACACTTTACAAAGCCATGCTGAAATTCATCTGTGAGATGATTTGTTTCTAAATATTCATTTATTCTATCCTTTAATACTCCTTCCAAGATCTTATAGGGTATGGCAGTAAGGCTAATAGGTCTGTAGTTAGCAGGATCCATCTTATTTCCCTTTTTATAAATTGGGACAACAATCGTCGATCTCCAGCAATCAATCACCTCACCTGTATCCAATGACCTTTGGAAAATGAATGTTAATGGGGGAGCTATTGTCTCTGCCAGCTCCTTTAGTACTCTTGGATGAAACCCATCAGGACCTGGGGATTTAGTAGGATCTAATTTAGCCAGTCGTTCATTGATTTCTGTATGAGTTATTAATATTCTTTCTTTTGGGTCTGGATCGAATCTTATAATAGGATATGTAACTTTATCTTTAGTGAAAACAGTTGAAAAATATTTATTTGCAATATCTGCCATTTCTTTGTTATCTGATGTACTATCACCATTTATTTTTCTTAATGGACCTATAGTATTTAAATTCCCTTTTACGTTGTTAATATAAGCATAGAAGGCCTTCGGATTTCCTTCCACCCTATTAACCAGGTTTAATTCATAATCAATTCTGGCCTTCCTAATTTGTTTTTTAATGTAGTTTGTTAATTATGTATACTGGTATCTAATTTTGTTTGATCTATTTGTTTTCCACTTTTTATAAAGTTTATGTTTCTTGTTAACTAATGATCTAATTTTATGAGTCCACCACTGTACTTTTTTATTTCTCCCAGTATACTTTTGTCTTGAGGGAATATTTTCCATTTCTTGCTGTTTTATTTTTGAGGAAAAAATTTCCCAGACTTCTTTCAATGGTCTACCATCGAACTCTTTCCTTCACTCCCATTTTGAAAGGTTGGCGTTCATCTTTACAAAATTTGCTTTTCCAAGGTCGTGAGTAATGGTTTTACCCCTCTGATTAATTACTGGTTCAGCTAGTTTAAATTCCACTTTAGAGTGGTCGCTTGTTCCTAAAGCTGCAGTAGTCTTACACTCACTGAGAGTGTCTCCCATATTTGTTAAAACTCTATCCAGTGTATGTTTTCCTCTGGTCTGATCTGTTACGCACTGAACTAACCCAATTTGATCACATGCAATTTGAAATTCTTTCTCAAAAGGTATTACTGCAAAAGATGTTCCCCAATGTATTCCAGGTAGGTTTAAATCCCCTAGAATTAATAGTCTGTCTGTTGGGTTTAAGGTCAACATGTGATCAATCAAACTTTTATTGTATTGCGAGGTTGATGATGGAGCTCTGTAAATAAGTCCCAAAATTATTTTTGGGGCGTGTGTCGGTAGTAATTTGATCCATACTTGATCCATCATATCCAAGGAGGATATCATTTCTTCTGAATTTATACTATCTATTATATATAAAGCCACCCCTCCCCCTTTTCTATATGTTCTGGACTTTTTATATAAAGTGTAACCACCAATATCCTGACCCCAATCATCGTTTACATCCCACCATGTTTCTGTCACAGCAGCTATATGTATATTGTTAGTGATCAAAATATTTCTAAATTCCCCCATTTTATTTTTTAAGCTCCTAGCATTAACTAACATACAGTTCCAGGAGTCAGATTTGTCAATTTATTAATATTTTTCCTCTGTATGTGTTTGTGCTGTCATGTCCCCCATCCCCCCTTTCATCTAGTTTAAATCAGTCCTTGTGACTTCTTTAACTCTCTTAACTAGGTATCGAGTCCCTACCCTCTCCAGGTGTAATCCATCATGCTTAAACAAACTTGGATTATTAAATGCTGACGAGTTATCCAAATATTCTGCCCCTTCTTTTCTGCACAAATCTCTCAACCATCTGTTTAAAGTATTGATTTTGGAAGTTTTAGCTAAATGATAACCAAAAACTGGTAATATACTAGATATTATTACAGTACCCCCTTTTTGTTTTATTTTCAGTAAAATATTCTGAAAATCTGAAAAAATATCCTGTAAGTTTCGATTGGGAATGTCATTTATTCCTACATGCAGTAAAACCAAGGGATTTGTAGTATTTCCGTAAGTCCATCCAGAAGTATAAGTATATCCTGTATCTTAACTCCTGGCAACATGCTCACTGTAGTAGTTTCATTTCTTCCTCTACATAACATAGTATCCATTCCCCTTATCAAGGAGTCTCCTATTACTAACAGATCCCTATTTGGATGCTTTATTTCTCTATTTTCCTGGATTTGTGTCTGTGGATTTTGATCATGGGTATCGTCAGTTTTAGATTCTCCAGAATCAGCAGTTTGTAAAGGTGTAAACCGATTTTGTAATGTAATAGGTGCACTATTATAAATTTGACCCCCTCTTTTCTTAGTTTTAATTTAGATACCTTAGCCCATTCTTCTGCTACCTGTTCTGAGCCTAGATTTATTTTTTGTTGCCCCACATCATTTACAGAATTTCTTTTGTGTTCCTTACTTCCTATTTTAGATACCATAGAATCAATAAATGTTTCCAAACTAACAATCTCTTCGTTTTCTGATTTAGTTTCTAACAGATGTGTAATTTCCTCTTTCAGCATTTCCACCAATTTACATTTATCACATATAAATATATCTGTTTGTATTCCTGTCATGAACATTTGGCACTCAGTACAAATTTTAAAAGGGCCTTCCATTTCAATAAAATGATTGTTTGTAGTTCAACATTTACTTACGAGCTATATGTATGTCCCAACTCCCAGCCGCTCCAGCGGACACAGCAGACACACGCAGATGCATGCGAGCGAGCAAACATAAAAATGAGGTGGCATGTCTTTGTAACTTTCAGTTTGCCACCCCATGCTTTACTGTGCTTCTGCTTCTAAAGGGGGGGGGCTGTTCTTTCCCTCTAACTCTGAAATGAAACATAAAAAGTAATTAGGCACTGTTGGGAAGCAGTAAAAGACTGCAAAGAAAAGAAAACATAAGGAGTTGCAGTCTGTCTAGAAGCAAATGGCTGTCTGAACTTAAATAAACATTTTAGCCACCCCCTCATTCAGCAAGTCCCTCAAACTATAAATAAACATAAAAAAGAGGGGCTACTAACAAGAAGCCAGTATTGAAGTGCATGAAATAGAAAAGTGCAGTGCCCTGCAGTTTCATGTTGTTGCTTTTTCTTTAATGCTTTATCAAATAATTATAAAACTACATTCAACTACTTTAGACTACAATAGCAATTACTTGTTCACCTGCATTGTACTTTTTAAATGTTGTTAGTCGGTAGAAAATTGTCTGTATAAGTTATCGACCAGGTCAGGTGACCCTTGCCTCTCCTACATAAACCCCTGCTAAAGGGAGCCTTATCAGATTAGCCTTGGATATGGAGTGAGAAGGTCTACAGTGCAGGTAGACAAGAGTGATACAGAAGGTAAAAGATCAGAGTTGTTATTGATCTGAGGCTGTATTCCAAGAAACCATTGATGTCAAGTGGTCATTCTGACTGCAATTTCTTTTGATGTTCAATTATTTATTTTCCTATTTGTAAATAAATGTCACATATCTGTGTGTTTTAAATCCTGACACATTGTCTCATCTGATTATTTCCCACACCCTGTGACAGTAACCTGGCCTTGGTACCACAGGCACCACAGCAAGTGGATTGCTGAAGGGAACACATGCAAATCATGCCAGCAGTGGATGGAGGGACACTGGCAGATGTCCAAAATGATCCACAGCAGTTGCACGGGGGCACAGCCTGCGGATGTGTCTGTGGCAGTGCATAGGCCATGGGATGCTACATCCAGCAGGCCATATGTTCATGCCCCACACCGATTGTGCCACCAATGCTATACTGTAGCAGAAGTGACCAGCAAAATGTTCTGTCCAAAGCCCATGAACAATGCCCGTAACAGAAGCACAAAAGCCCAAAATGCCAACACATAGCTGCCACACAGACCAATACAGTAGGCTGGCACTACAACTACCCAGTGGACAATGTAGTGGTAACTGGCAGGGAGCCATGGGGAAATGGGGGCAGGGACCACATACCAAGGGTGCCAATGGTCAATGAATGAAAACTGCAGGACGAGCAAGGGCAGGGGTCACTGCCACACAAGGGGTGTCCTAGTCCAACCAAGGGAATGTGGTCAGCCTGGGACACAGGCTCCTGAGCATGAGGGAATACTGCACGGGCCCCAGCCTGGGGAAATGTTGATGGGCAAGTGCAGGAATATGGCCTACGGCACAACATCTGTGCCGCAACATGGGATCACTGCACGGGCCCCAGCCTGGGGAAATGCTGATGGGCAAGTACAGGAATATGGTCTGTGGCACAATATCTATGCTGCAGCGTAGGATCACTGCAGAGGACATGTGCATGAATGGTTGGAATACATGGGTTACCCACAGCCACAGTGCCACAGGTGAGCACATGCTGAGGGACACCCAAGGACCCCATAGGCACAGACACATGGGCCTGAAATGTGAGCATGTGATATGGGAACACCACAGTCGTGGAGCATCACATTATGGCCGGGTTGCTGTAACCACCATGTGCTGAGGCCCCAGTCATGTTGCGGGTGTGTCCTACAGGGTCCCAAATGTGACAGGGGCACACCACTCACACAATGTCCCCACATCTGGACATTGAAGTGTGTAGTGTGCAGTGTACTGGGTGGGCTGGTCATCTCAGGGCATGCCCAGGGAGCTGCTATGGGGACATGAGGCACCAGGGCAAGGACACCATCAACCAGTGTGATGGCAGTATGCATGCCCAGAATCACAGGTTCCTGGGACATGCTGGCCACCATGCAGTACACAGTCACTGCAGGTGAGGACAAGCAAGACATAAGCTAAAAGCATACTCACATGGTTGCATGCCGCTCAGGGCACAGGACACGGTGTCCATCCACTGCTGGCTGGTGGTGTTGCTGTCCCCTATCCTAACCCTCTGGTGGGGTGGGTCTCTGGCCCCTCAGTCTGCAACAGAAATAGAACATAAACTGTAAGTGGCATACTTCAAGCACCATGGTACCAATACCAACGCCAGGACTATGCTGACAATGTCCATGGCCAAGAGACATCTGTAAACAATGAGTGCCTGTACCGTGTGCTGCTACAGCTTTGTCACACACATGCTTACCCATGCCCAAACCCATCCAAGGCATACAACAGGTCACCGCCAGTACCAGGGGTATGGCACTGGTGTTGTAGTGGACACCCAAGTGGTGTAACATGCAACCCAG
Source organism: Neoceratodus forsteri (assembly GCA_016271365.2). Taxonomy (NCBI): domain Eukaryota; kingdom Metazoa; phylum Chordata; order Ceratodontiformes; family Ceratodontidae; genus Neoceratodus; species Neoceratodus forsteri. The sequence goes on from JADMNL010000032.1 coordinate 163,606,053, forward strand.
GCATAACCACAAGCAACCATGGCTCCACCCTGCTGACCACTAATCATGCTGCATGAAGACCCCTTGCACTAGTGGATGGCCTCAGCATCCGGAAGACAAAGACAACATCCCCCACACAATGCACAACCTGACACCATGCCTGGAAGGTGTAGAGCAACTGCAAGGATGCAAAGGCAAGGCCCTGCCTGGTTCACATTTGGTGGCCATGTGTGCATGACAGGTGAGGTTGGATGGCGTGAACAGTTGTGTGACCCATGGGCAGCCCATGTCTGGCAGAAGGGCACCCACAGGCTGCCGTGTGCAGCCACACGAGGCACAAAACAACTAAGGGGCACACATAGGAAAACAAGATGTGTGTGGTATGTGCGGGGGGGGGAAGTGTACATGTGAATGTACACAACAGTGTCAGCATGGTGGATACAGGCACATGCAGGGGCGGGGGACTGCATGTGAGAACACATCTAATTGGTACATGTCAGGGTCCACCCTCTGGAACAGATGCATCATTCAGGGACCACCCCCCCATTACAAAACAGCAGAATGGCGTCAATAGCACCAGGCATATGTGGCCACATCGTGTACCCAGTAACATCAATGTGCACATGTACTGTCCAGCAGTTCAGCAAGCCGGTGGTGTAAACCCCTACACTGACATGTCAGAACAGATTGACATGGATGTGTTAACTGTGACTGTGACTGTGACAGCTTCTTGTGTACGTTGTGATGGGCATGCATTGAACAGCATGTCAGGGAATGCTCTGTGCCACTGCAGCAGTCCACAATGCGCAGTGAGTACACCTTGTGCATGTCATGTCTGGGTGTCCATGGTCCTACAAAGGTGCAGGACCTTGGGATGGGCATATGCTGTCATAGTGGCATATACCATGCCGGGGCATCCCAACAAGAACACGTCACATAATGAGACATGCTACAGAGTGCCACATTAGGGCCTGACGTGTGGGGAGATGGACAGACCAGCTAAGTGGCATGTCCTGTGCACACATACTGACACATTAACTGGGCCGGCAGTGTGGCAGCATCAGTACACCACTGGTGGGAGGACATGCATGGGGAACGCTGGGCACATAGGCAGACACCATGGCAGGGCTCTGCACTGAACATGACAGTGGACCATGGTGGGTCAGACTTGCCTGGGGATGTGTGCAGTAACTGTCTGGACTGCTGCACATGGGATGGTACATGCCATTCTGGAGCAACGCTGCCATAATTGGCAGTTCCGACAGCCATGGTGATGCAGGCTGTCACGACCATGGGCATGCATCAGGGTGCTGGACATAGTGGCTATATGTGCACCATCTGGACTGGGCTGGGTGGTGGAGTCATAGAGCCTGGGTGCTGTGTGCACCCAACTGTGTGGAGAGGTCATGTCCCATCAAGCTCACCAAATGCCACTGTACAACCGGTGGCGGGCATGCAAACCTGTAAAGCCCCAGTACCTGACCTTTTTCCAGGCAGCATGTTGTCAGCATGTACCACATGTGCACAGCATTGGTCTATATATACACCACAGGTTAGGTTCTGCATAATGCAGGATCCAATGACAGGGCATGTTGGGCACAGCACATGGGCTGTGTGGGCCTTGTGGTAGGTTGTGTATGTTGTACTGTGCAGGCAATGTGTTCCGGCATTGCTCATGGAATACGGGGTGGTAGCATGTCCTGCTAGGTGGGGACATGGCTCTAGTGCCCCCTAGAGAGAGAGACACCAACACTGCACACCCTGTGGCTGCTGAGGTGCACACGCCCTATGAGCAATGTGTCTGCACAGGGTATTTATGTTGGCATGTGCAACCCCACCTCTGTTAGACAGGTGGGGGACTGGGCAGCGTGGGACGTATGCACTATGTGAAAGGTGCACACAGGTGGTGATGTGCCCTGTGAGCAGCGGGTGGCAGGCACATGCAAGGGCAGCGGTGGCAGGGGAATACAATGACGAGAACTGTGAGGAGATTCCGGTCATGTGTGTAGACATTTATTTATTTATTTGCGTTTGTTTTCCAGGTAAGCATATTAGACAGTCAAGTGCCTATTTTCAGGTGCGACCCAGGAGGATTGCAAGGTACATACAAGAACATCAGGCAGAGTCAAGGTAAGATGCAAGAACTTCAGGCATAACAGATTAATAGGTAGATGACAGCATAAAGAAACTTCAGGCATAACAGATTAATAGGTAGATGACAGCATAATACATAACAGATTAATAGGTAGATGACAGCATAATACATAACAGATTAATAGGTAGATGACAGCATAATACATAACAGATTAATAGGTAGATGACAGCATAATACATAACAGATTAATAGGTAGATGACAGCATGATACATTACAGATTAATAGGTAGATGACAGCATAATACATTACAGATTAATAGGTAGATGACAGCATAATACATAACAGATTAATAGGTAGATGACAGCATAATACAGGCATTGTCAACAAAGCAAACAATATGGGGTAAGCCATACCCTCGGGGGGGGGATAAGGATGGATGGTTAACAGTAGGAGTACAAAATTGCAAGAGAGAGACCTGGAGAAAAGTGGGATAGATTAGACTGGGTACCCCCTCAAGAACAGGTGGGCAGAGAAAGGGCCAAGTGCATATTGACAACATATTGTTACATCAAGTGGTTACAGTATTGAAGTGCATTCAAACGCAGGAGCCTCACCCCCTAACAGTCAAACTGGGAAAAGAGTGCATCAGCTGGGGGTCTATAAGGCACAGAGACAGGCAGAGGCCAATTTTAGGAAGCCTCATAGGGAGACTTTGAAGCAGGGATGGGAGGGAGAGGAGCGAGTTAATGCAGGAAGGGAGTTCCACACTCTTGGAGCGTAGACGATGAAGGCCCGATCAACTGCAAGGGTGCGGGTTTTAGGAACCAGGCGGTCCTGTGATTCACTGGATTTTAAGTGGTAGGCTGGGGTTCCATGTTTGAGGGGTAGGGCAAGTGCAGAAGGGGTGGCCATTCTGACGATGTTGTCGATGAAATTGCCGAGGACTAAGGTGTGGTGCTTTTCGGGGGGGGGGGGCCACTCCAGTCGCGTGTAAAGATCACAGCGATTCATGAGGTGAGGAGCAGAGAGTGAAAAGTGGCATATATTGTTGTATGCAGTGTCCCATTTTGTGAGACTTGATTTCGGGACAGGGGCAAAGGATATGAGCCCATAACAGAGCATGGGTAGGAGGACCCCTCTGGCTAGGGTGAGCTGTGTGGCCGGGGTGAGGCAGCTTTTTGCTCTGTAGGCAAGTCTGAGCTTGCCGTTTGTTGCCTTACATATGTTTAGAATATGCAGGCTGAGGTCCAGTTGCGGGTCAAGGGTTACACCCAGATACTTGACTGTATCCATGGCCTACAGGAGGGAGCCATCTGCTCCACAGATATTTAAGAGAGCAGGGCAGGTTTTAGTCTTGGCCAAGGAACCAAAGAGCATGGCCTGGGTCTTTTTTAGGTTGATGGTCAGCTTATGGCCCTCTATCCAGGTTTGAATAAGCTGGAAGTCAGAGTTTAGCCTGGAGTTAATGATAGTGATGTCCTGGGAGCTGGCCAGGACGACGAGGTCATCTGTGTATAGGGTGGTGTGCCCATGGGCTGTGACGGAGCGCAGTTCATTAATGAAAAGGGAAAACAGAATGGGTCCAAGGACGGATCCCTGGGGGACGCTGCAGTGAACTGAAGAGGGGTCAGAGAGGGCATGGTTGAAGTTAGTGTATTGCTGCCTGCCAGAGAGGTAGCTGGAGAACCAGGCATGGGCGGGGGGGAGAATCCAAGAGACCGAAGAGTGGAGCAGAGGATGGAGTGGTCAACCCGGACAAAGCCCTTCGAGAGATCCATGAAAATGGCTCCGGTCAGTTTACCTTGATCAGCAGCGGTCCTGATCTCAGAGGTAACCACGGCAAGGGCAGTAGAAGTGCTGTGCCCTTTTCTGAAGCCATGCTGTGCAGGGAAGAGAAGTTCATAACTCTGAAGGTAGTGGGAGACCTGAGGCAACTACCTTTTCAAGAAGCTTGCAGATCGCAGACAGAATAGCAATGTGGTGGTAGTTCTTGATATCTTTAGGGTCACCTTGTTTGAAGACAGGGATGATCTTGGCCACTTTCCATATGTCAGGGAAGTATTAAAGATGTGAGTGATGGGCCAGGCTAGGAGGGATGCCCCCGGGCTGAGCAGTTTGGGTTCGAGGCTGTCGTGCCCTGCCCCGTTGTGAGGGGAAAGGCCTGCAGATAGCTTCTGGGGCTCCATAACACAGACCCATTTAAGGTAGAAGGGAGGTCGGGGGTGTGCCCACTCAGGGAGGGACCATGTGACTTGGGGGCAGGGGACTGGGACGGGGGAGCGGGCAGGTCTGAGATCAGGGAGTTAAATGCATTGGTGATAGTAAGGGAGTTGTTGCAGCTGACCCCGCCGATATGCATGTCAATGACCTGTACTCTAGCGGACCCTCCGACCGTGTTTTTGATGTTTTGCTAAAAACTCCTCGGATTTCTGGCTGAGGATAGCAGGGCAGATTACCAGAACTCACTCTTGGCAGTGCGGATGGCTCTTTTACATGCGTTTCTGAGCTGCCGATATTCTAAGTGGTCGTTATTGTTGCGGGAGATCTTGTATCTCTCCCAGCATTTGTCCCTATGCTTCATGAGGGAGACTAGGCTACCATGGAGCCACTTTGTGACAGTGCCCCTCACCCTCCTTTTTTGTGGGGGGGGCATGTTTGTTTTGCAAGGGGACAAACACCATGAGAAAATGGTCAAGAGCTCCTGCGGGGTCGTTAGTGGCTGTGACCTGGGACCAGTCAGCTTGTCGTAGGTCCTCAAGGTAGTCATTTAGGTTAAATTTGGAATAGTCCCTCATCTGGATCACTTTACTGGGGACTTTGGGTGAGGAGATGCCCCATATGCAGTAGGTGGGAGAGTGATCCAAGATGACATCAGGGAGAATGTCTGAGGAGACTATTCTATCCAATCTATTGCTCAGAACCCAGTCGATAAGGGATCCTTTATCCCCCCCGGGAGGAGATCCTTGTGGGTTCCGTAATGAGTTGGCTGAGGGCAAAGCCCGAGAGTAGGGGCTCGAATTGCTTGGTGTTGGAACCCATCCAATTAAGGTTAAAGTCACCAAGGACTAGTACCTCATTTGAGCCAACCTTGTCACTAAGGCTATCAAGTAGTGAGGAGAGCCCTAGCACTCCTCCCTTCGGAGGATTGTAGGCACAGACCAGGTGTACCTTTTTTGTGTATCCTAGCGGGAGAAGGACATGCAGGAACTCGCAAGCTGGGGATGTAGGGAGTGTGCGATCAATAGTAGACACATTTAGGTGCACCTTATAATAGAGGAGCACTCCACCCCACGCTTGTTCCCTACCCTGTCTTGTCTGATGAGGATGTAGCCCGGAACGGCACATGAGGAGTCAGGGATGTGAGGCTTCAGCCAAGTTTCTGAGATCCCCATAATATCAGGGTTGTAGTGTGCCACCCAGGCCGTTAGTTCCGTTAAGTTGTGTAGGATACTACAAATGTTCAGGTGAACCATTTTAAGCCTTTGGCAGATAGCCAGGTTGGGGGGGGACTTGAAAGAGGGCAAGACGGCCTGAGGTCCATGGATTTTAGCCATGCCCCCAGCCGGTCCAGGGAGGGCCATGGTAACAGACCTGAATGCCGCAGATATCAGCATGGCTCCGGGCAAGGGAATTCCCAAGGGAACAGTGCAGCAACCAAAGGTCAGCAGGGATTAGGCCAGGCAGGTTGCGAGATGGCAATATACAAGTAGCACATCCTTGCTTCAGCACGGTTTTGAAGCCCCCCAGAGCAACAGCACAGGAACGTTGCTAAAGACAGATATCAAAGAGGCTCAGAGAGGTTGCTGTAACATCAGCCCTTATGACTCGCTTACTCTAGCTCAAAGACTGTGTGTAACCTTAGATTAGTTCTAGGTAGTGATTCAGCAGGCATACATGATGGCAAAGATACACTTATAAAGCTCAGCTATAGCAGAGCACAAGCCAAGCTGCTAAACACTGATAAGTAATCAAGGCCGAATTCAGACCACTGGGCTGTAAGATGCCTACAGTAGCTGGACAGTGGGTAAGCCAGGATTACTTTCTGAAACAGGGAGAAAGACTGGGTGCTTGTGTCATGCAGCTGCTGGTAGTGGCAGGAGGGCAGCCACTAGAGGTGAGAGGCAGATAAGCTGCTTATGGGAAAGGGGGCTGATAGGTTTTGCAGTACACGTGACCCAGCCTATATAAGGTTAAGCTCAGTCAGCACGTAGCAGCTGCATGTTGCACAGGGACCGACATGTGGTTGGACTGTAATCCCGTAGTCTGGCCCAGCTGGAATTTGTCATGTCCCACATGATAGACACCCATATAAGCAGTGGAGCTGTGCTGCTGCCACATTGCGCAGTGGGCAGCCACATCCAGTGCCACCACCAGCCTGCCACCATGTCACAAGTCTGACTACAGACAAACAGGTGGCCCTGTCCGTGGCTGACACATCATGTCCTGGTTGGAGACATGGCCCATATGCTAGCTGTCCTGTGGATGTTTAAGCCAAGCCTCCACTCCCATGTGCCAAGCAACCACTGACAAGCTACTGAAACCCACATACCTGGCTGTGGTACGGTGCCATTGCGCAGCATGCCCCGGTACCTCTGAAGCCTGCCCTGCTCCCTCCTCCACAGGTCCTCGTACCAAAGCTGGCACTGCTCTGCTGTCCTGGTGACCCCCGGTGCGAATGGTCAGGAGGCAGCCTACAGTGGCCCACACCTCCCCCTGGGATAATAATAATAATAATTCTTTATTTATATGGCACCTTTCAACAAATCAAGACACCTAACAAACAATTAAATAGACAGATAGACCACAAATTCACACATTATAAATACATAAAATCCAGATAAAACAGCTAAAACCAAAATTGAAATCATTCGCCATATGCTTACTTCCACAGAAAGGTTTTGAGAGCCTGTTTAAATCCCTCCATGGTTTCGCACGCCCGTAACTGACAGGGTAGAGAATTCCAAAGGGTAGGGGCTGCATGCATAAATGCTCTGGCCCCTGAAGATTTTAAACAAACCCTTGGAATCTCTAGTAACCCCTCGTCAGCCAAGCGGAGCGATCGCCCGGGGCAGTAAGGAACCAGAAACGCTTTCAGGTAGTCTGGGCCCTGTCCATGTAGGGCTTTATAAGTTAGAAGTCCGACTTTACAGGTGATCCACCACCATACCGGCAGCCGGTGCAGTTTGTGCAGCACAGGAGAAATATGACAAGACTGAAGGGTCCCTTTCAATAACCGAGCCGCTGCGTTCTGCACCAGCTGCAGGCGGTGGATATCCACCCCAGGTAGCCCTAGGTAAAGGGAATTTCAATTATCCAGGAACGAAGACACAAAGGCATGGACCAACGTGGGAAGGTCGCCAGATGGAACAAGATGCTTAACTCTGGAGATATTCCTCAGATGGTAGAAAGAGGATTTAATGACCGCTGACACCTGCGAACGAAGTGTCAGCTCTTCATCAAAAATTACTCCCAGGTTTCGCTCCTGTTCGAAGGTCGAGAGTGGTAGGCCCCCAAGAAAAAGTCCCGAAGGTGAACCTACCCCCAACCCCCTATCCGGCACCCCGGGTCCACAACCAGCACCTCAGTCTTTTCCGAATTCAGCCTCAACCAGATCGAATTCATCCAGTCCTGGATTTTCATGAGGCATTTGTTAAATACCGAGAGAGCTTTATCCTGGTCAGGTGCAAAAGAAAGGTAGAGCTGGGTATCATCAGCATAGCAGTGAAACTTCAGCCCGTACCTTCTTACAATGTCTCTGAGGGATAGCATGTACACAGCGAACAACATAGGGGACAACACCAATCCCTGGGGAACCCCACATAACAGAGGAACTGGGTTAGATGAATGAATACCTGACACCACCCTCTGAGTTCTTCCAGTAAGGAAAGATGTAAACCACCTGAGACTGTACCTGACAGGCCACAGATGAACTGCAGGTGACCAAGAAGAACCCCATGGTTCACAGTGTCAAATGCTGATGAGAGATCTAGAAGAACCAAGATCGAACGTTTTTTCCGATCTCTTGCCATCAGGAGATCATTGAGCACCCAAACCAGTGCAGTCTCAGTACTGCGCCTTTTTTGAAAACCAGATTGGAGAGGTTCATAGATATCATGGATGGTCAAATTGTTCTCCATTTGTAGGGCCACTACTTTCTCAATCGCCTTCCCTGTAAAGGGAAGGTTTGAGATTGGTTTGTAGTTCGCATGGCAATCTGGGTCCAAAGAAGCTTTCTTCATCACTGCCTCCTTCAGGGAGCTAGGAAACTCACCTGTTTCCAAGGAGCACCAGACTATCTGTGCTAGGACTGGACCAATGATGTCACTACAACACATAAGCAGGGTAGTTGGTCCTGGGTACAGCACCCTGGACAATCTGCATGATATCCATGAACTCCGGCCGGTTGAAGGTACTTCAGAAAAAGTGAGGGGTAGTGACCAAGCACCGGTGCAAAGCAATGCCAATAGAGTGTGCTGGTTGGAGCTTCGCCCTGATGTCAGCCACCTTAGTCGCAAAGAATCGAGCAAGCTCGTTGCACTGTACATGTGAAAAGGCTCTTCGAGCCTGCAGACAGGCTGGGTTGCACAGTCTGTCTACAGTTCGAAAGAGCTGAGCTGGTCAATTCTGAGGGGCTGCAATCTCCCCGGACAGAAACTCTGTCTTATTATGGGTAATTGCAGATTGATAGGCTTGATAATGGTCCATCAATCTAAGATGGTCGGCATCCAGGGCGGATTTCCGCCAGCAACGCTGTAACCTTATTCCTAATTGCAGCATCTCCTTCAAAATCCCATCAAACCAAGGGGACTGAGGGTGAAGGGAGAGGGGACAAATGCGGATGGGAGCAACAACATCCAGGGCTGAAGAGATGGCTTTATTATAGACCATCACTAAGGCCTCTGGGTCGTTGTTTGCTGAAGGAAGGACCGAGAGGTCAAGTACCGCTGCCAGGCCTTTGGAGCATACATCTCGTAAAGGGCGGTACCTGACCATCTCCACAGGGGTAGGCCTGCGAAGGGGGGCATAAAAACTGAACCTCATGGTGTAGTGATCATACCATCTGACAGGTTCCACCCCCAAATCAGAGGCTTCGATCCCCAGGAGGAAGACTAAGTCAAGAGTGTGACCGTGTTTGTCAGTAGCAGTGGTAACAACCTGTGTAAGGCCCAGAGATGTCATTAACTGGAGGAAGTCCTGTCCAAATTTTGATAGTTCATCATCGACCCAGGCATTGAAGTTGCCCAGGACCATCAGCCTGGGTGACTCAGATGCCATGTCGATCATGAAGTCTGCCACTTCCTGAAGGAAACGCTTCTCATCCCCAGGTGGACAGTGGATGTGAGCAATACTACAGCCTAAACCTGCTACTACAGTACACTCAAATGATTCAGTCTCCTCAACTGGTACACTCGTGAGGCCCAGTTCTGTCTTAAAACAGACCGCAAGCCCCTTCCCCCATGACCCAATCTCGAGCGGTGAATCACTGAGTACCCGGCTGGAGTTGCTGCCTCCAATATAGGGCCAGAGTTCTCATCCAGCTGGGTCTCAGTGACGCAAGCCAGGTCAGCTGTTCCCACAAGATCTGCAATAATTGCAGTCTTGTTCTTAATGGACCTGGCATTACTTAACACCGCTCGAGTGGATGAGCTTCCGGGGCCACCCGAACAAGCTGCCCACCAAAATTGGTAGTGCCCTTGGATATGGAAACCAGGCATGGCGGACCATGTTCTGGATTCCATTTCACCCCAGGGTATCTTCTGGATTTTACAACCCCGATGCGGTGGCCCCGATCGTTCACCCTCCACCATTCACACTTCCCTGCCTCCCTCCCCCCCGATGGGTGATACCCAGTGCTCTGCAGCGCTGGTAAGTTGTAAACTGCAATGGAGGAGACAAAAGGGCGCAGGGCACGAAGGGCAGAGGATGAATAATGCACGACTGTGGGGGCAGGCCTCCAGCACATTTAATAACCACAATAAAGCTACACAACTCTAAATAAAATAAAATAAAATAAAACAAAATAACAACCCAACGCCAATCACTTAATTTTACTAAAATATACTCATCAAAATAAAAAAAAAATAAAAAATTAACAATACCTAGATAAAATATAAACTCCCTTAACTCTCACTTGGGGGGAATAAAATAAAATCAAAGAAAAATATATAATCATCAAACAAACTCAAAACCCAACCTTAAAAACAATATATTAAATTAATAAAAAATAAATAAAATAAATATCACAGTCATTCAGTCCAGGCCAGTAGGTTTAGAGTAATCGAGAGATTGAGCATATAGCAACCAAAAAGAAACCTTCAAATTATAACTGAAAACTAAGAGTACGTATAAGTCAAATAGCAGGGGAAGCACAATGTTCCAGCCCCCAATGGTCCTGTCACCACCAAAAGAGCCCATAAAGAACCCCCCCAGGGACACTCACTTCCTGGGAGAATAGATCTTGAAAGGTTCAATGATTTCCCCTGCCCCCAAAATACTCTCACTACAGGGGGACTTTGCAAAAAATGTCCAGATACTTTACTGTCCCGTTATACTGGCACTGTACAGGGGCTGAAAGAAAAGAAGGTACTCTCACTGCCTTCACCAGATTTTAAATGAAAAATATGTAAAGGTCTGACCATATTTTGAAGGGAGGAAAGTCCAAGATGGTCCTCTTCAGAAGGTAATTGCTCTGAAGCCGGAATGGGCCCCGATAAATCCAACTGGGAGGCCGAACTGCAAGCCTACGGCCACTGCTATGGGTTCCCGCACAGGCCCACTTACCAGCAGGCCCCACAGAGAATCCTAAGGGGACACCGGCCTAAGTTGCTGGATCCTCACGGTCCTCCTGCCCAAACAGCTTGGCTTCTCTGGTGATCACCAAGCCCACCAGGTTGGCCAGCTCCATCTCAGATCATCGTTATGCCCTCTGCATGGCAGGGTCACTGGCTCTGCTTGAGGATGCCGTCTGCAGCTGAGCACTCCCTTCACAGCTATGGGATCATGCTGTTGGTGCACGCCACCGCACGGCATTTGCGCGATAGCATAATATGGTGGGACATCGCGCAATGGCCGTAGCAAGACTATATTTGTGTGATAGACTACAATGGGCGTCATGCTAATATGTACCACTCGTGTGTTGTGTGATAAAGCTGCCATGTTGGGAAGGTTCTGGAAATGCTACGAATTGCACAACCATTAGTATGTTATTCATTAGCATGGCACAAACCCATTGCGCAAATGCACCATATTTTAATGCGATTCCAAAGACCTGCTATTCACAAAGCTAACATGTAAATGAGCTGCTTAGGCAGTCAGTGGGCAAACTGGCTTATGTGTATTTCATTCCGGAGCCTTCTGCAAGCATTTACATGCTACTTTGCTCCAACGCTATAACAGGGAACTTGTGCACCACCCTCAGACAGCTGTGACTTTGCAAGTCATGGAGCCCACTCAGCCTGCAACAGGTGTGAGCCAGGAGGGAAACGCCACGCAGCAAGGTAAGCATATGCTACATTCCTAATGTCTAAATGTTGTTTATCCCCATCTATGACACATGTGCTGCAAATCTCACCATGCTGCATACCACCCCTGCTTATTTGATTGTCGTTAGGAAGGCACTATCTTGCACACATCCTGCTGTCCCTTCTGGCTGCATGTCCCTGCAGGTACACAGACTGTGGTGACATTTCGCCTGTGACCCCACTACCATTGTTGGTGTGGTTATGACACACAGGCCAGCACCTCCACAGGCGGTCCGTGTTCTGCATTCCACCCAACCTATGTGGGCCGGGGACCATTCCATCTGCCGCTACATGCCTTGGCCCCTGCTGGAACACACAGCAGAGATGTCATGCACTGCCTGGAGCTGACGGGGGGGGGTCCCTCAGTTTTATGGCACACCCAACAGCATGGTGGCTGCCTGGCCACTGTGTGCTTTGGGATGTGACTCTGGGTGCATCCCATGGCCCACTCCCCTAGATCCTGTCCCGAGTGGTGTCACGTGCCAGTACATGTATGTAGTTCAGACTTGTAGGGTCATGTCCTGAAGTATGATGTGTTGCATGGATGGGCCCAAATCCATGGTTGGCAACCTGACATTTGTGACAATATTGCCACCAAATATTGCCACCAGCTCATCAGGTGGACACATTACTAGGGCATGTCAATGTATCACACACACAGTATGACAGCCCATTGGGTGTTCAGCAACCCACATGGACAGGCTTGTCTCTGAAGATGGAAATGTCTCACTATCTATATTTGTGATGCACCGTGCTATGTACATCTGCCTGCATACCCAGCGGCATGCATGTCCCATGTTCCTGTGATGTCTAGGTGGACCCCCACAAGCTGTGGTGCTCCTGCACATCGGCATGGAAGGTTGTGTGGCCCATGTGTGTTTGGCCCCGGTTCAATGCACAGTGGTGGTACTCCGGACCAGGGTATTGTGGCCTTATCCAGTGCAGCCCACTGGCTGGCTCACATCAGTCAGTAGTGCCATTTCTGTAGCGGTTCATGTTGTGTCGTGCAGTCCCACTATTGGCCTAGTGGTCTCCCTGGTCAGGGGCTCCTATGGTCAGCCTGTGGGACATGCCCCACGGCATTTTGCTGTAGGGTAGGAGTGGGCATTAGGGGTTACTCTCAACTGCTTGACAGATGCCCACTGGCACTCGATTAAGCCACCCTGCCTTGGATAGGTTTGGCTAAGCTGAAAACACAAAGGGCCTAGATGACACTGACCTCTCCTTCTGCTGGTCCCCTAGCAGGTGCAATGCCATCATACGCCAAGTGTGGCAGGAGATTGCTGACTAAGTGAATGCCATTGGTGGTAGGGACAGGTAGGTTGATGCAATGCACAAATGGTACAGTGAGCTCCACCATCATAGCAGGTCCAACGTGGCCTCACTGCAGAGGGAACAGCATGCCACTGGTGCCGGCACTCCTGCCCATGCAATGTACCGCCCCCTTGACCCTGTTGGGGAGGCTGTGGCATCTGTGTTGCAGGAGACAGAGGTGTCCGTGGTGCCTGGTGGGGGATTTGAGACCTACATACCATCCAATGAGCCACATAAGTAGTACACTGTCATCACCATTGTGCTGGCATGCACCACATCACTGGGTATATGTACCACTGTAGTTCCATGGCACATATCTATGGGCCACCCCTGCTACAGCTGGTGAACACCTTTTGTAATGGTTTCTGTGGGTGGCCCTGGACTGTTCAGGGCCTGTTGCCAATGGCCGATAATGGGTGGGACTGCCCTGGTGATTTGGGTCCACACCGTTCGCAACGTGCACTCTCTAATGGTATCTATGTCTCCGTGATGCATTGTGTCTCATCCCCCCCACTCCTACTGCCACCACCACCACTGTGTGCACTGCCCTGCATGGTGTGCCTTGTGTGTACTGGTGTTTGTGTCTTTCCTGTGTCATGCCCTACTGTGTTGGGTGTACTGCATGTCCATATGTGTGCGTGCACATTCCTCACTGTGTGTTGCACGGTGGTGGTCTCCACTTCCATCTGCGAGTGTTGCCTGGTTACGTGGGGCACGTACATGGGACACTGTCATGGCAGTGCTGCAACATTAGGCAACAGTAGACTAGATTGGTTGCCACTCGATCTGGGATTAAATAGAGCCCTGTTGCTTTTACTTCATAAAATAAGATTTTCTGACAACATCTAAGAGCAAATCTTCTTTTTTCTTATGGTGGGTCAAATAGAAGAGTATCAAATAGATCAGTTCATCAGAATAAAATATTTTTAGGAAAACGTTTGAATAGGTTTGGTGATTGGACCTTAACCTCTCGAGCTGCTGCAGTTTGGAACCAGTTACATACCAAAACACGGGAGATAGTAGAATACCCTAAATGTTTGCATGCCATTGAGAGTTTAGTTATTTTTGAATGTGATTGTTTTTAGCTTAGTGGGTGTTGATTGTTGTTTTGTTTAAATGTTTCTAAGTATTTGGTTTGTGTTTTGTATGTTGTATTTTTGTATTATTTTTTTATGTAACCTAAGTCTTCACATACAGGACTGTCTTGTAAACAGGACCTCGGTCCTAATGACATATTTCCTGTTTAAAAATAAAATTTTTATTACTACTACTACTGTATTACTCTGTCAGTAGATTTTGCCCTGCATCACATGCCATCCCTCTCAAACAGTTCCTGTCCCTGCAACTCCTGACACAGAACACCCGCAGCCAGTGGCACAGCAGCCAGGTACATCCCATAGCATCCAGGGAATGCCCCCTGGACAAGCAGACCTCCTGGTGGAGAGTAACTGAGACTCCTCAGCAAATAGTGACCTGGACACATGGGGAGCCTGCCAGAAACTCTTCTTGACATGCCTGTCAGCAGTGACAGATGCTGCTTTGATCCCCACCACTACCACCACCATGGGTTTTGCCCAACACCCCTCTGCAACCATCCATTTCAGCAGCACCAACTCAGAGGCCATTGCACCAGATCTGGCTTGGCCATCCCATATCTCTATCCTCATCTTCATTGCCTCATCTTCCCATCCCCCATTTCCAGTCTCATGCCTGCTCACAGACTTGCACAGCACACAGGGTTTGGGGTTCCCACTCTGCCAAGAGACAGCATGGGTTCAGGGATGCGGGGTGGCGCACATCAACCACCTCCATCTAAGCTGCCACTGACTGGTGGTGCTGTCCCAGGCACACACAGACTGCCTCCAACCACTCATCATCTAGAGCCCCTCCAATGCCTGTGCCCCCTGTCACACAGCGTACTGAGCGTAGTGCCCGTGAGATGATGCGTGCTGCTATGGACACCCAGGTCTCATCCAAGAGGGTCCACACAGAGATGCAGGACCTCCTGTATCAGAACCTTCACCTCTGCCAGAAGCAACATTAGCTGGAATTGCAGTGGACCTAGAAGTTTGGGGAACAGGTTTTTGAGACCACTGTCTGTCTGTTCGGGGACCTCATGAGGGCAGTTGGTCACCAGGGCAGGGTGCATCATACAACTCAACACCGCACTCGGGGCATGATTGCAGACAGTGGGCAGTCCCTTGTCTCCAGTGGAGACAGTGGCATGTGTCCACACTGTGACTGGGAGATCCTGCCACTCTTGAGGACCAACCTTTTCTTAAATCTGTTGCAACAGTTCTTCTATTTCTTAGCCTAAATTATCCTTTACAATTTCTAGTCCATAAGGTTGGCCACCTATGGGCACCCCCCTCCCCTTTCTTGACTATGCTATAGTGTCCTCTTTGATTTTCCTTTTCCCTCTCAGGCCCTCGTACAGGGAGGTTATTGTGGTGACTTCGGAGAATATGTAAAACAGGTTGTGTTTATCGTTGTTGGATTTAGTATGTAATAGCACTATGTTATAAAATACCTTGATGTATATACCTTATGTTTATGAAACCTATAAATGTTTAAAATACCATGACACTAGGTGTTTTGATAATAGTAAAAAGTACTAGGTGTCTATGATAGAAATTAAGCTAGTTGTGCTGTTTAAAATGCTTTGAAATTAATGTAAACTGAAAAAGTCTAAATGTCATGGTGATTTGCATATGTCCCATGATGCATTGCATTATGGAAGTATGTATGATGTTGTATTTCTTTTAAACTTGATTTCTTGCCAATGCTCTTTGGGGTAACTGTTCTTTCAGTGATTCTGCATTGAGGTTCTTTGTTTACAGCTTGTTTGGTTTTTCTTCTTTTTGGGCCCCCACTGTGTAAGCAAATAAGGCCTGCATAAGGGTTATGGGCACCTCTCAACTACTGAATTGGATCAGAGATCAGTATCAGTAGGTGCTGGCTAAATAAGACAAAGGACATTCCTAGTCTGTTGCTGCAAACTGATGTACTGAAAAAGAAACATACCATTGCAAAAGATTAGTGTTTGTATTTTGAATAAACATCACACAGAGATTGTGTGTTGAACCTGAAGTTTGGCGTCTGGTCAATGTGTTATCCCACAACTCCTCCACACACACCATGGGGTATACATCTGGCAGTGGCAATACAGCTGCATCCCCTTGGTTGACCACACACCCCTGGTTGACAGCTGTCATTGCAGGTGTCCACAGCCCCATGCAGCCACGATGGCTCCCGGGTGGTGTTCCAGGCCCATGTGTCCTCCTGGTCCGCATTATCCTCCTCTGGAGCCACAATGTCATCCCCGTCCCATGCGCCGCAGCACTGTCCGCACATGTGGTGGCCTCTGGAGGTCGTAGCTTTCTATGTCCCCAGCCAGGTCTTTTGCTTGGGTCTCTTTTTTCATTGCCCCATTCACCATCTGCCCCCCATACTATGTAGTGTGCTGCATAACATGGTTGGGCCGGCTCTCCCCGGCTACATCTGCGACATGTGACATAACATGGCCTGGGCAGGCTCTCCCCGGCTACATCTGTGATGTGACATAACATGGCTGGGCAGGCTCTCCCCGGCTACATCTGCGACATGTGACATAACATGGCTGGGCCGGCTCTCCCCGGCTACATCTGCGACGTGTGACATAACATGGCTGGGCGGCTCTCCCCGGCTACATCTGCGATGTGACATAACATGGCTGGGCAGGCTCTCCTCGGCTACATCTGTGACATGTGACATAACATGGCTGGAGAGGCTCTCCCCGGCTACATCTGCAACATGTGACATAACATGGCTGGGCAGGCTCTCCCCGGCTACATCTGCGACATGTGACATAACATGGCTGGGCAGGCTCTCCCGGCTACATCTGTGACATGTGACATAACATGGCTGGGCAGGCTCTCCCCGGCTACATCTGCGACACGTGACATAACATGGCTGGGCAGGCTCTCCGCTACATCTGTGACATGACATAACATGGCTGGGCAGGCTCTCCCCGGCTACATCTGTGACACGTGACATAACATGGCTGGGCAGGCTCTCCCCGGCTACATCTGCGACATGTGACATAACATGGCTGGGCAGGCTCTCCCCGGCTACATCTGCGACACGTGACATAACATGGCTGGGCAGGCTCTCCCCGGCTACATCTGCGACACGTGACATAACATGGCTGGGCAGGCTCTCCCCGGCTACATCTGTGACGTGTGACATAACATGGCCTGACCAGCTCTCCCCGGCTACATCTGCGACACGTGACATAACATGGCTGGGACAGCTCTCCCCGGCTACATCTGTGACATGTGACATAACATGGCTGGGCAGGATCTCCCCGGCTACATCTGCGACACGTGACATAACATGGCTGGGCAGGCTCTCCCCGGCTACATCTGCGACACGTGACATAACATGGCTGGGCAGGCTCTCCCCAGCTACATCTGTGACATATGACATAACATGGCTGGGCAGGATCTCCCGGCTACATCTGCGACATGTGACATAACATGGCTGGGCAGGCTCTGACTACATCTGCGACGTGTGACCTTAACATGGCTGGGCAGCTCTCCCAGCTAGATCTGCGACATGTGACATAACATGGCTGGGCCGGCTCTCCCCGGCTACATCTGTGACATATGACATAATGGTTCTTGCATTGTGTGACCCTTTCTATTTAACTCCATGTCATAGACATATGGCTTTGCTCTTTCTGTTTTCCCATACCCCTGTGCATTTTTGTTCGGTTCCATGCTGTATCATGTCTTGATTGTGACTGGCTATACCTTTGTGTGCCTGGTTTCACTGTGTCCTTTAGGTTCCATTTCTGTTTTGTGCATCCGTGCATGTTGTGCATTGCATACAATAAATGAGGGCCATACATGGTGCCGGTTTTATGTGATATGGGTGAGTTTTTAAGTCGCTGACCAATAATATCGACTAAAAAACCACCTGAACACATCACAGCAAGCAACATAACAGCAATCATGGCAGTTGCAAAAAACTCGCACTACAGATGAAAAAAACCTTTTTTATCCTCACCTCCCAACTAAATGATTCTTAACTTGGGGGGTGGTCTTAGAAAATAATACAAAAACCCTGGAAAAACAGCCCCCCACACCCCCTTTGCGAGGGTGGGAAGCACCCCTCACCCCCAAACTAAATAATTCTTAATTCTGGGGGAAGGGGGTGAACTTAGAAAATAATACAACAACCTAGGAAAAAAATTTCACCTTCCATACCAGGACCCGAACCCAGTTTCTCAAGCTTTGCCGGCAGTGGCTCTGGCCACTATGCCAAATGGCCAGTTCAGCAGGGCTTGGCCAAACAAAGCACCATATACTCTTCGAGTGAGTGCAGCTTACTGCTACACTTGCTCTCCCTTACAGCTTGGCATTCTTTCACAGTCGATCTTGTCCCGAGAGGTTTTATTGAGTTGCTCAAATTGAGATGCTCAATAAAACTCGCTCAGAACACTGTACACCCATAGTGCCATATGTGTTGTTTGCTTACTACTCACCTTCTGCTGGATTCCAGCTGTTGCATGATGTTCTACCTGTACTCCTGGGCCCTCTGTGCCATGCACAGATCCCTGCCTTGCATCCATTGTGCCACCTCCTGCCCCTCCGGCTCCATGTCTGTGGATGTCTGTTCCTCTTGGACTGACAGCGGTATTCCATGGGGGATCTATGACAGTCGGTCAACAATTTTGTTGTCGACTGACATTACAGTGACTCCTTTATGTCGACCGCATTTGCAGTTAGCATAAAGGGAGTCATATCAAACTTTGTTTTCTTCAGAGGGCTTTGCCCTCTGAACCCTCACTACTTAAATAATCAACTCTGAGTCGGAGATGTTTCAGGGAGGGGGTGCAATACCCCCAGAAAGCAGTGCCGGGGTCCCATGTTGACCCTACAGTAACGTTGTCGAGGAAGCATTGGTATACCTTCCACAGGTGTGTGCCATGTTGTGTAGCATACAACAGGCAAGAAATATGCCACAGGCCTTTTGAGGTGTGTACTGTAGGGCACCGCCATTTTAAGCATGCCAAGGACATGCTCAGTGATGTTTCCTGTGGTGGTGTGTGCCGCATTGTACCTCTCCTCTGCCTCCTTTGTGGGGTGGTGGATGGGGGTGAGGAGCCAGGGGCACAGAGGTTAGCCACTGTCACCTGTAAAGGACACAGTGCACATGTGAGATGGGACATGTCTGTGGTACACTACTCTTGCCCATATTCCGGAACCTTCTGGTGTGCTCATGTACATTCCCCACCCATGCCACATGGCTGGGTCCCCTTCATGGATTTGGCAGCCTGTGCCACGGTGCATTGTCACATTGTCAGTGGCCTCTCTGTAGGCCATGTCCTGCCCTTTCCATCTTGATAGCTATTGCTGTCTTCCCACATTCCAGAACCTTCTTAGGGTTCATATCCCCTTCCTCCCCCCCCGTGGGATGCAGCCCCTGTGTGACACACAGGGATTTCTAGTTCCAGCCCAGTTGTTGCACTCACCCACTAGGTGTCCCATAGGTATTTCATATCCCTCAAATCTCTGGCACTGCATGGAGTCCTGCCAGATGAAGGTGTCATGGGCACTCCCACAGTAACGTGCCACCACGTTGGTGATGTGCTCAGTGGCATGGCACACCACCTGGCAGTTGATAGAGTGGAGGCCTTTGCTGTTGGGGTAGCCATCAGACTCTGGGCCAGGTGGTACATGGATGGTCACATAGGTGCAGTCAATTGTCAACAAGTACACAAGGCAGCCATGCTACCTGGTAGAACTGCCGCATTGTTGCTGTGCGCTCCTCTGTGGTGCTCAGGAGTACTATGAATTCCCTGGCATGTAGTAGCAGAGAATCTAGGAATTCAGCCAGTAGGTGTGAGGTGGATCTATGTGTCACTCCTATGGTATCCCCAACAGGAGTCTGGAAGGTGCCTGTTGCCAGGAGACACATGGCAGTGGTCACCGTCACCTCCATCATCAGGGCATGGCTGTGATGGGTGGTGGTGTGCAGGTCTTCCTCTAGGAGTTCACACAGCTGCCTGAGCATTGCCCAGTTGAGGTGGTACCAAACAACCAGCTGTTCATCGGTCAGTATCTCAAAGCCTCTTGGCCAGAACTGTCTCTGTGCAGCAGAGCGCCTTCACCTGCGACAAATGGACCCAGGGTGTCCTCCTTTCTGCTCTTCTTGCAGAGCTTCCCCCAGCATGTACAACAGCTGCAGGGTGGTGCCAGCCATTGTGCTGCATGCTATAGTTCCACCTTTGGCCTCTGGGCTTTGCCTGGATTAATTCAACCTTTTATGGGCGGTAATTTGCACGGTGCAAAGTGCACAAAGGCATAGTTGCGATAAAAGCTTTGTGGTGCATTGTGCCTGTATGCATGGCCACTCCCTTCCCCTTTGTGCCATGCATAACTTATGTTGTCCCAATCACACAAACGCATTTGCCCCAGGCAATTGTCCTTTTGTGAATTGCACATCAGCACAAAAGCTGGGCAAACTCCACAGAAATGCTTTGCGCGATTTGCAAAGCTTTGTGAATCCTGATCGCCTCCACAGTTCCCTTCACCTCCTCCATTCCTCCTATGCCAATGCAGTTTTTGACTATTATTGCTACCCCTCCTCCCCTTCCCTCCCCCCTGTCCTTATTGAACATGCTGTAGCCCTCCAGGTTCAGGTCCCAGTCGTGCCCTGCGGTGGCCCAGGTCTCAGTGACCACTGCTACATCCACCTCTTCCTCAGTTAGCATCGCCTGGAGCTCAGGCATTTTATTGCCCAAGCTCCTGGCATTTAGCAGGACTACCTTCCACCCTTTCCCTACCCTTCCATTTCACCTGCTCGCGTTCCCATGGAGAGTCCGTCTTCCCCTGGTCTGCACCTTACCAGTCGGCCTTTTCCCACATTCCTCCAGCTCCCCGGGGGGGTGGAGACAGAGTCCCTCCTTTATCAGACTCCCTCGACAGCCTTTTCTCCCATCCCTCCACCTTCACAAGTTTAAACCCCACCTTTCACCAATGAACCCCTCTATTTTCAGCTTAAGGATTTCCCTCCCGTCCAAATTGAGATGGAGCCTATCTCTAGCATATAGCCCCTTATCCTCCCAGGTATCCCCCCAATCCCCCATCAGCCCATACCTTCTGGCTCCACACCACTCCCTGAGCCACTGGTTTATCTCCCCAATCTTTCTCTTGTGTTCTCCACTAGTCCTTGGCACCGGCAGGATTTCCGAGAAGGAAATCGCGCATCCTATGTCATGACAGACCCTGGCAAGCTCCCTGAACCTTGCCTGTATCTCTAGCTCACTATTTCCCTCAATGTCATTGGTACCCAGGTGGACCAGTATGTCCGGGAACCTCCACAATCCTTTGCCAGCTAATATACCTCATGCTTGGCCCTGTGCACCATTTGTCCAGGGAAGCATTTTGTTCTAACCGGGTAGGCTTCTCCTTCCCTATCCCATTTGATACCCCGATCATGGAATCACCCGACAGGAGCATTCTGGCCCCCCTTTTCCTCCATTTCCCCCTTCCATGTCCCTCATCCTTTCTACCACCCCCCCAGCCAGCTCCTTGCTCCTCCCCCTATCTGGGTGCCACCTGCCATCCCCTCCTTATTTACCCTGGCCACCCCCTCCTCTCCGATCCTTTGCCTCTCCTCCTCCCGAGTATCCTTCTGTACCTCGCTACCCCCCCATTACTGCTCATGACTGGTCCTTCCGTCCCATCTGCTAAACTGCATCACACCTTTTCGTCGACACTCTGACGACGAAACAAGGAAAAGGAGCATTACGGCGAAATTTGCAGTAATGGTCCATTTTCCTTGTTTTGCCTTCCCAGTGTTCCGTCCCTCCAGGACCAACTCCAACCTGGAGTTGGAATCGTGAGAGTCTGGGGGTGCAGGGCAGAGCCCTCCACATGGGGGTGTGGGGCACAGCCTCACAGAAAACAAGGAGTTACAGGCGGCACAATACCTGCGTCAGTATTGTGCCGTCACTGTGGGGGAGGTTGGCATTTTCACTGATGGGAAAACTTGGTGCTTCCCTGCTAAACTAGCCTTGCTCATCCTCCCTTCCTTCCCATCTCCATTCAGCCCCTCCTTGCCTGTCATGCTCCCCTGGTCTAAACCCTCAGCTACCTTTACTGTATCCTCCTTGTCCTTCTGGTCCTTCTCTTTGGCCTTTCCTCCCAACTGGTCCTTCTCCTTGCACTTTCCTCCCTCTACCCCCTCCTCCTCCTCCTGCTCTGATCCCCTGCTCCCTCCGTTTTCCCGCATTCCAAGTTTCCCCCTGTTTCTCCTGCTATCTGGCCCCCGCCTCCTGCCCCCCACTCCCTTTCCATCTCTAACCACCCCTGTCATGGCTACATCACCCCCTCATCCTCAAGCAGAAGAAGAGAATTGAAGCGGTTACTGAGTGCAAGGTCCCATCCACCTCCCCACCTTGATTCCTTCTGTCCAGCCCCAGCCATCTGCCTACTTCCCTGAGAATGTCCTCCCTTTGGCCCCCCTCTGTGAGGGTCCCCAGTTACCTGCCTGCTTCCTTGGTAGTGTCCTCCTTTTGGGACCCTTCTGCCAGGGTCCCTATGTGACCCCAGAGTACTCTCTTGCACTCCTTTCCCCTGTGCCCCCACCCCTAGTGCATGGTGCAACCCCGTGGGACAGCTCCTACTCTATTCCCCAACCATGCCCCCCGTTCCCCCAGCTGTCTCCTAATCCCCTCAACCTCCTCCCTAAGCTGTGCCAGCTGGTAGTACACTGGGCAACCACAGAACTTCCATGCCCAGTCCAGTATCTTGGCTGCTCCACACCCTGTGCACCCCACCACACTCCCAAAGATGCCGGCCCTAATAACGTGTGGTTCCATCCCCCTCCAAGTAGGTTTCCTTGGGTGAGCCACCAGGTTCCCCACCAGTCCAAGATACACCCCTACCCACTAATCAGGTCACCCACTAATCCTAGCTACAGTCCCACAGTAAACAGGTACCACTGTTACTAGGTGCAGTACAACACAGTAAACTTATAGGAAGTGAACAACTCCTAAGCTCCTCTCTCAAGCCTTTAAACCCAACCCCAGTGGCTAGAACTACATGAGCTGCACCTGAAGCCTTTTCCTCCAATTGCAGGGGCAGGTGTTCCCTATAAATGAGCCAACTCTGGGGAGGGAGGGGTGGGAGGGCGGATTAGAGCCTACACCCGACTCTTCAAGAGTGTATCAGCCCTGTGTCTGCCCCTCCAAGCTCTGCAACCAAAGAAACAGCCCCAATTAAATCCTACCAAATAGGTTTTAAATCAGAAGAAATAGGCCTCCACAAACACAGCCTGCTACACAGTGAAACATCAAACAAATGAGCCCACTTATAGCCACCAAAACAGTTTTCAAACTTCCAACAGACCCAAAAACAATACCCTGCTAGCCCCTTAGAAGTAGTAAGAAAGAAAAGAAATAACCTTCTACCAAGTAAAATCCACAAGAAACCATGTAAAAACAACAAGAAGAAGCTACTGTACTGGGACAGATCTGCTCCCTTGCCCTTCTAGTTACTTCACCTTCTAGTTACTTATTTGATATTTAAGGTTCAGGAGTTACAAAGCAGTTTTGACATCAATGAAAACAGGCAATTACAATTTAAAATGTCAATAACAATTTTTCTGAACAGCAGTACAAGCAGAAAAGATTTCCACATCGCTACCAAAGAGTCGCAATCAAAGAAATAATAATACAGACATATATCATCCCCAGATCTATGTCTAGGGTACAGGCAACAAACCCACCCACCAGTACAAACTGATGTCCGCTTGAGATCCTAGGAGCTGGAGTGACTCAAGGTTTTCCCTCTGAGAGCTCTTGCCTTGACTTGGGTTGTTGTAGATTTATACACCCTTGTAAAGGCAGGAAAATAAATGGTTCAGTATTTTGATAGCTTTCATTGTTAGACCAGTTTCTGCAGTCTCAGCTGACATTTAGGGGTTAGAAAGCTATCAGTTAGCTCAAAACATCTAATTAATAGGGGGGAAAACAATTAATTTGATGTCATGGAATTATGTCTGGGATGGCCAGGGGAATTTTTTTCTTAAATGCAAAAATATAAGTCTGTGTCTTCGAGTGGGACATGCAGTCTGGGTTTAAGCAGAAGGTGTTATGACCCACGTGGACATCTAGCAGTTTTGTGGGTAGCTGTTTGTAAAAATATACAAGACTAACCTTCAGTTGATCTTTTCATGGTCAGGCTTGACAGTTAAAAATATACTGCCTTGTGGTCACCAGAGGAAAACATTTAACAGCTGACAGTTCACACGTTAGTAGCTGCATTGCTCAAGAGTCAAGTGCCGAAGGTTTGAACTTGGCTATGATTCAAAACTGAAACGAGTTTAAAAGTTCATCCTTAACAATTTGTCTTGTTTAAAATTAAATAAAGTAAAAATATACTGCCTAAGGTTTGAACTTGGCTATGATTAATATCAAGCACACACTGAAATTCATAAGTAATTATAGAAAGCATATGCACAAGTAGTGAGCTTGGCTATAATTAATATTAAGCACACACTAAAATTCACAAGTGAGTACTAATTGTAAATTAATAAAGCAGGGACCCAAGTTTTGAGCTCGACCATCTTTGTATGCTTGAAAGCTATCAGGTAGAATTCATTCATGGTCTCCAGCTGTGGTTCCAGGAGGAATGTTTGCAGCAATCCACCTGGACGCCATAAGTACAAGTTCTGGGTTTATCTCCTCATTGATTGGTGGTAATGGAGCAATGTAATGTAATGTAGCAATGTAGCAATGGAGCAATGTAGTAATGGGGTAGAAATCAATGGAACTAGCCTACCCAGTGACAAGGCAGGCAAAGCCAGTGGAGCAGGCAAAGCTGGTCAAGGTAACGGAGCAGGCAGAGCCAGTGGGGCAAGCAAAGCCAGTCCAGGTGATGGGACAGGCAGAGCCAGTGGGGCAGGCAAAGCCAGTCCAGGTGATGGGACAGGCAGAGCCAGTGGGGCAGGCAAAGCCAGTCCAGGTGATGGGACAGGCAGAGCCAGTGGGGCAGGCAAAGCCAGTCCAGGTGATAGAGCAGGCAGAGTCAGTGGGGCAGGCAAAGCCAGTCCAGGTGATGGGACAGGCAGAGTCAGTGGGGCAGGCAAAGCCAGTCCAGGTGATGGGGCAGGCAGAGTCAGTGGGGCAGACAAAGCCAGTCCAGGTGATGGGGCAGGCAGAGTCAGTGGGGCAGACAAAGCCAGTCCAGGTGATAGGGCAGGTAAGCCCAGTGAGGGCTGTATAGGATTGCAAGCAGGGCAGTTTGGAACCAATCAACTGTGACAAACCCAGGCCAAGCAGTTTCTTAAGTAGGAGCTTATGGTTAACCAGATCAAAGGCTTTCATTAGGCTGATAGCTCCAATGAGGTCACCATTGTCAAGGGCCTCATTAACATAGCCGGTGTATTCCAACAGTACTGTGTTGGTGCTGTGGAGCTTCCAGAGGTCATGCTGCTGTGCACACTGGAAACTGTATTGTCTGAGGTATGGGACAAGTGGGTCAGAGACTATTCTTTATTCTCTCAAGGGTGTTGGATGGGGGGGGGGAATAGAAATGGGTCTGTAATTGGCAAGGCTACTGCAGTCTGAAAACTGGTGTAACCACTGCAGATTTCCACTTCTCAGGGAACCACCAGTAGCACAGAGTAGTTAAAAATTCTACAGATGGAGTGGGAAAGTTCCTCTGCCACCAGGGCAAGAAGTTTCATATCAACCAAATCACTCCCACACCTAGTTCTGCCAAGTACCCTACTGATGTTATAATGTTACACTGCTGAACTATACTGATTACTCATAAAAACCTTTCTAACTATTATATCCTGAATTATCCCTTATATATATATATATATATATATATATATATTATATATATATATATATATATTATGGTAACACGTAGTTCTACTATAGTTAGGGTTGAGGAGCCATTTACATGTTAAACCCAAAATTTTGCACCTTAATAACTTTGCAACCGTTTGACAGATTTGCCTGAAATTTGGAATACACTATCAAGACCCATATGCCTTGGGATCTGCCAAGTTTTGTACCAGCCGGATGCACAGCTGTGGAGTTATTAAAGCGTAATCTGCCCACGTGCGTTCACCTTTTTTCTGGAATTATACTGATCGTGGCCTACAGGTCACATACGGTTTATAAAGACCAGCCCGAAATCTTCAGGGAACATGCGTCAGGGTCTCTGATGTGCCTCAAGATTTCGTGAAAAATATTAAATGGTTCAAAAGTTATTCAAAACAGTTTCCCATTACAAGTCAATGGGAAAAGTTTACAAAAGTTCGACAGTGTCGCAAATGCATTTTTACTTTCGCAAATGGCCCTCTTACTTTCGCAAATCTGCCATTTTGTTTTCAGTTAGTGATCAGAAAAATGCTTGGCATTTAAAATTGAGACCCTCTAGCAACCTAGTTCTTTTTGTATTCACCTAGTCGGAGCCTGAGGATGCTAGCTATATCTTTATTTTGGGGTAAAACACCCCAGAAATATGTTTTTAAAATTTCTGGAAAAAGTACTTTCACAAAGTACTTTCGTGCTCATGAAAGTGTAGCAAATTTTTGCGAAAGCTTTCGCAAATTACAACGGTACTTTTCTAGGCTGTGGGGAAATGACAGCAATTCTTTGGCACCACGCTGCAAAAGAATGGTTTGCAGTTTTGGGCTGAAATTTGGAGGGAACGCAGCCGACATCTCACAGATGTGCCTTTCAGTGTTGTGTTGAAAAAATATTACATGGTGGCAAAGTTATGGCACTCCAAATTTGATGCTTTTTCCCATAGGATAACATTACGGCAGCCAACGCATTGCAGCAATCGTTTGGCGCCCTGCTGCAAAATAATGGTTTGGTCTTTTGGGCTGAAATTTGCAGGGGATACAGTCAACATCCCACAGATGTGCCTTTTCAGTGGTTTGGTGAAAAATATTACAGGGAGGCAAGGTTATGGCACTCGAACTTCTTTTTTCCCATAGGATAACATTACAGCGTTCAGTGCGTCTATGAGGGCCCGTTATCCTCAGCTTGTCCGAGATAACGGGTTTTCAAAAAATTCTTCTAGCCAGGAAAGTGATAATACATACGACTTTTAAATTTTTTCTATGTCGTACGGTTACTGAGATATGAGCAATTTACTATTCCAACTCCAATTTTTGTGTTCCGAGAGTCATTATTTTGCATACATTCTTTCTACTCACTGTCTTTCTCTATACAGCTTTTGGGGAAAACCAGCCTGTGTGCTTACGTTACTGTTACCATTACCGTTTCTGCTTGTGGTTCCGTACCCGTTTCACTTACCGTTCACGTTTACGCCACCATGTGCGTTACCCTTTGCATTTTCATTTGCAGTTGCGTTTCTGTTGTTTTTAACATTTCTGTCTACAGTACTGTTTCTCTTTCTGTTTCGCTTTGTGTCACCATGCGCATTACGATTTGCATTTGCGGGCACAATGTTACTATGTGACAAGACATCACGTGGCGGGGCCCCTCCCGCCGCCGCATTACATTCACTATTTCTCATTATCATTCTCAAAAAGAAGGAAAATTAGAGGCAAAAAAATCCATTTAATGTATCAGTTAGGGTTGTTCCACAGCGACAAAAGCTAGGAAATTCGATGTTAGGGTTGAAACCCCCTTTGCACCCTTCCAGCCCACCCCCCAAACTGGAATCAGGGTGCGCATTGGGGTCATCAGTCCTAATTGTCACCCCATTCTCCTGTTCCTCAGCTTCTTTCCACATGTGATGGGGTGACAGTTAGGGCTGATGACCCCAATGCGCATCCCGATTCCAGTTTGGGGGTGGGCTGGAGGGGTGCAAAGGGGGTTTCAACCCTAACATCGAATTTCCTCACTTTTGTCGCTGTGGAACAACCCTAACTGATGCATTAAACGGAGTTTTTTCTCTATAATATATATATATATATATATATATATATATATATAACCTTACTGAAGCCTTTGACCTGGTCAGCCTTGTGCACTTTTTTCTCTGCTGTCTTCAATTTTTGTATTTCTGAACATTGTAATAGTATTGTTAACTGTAATGTACTCTCCTGGGTCATGCCTGAAAATAGGCAAATTTTGTCTAAAGCACTTACCTGGTAAACAAAACCTAAATAAAAAATTAAAAAAAATCCCGAACTGCATCTTTTTTGTCACCGAAATGTGAGAAATTCCATATCCAGAAATCACTGGCCCTATAAATCAGTGTCACTTACATGATAACTAACATACTAAAATTCCAGCAGAATAGGCCTAACGGTCTTTTGTGTCTGCTCGTTTGGTCAGCCCCCACCCTGGGAGCTGACCTTGCATCCACCCTCGCCCTCTCTGGCTTCTCCCTTCCCAGTCCCGGATATTCTCGCTGCACTGGACTTTGCTTCCAGAACCCTTCCCCTGTACCTGTCCCACCCCTCTTGAACCCTCCACCAACTCTGCCTCACACAGCCCCTAGGCAGCACATTCCATGGCTCCATCACCCTCTCAGTGAAGTAGCACCCTCCTTTCTCCCTGAATCTCCTCCTCCAGCTTCCACCCATGCCTCTAGTTGCCCCCTTCCTTCAGAACACCCTGACTGCTCCTCCCCTATTTACCCCCTTTATGTACCTGAAGATCTCTATCATGTCCCCCCGCTCCCTTCTCTCTTCCAATGTGTACATATTTAGCTCTTCGAGCCTCTCCTCATAGGTCCTGTCCCCCAAGCCCCAAATCATTTTGGTTGCCCTCCTCTGGACCCTCTCCAGGAGTTCAGTGTCCCTCTTTAAGTGTGGCCTCCAAAACTACACGCAGTACTTGAGGTGCGGCCTCACCAAGCAGTTATACAGAGGGAGTATCACTTCCCTCCTTCTGGAGGTGATTCCCTAGCGATGCATCCCAGCATCCTGTTGGCCTTGGCTGCTGCCCTCCTGCATGTCTCCGAGTTGTTCATCTTGACATCTACCACCACTCCCAGGTACCTCTCAGCCATCAAGACTTGTAGCATTCCCCCCCAGGGTATACACTTGGCCTGGGTTTCTGGCTCCCAGGTGCAGTACCTTGCATTTCCCTGCATTGAACCTCAGCTTCCACTTTCTAGACCACCTTTCCAGATCCTCCAGGTCCCCCTGCAGGGCCACTCTCCCCTCCTCCCCATCCACCACCACCCCCAGTTTTGAGTGATCTGCAAAGAGACTCATCTCACTCCTGATACCCTTCCTTATGTCAGAGACACAGGCGTTGAACAGGAGAAGCCCAAGGACTGATCCCTGAGGGACCCCACTAATGACCCTCATTAGGGATGAGACTATCCTGCCAACCACGACCCTCTGGGTCCGGTCCTGGAGCCAATTGCCTATCCATCTGATCATCTGGTTCCCCACCCCCATTTCTCCCAGCTTATCCAACAGGGCCCCGGGAGGAACAGAGTCAAACGCCTTGCTGAATTCAAGAAAGAGGACATCCACTGGTCTACCCAGGTCCAAGGCACTCATCACCCAGTCATAGAACTCCACAAGGTTTGTCTGACACCATTTCCCCAGGATGAATCCATGCTGTCTATTGTCCAGGCACCCCGACTTTTCCAGATCTCCCTAGCCTCTCCTTGACAATGCCCTCCATCACCTTGCCCACCACCGATGTCAGGCTGATGGACCTATAGTTCCCTGCCACCTTCCTTGATCCCCCCCCTTGTGGATAAGCACTATATGCACCACCTTCCAGTCCTGGGGCACCCACCCTGTCCTCAGAGAGACGCTGTAGAGCTCCGCCAGGGGTTTCGCCAGGACATCTGCCAGTTCCTTCAGCACTCTGGGATGTAATTTATCTAGCCCCGGTGCTTTCTCTGTCTTAAGGGGATAATTATCATTATAAAATGGATAGAAAAATTGCTGAAAGGTGGTGGGCCAGTTCCACCCATGATGTTATCCCAGCACAACTTCACACTTAAAACTCGTGCCCACAAAACAGCTTACTTTTGACTGTGAACATATTAAGGATCCATTTTATAATCACAATGAGGCATTTTAGGGTGTGTGTTATCCAGATAATGTCACTTTTCAGTGGCTGAAGGCACTCTGCCTGTGGCCTCGTCCCTCAGTGGATTCGAGGAATGGCCCTATTCTATCACAATATGCACCTCGGAGTGTTTTATTACTTTAATGTCAAGCCATCATATGTACAAGGAAATGAGGGAGCCAAGACTGGGGGAACACTACTGTTGTGCTGTAATATAACTGCAGTAATAGACAGCATGGTAATAGTCAGCATTTAACAGTATATACTGTATTTAACAATATTTTCTGTTCACACATTTGTACATTGTGGACCTGTTTTCTAGGTTCTTCCTTGAGGCATACCAGTATGCATTAGTCATGGTCTTCGCCGCTGAGGAAATTAACAAAAGCCCTTATATATTGCCAAATATCACTCTGGGAGTCAAGATTCATGATTCTTGCTATTCTGAGGCGAAAGCAGTAGAAGGAACTTTGTGGCTTTTATCCAGCAGTGGAAAGCCAGTTCCCAATTACAGCTGTAACTGGCAACGGCAGGTGGTTGGCATCATTGGTGATCAAGCATCTTCTACGTCCCTCCCGATTGCCAGAATTCTGGGACTGTATAGGTACCCACAGGTATGAGATACTGTTCTTTAAATAGTACTGTTAGTGAAACGTACCACTCAGGGAAGTATGACCAAAGCAGGTTCAGTGCTTTTGAAATGTTTAAACAGTATTTCAATTAGAGCTGCTTGGAATCTGTGGAATGGGACTGCATTCATTGGATTTCAAGTGTTTTTTTGGTTTTTTTTTCATTTGAAATTTTGGTATTCAAGCCTAAAAATCTAAATTCCAAAAAAACCTTGTAAGATGTGAAATCAGAACCCGATTCCAACTCCACATCTGGATGTTTTTAAAACCACTTCCCACCCAGCACAGTGTTTTCAGGTGCCCTTAGCGGACTAGGTAAATGCCTCCCCACCCTTGCCTCCCTCCCTCCCCTTACCGTTAATCACTGCTGCTGCTGGAATCCTTTGGCTATTGTTGTCTCTGGTGGGAGGGTCAGTCTACTGTAGGTGGAAGTGGCTAGGGTCCGGTCCAATGGCGACTGCAAGAATTATCCAGGATGTTAGTTTAGGGTTAATAAAGTTTGTCTAACTCCAAAACAAAAATGATCCCCCTCTGTACCAAACATAAAACCATATCCCCTGTAACACGGACTGCCAGCACCACTAGTGTGACTCCCCCAGGCCTTGCTCCAGATGGACAAAGTCCTTCGAGACAGTCCACTCCTCCTGTGCTCCATTAGTAGCCCACCACAGGTAGTGCCTTGAGAGAGAGAGAGTACTCCAACACAACTCCTCAATCTTGCAGCTGGCCGGACACATCTCTCTCCAAAACTAAGCACACATTAGCACCACTGTGGTCCTTCCAACTCCAGTCCATTACCGTCTACCCATTCTAGAAGCCCCTGGTTCTTCTTGATTGACCTGGTTGGTGGACCGCCTAAAGGACATGCTGGGAGCAGGAAGTAGCATATGCTTATGGAAATTCAGCTTCACAGCCCCCTGAAATTGGCCTGCCCCAAAGGAGTTGGTACAGTTCCGTCCTTTGAGAGGAGTTACCTCAGAAGGCCTAATGACGGTGCTGGACATCTCGGGATTTCCAAAGGATAGTACTGATCCAGGGCCTCTTGAATTACCCTGCAATATGGCTATTACTGAGGCCTTGGATATCATTGCTCCTAATCGTGTTCGCCCCCTTACTCTTCACCCGGGTGCTCCCTGGTTTAACGGGGAAATCCGTGAGTTGAAGAGGCAAGGGTGAAGGTTGGAAAGACACTGGCAGAAAATTCGCCTGGAGGTGGATAAATTTAGATTGATGGATCATTATAAGACCTATCAATCAGCAATTTCCCGTAAGAAGGTAGAGTTCCTGTCCAGGGAAATTGCTACGGTGAAGAACAGGCCAACCCAGCTCTTTTGGACTGTGGACAGACTGTGCAATCCAGCCTGTCTTCACTCTGGTTGAGTGTTGTCACAAGTGCAGTGTGAGGAGTTTGCGCAGTTCTTCACTGATAAGGTGTCCACCATCAGGGATGAGATCAACCAGTGCCTTCCCATTGGACCTTGCATTGATCAATCAGGTGGTACTAATGCCCGACTGACCTGGTTCACCTTTAGTCAACCGGTAGTCGTGGATATAGTGAGGATCATCCAGACTTTGCGGCCAACCCATTGTAGTTTTGATCTGGGCCCTATGCGCCTACTAGTGGTGTGTGGAGAAGTTATAGGCCCAGTCCTCACTGGGATAGTGGGGGCTTCACTGGAGAGAGGAATCTTTCCAGATCCCTTAAAGGAGGCAGTAGCATGCCTCCTTTTGAAAAAACCCTCCCTTGACCCTGACTAACTAGCTAACTACAGACTGATCTTGAACTTGCCCTTTATCAGGAAAATTATTAAGAAGGTGGTCGCTCTGCAGCTGGAAGACCATTTAGCCAACCACAATATCTATGACCCTCTCCAGTCTGGCTTCAGAAAAAGGCTTAGCACTGAAACAGCCCTGGTATGGGTATTTAATGACCTTCTGATGGCGAGAAATCAGAGAACCCATTCCATCTTGGTTCTCCTTGATCTCTGAGTAGCATTTGACACCGTGGATCATGTGGTACTGCTCGAGCGCCTATGGTTCTTCTGTGGACTGAGAGTGGCAGTCCTCAGTTGGTTTCGAACTTTCCTCGAGGGTAGATCCTAGAGAGTGGTGTTGGGGATTTATTCCTGGGCCCCTCATGGGCTACCCTGCAGGGTTCCACAGGGCTCGGTGCTGTCCCCCATGTTATTTGCGGTGTACATGCTTCCATTAGGGGACATTATAAGATGGTATGGGTTGAGTTTTCATTGCTATGCTGATGACTCTCAACTGTACATGTCTTTTGTGCCTGAACAGGAGTTAAATTCTGCTACGATATTTAATAACTGCCTGCTGGAGATTCAGAACTGGATGAGTGCCAGTTGGCTTCGGTTGAACTCAGGAAATACATAAGTATTGGTGGTGGACCCTGGTTATAGGATGACAGGGGCATGTGCGGGAAAACTCTCAGGATTAAATCTTGGTGGGATCCCGCTTATTGCCTTGGGCCAGGTGCGTAACCTGGGTGTGGTATTTGATGAAGGTTTGACCCTGAGGGCACAGGTTTCGGCTGTAGTCAAATCTTCCTATTACCATCTAAGGAACATAGCCCGGGTGAAGCACCTAGTCCCACCCGAAGATCTTCCTACCTTGGTCCATGCCTTTGTCAGCAGTCGTTTTGATTACTGCAATGCCCTTTACCTAGGGCTACCAGGGGTAGATATACACCGCTTGCAGCTAGTGTAGAACGTGATGGCTAGGTTGTTGACTGGAACCTCTAGATCCAGTCACATAACACCTGTGCTGCATGAACTGCACTGGCTGCCAATACAGTGGAGGATTACCTTCAAGGTTGAGTTGCTGATCTATAAAGCCCTACATGAGCAGGGACCCCACTACCTGAAAGAACTCTTACGCCCTTACTGTCCCACCCATTCACTCCGATCCTCTGGTGAGGGATTGCTAGAGATTCCCAGGGTATCCCTAAAAACATCAGGAGGAAGATCTTTTGCCTTTATGGCATCTACCCTGTGGAATTCTCTACCTTGCCAGATACGAGAGAGCCTGACCGTGGAAGGTTTTAAAAAGTTATTGAAGACCTACTTGTTTAACCAGGCATTTTCAGAAACTATTAAGTGTATACTGATATGTTTTATTTGTTTTTAAATTGTAATATTATGAGTTTCTCTTTTTAATGTGTATTGTAAAGGTGCCCTGAGCATAGGAAGGGCGCCTTATACAAATAAAGCTTTGATTGATTGATTGGAAGGCATATGGTGTTTGCTAACCACAGGTTGGCCACATCCCAGGTCAATCTGGGAGAACTGGGGACTTCTGGGATGGGTAGGAGGAATGAACCAAGGTCAGACAGATCACAGTGGTGCAAGTGCATGCTTAGTTTTGAAGAAAGATAAGTTCAGCCGGTAGCCCATTAATGTGCCGACTGATTATTGCCTCCGTAATGTTGCCGAGGAATTTATGTTGCATGCCTCTCCTGCGACCTTGATTTCTTGCCATCCTGCAATCTTGCCATTGTGGTGATCCTACAACTTGCCACTGGGGTATGATCTGGTGTTTGTTATATAAGTAACTGGAGGGTGTGGGGGGGCCCCCCTGCATGGGGGGGTGTGGGGGGGCATAGTTGCCTGTGATGGATGTCGCTCCTACTGTCAGGCGGCAGATAGTCAGAGCATGGTGACTGGTGTCAGCAGATTGCTGGTGCTGTACAGCTATGCTTGCAACTTCATTGCTGCTAAGGCATGGGTGAACCTGTTTAACCAGACACAAGACTGGGGAGTCAGGTCAGGGTCCCTTGTCTTCCAGGGTACTATGTGGGGGAGCTACTAATGGATCACAGGAGGAATGGACTGGTTTGGTGGACTTTTCCCATATGGATTGGGGCTAAGACAGAAATGCACTAGGCTGTCTGGAGGACCAGCTTATGGGGGAAGAGTGCTTGGATGTTTGCTGCGGAAGGAGTTGTTTTCATTTTGGTCAGGCAAACTTTACTAATCCTAAACTAGAGTCCTGGACAATTTGTGCAGTTGCTGGCAGACCAGACTGTAGCCATCTCCGCTTACATCGGCCTGAACCCCCCACCAGCCATGATGACAGCAGGGGGCACCAGCAACAGCAGCGGTTTAAGGTAAGGGGAGGGAGGCAATGGAGGAGGAGTGGGTGACTTTTTTCCTGGCCCACTAAGGGCAACTAAAACCCTGTACTGGGTGGAGGAAGGGTTAGTGATCTTTGCTGCGGAGTTGGATGCTTAATAAGAAATTCCAATTTCATCTCCATTTCTGCAACTATGACTTGTATGTGAAACAGAGTCGGACTTAATATTGGAATTTCCGAGATTCTGACTTGGTACCTATAGAATGGATTCCGGAGAAGCCAAGTAGCTCTAATTTCAATGTTATTTATTTATAGTACTGAATGAGAGAGTTGCTTTATTTCTATGTATCTTCACACAATCCTACATTCTATCTGTAACCTCTAGGTGACGCGATCCTATGAGTTACTACCCCTGCCTGTATGGCTATGCACAAGTCGAGGAGCCTGAGTTCTGTGAACGGTACCTCCATCCAGAGGAATGGTATTGAGGTATCTTAGCTGCTTTGGTATAGCCCTCCGGGATGCTATAACCACCCACCAACCCTTCTAGTGGCCTGAACAGTAAAACCATAGAACATTCACATTCACTGAATAACAGTATTAATATGCTCACACCTCTTGCACTTACCATCAGGGCTGGATCTGCTGCAACTGCCCCGGAGACCCCCTGGAAAATAAGGTCAGTAATGCAACAATGCAATATTACCCCTGTAACCCAACTAATAAAATGCACACAAGCCAGGCTAAACGAATAAGCAAACAATCAGATTTATTTGGGGAAGTGAACAAGGGAGGGGTGTGAATCTAGCAGAATGATTAGAGATCTGTTAAGAATCAGGATTGTTCAGCATGCACTGTAAGTCCCTATCACACAGTTCACCAACCCTGGGTACCCAGTATGTCATACAGGCTAGCCTGCAGCATTGCCTGGGGTGGCTGACATTGCAGCTATTGTTGGGGCCCTTGAAAAGAAAACAGTTAACATGCACACAACCCAAATATTTGTAATCCTGAGCTGGAGGGCTCAGTTCTTTGCAATAACCCAAGATAAGAAACAATCAGATGGTACACAATAATTGCAGCAGATGTTGCAGGGAGCTACCCTGAAGTTACCCACGCTACCCAGACCAGGATGCAGGACAAGCGAGATGAATACCTCGTGGTGTTGATCTGGAAAGTCTGGGAAGCAGGGCCTACATGACTCACCTCCTGTTGGTCACTACCTGTTTGATGGTGTTGAGCAGGAGGCCGAATCCCCAAGCGGGTCTTTTGCCGAGGTGGTCTCTGAATTGGGGGTAGTGGCCTAGGCTGAGATGGCAGGGCCCAGGCAGTAAGAATAATTTGGATAAAGTCCATGATTGCCTGCTGGTGAAGCCTCCAGCTGGCGTAACAGATTTTGCTGTGGGGAACCAAATCGTGACCCACGAAACACATTAAGCACATTTAAATCAATAATTTCACTGAGTAACAGTTCGGATAAAGTCCGATCGCAAAGTAGCTTCACTTCACAAACCTTTTACTCCAAGGCTATTTTCTCTCATTCAGGCAGGCCAATCGCTTCTGAAGCAAGTCTTCGGTCCCACTTGCAAGTAGCAATAAATCACATTTCTCTTGTTTGCTGCTGGTCCCAACCTGCAATCGGAGGGGTCCGATTTCTGCACAAGGCATGATCTTAGGCTGGAGACGTGGCAGGCAGGCCAGCTGAGCCTTGCCGCTGATTTTCCTATGCTGATACCAGGAGCAGCTGCTCGACAGCTCGAGCTGTTCACTCTTTTCACTCCAACTCTTGACTGACTCTGCTTCAGGCAGTTCTGGGTATATCCTCTGAGATCCAAAGGGTTCGGTTAGCTGAGGGAACTGTCTGTCATAGCCAGGGCTCCTCCTCCAGGTCCATTTAGGCACCAAACCCTTAAAACTACAAATACAACAGAATTTCCTTCCCACGAGACCTCTGGGGACAGTCTCCATTTTAGGTCCCCAAAGGTTTGATTGGTCCAACACTGGAAGTCCAGAACCAGAATGGTGGTTCCTTTTCAAAACTGAAGCTGCAAATGAAAGCAAGTTAGACAAACTCCTCTATCATTATTATTGTAACAGACAAACAGGTAATAATCACTTTTCCTAACAGGGCCCCCTCTGCCCAAATAGCGACTGCAGAAGGGAGTAGAACAACAGACTGCCTCGCTGGTCGTGAGCCTTAAATTACTGGGACGCAGCCCAGACTAATTTCTTGACACAGCATAGGTACTCTCTTAAAGAGACAGGCACGGAGACTCGGTAGAGCACTCTCATGCAGACAGATATAACTATTGCAAAACAGGACACCATCCTGACAGTGGGCACTTGGGAGCCCAGGAAGACACTATAGTAAACCTCAATTTGTAGGTGGGTTACACATCTCTTAACATTTCATTGTAGAAGTAGAAAAGTAGGACTTGTACGTGACATTTGATACCTTGTATTACATATTTGAAAATGACATGATTAAGACTGGAGGATCGTAGACATTTGCATCTGTTGACATTCAAGTACAAATGCCTCATTGTACTGGGCTGGTGCCTTCAGGTGCTTGCTAAGGATTCTCCCTTGGTCCTTTCCTCCATATTTTTGTGCATTCTGACATCTCCTATCCAGTACTCTGTTTTGGGGTGCTTTTTGTTATTATGCATAACCTTGCATTTTTTTGCATTGAATGTGAGCTGCCAGGCCTTGGATAATTTTTCCAGCCTCTGCAATTCCTTCTCATTACCCTAATCCTGTCCACCATGTCTACCCTTACACATAACTGTGCGCCCTTGACAAATACACCAATAGTTCGCTGCACACATAGAAACATAGACTTTGATGGCAGATAAGGACTACTTGGCCCACCCAGTCTGCCCTTTTATTCCTTACCTACATTGCTACCGCAGACCGTACTTGATCTACTGCTCTTTCTCCCTTCCCCTTTCTTTCCACTATGATTCCCTTGTGCCTATCCCATA
This sequence comes from Neoceratodus forsteri, assembly GCA_016271365.2. Classification (NCBI taxonomy): domain Eukaryota; kingdom Metazoa; phylum Chordata; order Ceratodontiformes; family Ceratodontidae; genus Neoceratodus; species Neoceratodus forsteri. The sequence continues at coordinate 163,643,694 of JADMNL010000032.1, forward strand.
CATTCTTGAACCCCATCACTGTCTTCACCTCCACCACCTTTACTGGAAGATTGTTCCAGGAATCCACAGCTCTTTCTGTGAAGAAGTACTTCCTAACATTTCTCTTGAATCCCACCCCCCTCCAGCTTCATAGCATGCCCCCTTGTTCTTGGGCACCTTTTCTTCTGAAAAATGCTTCCTACCTGTACCTTGTTTACTCCTGTGATGTATTTAATGGTCTCTATCATATCCCCACTCTCCCTCCTCTCTTCCAGGGTGTACATATTGAGGTCCTTTAGTCTTTCCTCATACGGCTTTTGATGCAGGCCCTGCACCGTTTTAGTTGCCCTCCTCTGGAAAACCTCCACTCTGTCTATGTCTTTCTGGGGATGTGGTCTCCAGAACTGCATACAGTACTCTGGGTGGGATCTTACCAGAGATCTATACAGAGACAACACCATTTCCCTCTTTTGCTAGTGATACTCCTCCCTATGCACCCCAGCATCCCACTAGCTCTCTAACATACTAACATACTAGATGCCAACAGAGTAGGCCTGTTGGTCTATCAAGTCTGCTCGTGCTTCAGCTGCCGGATTGGGTACCGTAGCCCTCTATCTGTCTCCTTCCACTGTTACTCCATCCCCCAGTGCTGCCCCCCCCCGCCCGGGAAAACCAGCCTCTGCTTCACCCCTTGCTTATACCTGTCCCACCCTCTTTTGAATCCCTCCACCGTAGCTGCCTGTACCAGCTCCCTGGGCAGCGCATTCCACAGTTCCAACACTCTCTCAGTGAAGTACATGCTCCTTTCCCCCCTAATCCTACCACCCTCAATCTTCCAACTGTTTCCTCTGGTAATTGCACCCTCCTTCAGTTGAAAGATCCTATCTCGGCTTACCTTATTTACTCCCCTGAGGTACTCTGAAGACCTCAATCATGTCCCCTGGTCCCTCCTCTCCTCCAGCGAGAACAGGTTGAGCTCCCCTAGTTGTTCCTCATATGTCATATCCCCCAGGCCCCCAGATCATTTTGGTTGTTCTCCTCTGAACCCTCTCAGGAGTTGGATGTCCCTCCTTAGGTGCAGCCTCCAGAACTGTACACAGTACTCAAGATGTGGTCTAACCAGGCTGTTGTACAGTGGCAAAGTCACCTCCCTGTTCCTTTAGATAATTCCCCATGCAATGCATCTCAGCATCCTATTTGTCCTGACTGCAGCCCTCCTGCACTGCTCTGAATTATTCATGTTAACATCTACCAAGACTCCTAGGTCTCTTTCCCCTGCCATGGCTTGCAACTCATTCCTCCCCCCCCAGGGTGTACACATAGTTGGGGTTTTCCCACCCTAGGTGTAGTACCTTGCACTTGGAGGAGTTAAATTTCGATTTTCTAGTGCACGACTAACTATCCAAAGTATCCAGGTCCTCTTGCAGGGCCAATCTCCTCTCTTCCCCCTCCACCACCACCCCCAGCTTAGAGTCGTCCACAAAGAGGCTCATTTCACACCCGATACCTTCCCTGATATCGGAGATGTAGGCGTTAAACAGGAGTGGCCCCAGGACCAATCCCTGTGGGACCCCACCTATGACCTCCCTAGGAGATGAAACCTCCCCTATGACCACTAACCGCTGAGTTCAACCTGAAAGCCAATTTCCAATCCACCTAACCGTCAATGGGCCTACCCCCATCCCCCCAGCTTCTCCCTAAGGCCAATGTGAGGGACTGAATCAAATGCCTTGCTGAAGTCCAGGAACAGTACATCTACTGGCCTCCCCCTGTCGAGTACTGATGTCACCCACTCATAGAACTCTACAAGGTTTGTTTGACATGATCTACCTGGCATAAACCCATGCTGCCGGTCATCCAGGTAACCCATCTCCTCCAATAAACCTCCCAGCCTTTCCTTAAGTATGCTCTCCATTACCTTCCCCACCACCGACATCAAACGGACAGGTCTATAGTTTGCTGGCTCTTCTCTTGATCCCCCTTTATGGATGGGCACAACATGCACCTGCTTCCAATCCCTTGGCACCCTCCCTGTCTGGAGCAACAAGTTAAAGATCCTCCAATGGCACAGCCAAAACATCCGCCAACTCCCTCAGTACTCTGGGATGAACAGCATCAGGCCCCAGAGATTTATCCTTTTATAGGGACTGGAGGGCTTCCCACACCCGACCGACAGGAATATCAGCATCTGTTCCCCCCATTCAGTAGAACCAACCTGATATCTCACCCCTGGCCTACCTCCCCCAGTGGCTTGTTCTTCAGCAGGTACCCCAATAGTCAGGTCTGCTGCACCTTCTGTGTCCTTCAGCCCCTTTTTTGGAAGTTCTCTCAACTGCCTTATTGCACTGCCTGGCCAACTTTAGGTCATGCAATATGATTACCCCCCAGGTATCTTTCCTGCTTGGTGGTCTTCAATACCACTCCACTCATTTTGTACCCAGCCCCTGGGTTTCTGTGCCCCAAGTGCATTATTTTGCACTTTTTCACATTGAAATCCAGCTGCCATACCCTTGACCACTCCTCTAGATTTCTCAGGTCTCTGCTCATCCTTTTCACTCCTCCTGGAGTGTCCGCCTATTGCATACTCTGGTGTCATCCATGAAGAGGCAGACCTTCCCTTCCAGCTCCTCTGCAGTGTCAGTTATAAAGACATTAAAGCGAACCAGTCCAGCATTGATCCCTGAGGCACCCCATGGGTCACTCTTCCTTCCTCGGAGTGAACTCCATTTACCACCACCCTCTGTCACCTATCCCCCAACCAATTTCTTACCCAGTTTACCACTTTTGGACCCACTCCTAAGCTACCCAACTTGCTTACTAGTCTCCTATATGGAACAGTGTTTAAAGCCTTACTGAAATTTAAGTAGGCCATGTCTGCCGCTCAACCCTGATCTTAATCCTTTGTCAACCAGTCAAAGAAATCTATCAGATTTGTTTGACATGACTTCCCCCCTGTGAAACCATGCTGCCTCAGGTCTTGTAACCCACTGGATTCAAAATATTCCACAATCCTTTCCTTCAGCAGTGATTACATTAATTTTCCCACCACCGATGTCAGGCTGACTGGCCAATCAATCAATCAATCAATCAGTCAATCTTCATTTTACCAGGTGAAGCACCATTGAGCGAGAACATTTGCAAGGTGGACCTGAACAAATGCACATACAAGTAAACAATATACAAGGGAAAAAGATGGGTGTACAATCAAGGAATACAATGTGGAAGAGGACATAAAACATAGTACAGTATTAGGCAAGGTCTACACAGGCAAATATGCAAGGACTATAATTGCCAGCCTCCTCCCTGCTACCACTTTGATGTGGTGGGACTACATTTTCCCTCCTCTAGTCCTCTGGAACCACTCCTGTTTCCAATTAGCTGTTAAACAGGACTGTCAGAGGTGCATCTAATATTTCCCTGAGCTCCCTCAATACCCTTGGATGCACCCTATCTGGCCCCATTGCTTTATTCACCTTCAGATTAGTGAGTCCCTTCAGGACTCTCTCCTCCAAAAAAGGACCAGTGCCCACCTCCTTCCCACTAAAGCTTTTGTTACTTTTTCTGATGCCCCTCCACTTCTCCTTCTGTGAACACTGAACAAAAGTATTTGTTTGGAATGTTTACTTTCTCCTGGTCTCCCTCTGCACAATTCCCCCTTCCCTTTTTAATCTTACAATCCCACCACTGCTCTTCCACTTTTTACTTATATACCTAAAATGTCTTGTCTCCTTTTGTTACCTCCTGGGCTATTCTCTCATCAGTTCGTGCCTTTGAACTCCTTACTGTTTTCCCAGCTTCCCTCTGTTTCCCCTGATACACCTCCCTATCCTTCTCCCACTGTGTCTCCTTATACCTTCTAAATGCTATCCTTTTTATGTTGGAAGTGCTTGCACACCCAATCTTTTGTGGAAAGGATAGGGGATTCTGGATGAATACTGCTGAACCCATTGCAATTCACAAAAGCAAGGGTTCAGTAGTTCACCAATGACCATGGGCAGTGGTCCTGATGTTACTCTGCTTGGTGGGCTGAAACTTGTGTACTTCAAAGACTAAAGCCGCTCCAGTCAGAGGGGCTTCGTTCTTTGATTTGCATGAAGCCATCAGCAAACAGCTGAGCGTCTTTCAAAGGAGCCTGTTAGTCTTTAGTCTTGTTGAAAATAAAACAAAAAACATGTCCTTCATGTCTGTTTCTGCCCCCATCTAGCCCACCCTCTCAGCACCCACCCCCAAACATAACATTGACACTGGTGGTGTCCAGTTCCCTCAGTATCGGCACCTCATAGTTTTTTTTTTATTTTATTTATATATTGCCTGTAAGAAAGAAAACTGTCCCTTGATGTCTGTAGCTGGCACCCCTTTAACTGCCCCAATCTGATCCACCCTCTGAGCACCTCAACAAGATAAACTGACACTTGGGGTGCCCAATCCCCAGTGTCATCCTCATAGTTTTTTTTTTTTAATTTTATTTATATTGCTTGCCTGTACCCCCACCCAACCCTCCCTCTCAGCCCCCAGACCCCATAAAATGTAACACTGAAACTGGGGTGCCCTAACTTAAATATAGAAACTGTCCCTTGTCATTTTGTTGTTGCTTTTTTTTATCCCTGTAAAACAGAAAACTGTCCATCATTGTCTGTTAAACTGTTAGTCCCCCCCACCTGATCCTTCCACTCAGCACTCACCCACACCCAACCCCCAAACTCTTACTTACCCAGTGGGGGTGTGATGCCATGATCTTCCCCAGAATGCAGAGGCATCTTCACTCTTCAATGCTGGACTACGAACTGAGGAAATCAGGTATAGAGTTCAATGTATTTCAACGGGGTTTTGAACATAGTAGTATAACTTTGGCATTTTTCAATATTTCTTGCCCCAAATTTTCAACATACCGTTTTTGGGACACCACCTCATAAATGATGCAGATGATGTTAGGTAAATCTGTCCTGAAAGGTGATTTCACAGTCATTGCGTGAAATTGCCTTTTGGGCAGGAGTTGACAATTTTCCCCACCATTGTTCATGAGGTGGGGTCATAAAAAGGCTATGTTGAAAATTTGGTGTAAAAATATTGAAAAACAACAAAGGTATGATCCTACATTGAAATTTGTGAATGCAGGCTTGTAACTTTGGTAATTTTCAATATTTTGACCCCAAATTTTCAACATAGCCATTTCTTCACAGAACCTCATGAACATGACAGATGTCATTATTCAAATTCTGGCCAAAATGTATTTTTGTACCTGTGGCACAAAATTAGGTTTTGTCGGAGATTTGAAAATGTTTTTCTTACTGTGTTCATTAGGTGGACTAATAGGAAGGCTATGCTGAACATTTGGGCCGGGATATTCAGACTGCGCCAGTATGATGCGCAATAGATGAGCAGGCGCAAGTCCAGTGCGCCATGGTGCAATGGGTGCGATATTCAAACCGTGCACAGGACAAGGTGCGCCTGCGCCATGCGGCTGAATATCACCCCTGATGCGCCATAGCGCAACAAGGAATGCGCAACGGGGCAGGGATAATGTGCAATAGCGCCCCTAGGGATGCGCAGGGACAAAGCCAGGGATCAGCTGAGCAGCAACCAGGGATGTGCAAGGTGCAGAGGAGCATGCACCAGGACAGACAGCCCCAGCCCCCCCCACACCCAACCAAGGCAAGGCCCCTAGAGGTGGACCCAGTACCCCATGAGCAGCACAGCCAGATGGATGCAAAAGGGACCACCGACCCTCAAACCACAGAGGAAAACCACCAGCAGATGCGCACCAGTAGACCCCAGACACTGGGAACAGCACCCCTGGACCATCCACCAGCCAACAGGGACCAGGACACAATGGTGGTCAAGCCCCACCCATGCCACGTTCCCATCCCAATGATTCCGCCCCAACGACAGTGCGTCTGAGACACCTAGCCCAGATGCGTGACCAAACAGTGCATGGCAATGAAGGCAGTCTGCCACCTCCATGCCTATGCATCCAGTCACCTCGGAGCGCATTGGACACCCACCACATTACCACTGTGACCACCCAACGCAGGCGGTGGGACCATCCACCAACACAACCACAACCCATACAAGGCCCTCCACCATGTCCCCAATGGAGACACAGCAAGGTGGGTGACCCAGCACCAGTACCCAAGGGAACCCGCATGTAACCAGGTCCGCCACAGATGGCGCCACATGTAGGAAGGCCCCCGAACACGGGAGCAGAGCAAGGGCCCACACCAATGCACCAACCCCTGCCACAGCACTGATCCTGCCAGGCAACACAGCACCCTCTCATGGGGCATGGAGGCATGCACCAAACAGGAAGCAACACAGGGCACACCCAAAGCCCCCCCTGACCTGGTCCCATGGGCACCTCGGCAAGCATCCCATCAAAGCTGTGCAATAGGCACTGCCGGTGTGAATCCCATGGTGCCATGTAACCCGCAGGCTGCCCGCCACCAGGCAGCCATTGAGCCTGCCATGTAGCAGGCATCCCATGAGCTTGCACACACTGATGGCAGGTGCATGGGCCTGGGTCAACCCATAGCCACCTGTCCACCACCTGCATGCAATGGGTCCCCATGTGACAGCCACTAGCCCACAGGCACCACCCCAGTCCACATGGACAGAATGAAGGAAGCATCCATTGGCACTGCCTACAGTGGCAACAGGGACGACAGGCCGATAGGCATGGGTTTGGAGTGCCAGCTGCAAGGGCGCCGTGTCAGCAAGGTGACAGGTACAGCCTGCTCCTGAAGGCACACTGGCAGGTGAGCATGTGGTGGTGGTAGCCACATGACCGCACAGAACTCAGTGGCGCTTGCAGGCGGGGCAGTGGCAATGGCCACAGCCACACAGGCAATGGCCACACTGACAGGGGGGCCCAGGAAATGCCACACACACCACAGCCAGCATCACACAGGTGAACAGTACACAGGGCACACCACACATGCCCTGTATAGATAGCCCATGGCCCGCACCCACACCTGTGGAGGAGCACCACCAGGCACACCCACCCCAGCCCCACCACACAGCAGCCATGAACCACTGCAGCAAGGCTCCATGCGCCAGCTGCAAATCAGAGACAGACACGGATGTGAATAGAAATGTATATAATAGTACAACAACAAGGGAACAAAACCTATTTACAGATATGTACATCAGGGGAGGGGTATGGGTAGGATGCTACAGGGGGTAGGGAAAAGGGGCAGAGGATGTAGGGAAAGGCAATGGTAGGGATCAAGGGTGTGTGGGGAACAGTCCAGGTGGGGAGGGGCAAAGATGCGGGCCATCAGGCCCTAACAGTGGCCCCGGTCCTCTGCCACCGCACTCCGGTGCCTGTGGTGCCTCCTCCTGGACCTCTGGTCGTGTCGCTGCAGCAGTTCAAGTGTGGCCCTCACCACCTACAGGAGCTCCTGGAGGGTCCTCTCCACCACCTCCCAATGATGGCCACCTAGAACAAGGGAGCAGAAACAGTACGAGTGCCTGGCCAGGATAACGCAGCCCACCCAACGTGCACGGCGTGCATCAGTGACCGGTGCCCCTGGGATGGCATGCAACCACCTACAGTGGGTGTGCCCATATGAGCCACCAACCTGTGTAACCACAGCCATGCAAGCTGCTGCACACCATCACCGCCCATGCACCGCACACCACCGCCCTGGCCGTCCGGCATCATGGCAATGCAGTGTGATGGCAGTGGCACAGCAAGGCACCAAGTGCGCCCACAACCCACCTGCGACACCTGCCTACATGTGCAAGGCCACAGGACAGTGCAGAGGACACCGTGGGTGGTGCACAGTCGGAGGGGCCATGCGCAGAGGGGCCATGCCACATCCCCACCCCTGCAAGCCACCATGCACATATGTATAGGGGAAAACGGTACTCACCTGTGTCACGGTCACGTTGGCGCTGCTGCCCCACAGCACCACCCATGTTGGCTGGCCAATGCCCCTCTCCCCCTGCGTGGTCCTGCCCCTGGCCAGCCACTGCCAGCTATGTTCTCCGCCTGTCTTCAGGGCCTAGGAGGTAAACATGGAGAGACACACATCAGTACCTGTCTGAACCATAGGCCCCCCACCCCCCGACCTGTGTGACATGATGCACAGTGTGTCCGGGTTGTGGTGGTGCAGGGTGGTCATGGTGCACCCCCACAGCTGACAACACATGCGCTGACCCACCCCCCGGATGTGGGGCATGGAGACCATTGTGTCCCAAGGACTGTTGGATGAGACTGGTGAAGGTCACTGTGCACCTACCTGGCCGTGGCACTGCACCTCTCCATACCCGCGCCTGCAGGCACCTCAGCCTGTCTGGGTCCCACCGCTGCAGGTCACCATAGCAGTGGCGACACTGCTCTGCCATGTGCTGGCTGCTGGTTGCCTCCTCCAAGGCATCTGCAACCTCCTGCCACACATCAGTTCGTGGCCTCTGGAGGGGCACCTGGCCAAACAGGGCCCCAGTGTGTGGCTGCAGAAGGGCCACAAGGTTGGTGAGCTCCAGATCACCCCATATTGGGGCACGATGTTCCCTGGTGTGTGGCATGTCCCTCACTAATCAGACATCAAAATGGTGGCCAGTAGCGCACGTGAACCACGTGCGGAGCTAACGCGGTGCTGCACTGCCATTTGCAATTGTGCAGACACCGAGCGGCACAATAGGGTAGCAGCCATGTGGCCGTATAGTGCCTAGAGGGCAGAGGTCATCCATGGGGTCAAGGGTCAGGCCATGCACAGAGCACCACTGCACTATTGGGGCCCCTCGAGTGGTGCAGTAGGCATGTCACCAACGGCCAGAAAAGGGCCTACTGCACAGAGGCGTCATTGGAACCACAATGCAGTGGGCGCAATCATGGCATGATGGCACGGTGCCGGCTGCATTACAGCGCTGTGTGCCCATAGGTCGTGATAGCACACGAAAAGCATAGGCATGGGATAGTGGCAGGGCACTGTGCTGCCTCTCCTGCACAATGTGCTTATGCTGCGCCTCTGGGATACGTGTCGGCAGCGCGCATGTGCATGCTGTGGGGCTGACTGCGCATGTCACAGTGTTGTGCCCTGACTTGAGCATGCACAACCCCATTGGGCAAGGTGCAGCCATGTGATATTCAGCCATGACATGTAAATCAGCTCATGAGCCATTCCGCGGCACACCTGCTACATTTGCATCCGATTACAGTTGCGCATGACCTCATTTGCATGCGTTGCACTATAAGGGTGCCATGGAACTGCACAAGCCATGGATTGGTATTGCAGCCTTTGAAGGTAAGCGTCATGCTGTGGGGCCATCGGGACAGTGGGCTGCGAGGGCGGTGTGGCACTGAACAGTCCATGTTAACACCTGTCCATCTCCACAGGTACAGGCATGTCTGAGCGTGAGGGGAATGAGGAGCAGTGAAGGGTGCATAAGCGAAGGCCAAACTTCACCAGGGTGGAGTCAGATGCCCTATTCAAGGCCTACCTGGACAGGGAGCCACTTCTGAGTGGACAGAGGGGCACACCACAGGCCCGGGCAACAGCATGGGAGGAGGTGGCACGTGTAGTCAACCAGCAGGGTAGCCACCAGCATTCTGTGCAGAAATGCAAGAAGAAGGTTGGCACTGACAGGAGGAGGATCAAGGAGAAGGTGGCTGCCATCCAGGTGGTGTGTTCTACCACAGGTGGGGCAGTGGTTGCTGCCACCTGACGCCATGGAGGAGCAGGTGGCAGCATGCGGCGCTGTGCCATTGAGGGTGCTGCCTGGTGGAGGCTTCCAGAAGGGCGCAGCCCATCACCGCATGGTAGGAACGGCAGGTGTGAGGGTGGCAGGGGTTGGGGCTAGGGCCTGGCTCAGCACCACCATGGTACTGTGTCCCTTCAGCTCCCAAGCATCTGCATGGAGCAGCAGGGGTGGTTGTGTCCACCGAGGGTGTGGCCCTGGAACATGTGGAGCACCCATCCACCTCCACCGGTGTCTGAGGGTCCAACATTCTACAGCCCTCCACAGCTGACCGGGCTGATTCCTGTGGCATGGGCGCAGACGAGGCCCTGGCTGTGTTCCAGCATGATGCCAGGGACTGTGTCCTGTGTGCCGAGACACAGATCAAGGCCGACCCCGGCATCGATGATGATGTGACGTACATCCCGGACAGTGATGCTGGTGTGTCACAGGGTGCACTCTCGACAGGCGACCACCAGGATGGCTGTGCGGGTAGCACTAGCATGGCTGCCCACTCACCGGCTGCTGCGCTTGTTGTTTCCATGGTGTCCAGTGGGGCAGTACTGGTGTGCGGACATGGCAGTGATGTAGGTAGTGCCGCTGCAGCTGTACTGGTGATGGCCAACGCTCAGCAGCCGGAGGGGCACTGCTGGACAGTGTTGAAGGGGGGGCTGGTGGCGGCAGGTGGAAATGGTGCACCGTGTGAGGTAATACCCCAGGATGGCACCACCGTGCAGTGCACACCATCGCGGGGTGCTGCGCTGTGCTGCAGGGCCAGGTCTCACCCATGGGTCAGCATGGTGCCCATGCGGACGACCCCTTGGATGACCACAGCCATCTGCTCCAGGCCTCTTCGGATCAGCAGGTCCTGCTCGTGGTAGCCGTGGATGCACTCCATGCGGAGCTGTGCCAGGCTGAGGAGCGGTGCAGCAGGGACCATGCCCTACTCCTGGCAGAGTTAGCTCAGCAGCAGGTGGGCGTGACCGCAGCCATGGATAGGCACACCACTGCAGTGATGACTGTCCTGGTAACACTGGCTGACCAGTTGACTGGTTGTGTGCCCAGCTGCCGCATACCCCTCGGAGTGCAGTGTCCACCCCTCGGGCCTGGCATCTGGCGACCTCAGCCATGGTCGATGCCGGGTTCGGTTGTGCTACCTAAGCATGCCTGGTGACAGCATGTTTGGTGGCCTGGGAGACACCTGCGTGAACCCAGTCGCGTTACTGCAGCGTCACCCCTGCAACCCCATGAGGTCACTGAGCAGCCTATGTCAGCTGGCAGGCCTCGGCAGGGCCGCCCATGCATCCGTAGTGGCAGTGCTACTGTGCAGCATGACTGACCCTACCCCCTCCATGACCGCTGTCTGCCACCGCCCTGTGTGCACTGTGGTGTTCCGTATGTGATGCATGGGTGTGGTACCCAGTCCTGCACACATAGGGGCCCTGTGCACACCCGCCTGGCAGCTGGCCACTGTGGCATGTGCATGATGATGCAATGGTGCTCAGCGTCTGAGACACGTCCAGTGCCTGCCTCTGGGTGTGGCTCTGTTGGGTCCGTGGTGGGTGGGGGAGCGATGGGGTGGGTGCATGTGGCTGTGTGGGCAGGGGATGGGGGTGTGTGCATGTGTATGCGCGCTGTGTGCAACCCTGCTGTGTTCCACCATGGTGTTCGAGCCCCCACCCATTCACACACCCCTGCCGCTGACCCAGGCTGGGTGTCTGCTTCCGCCTGTCTGTCGGCTGTGCTTTGATATCCAGGGCATGCTCGTGGACATGTTCACCAACCTGTGTGGTCCATAGTGCTCCTCTGCAATGGTATCCCTGTGCTGCTGTGCCATCCGGGCCAGCCAGGGATCCCTTCACCCAGGGGGTGGCTGCCCACCTCCAGCTGGATCGGCATCCCCATCATCCCCACTGCTGTCCCCCTCTTCAACCTCAATGACTATCCCACTGTCGATGGCCATGTTATGCAGGATACAGCAGGCCAGGAATAGCCCGCAGGCCTTTGAGGGGCTGTACTGTTGGGCACTGCCAGACCTGTCCAGGCAACAGAACCGAGCCTTCAGCTGCCCGAACACCTACTCGATGATGTTCTGTGTCATGGCGCGTGCCTCATTGTACCGTTGCTGCACTGGGGTCGAGGGCCGCCGGTATGATGTGAGCAGTCAGGGCTGGAGTGGGTACCCACTGTCACCTGTGTGTTGAGAGGTATTGTTAGTATGGGGATCTGTGTCACTGTGCCCCCGGCCATCCAGGCTGCATCCCATGGCACCCCTGCTCTTGCACCACACACCCCCCCCCGTTGCCCCCATCATCTGGCGTGCACTGCATACTCACCTACTAGATGGCCAGTGGGGATGTCCCCACTCTTGAACCTGTGGCACAGTGCAGACTGATGCCAGATGAAGGCATTGTGTGCTCCCCCAGGGTGCGTAGCACAGACATTGATTATGCGCCCTCTGGAATCGCACACCACCTGGCAGTTGACACTCAGGTAGCCCTTGCAGTTGATGTATGCTGCCCCCTCTGGGCCAGGTGGTGTATGGATGCCAACATGGGTGCAGTCGATGGCCCAAGCACACCAGGCAACCGTGCTACCCTGTGGAACTTCTGCCTGTTTGCTGTACACTCTGCCTGTGTGCTGGGGAAATGGATGTACTCTGCAGCATGTGGTAGCAGTGCACTGAGGAATTGTGTGAGTATGCATGGTGTGGCTGACTGGGATATGCCTGTTGTGTCCCCTGTTGGTCTCTGGAAGATGCTCATGGTGAGTAGGCACATGGTGGCCATGACCTTTGTCTCCACCAACAGGGCATGGCTCCATCTTGTGGGCGTCTGCATCTCCTCACTGCACAGCTCACATAGCCACCTCAGAATGGCCCGGTTCAGGCGGTACTGGCCCACGATCCCGGTGTCACTGTACAGCTCGAAGCTGATGCAGGTGCGGTACAGCCTGTTCTGGGCATACCGCTGATGGGCCCTTCCACGGCCGTGCCTCCCTGCACCCTGCCTCCTCACACCCCTCATGACCGCCTCCATCTGGAAGATTGCACTGGCTATGTCCAGGGTTGTTGTTCCCCCCGGGTGGCTCTCTACCCAGTCCCCCTGGCTGTGTGCTGCTGGCCCTGCCCCTGCACCGGGTGCACCCCTGGCACTGCACCACCTGTGCCACTCACAGTGTGACCTGCCTGGGCCCCTCTGCTGTCCCTCCTCTGTGGCACCCACGCATAGTCCCTCTGACAAACACACACACACATGCACACACACACTCCCTGTGACCCTGTCCACCTCTGAGCCACTCCTGTGCTGCTTTCTGTTGCCCTCACTCCCTGCTGCTATGTCCCGTCTCCCTGCTGCTATGGCTCCTCTCATGGGCAAGCTTCCTCCCCTTGGTTGCTCCCTTTTATTTTGGCTCAAGTCTGCTATTCCGCAACTTTTGGTTGCTCCTCTGTTGCTCATGTCACCTGCTATTGAATATCTCACTGCGCAACATATTCATGGTTACGTCCCCTGCAGTTGCGCATGCATTCATTTCCATTGCACTTTTGTGCATTGGATTTTGTGCTGCGCATCTGCTGCCACTGAATATCGCATTTCGGCACATTTCGGTGATTGCGCGGGTGCATCCCTATTGCGCATGGTGCAACTGCTCTGAATATCCCAGCCTTGGTGTACAAATATGTTAAAATGCACAAGTTATGATTGAATGTTACACCATTTCAACATTCACTCATTTTCAGTATTTTGACTCCGACCTTTCAACATAGCCATTTTCCACACCATCTCATAAATGCGACGAGTCATTTTTAAAATCCTGGACAGGATGTGTTTTCGCACCTCTGGTGCGAAATGACATTTTGGCCAATATACTATAAATGGCACATGTCATGCCTATAAGGTGGATCCTATAACAAGTATCTTTAAAATTTGGGGTCAGAACTGCAAAAGAACAAATTGTTTAACAAGCAGCCAATGTTCAGCATTGACAAATTGTTGCCTTTACCTTTTCAGTCACCTCTTACAAGAATCATAGTGGTCACTTTTTCCTCTCGCTTTTGCTCACTTGTTTGATGCAGAGGTTTGTTGCCTTTACTATGCTCCCTTTTATAAACGCCACTGTTCTCCCACCCTCCCAAGCCATGCTCCTCTGTCAGGTCATCCCTGAGGTATCCACCCATCTTTATAAAATCTGACCTGATGAAGTTCAGGACTCTCACCCTTGTGTGGTTCAATTCCATAGCCATCCTTATAGTGAACCACACCATACGGTGATCACTGGAACCCAGGTGGCCTTCCACCTTGATGTCCGCAATACTGTCCCAGTTAGTGAGTACCGGGTCCAGTATTGCCTTCTCACAAGTGGGTTCACTGACTACTTGCCTGAGGAACGCCCCCTACAGACAGTTCAGGATATTCCTGCTTCTAGCTGAAGCCGCTGCTGGGAAGCTCCAACTTACATCTGGCAGGTTGAAGTTCCTCACCAGCAGCACCTCCCCCTTTTCTGCCATCTTGCCAATGGCTTCCATCAGTACCTTATCTAATTCCTCCCCCTGTGCTGAAGTTCTGTAGATCACTCCAGTGTGAATAGTGGCTCAATTCCCCAGGCTCCACACCCTCTCCTTTGTTGCAGATCAACATACTGAAGAGCATAGGTCCCAGAACCAACCCAAGTGGCACACTGTTAATCACCTTCCTGACTTCTGAGTATGACCCACTTTCTACCACCCTCTGTGTCCTCTTCCTCAGCCAGTTGTTTATCCAATTTGGTAAGTGTGTCCCATTATCTGGTTCCATAGCCTCTGCACAAGCCTTCTGTGTGGCATTGAGATGAAGGCCTTTCTGAAGTCCAGGTACAGAATGTCCACAACCTGGCTTTTGACCAATGCCTGCAACACTTAAATAATGCAATGAGGTCCATCTAGCACTACCTTCCCCTTATGGGTAGATATGCTACCTTTTATCAAGTAGGTTGTAAGCTTCAAGGAATTTTGCTATCTGTTCCTTGATGATAGACGAGAGCAACTACCCTATGACAGAGGTCAGGCTAAATAGATTAGAGTTTTGCAAGTCCCTCTTCTGCCTGCCTTTGTAAAGAGGAGCTACATCTGCCATGTACCAGTCACCTGGGATCACTCCTGTCACCAGAAAGTGGAAAAAAAAAAAAACAACAACTTTGCAAGTAGCTCTGATAATTCCCTTCCCACTTCTCTTAGTTTCCTGGGTTGGGAATTGCCTAGCTCTAGTTCCTTGTTGAGGTTCTACCCCTATAGCCCTTTGAGTATCCTGCCTTTGCAATTTTCCCTATTTCTAATGTTTGCCCATTGTCCTCCCTCTGCTTTGTTGAGCACTCCTTGATATTTCTCCCTTCCTCCACCACTTGTACTGACCTGAAGTATTAATTAATTTGGTGGGGCAGTATAGTGTAGTGGTTAAGAGCACTGAGCTGCAAACCTGGAGAACTGTGTTGGAATCTCACAGCCACCACCTGCATACTGTGTAACGATGAGCAAGTCACTTGACATTGTACCCTGTAGCTCTGTTTGAAGTCTGAACCATCCATTGCTTAACCTGATACAAAATGGACACCCAACATACAATGAGTTAACATCCCTGTGCTCCCAGGACACACCTGGAAACAAGTCTTGGCTTAGTCTATCTTTACTGGCCAAAAACTGCAAAACAAAAACCACACACTTACCTCCTTTCTGTAGCCTTTCTATGCCCTCTTTAATCTTTCTCTTTTCACTAATATGCCTAAAGAACTCCTTATCATTCTCTTTTACCCCCTCTGCTATCCTGAGCTCTACATCAACTTTGGACTCCTTTTTTACCACTACTCCAACTGCCCTCAGTTTGCCATGGTAAACCTACTCTCTGCCATCTGATCCCTTTTGTGCTTTTTGAACAATTCCCTATAGCCTCTACAGACTCCCTCGCTACCTTGGAGAACCATATATAGAGGATATGTTATGGGAGGCATTGAGATATCATTTTTATCTTCATGAGTGAGTGATCAGTGGGCCTTGTTAGTTGACCAGTGCCCACGTTTCATTACCAAGTAGCCATTATAATGTTAAAAAAAGATTGAAAAGCCACAGCCTATTGATTATAATGGCGCGTGCCCCTACATTCTCCCTAGCATCTCGTCATCATGTTAATGAGTGTGGAGGTGGAGCATAGGTGGCACTTACAACCAGGAAGTCCTTGGGACCCGGTTTAATGAATCTTACGAGGGTTATAATTTTTGATCTGCTGCATAATTTTGGGACATCTGCACACTTTAGGAATGCTGTAGCGGTAAGGCTCCTATGTATCAGGTGCAGGGGCAGTACAATATAGCTTGGTGGATCTCTTTAAGCTACTGGTTTTGGGTTGTAATCGACCCTATCCAGCAATTATATTTTTATTTATTTATGTAGATCTAGGATTACAAATACCTTTGAGCCAAGGCTCTTTTACAAAGGTTCCACGTCAGTTTAAATGACAATAGAAGACATGATGATATGAAAACAATACAATTTGAAGGAACAATGCGAGTTGAAATGGAGTAGAACAAAGCAGGTTACAGTCATTTCCAGGTATATAGGTACATACATACATACATATACCATGGTATTGGGATATATATAGAATAATTCATGGGGTGATGTGTTTAATGAGATTTTACACACACCCAAGGTGTTGGATGCTACTGTAACCCACCCACACTGGCCCCCCTTGTTCAACTAGAAGGGCTGCTCCTCTCACACCTGGCACCATTGAGAGGGATGGGGTTTGTCACTACAGATCTGTTTACCAATACATCTACTTTGGAGCCTGCCATCCTCAGACAGACAAACCAAGTGTGGCAACTACCGGGCTCACACCTGGGGGACCTTGGAAGCAAACGTTTGCTCAAAATTATGCTAGGCTTGTACTTCTGGTCAGGGGCACCCAAGTAAATCCAGACACAGTGGAAGCAATAACAGTACTGTCCAAACCAGGCTGGGATTCTAGAGTGTGGCTTTTATTCACATACATAGAGAATAATCACAAAGCGAAGATGGCCCCCCACAGGGCTACTCCTACTGGTAATGCAGATTACTGAGGTACAGAGCACACACACACACACACAGACATGAACCCTCAGGTTCTGAATGGAAACAGCAAACACTTTCAGGTTCTGAATGGAGATTGGCACTCATGGCCAGAACTGGTACACTTCCCTGGATTAGGCACCCTCAGCCAGTACTAGGAGACTTTCCCATATTTCATGATGAATTACTGGTGGCGCCCTCAACCACCAAAGAGCACATACAGGCTCACAGAAAATCCAACCCATGTCTGGGTAAACTATTTTCTTCAGGCACTGGCCAAATGCACTGAAAGAAAACAAAGGTGCTCAAACTGAACCCGAAGAGGTAAACATGGTTACTCTGGATGGGGGGTCTCCCACCTTTTGCTTCCAAATTTATACTCGTCCATTCATCTGGTTAATAACACCCTCACAGAAAACTTGTAGATGCTATCTTGAAACATCTTTCACATTTAACATACTACATTACACACCTCTGAGGTGTCAAGAAGTTAAAAGTTCTGTAAATGGCAATGTCTCTTCACTAGACCCCCACTTTAGCAGGCACTTTTAAATCAGACACAAACTAAAAGTTCTGTACTTGGCAAGTCTCTCTCTGGACCCCATAGTAGGCAGACACTTTTAAACAGAAAACAGACTTGGTAACAGAGTCCCTTTGTTAGAGGAAAAACTCACCACAGGAATGCAGATGCCCCAGGGCTTTTTCACACAAAAGCCTCAGGTACTCATACAGCAGATGAATCTCAGGCAGCTTCAACACAGTCCAGGCATGGACCAGGGGATTTCCCCTGAATACTGGAATCCCCTCCCATCCCTCTGGGGATGGGGCACTGGAAAACCCCTTGGAATGGTTTCTACCACTTCACTCTCTGTCTTCTGTGTTCTTCTTCTAGGGTGAGAACAAACTACCCAAACACAGTGGTAGGTCTCTGTCAGATCTAAAAACTGAGGAGCTGCCTAGCTGCAGCACCCCTCCTTGACCTCCACTCTACAGACTACTGACTCCAACTCAACATTCTATCTCACTCCCCCAAGCTAGCATTCCAATGTGGCTTATGCTGCTGTGACAGTTCTAAAGTGACATCATCATCACTCCAGCTCAGCTGAGACTGAAAAACAGAGTGGGACACTGTGAAATCCATTTTACTGGCATTTCAGTAGCTGCCTCTCCCTGCCTGCTACTGATTCTAAGTGGGATTCTAGTAACCCCTGGGAACAAGGGGGTTACATCCACCCTCAGCCAAGAAAATGACTGTCCCCAGTCATTGTCTACCTGGCACTAGGCCATCCTACCCTAGATGCTACCTATGGAGAGGGGTGATCAGGCCCTCTCCTACCATGTGCCAACCACAGGCATGCAACACTAAGGGCCCAGAGGCCACTGGCTGATGCATCAGCTCCTACACTATGATCTTACTATGGAAACCAGTGACTCTGGAAGAATTGTCCAGAGCACAGCCCTAATAGACCAGCACTGTGGCCCCTACTGCAAGTCAGGACCATGGTCTGTCTATCCTCCTAGCCCTCTAGGGAAAATCTATCTAGCCAAAACAAACCTACCCAAAACAGGGGAACCTCCCTCCATCCCTTGACACCTGCAAACCAAACACCGGAGCTAACACTATACCCAAACATTACACTCCCACACTCCCCCACAACTACACCTGTGGAAGGAAAAGAGGTTAACACATGTTAACAACTACAGTACACTGTACTTTAAAACAACACTTTAAAGCACAGAGGAACTCTGATGAGTCCCGTCAATCCTCTTCTTGTCTTCTCTTTTTTCTTCTCAGGATCCACCTGAAAGAGAAAAGACAAAAACATACACCCAAATCTGCAAACGCAATATACAACCATAAGCCTTACCATCAAAACACTGGAGAATCCCCAAAATATATTTTTTAGAAAAAAGGCAGAAAAGTACAAAACAGTAGAAAACATCAACATTATGTACAATACACCTTTTGGGGATGGAAAGCCCTAAATGTCCCAACTAGTGACAAACATTGCCCAAAGGCAAGGTCCATGAAAGAGTCTCTCCTGGACCGGAGCCCGGTGAAGCACAGTTCTTGACGTACTATAGTCCCAAAAGGGAGAGTCTTTGTGTACAGTTCAACAGTCTGTAGTCTGCCAGGTGTAGGATGTGTATTGCAATGTCAATAAGGTAAGAAAAGTCTGGACTTACCAGTCCCTTGAAGAATGAAAAATGGAACAGCACCTGGATCTCCCTCGCAGACTCTTCCTGGCAGCATTTTTCGGATACAGCTGGTCGGAAATCTTCCAGAAATGACAGGATGGATGTCTGGAAACTGCTGGGTTGATGTCATCTCTGACTGATGTCATCAAGGAGATGGTACCTTGGAACAGGAAAGGAACAGCTGGACTGATGTCATCCAAAATCCCAGGCAATGAATCAGGAAACAGCTGGGTTGATGTCATCTAAGAAGGCCAGGCGATGGAACTGGAAAGGCACACTGCAAGGCTGACGAATCGGGATGCACCTTTGGATCCTGGAATACCAGACTGGCGGAACAACATGGGTACGGCAATGGCTAGATGGCAGCACTGGCTACCACCGCTCTACTTTCCATTTGGTAGGCATGGGCACATTCACAGGATGCTGGTTACATTGAGGGTGGTACCACAATGGGTCAGGTGCAAGAATTATTACCCCGTCTGGGCACTCATAATTCACATTGTGGAAAGTCTTGTTTCCCTGTTCATCCACATAACGTACAGTGTCTATGAACAGTGTCTTGCCCACCTTCCAAAACTTGAGTTTGTCTCATAACACTTTGTCTCTGACATATCGAGTGGCACCTTGGATGCAAGTTTTTGGTTGCATCTTCCAATAGCCAGGCTCTCCTGTTTTGCTCTATCTTCTCCCAGACTCTCCGAGGGAAAGGTAGGAAAGGACATTCCATAGATCTCATTTGCCTTCCTACGAACCAGTCTTTCCTCCTTACTACTCTTCATCGGTCTGTGACCCCCGGCCTGGCTTGGGGGTGGCCAGTCCTGGTTCTGCCACTGTCGCATACTCAAAGCTACGTAGAACTGTCCCTGACCCCTACTTCTGGGGGCAGGGCTGTGGAGTCACCAACTTCTTCTTCTGGTTCCTCTGAGGCAAGAGCCTGAGGCTGTGGACTAAAACCTTCAATGTAAAGATACATAGCTCCCTCCTCTTCCTCTTCCTCACTTAGGACCTGGGCCCAGGAGTGCACAGTCGTTCTCACTCCTGAGGCAGTCCACTCTTCACTGGGTGCAGAGGTAGACACCTCCAAATCTAGGATTTATCAAACCTCATCTTCATCAATGAGGCTTGGACTAGGACCCTCTATGGGTCCACTGATTCTCCCTCTGCACTGTCCATCTGCAACACTGGCGTGGAGACAGCACAAGGACTCTGCTCTGCCAGTACATCTACACCCTCTTCCTTTGTGCCACACTCTGCTGGGCTTCCCCCAACAGGTTCAACCTGGTGCTGTGTGCTGCTACTCGCAGGATCTTTTTTTATGTAACTTTCTTTATTTATAAATTTCAGATAGTATACATACAACATATACAATTGCTTGACATATGTTTACAGAGATAAATTCCCTAATTCCTTTGCTTAGTCATGCAGCACTTTTTATACTGTTTATTCTTTAAATACAGAGACCCCAAATCTCCCTTCTGTTCCTTATGTGCTTCAGAGTACTCAACATTTACCTAACACCCACATTTTTATTTTCACCTCTTCCCTCATAATCCATGTACATCTCAACAGGCCTGGCTAAGCAGATTTATGGCATGAAATCAGGTAGGAGTGGGGTTATGTACAGGACCCATCTCCTCCACGTTAATTTGAATTGTTCTTGCTGTTTGTTTAGCAGAGCTGTTATCTTTTCCATTCTATACAGCTCGGCCGCTATGTCTTGTCAAGTATTTATTGCAGAGGGGTTCGCATTCAGCCAGCTCCTGGTTTTAGCTTTTTTAGATGCCAGAATGAAATGTTTTACTAGCTTTCTCGACTGCCTGTCTCTGCACTCCAGTGGAAGTGTCAAGAGAAAGTACATGGACTAGGTCAGGACCAAGGTGGGGCTCCACATCTGCCTAAGAACTTCCTGAAAATCTAATTTGAAAATAGAAAGCCTTGGGCAAAACCAAAAAATGTGTGCGTGTGAGGCAGGTGAGTAACCACAATTCCTTCAACACCCTGCATCAATTTCCCTCTTGAATCTGACCTGCATTGCAGGAGTTCTAAAAAACCTGGTAGTCAATTTCCATGCAAATTCCTTCTGCATCTCAGAAGTGAGATCCACCTGTAAAAGTCAAACCTGTTTTTCCCACTGTTCCTTTGTGACTGGAATCTCTAACTGTCTCTCCTGTGCCATCCTTACTGATTCCAAACAATCCATCTCCAACTCTTTAAGGGCAGTATATCAAATTGAAATTAGATGTGAATCAGGGGCTCTGCCTTCGAATGTCCAGATAATAAAGTCTATAAACAGAGGGTATGGTTCCTCTGCCCAGAAGTCTCCTGACAATGACTTTATAAAGTTCCTAACTTGAAAGTATCTGAATCTTTCCTTGTTGGAAATTCCATATTTTTGTTCTATATCCGATTGGGCTATCATAAACCATGTTGAATAAATTGCCCCACTAAATGTAGCCCTTGTCTTTCCCACCCTTGATAGCCCAAATCCATTCTGGCAGGGAGAAACTGGTCTACCCAGGGCAAGGAGAACAGTAAGAGTCTCTATTTGTCAAGTTTTTTGAGAACTAGATCCTCCTCCAGTGCTGAACAGCAGACCAGGTACATGGACTATCTAACTCTTCCAAGTCAATGTCAGGAGGATTAGCTAGTAATAGCCTATTAAGTTGTCTGAAGTCCTCCTCCCATTTTTCTAGATTTTTCCATTTGGTGGTATACTTCTGCTCAAGTCAGTAAAGAATAGTTCTAAGTTGCGCCGCCATGTAATATAATCTCAGATTTGGAAGTGCAATGCCCCCCTTATTCTTTGGGAGTTGAAGTATGGTATATCTAATTCTGAGTTTCCGAGAATCCCATATATAGTGTGAGATTGTTCTATTTAGTATCTTAAAGAATACCTCTGGTACCTGAATCGGCAAAGTCTGAGCCAGGTAAAGAAGTCTGGGCAGTATCACCATTCTAATAGCTTCTATTCTCTGAATTAGTGGCAATGGCAATACCTTCCATCTTTCCAATTCAGAGATAATGTTCTGTTTTAAGGGGCTATAGTTAAGATAGCATATTGTCTCAGCTGACATTCCAGTCTGCACTCCAAGGTATTTTAAGTGGGTCAGGTTCCAGCAAAATGGGTAATCTGAGAGAGTGCTTGGAGAGGGATCATAGTTCACTCTTAACACCTCTACTTTGGTAGAGTTAATTTTATATCTGGCTAGTTGACCAACTGTATTAAGTAGGAGCCAGAGGGGTTCTAGTGATTTCTCAGGGTCAGACAAATATATCAGCAAGTCGTCCGCATACAGCGCCAGCCTGTGCTTGTCTCCTCCTGCTCTCAACCCCCTTATTGATGTATACTGTCTGATAGCCTGTGCTAATGGTTCAAGATATAGTGCAAATAGCAGGGGGGACAAAGGACATCTCTGTCAGGTTCCACATCGCAAAGGTATGGGAACTGTAATAGAGCCATTAATGGCAAAGGCAAGGCAAATATTATTTTTCTGGCACCCAATCCCAGAGGCTCTGGGTGCCGTACAAAACACAAAAATTTAATTTACATATACATATATAAAAATAATCCACCACACATACCAAATCACTATATATAAATAAACCCCTCTTTAGTTTAAAAAGTACTGATAACTATGATATCATACAGAATCTGAGAAGGCCTGTCTAAACAGATAAGACTTTAAGCAGGCCTTAAAAACCTCCACCGACGGGGCTTCCCTCCCAATAGTGGGAGCAAATTCCTTATGGCAGGGCTGGCGGCACTAAAAGCTCGATTGCCGGCTGTTTTCAATCTTGTCCTGGGAATTGACAGGAGGCCCCTCGAGGAGGACAGGAGGGGACGAACCGAGGCAGCGGGTATAAGAAGGTCAACCAGATAGCAAGGGCCCAGTCCATGTAGGGCCTTATATGTGAGCAAGCCCACCTTAAAAAGCACCCTTCATCGAAATGGCAGCCAGTGCAGTTCCCGCAGCACTGGCGTGACATGACAGTATTTCGACTGACCAGTCAACAACCTGGCAGCTGCATTCTGTACTAGCTGCAGTTGACGGAAGGTGCCTCCAGAGACCCCTAGGTAGAGTGCAGTACAATAGTCAAGCCTAGATATTACAAATGCATGTACCAAGGTGGGGAGGTCCAGAGGCGGAATCAGGTGCTTAATCTTGGCAATGTTTCTCAGATGAAAAAAACTCACCTTGACAATGACAGACATGTGATATTCCATCATCAAACTGCTGTCAAACATCACGCCAAGATTATGCACCTTAGAGGAGGCCATCAATGGAACAGACCCTAGGACTAGTCCAGAATCTGCCCCAGAGGGCAACCCCTCATGCCTCCTGTTCGACTCCACCACTAGTACCTCCATCTTTCCGGGGTTCAGTCACAACCAGCTAGAGGTCATCCAGTCATTGATCTCTGCCAGACAGTTATTTAATACTTCCACCGCATTGGGTGTTCCGGGGCAAAGGAAAAATACAGCTGGGTATCATCGGCATGACAATGAAACCCCAAGCTGTACCTCCTAATGATCTCTCCCAGGGGTAGCATATACATGGTGAACAACATCGGTGACAACACCAAACCCTGAGGTACCCCACAAGGCAGAAGGCTCAAAGATGAGGAAAAATTCCCCATCATCTCCACCTGTCTTCTGTTTGTCAAAAAGGACTCAAACCAGTGAATGACAGTGCCAGTGAGTCCACAGAAGTCCCTCAGATGGTCAAGTAACACCAAATCATCCACCATGTCAAAAGCTGAAGAGAAATCGAGTAGAATGAGAATTGTCCCCTCCCCTCTGTCCTTCGCCTTGAGGAGATCATTGTGCATCCGAACTAATGTGGTTTCTGTTGAATGTTATGCATGAAACCCTGACTGGAGCAGCTCATAAATATCAAATGCCATGAGGTGATCTCCCAACTGTTGCACCACAATCTTCTCCACAGCCTTTCCTAAAAATGGAAGGTTGGAGACCAGTCGATAATTCGCCTTGATGTCAGGGTCCAGTGATGACTTCTTCAGAAGGGGTCTCACCAGCGCCTCCTTTAAGGCATCTGGGATGACTCCCTCCGACAAGAAACACCAGACAATCAAGGCGAACACCGGACCAACAGCGTCAACACATCCCACTAAGAAACGCGTCAGCACCGGGTCCAGTTCACAGTATGTGTGCTTCAGTTTTGAGATCACCTCAATGACATCAGCCACCTCCACTGGTTTAAACTCCCCCCAACTGGGCGGAGTGCTTTGTCAACAATCCAGGCGACCACTGTTGGCCTTAATATGGCCCACTGATGGAACTCCCTGCCTGATGGAAGACACCCTGTCTGAGAAAAAACAAGCAAACTCATTTCACAAGGCTTCAGAAACTGCTATTTTTGGCTGTAGACAGGCAGGATGTAATAGCCTGTTCACAGTCCGAAAAGGTGTCGCTGGTCAGTTTCTCCCAGCAGCAATCTCCCTGGACAAGAACACTGCCTTCTTACGGTTGATTGCCCCGGGACACACTATAGTATGCACGCAGGGCCAGTTTGTCTGCCTCCAACCCAGACCTCCAACAGTAGTGCTCCAACCTCCGACCCTTGATCTTCAGTGCCTTGAACTCTCCATCAAACCATGGGGACCTCAAGTGAGAAGATCTGGGTCATACAAGGGAGTTGAGTGCCTCAGTCACTGCCCTGTTATAGGCATCAACTGCCTCACCCACACCTTCCTTGTATGCACTGTCCACACTAGATAGGTTTGCCACTGCCAAAAAACCCTCTGGGGTCAAACCCCTCAATGGGCAGTAGCTCACGATCTCTGCAGGGGGAGGGATCTCAGAGGGAGACCTGAACAAGAACTCCACTGTGCAATGATCAGACCAAGCGACCCGATCAGTCCTGAGATTCTCAATCTCAAGCCTCAGTGAGAAGACCAGGTCCAACACGTGGCCACCCTGGTGGGTCATAGTGTAACTACTTGTGACAAGCCCAGTGATGTCATCAACTGAAGGAAGTGATAGTTCAACCTAGATGACTCGTCATCGGCCCATACATTGAAGTCCCCCAGAACCAAACATCTGGAGGACTCCAATGTTTCACCAACCACAAATTCACCCACTTCCTGCAGGAACTCTCCAAACGTCCCAGAAGGGCGGTATATCAAGAGAATCCTGCAGCCTGTGCCCTTTTATATATGTATATATATATATATATAATCTTTATATCTGCTCTAGGGTCTGAGTATATATTTGTTATAAGCCTTCTGAACCCTGGTGGTAGACCCATCCTCTCCAATACTACCATCAGGAATGGCCACACCACCCAGTCAATGGCCCTCTCTGCATCCAGCCTGAGAAGTAGGAATGGTGCCCACGACCAGGCGGCGTGGTGTAACAGATGAAGAATTTGTTTTAGGTTATCCTGGGTCTGCCTGCCCGGGATAAATCTCATTTGACCTAAATCTATTAATTATGGTAAAAGAGATTCCAATCTTTTTGCCATTATTGAGGTGAATAATTTATAATCAATGTTAAGAACTGATATTGGATGATAAGAGGAGCAACTTGTGCTGTCTTTCCCTGGTTTTAACATACTGGATATATAAGCGTACCTCCAGGTGTCCGGTATGCTTTCCCCTTCCTGGATGGCATGGCATGCTGTCAGCAATGCAGGAGTTATCTTAGCTTTAAATGCCTTATAAAAGTCCCCAGAGTACCCCTCGGGGCCTGGGCTTTTGAACGTCTTAAGGTTTGTAATGGCTATTGTTAATTCCTGTTCTGAAATGGGTCGGTCTAATTTTTGTTGCTGGTCCTGTGTAATGCTCAGGAGACTGAGGAATGAAAGGAAGGTCCTAGTGGCCTCCCGATCAGTTTCTTATTCAGGGATGTATACTTTTTTATAAAAGTTTTGAAAACATTCTTTTATCAAATGGGGTAGATCAGTCATTTTTTAGGCTAATTACGCGCATGTGCAAGAAACATATTGCAGCAGCTTTCTCCAGAAGCAGGTTGTGGAGGCACAGCACTGTTGTGGCCAATGCCCCCACAGTCTTTAAAGGCTTGGCCTGCTTCTCCAATGCCGTGGCATGCTGCTGCTGACACTAGTTCAGCCAACGTGCCACAACCTTGTAAAAATTTAGCCACTGCAATCAGGAGCCGCCTCGTCATTGCAGCATCAGCCATTCACTGCAATGAGGGAGCAACCCGTCATTGCAGGGCAGAACGTTGAAACACTGATATTGTTTGTGAACACGGTGGCATTTGCCACCGTGTTTCCTAAACATCAATAACCCCTGCCGGGGGGTGCCCAACTTCTCGCAGCATGTGCCTCTAATCGTGTTTGTTTGTTGACGGGGCCCAATCCCCATTGGCTTCAGTGGCCCAGTTTATGTTGCTGATGGGGAGCCCTCCCCATCAGCATTGTGAACTGCCCCCACTTTTGTTGTCTGCCAACGGGGTGCCCAATCTTTGTTGGCATAATGTCACCCCCCCTTTTGTTGTGTGCTGACGGGAATGCCCAATCCCCATCAGCATAATGTAAACCCTCCTTTTATTGTGTGCTGATGGGGGTACCCAATCCCCTATCTGCTACAGATACCACCCCAAAAAAAGACTCCGTCTGCATGCTGGGAGCCCACCCCAGCGTGCCACATGCCCCTGTAAAATCAAAAACGGTCCCACGATGTCTTTTTTTTTAACCTGTAAAAAAAGAAATGGTCCCTTGGCGGTCTCTCTGCCCCCTCCTACAACCCGCGCCCACCCACTACGCACCCTGCCTCCCCACACCCCCCTCACCCCATACTTACTCGAGTCCGCAACAATCTCCGGTGGACCAGGAACACATTTGTACTCTCAGAAGCCGACCACGAACTGAGGAAATGCTAGTAAGCTGTATAATGGAATACATAGGGTTTTTTCAACTTTGATGCATATCTCAGGCATTTTTTGGAGTTTTGGCACCAAATTTTCAACATGGGTTTTTGGGACACCTCCTTGTGAATTTTGGCACTGTCATGGCATTATTTGGCCCTGAAAGGTGATTTCGCGATCACTGCATGGAATCCCCTTTCGGGACCGATTAATGAAACGACAGTGCCAGTGTTCATGAGGTGGGCTCTCAAAAAGCCTATTCTGCAAATTTGGTGGGAAAATTCCCCCAAATGACTGTTTTATGAGCGTGCATTACGCAGTTGCTACACACGCTCTTAACTTTGCGAAACCACCTTGTGAACAGTACAGCTGTCATTTTCCACATCCTGGAAGAAATGTGTTTTCGCACTTAGAGCGCAGAATAGCGCGGTTGGTGTGGGAAATCAGTGTTCAGGACAGATTAAGAAAATGACAGTGGCACTGTTCAAGAGCAGAGGTCCTAAAATGCCTATGTTGAAAATTTGGTGACGATACTCCATAAAATGACTGTGTTACGAGTGTGCGTTGTGCAGTTTGCACACATGTTCATAACTT
This sequence comes from Neoceratodus forsteri, assembly GCA_016271365.2. Lineage (NCBI taxonomy): Eukaryota > Metazoa > Chordata > Ceratodontiformes > Ceratodontidae > Neoceratodus > Neoceratodus forsteri. The sequence continues at coordinate 163,671,071 of JADMNL010000032.1, forward strand.
CAAGAATTAATAATATTTTCACTTCAAATTTTCAACATTGCCATTTTTCTGCACCTCCTTATGATCAATATAACTTTCATTTTTCACATACTGGCCAAAATGTGTTTTAGCAGTTCCGGCGCTTAATAGCCTGGTCGCTTTGGGAAATCCATGTTCAGGACGCATTATGTAAATGACAGTGACACTGTTTATTAGCAGAGGTTCTAAAATGCCTATGTGGAAAATTTGGTGATGAAAGTCCATGAAATGAGTGTGTTACAAATGTGCATTACATAGATACATAGACAGTGTCGGCAGATAAGGGCCTATGGCCCACCCAGTCTGCCCATTTGAGCTTGTAAGTTCAGTTTATGTTTTCATAGAAGTCTGTTGCCCCTTACCCCTGACCTCCAGAATTCCTTTATGTCTATCCCATGCATTCTTAAATCCCGTGATTGTTTCAGTCCCCACCACTTCCTCTGGCAGGGTGTTCCACTTGTCCACCACCCATTCTATGAAGAAATTCTTCCTCACGTTTCCTCTGAATCGTCCTCCCTCCAACTTCATCCCATGCCCTGTAGTCCTGGACCATCTTTTTCGCTTAAAAATAGTGTATTCCTGCACCCTGTTCCTCCATGTAAGATACTTGTATGTCTCTATCATATCCCCTCTCTCCCTCCTCTCCTCCAGGGAGTACATGTTCAATTCCTTCAACCTGTCTTCATAGGACTTGTGATGCAATCCATGCACCATCTTTGTTGCCCTCCTCTGAACTTTCTCTACCCTGTCTATGTCCTTACGTGGGTATGGTCTCCAGAACTGTACACTGTACTCCAGGTGGGGCCTCACTAGTGTCTTGTATAGCGGAATTATGACCTCCCTTTCCTGCTGGTGATGCCCCTGCCTATACATCCCAGCATCCTATTTGCTTTACCTGCTGCCTTGTCACACTGTTTCCTACCTTGGGGTCATCAGAGATGACAACCCCAAGATCCCTTTCCTGCTTGGTGCATACTATATCCTCACCCCCAACTGATATATTGTGCCAGGGTTTTGTGCCCCATATGCATTATCTTGCACTTCTTTGCATTGAATTTCAACTGCCAAACCCCTGACCATTCTTCAGGTTTCTGCAGGTCCCTTCTCATTCTGTCTACACCCTCTGGTGTGTCTACTCTGTTACAGAGCTTTGTGTCATCAGCGAATGGTGAAATTCTGCCTTCTAGGTCCTGCGCAATGTCACTGATGAAGATGTTGAATAGGACTGGTCCCAGCACTAATCCCTGTGGTACCCCACTGGTCACTCTTCCCTCTGTGGAGTGACAGCCATTTACCACCACCCTCTGTGTCCTGCCATCCAGCCAGTTACCTACCCACCACACTACTGTCCTGCCCACACCCATATTCCCTAGTTTGTGTAATAGTCTTCTATGTGGTACAGTGTCAGAGGCCTTGCTGAAGTCCAGATAGGCCATGTCCACTGCCTTCCCCTGATCCACCTCCCTAGTCACCCAGTCACTACGCACAGTTTCTACACACACTAGTCCTTAGCAACTTTGCAATATTTTCACTCCAGATTTTCAGCATTGCCATTTGCCACACTTCCTTATGAGCAGTGCAGCTGTCATTTTTCACATCCTGACTGAAATGTGTTTTCGCTCTTCTGGCGCACAATAGCGTGGTCGCTGTGGGAAATCAGTGTTCTGGACATATTAAGAAAATCACACTGACACTGTTCATGAGCAGAGGTCCTAAAATGCCTATGTTGAAAATTTTGTGATGAAACTCCTTAAAATGACTGTGTTATGAATGTGTGTTGTGCAGGTTCCACGCACCCTTGTAAGTTTGCAAATTAGTCATATTTTCACACCAGATTTTCAACACTGGCATTTGTTCACAGCTCCTTATGAACAGTACAGCTGTCATTTTTCACATCCTGGCTGAAATGTGTTGCTGTGCTTCCGGCGCAGAATACCACAGTCGCTGTCAGAAATCAGTGTTTGGGCCATATTAGGATTGGCGACTGGGGGGGGGGGGGATGTGTGACCGAGCTAAACTGAGCTCTGTTGGGACTGCTGCAGATTTCTTTGTGGGCAGGAAAAGGCGACAACGCAGGCAGGAGCCAAGTACAAAAGGGCAGCCTGCAGGGCTGGGAGACACAGAGCGAGCGAGTGAGGGAGGGGGAGTAAGTGAGCTCAACAGAGCTCTGTTGGGACTGCTGCAGATTTCTTTGTGGGCAGGAAAAGGCAGCAGTGCATGTAGAGACTGAGTAAAAAAGGGCAGCCTGCAGTGGTGGGAGAAGCAGAACAAGCGAGTGAGAGGGGGGAGTGAGCGTGCTCAACGGAGCTGTATCGTAACTGCTGCAGATTTCTTTGTGGGCAGAAAAGGGTGGCATTGCAGGCAGGAGCCCAGTATAGAAGGGCAGTCTGCAGCGCTGGCAGAAACGGAACGAGTGAGTGAGACAGGGGGAGTGAGTGAGGCCAATGGAGCTCTGTCGGGACTGCTGCAAATTTCTTTGTGGGCAGAAAAAGATGCTGACAGAGGCAGGAGCCCAAGTACACAAGGGCAGCCTGCAGCGCCAGGAGAAACAGAATGAGCGAGTGAGACAGGGGGAGTGACCGACCTCCTCGGAGCTCTGTTGGAACAACCTCAGATTTCTTTGTGGGCAGGAAAAGGCAGCAGCGCATGCAGGGACTGAGTACAAAAGGGTAGCCTGCAGCGCCGGGAGAAGCAGAACCAGTGAGTGAGAGAGGGGGAGTGAGTGAGCTCAACAGAGATGTATCGTAACTGCTGCAGATTTCTTTGTGGGCAGGAAAAGGCAGCAATGCAGGCAGAAGCCCAGTACAAAAGGCCAGACTGCAGTGCCAGCAGAAATGGAATGAGCGAGTGAGAGAGGGGGAGTGAGTGAGCTCAACAGAGGTGTATCGTGACTGCTGCGGATTTCTTTGTGGGCAGGAAAAGGCAGCAATGTAGGCAGAAGCCCAGTACAAAAGGGCAACCTGCAGCGCCAGCAGAAATGGAACGAGCGAGTGAGACAGGGGAGGGAGTGAGTGAGGCCAGCAGAGCTGTATTGCAACTGCTGCAGATCTCTTTGTGGGCAGAAAAAAATGCCAACAGAGGCAGGAGCCCAGTACACAAGGGCAGCCTGCAGCGTCAAGAGAAACAGAATGAGAGAGTGAGACAGGGGGAGTGAGCAACCTCAACGGAGCTCTGTCGGGACAGCTGCAGATTTCTTTGTGGGCAGGAAAAGGTGCCAACACAGGCAGGAGCCCAGTACAAAAGGGCAGCCTGCAGCCCCATCAGAAACTGAACGAGCGAATGAGAGAGGGGGAGTGAGCGACCTCAACGGAGCTGTGTCAGGACTGCTGCAAGTCTTTGAGGGTAGACAAAGCCAGCAATGCAGGCAGGAACCCAGTACAAAAGGGCAGCCTGCAGCAGTGGGAGACACAGAATGAGTGAGTGAGGGAGGGGGAGTGAGTGAACTCAACAGAGCTCTGTTGGGACTGCTGCAGATTTCTTTGTGGGCAGAAAAAGGCAGCAATGCATGCAGGGACCCAGTACAAAAGGGCAGCCTGCAGCGGTGGAAGAAACAGAATGAACGAGTGAGAGATGGGGAGTAAGTGAGCAAGCTCAACGGAGCTGTATCGTGACTGCTGCAGATTTCTTTGTGGCCAGGAGAAGGCGGTAATGCAGGCAGGAGCCCAGTACAAAAGGGCAGCCTGCAGCACCGACAGAAACGGACTGAGCGAGTGAGAGGGGAGAGTGAACGAGCTCAACGGAGCTCTGGCGGGACTGCTGTAGATTTCTTTGTGGGCAGAAAAAGGTGCCAACAGAAGCAGGAGACCACTACAAAACAGCAGCCTGCAGTGCCAGGAGGAACAGAATGAGTGAGTGAGAAAGGCGGAGTAAGCGACCTCAACAGAACTCTGTTGGGACAGCTGCGGATTTCTTTGTGGGCAGAAAAGGTGCCAATGCAGGCAGAAGCCCAGTACAAAAGGGCAGCCTGCAGTGCTGGGAGAAACACAATGAGCGAGTGAGAGAGAGGGAGTGGCGAGCTCAGTAGACCTCCATCGTAACTGCTGTGGATTGCTTTGCGGGCAGAAAAAAGCGGCAACACAGGCAGGAGCCCAGTACAAAGGCCAGCCTGCAGCGCCGGCAGAAACGGAATGAGCGAGAGAGGGGGAGTGAGCTAGCTCAATGGACCTGTGTCAGGACTGCTGCAGATTTCTTTGTGGTCAGAAAAAGCCGCCAACAGAGGCGGCAGCCCAGTACGAAAGGGCAGCCTGCAGCGCCAGCAGAAACAGAATGAGCGAGTGAGAGAGGGGCAGTGACCTACCTCAACAGAGCTCTGTCAGGACATCTGCAGATTTCTTTGTGGGCAGAAAAACATGCCAATGCAGGCAGGAGCCCAGTACAAAAGTGTAGCCTGCAGTACCAGGAGAAACAGAATGAGCGAGTGACACAGGGGCAATGAGCGAGCTCAACGGATCAACGCAATCAACATTCGGCATTGACAAATGCTTGTTTCTGTATTGGGTCCCTGATTTGAGTGATGTTCCGCAGGGTTTGTTGCCTTCTTAGCCTGTGGGCTAATAGTCTGGTGGCCCTTGGGCCCCCATCATAATACTTCTGGTGGATAAATTGTAACGCCTGCTCTGTACGTATATCTAATATGCTTTGTATTTGTTCTTTTGTAGCCTGTAATAACAGCATGGCTCTGACGTCACCTGTGGCATGCTGGTTTTGCAATTCTTTAAGTTGGGAATGCAATTTATCTAGTCTTTCTTGTTGCTGTTTTTTATAGGTAGCCATATACTTTATTAAATCCCCCCAAGTACCGTTTTCAAGGTATCCCATAGGATACACCCCGAGACCACCTGAGATGTGTTATCCTGCAGTATCTGAGGGATCCTTTCCTCTACCATGTTTCTAAAATCTTTGATATTTAACATGTAATTATTAAATCTCCATGAAGTTTCTTTTCTGTCTATTTCCCAGTCTACCACCAAGAGCATCACTGAGTGATCCGATATGGAGGATGGAGCCTGTGTGCACTCCCGCACTCTATAATAGTGTTTTTTGGTAACATGAAAATAGTCTATTCTTGTGTACACTCCATAAGGAGCCGAGTAATGTGTATACCCTTTCTGATTTGGGTGCTTAGAGTGCCAGGCATCCACCCAGCCAACTTCAGAGCAGTATACTTGTGCTGCTTTTTGTGCGGCGGTTTTCCTTGGCATGATAGGGTTAGTGGTGTATAGTTGTGCCTGTATCTGATTGTGGTCTCCTCCTAGTATCAACATTCCCTGCTGCATTTCTGTTATTTTCCTAAATAAGGCTTGGACTACCTCTGCTCCGGAACCAGGAGGAATATATATATAGAGGCTACTGTCAGGAGCTGTCCCTCTAATTTGCCTACTGCTATAGCTAAACACTCCTCTGGGTCTGCATATGAGGCTATCTTCTCAAATGTAATGTATTTCAAAATCAACACTACTGAACCCCTCCTTTCCACCCTTATATGAGGATGCTATTACCTCTTCGAATCCCATCCCAGCTAACTTCATATGCTTTTCCTTATTCAGGTGCGTCTCTTGAAGGAGAGCAAATGCAGGTTTTCTCTCTTAATGGCTGTCAATATTTTATGTCTTTTAATCGGATTATTTACCCCGTTCACATTATGCGAACATACAATAAAGGAAGATCTTTTATTCATTTATATGGGGGGGGGGGGCAGCCTTAGAGCGACATTCCAGTAAAGAACATCCAGCCAGGCTTTCATCCCTTACTGGGGATTCTAACAATGGGGTCTCCACATACCATAGGACTTTGTCAAGCTTCACAGCAGCATTTAACAAATAAACAATATGTCTTAAACTAATCAAGATAACTAAGACAACCATAACAAACAACTTATATACAATTACACTTCCTAGGCAGGAGGGTATTAATTTTTGCCCTCTATGAACATGGGAAAGATATTTATCCTGGAGCCTTCCCGCAGGAGGAGTGGATGCAGAGCCTTTAGCCATTCCTCCCTGAATTCGTTTAAGTTCGAGTTCAGATGCGCTTGACATCTTTGAGTACATCATCCACCCAATGGATCTGAGCAACTGGCCTCCAGCTTCTTCCCAAGAGCCACCCATCAACCTGGTTGGGGGGAATATTCAGCCCTCCCCATGTTCTCTTTAAAGTTCTTGGTAAAATGCCACATTGCTTCCTGAAACAGTTTCCCACTTTTAATAATGTGGAGCATTGAAATAAGAAGACATAAACAAAGAAGCTCCAGCTAAACTGGGAGATTTCACTTCTTAGCTTAATATAAACTATACACAATCGTTATGTCCCCTATTCCCAATAAATATAGTTGGCTTTCACTCGAACCAGCTACTAAACTAGACCAACCTGTCATTTGCATACAAACCATGGCATAGAGTTGGTTCAATTATAATCTACAAATGTGAAATTTCTAGTTAACTATAGCAGATATCGTTATACTAGGCGGTCTAAAGTCTTTTAAAGAGGTTATCTGTCTCGTTCGTAAATGGGGAAAGGCCTGGGACTCATTCTTGTCCCCACTGAAGCCCTTCTCTCCTTCCCCTCCATCGCCCTAGTACCTTTAGGGGGATTCAATTAACCAGTTTGTCTCGTCTGGAGAGATCCTGACATACCTTTCATGTCTGTTCTTTCTGTGTCGAGATGCGAGGCTTCTCTTCCTTCTGGAATCTTCCTAAAGCTGATCGGATGCTCTGCAAGGACTTGTGGTATCCATCTTGCATGCAACCTTTTCTCTGCAGCATTTTGGTTGCTTGCCATTGTGCACATGATGGACGTGCACGCTGCTCCTCTGCTTGGTCTGATTGGAAACCCCATCCTCTGCTCGAAAGTTCCTGTCTGGCCTCCTCCGCTGAATTATAGATCACCACCCCAGAGTCCCAAAAAACTCACAGCTTAGCAGGATACAGGGTCTGAAATAGAACCCCATGCTCCCAAAGGGTCTTTAGGACTGGTGAGTATGCTGCTCTCAGTCTCACTATCTCAGTCGGGAAATCCTGATCAAAGAAAAGGCGGGTGGTGTTACATTTCGCAATCTTCTGAGACCACACTGTACGAAGAACGTGTTCTTTGTCTCTGTAGCTTGAGAATTTCAATACTATGGAGCGTGGTCTGGCATTAAGATCAGTCATTTTTTGTGACAATGCTCGGTGGCCCCATTCGATGCAAAACTGAAGGGGAGGTAAATGGAGTACATCTTTAAGTAGATCCTGTAAGAATTCCTCCGTTTTCCCAGTCTCTGTGCCCTCGGGGAGACCGTATATCCGCATGTTGTCCCATCGTGATCTGGCTTCTAGATCTAGTATTTTTTTCATGTATGCTCTCCTGGTGGTCTATAAGGAAATTGACCACATTGTATAGATGCTGGGTCTCCTCTGCCATCTCCCCTATTTGTCACTCCGAAGCATCTAATTTTTCTTCTACCTCCTGCATTGTCATTCATAGGGACTTAAATTCTGTCTTATTCTCTGCTCGAAATGCTTTGATCTCTGCCAGTAATGTTTCAAAGCATGATCTGGACAGTTGTTCACCTTCTTGGTCTGTGTCACATTCAAAGGCCGCACTGCTGGCCAGTGAAGTGCTCCAGCTGCTATCATGTCTAGCCAGTAATCCTTCTCCATCCTGTTTATTTCTAGCATTTTTTGCCTGAAACTTGGTTCCTTTTATCCTCCCAGAGTTGCCTGTAGCCATTTTGTTTAAAAAGTTTATTGATGCACTGCTCTAGGAGAATTTTGATGAGTGACTTCTCGGGAGCCCTAAGCCAGAGCAGCCATTAGGTCGAAGACGTCACCAGAAGTCTCTACTTGCAGGATCTTGATGCTTTGTCCACGTGGGAGCCAAACAAATCTTAGGTGCACTAGTTAGACCTTGCTTCTCTAAGCACCCTGAACAGTGAGGAATCATGAAAACATCCCTTCCAGCCTTGAGGCACATTATGCATACTCTCACAGGGTATCTGGGAATTGCAACATGAGAAGGCAAACTTCCACCGTAGAAACATTTCTCTATTTCTTTAAGTTTGGTAACCTCTTCAACTATCATAGCCCAGGCATGATCCGGGTAGCGGGATGGCCCCGAAGCCATGACTGTAGAAAAACACACAAAAGTGCACTGTTATCACTGAGTTCACTCTACTTGGAACAGTCTCACAAAATGGCGCCCTGCTGCTGTGTTTACTTTACTGCCCCACCCTGTAATGGCGGCAGCAGCACTCCTGGCGCATCAACAATCTGTATCTGACTCAAGCCACTGTGCATCCGATTTACTGCATAGTGATAAATTTTACTCAAACTGCTCAGAATGCACTGCTTTTCTTCCTCAGCACATCTATATGATTTTCTAGGACTTTACCATGAGCTTTAAATCACTTTTACTTGCTTAAAGTCACTAAAGCCACAGTATTTCTGGAACAGGATTGCCTGTTTGTTGCAGCCTCTCATACAACTCACAGTCTTTCTGTTTTACTCAGAAAATTACACTCTTGCTGAATCCATAATACATGCTCACAGTCTAATGCTCAGAATTCTTGCTTGGGTTTTATTACTTTACATAGTCCTTCTTTGCAAAAACAATCACACTGTTTACACACAGATCCAGCTGGCTTTAGAAGAATCACACACAGTTTGAGCTCAGTTTTGCTGAATTGTACTCATTGAATCAGTAGCTGGCTTTTCGATGGAAATTGTCAGCCTACAGCCAATTCTGGAAGGCCTTTGGGTTGAAACAGACTGGCGACCCCGCCGATTGTCCCTACGAACACCACCCATTCTCTCCAGTCAATCGGAATATGGGTTGAGCCCGATTTAGCACAGAAAAGTCTGATGTTTTAACTTTTAGAATGTTTGCAGTCACTACAGCTTTCCTCCTGGCTAACCAGCTCACACACCACTCGCATTTTCCCTCTCGAACACTAAGCAGCACTCTGAAGCTGGCTTGGGGGCGGGACTGATTACAATCTCATCAATCACTCAATGCCATGCAAATGAGCCTCTCTTTCTTCTCGTGCTCTCCTCCTTCACGACGGTTGTCGAGCAGGCAAAATTGAAACTGCAAAACAACTTTTTTTCTTTTCAACTGTAACTCCATGGCAGGAGCAAGATTTTAAACAATTTTTAATGCCAATTTCTCTAGCGACTCCCCCAGTTCACACAGCAAGCATTTTAAACTTTCAGGGCACAATTGTCTCTTTGTTTCCCACAGTTCACAATACATTTTCCTGTCACAACTTGAATATTAAAGCTGGCAAATGTTCTATTTTTGATACAGAACAAAGTGCGCACACAATCTGGCTTTACAGCTCCTTGATAAACATTGGCACAATCACAGCAGCACATGAACAGCAGGCACACAGCGGCACATACGGATGGCACTACTCTGGGCAAAACCTTTATGCACAAAGATTCCTATTTTGGGCTACCAACTACCAGACAGACAAAACGCTAGTCACAACCTGAGCAAACATCTCTTGTTTTCTCCCAAATTCAAACACATCCTCAGCGGTGCCTCCATTTTGTAACCCACCCCTTCTGGCCCCGTCTTGTTCAGCTAGCAGGGCTGCTCCTCTCACACCTGGCACCAACGAGAGGGATGGGGTTGTCACTACAGATCTGTTTACCAATACATCTACTTTGGAGCCTGCCATCCTCAGACAGACAAACCAAGTGTGGCAACTACCTGGCTCACACCTGGGGGACCATTTACCATGGCCATCAACCTGGGTCCCTGGGAGAAAACGTTTGCTCAGAATTGCGCTAGGTTTGTACTTCTGGTCAGGGGCACCCAAGTAAATCCAGACACAGTGGAAGCAATAACAGTACTGTCCAAACCAGGCTGGGATTCTAGAGTGTGGCCTTTATTCACATACACAGAGAATAATCACAAAGCGAAGATGGACCCCCACAGGGCTACTCCCACTGATAATGCAGATTACTGAGGTACAGAGCACACACACACACACACACACACACACACACACACACACACACACACACACACACACAGTGAGTCCTCAGGTTCTGAATGGAAACAGTGAACACTTTCAGGTTCTGAATGGAGATTGGCACTCATGACCAGAACTGGCACACTTCCCTGGACTAGGCACCCTCAGCCAGTACTAGGAAACTTTCCCATATTTCATGATGAATTACTGGTGGCACCCTTGACTACCAAAGAGCACATACAGGCTCACAAAAAATCCAACCCACATCTGGGTAAACTATTTTCTTCAGGCACTGTCCAAATGCACTGAAAGAAAACAAAGGTGCCCAAATTGAACCCGGAGAGGTAAACATGGTTACTCCAGATGGGGGGGTCTCCCACCTTTTGCTTCCAAATTTATACTTGGCCATTCATCTGGTTAATAACACCCTCACAGAAAACTTGTAGATGCTTATGCCATGACCACCCAACTCCAACTCTTGTTGAACCATATAAAGTCCCTTGAAAGGATTTGGAACTAGCAGTTCTGAACCATCATGATGTGCTTGCTCTTCTATTTGGAAACCCACCACAATGTCTCCCCCTGACTCAGTTCCCAGAATTTATAGCGGAACTTTATAAGACCTGGCTCACCATATTGAACACAACACTCTCTTTTTCTGAAAAGCTTTATTTCTGGCCTTTAAATGCTGACACACTCTTATTACCCAAACAAACAAGAGAAGTAAACAGGTCCTGGGCAACCTGGATATGGCATGTGGGGTAATTACTTGGTATTACTTGGTTGGGTGAGATACAAGAAGGCAATGTGCCCATCGAGAGTATCTTCCACAATGTTGTGGGTCATTATTTGTTGACAGTTTCTAACCATAAATCTAATATAGTTTTAAATGTTTCAGAATTAGTAGTATTATCAAGGTCATTAGGTAGTTTGTTCCATATTCTGGGAGCCCTAATTGCAAAAAAAGTGTAATCTTTTATTGGTATTTGCTTTTGGAACAATTAACTGTTTAGTGTGTAATCTAGGAACTAGTTTTCTTGTTGTGTAATTTAGTCCACATTGTTGCATCAGGTTTGCTTGTTTTAAAATGTTATGAAAAAACAGAAGATCTCCTCTCAACCGCCTAGTTTCTAGTGAATGAAGTTTTAGTTTTTTTAACCTATTTTCATACGGTAGGTGTGCCAAATGTGGTGTCATCCTTGTTGCTGTTCTTTGGATGCTCTCAATGGTAACTATATCCTTGTTGAGATATGGGCTCCAGAATGGTGACCCATAGTCAGAATATGGTCTAACATACGTCCTGTACAAAGGAATAATACAATTTTCAAGTTTTTATACAAATGTATGATTTATTCTTCTAAGTAATCCATTTGAGTTTTTGGCTAATTTTTTACAATGATCACTAGAAGATAATTTATTGTTAATATTAATTCCAAGGTCTTTTTCACAATTTGTTGTTTTTAATAGTATATTGTTTAATTTATAAAATTGATGTGGAATATTATTACCGAGGTGAAGTACGGTACATTTATTGTTGTTAAATTCCATACCATTTAGTAATGCCCATTCCTCAATTTTATGTAAATCTGTATACAGTTGTTTCATGTTATCCGGTGTATCAACCCTTCCTCCCAGTTTAGTGTCGTCAGCAAATTTTGATAAATAAGTATTTGAAATAGTCTGCATATCAGAAATAAATATGTTAAACAGGACAGGCCCGAGCACAAAGCCCTGTGGTACCCCACTGGTCACTCCACCCACATCAGACAGAATTCCATTAATTCTAACTTGTTGGGTCCTATCTGTTAACCAGTTTTTCACCCAATTAATTAGGTGTGCTGAAATTCCTAGTTGTGTCAGTTTGTTGATTAATTTTGTGTGGGATACACGATCAAAAGCTTTACTGTAATCTAAAAGAATAATGCCCATGGGGGCCCTTACGTCCAATTCATGGTGAATTTGATTATAGAAAGCAATTAAATTTGCAGTTGTTGAATGTCCTTGTTTAAAACCATATTGTGTGGTATCTTGAAGGTTTAGATTCAAAATGTCTTCTTCCACTAGGGTTTTGATAATTTTTTCCATTACTTTACAAGGCACAGAGGTTAGACTTATAGGTCTATAGTTTTCTGGATTTGATCTATTCCCTTTTTTAAAAATGGGTGTCACATGTGCTGTTAACCAGTCAGTGGGAACTGTTGATTCATTGAGAGATTTATTAAAAATAATAGCCAGTGGTGTGGATACTGTATCAATAGTTTCTGTCAAAAATCTGGGATTGATCATATCCGGTCCGGGACTTCATTTTTTGTTTAGTGTTTTCAATGCTTGCTTAATTTGATTATTAGTTATCAGATAGTTGTGATTGTTAGGTTGTTTCGGTGTTATAGGCTGGTGTGTGTCCATGTGTAAAAAAACAGAACAAAAATACTTGTTTAAATGATCGTCTGTTACTTTATCTGATATTGTTGGTGTGTTATTATTAGTGGTCCAACTTGTCTAGTATTACCTTTGCTCTTATTTAAATAAGAGTACAGTGATTTTTGGTAATTTTTTGTATGTGCTATCCTGAATTCTAAGTTGCGTTTAGATTTCACAATTGGTGATTTGAGTTTTGTTACAGAGAACCTATATGATAATAAAATTTCGTTGTTGTTTGGATATTTTTTTAGTTTAGAAAACATCTTTCTTTTTGTTTAATTAATGTTCTGATGCTTTTATTTAACCATTTGGGAATATATCCTTTTGGATTATATTTATTTTTTGTTGGTATGTATTTGGATTCCAAGTCCAGAAGAATTGCTTTGAATTTGATCAAGGCATGCTCCACTGATAGAGGAGAAAGAATATGTTCCCATTTTATGTTCTTTAAATAAATGTTAATTAATTTAAAGTCTGCTCTATCATATTGTTTGAGTAATATGTTGTTTCTTACATATTGTTGATGTTGGGGTATACTAAAAAATATAGATTTGTGATTGCTTTTCCCAAGAGGGTCTAGCAAAGATAAATTAGAAATATGAGTATCAGTTGTAGTAAGAAGTAGATCTAAAATATTGTTTCCTCTGGTGGATTCTGAGATAAGTTGATCTAAACCCAGGTGGATTATCCCGGAAAGAAAAGTATTTTCGGTATCTGTTTTACCATTTAAATTGTCCCAATTAATACTTGGCATGTTGAAATCTCCCATTATTATAACATTATCTTTTATTGCTATATTTTTTATTTCAGCCAGAAGTGAATTAGTGTAATCAAGGTTTTCGTTCGGTGGTCTGTAACATGTCCCCAAGAGTATTTGTGGTTGTCCCTTAAATTGAATTGTAACTTTCTGTGTTTGTTTAGATGTTATTTTCAAAGGAGGGAAAGTGGTCCCTAATATACATACATACTCTGCCTCCTTTTTTATGGGTTCTATCTTTGTGATAAAGTTTAAAACCAGATATGTGTTTTGTCCAGACAGAATCAGTATCCCACCATGTTTATGTTATTGAAATAACATCAATGTTGTGGTTAAAAATTTTGGCCTCCAGTTCAGCAAATTTAATGGTGTTTAGGGATCTTGCATTCAGTGAAAAAACATTACATAATGTGTAATTATTGTTCTTGTTAATAAGAGACGTGGAAGTGAATCCATTCTCCCCGAAAGTATTTAGTTTAAAGCTTTGTGAATGAATGTAGAAAATTTCTTTCCAAGAATTGTACTCCCTCTTCTACTTAAGTGTAGACCATCCCAACAATAGAGGAAGGGTCTATCAAGAAAGTCTTCCCAGTGTGTTAGACATGTGATGTTTTGTCTAAGGCACCACTTCCTAAACCACTCATTTAGTTCTTTGATTTTATTTGTGATGCCTGGAGTAGCTCTAGGTACAGGAAGTATTTCAGAAAAGCATACGTCACATCCCTTGTCAACTAGTGTGTTATTTAAAGCTACATAATACTTTTTTTGTTCAATTAATGTATTTCTATGAATGTCATTTGTCCCTGCATGGACAACTACTAGTGCCCCTGGGGGTTGATTATTTAGTATGGAATTAGCCATTGATGTGATGTCTGAAACTCTTGCTCCTCTAAAACTGGAGCAGGTACGATTAATCTTGTCAGGGTTACATCTGTCTGTATGTCTGTATGTTTGATAATTGAGTCTCCCAAAACAAAGACTGGTTTAGGACCATGAACAGTTATGGGGGTTGTTGTATTATCATTTGCTTGGATTAATCTAGGTTGTGATAAGGTTTGTTTTCTGGATTTTATTATTGGGTGTATTGGTAGTTCAAGATTTGCTGTGGAAGGTGGTGCTGTTGAACTAGTCCTGTGTGTTTTTATTAATGTGTTAGAGGTGTTTAACTCTGTAGTTTGAGGAGTGAAGTCATCTACTTGTTTTAGTGAATCAAATCTATTACTCAGCAATAATTGTGGAGTACTGGATTAGACCTTACCACCTCTTCTATTTGTTTTTTTTTTATTTAGTGGTACTAGCGCCCATGTGTCATCTGATCCAACTGATTGTGAACAGTTTGTCTGAACTTGAATGGGACTGAATGTATTAGTTTCTGGGTCAGTCTTAAGTATGCTAGTTTCAAGTTTTGTTACCATAGAGTCAATATATTCTTCTAGGTGATTTATGTCAGTTCTTACTGACATTCTAGTTTGCAAATTTAATATCTCATCGTGAAGGGTAGATATTAGTACACAGTTGTCACAAGTGTAACCCCATTCTTGTTCTCCTATGCTATACATGCGACAATTTTGGCAGCAATTCTCAGGGGCCGCCATTATAGCCCACCCACTGGTGATACAAATGTTACGTGAAACACTTAACTTGTATAATTGCTTTAATTTATCTCAGTGAGCAGATTCAAAGTACTTGTAACAATCACAATCTTAATTGGGTTATCTTTTCATTATTGAGTTTACTTACCCCCTGTATCTGTGCTAGTGCCCTTTCCCCAATTTCCCACAGGAGACACAGCCTAGGCAGCGTGTGTCTCTGTCTTGGCGTCTCTTTCGTGGCCCCCATGCCGCTAGCCCGCTTGCTACGTGGGTGCTTTTAAGTCGGCAAACCGGAAGTGCTTGTCCGCTAAGCTTCCGGTTTGCCTTCACTAACACAAAGTGTTTAAATTAAAATTAAATCCTTGAAAAAGGCAAATTTCAGTATGCTGCCAGGAATTGTAGTTCTCTGCAGTAACAGCAGCTGTTAATAGGAGAAAATAAGGTAACTAAGGTCAGGTGAGAGCTTCCATGAGCCTTCAGTGTCCCATCCACTGTCTAATAACACAAACAGTATATGCAGTTTATCAAAACAGACACAGTTTCAGAAGTTTCATTCGAATCATATAATGAGTCACCTACATCGGGGTTATTATCTTTTAGCTATCTCCAATATCGGTACAAACTCCCACAATCCTCCAGTCCATATTATTATAAATTAAAAAACTCACTCCTTCCATATGAAGACAGTTTAGCTAAATTAGCAGAGTCTCCAAACTCTTTGGAAGGCCTGGGTCTTGGAGATACCAGAAAAGATAAATAGTGACTTATGGCAAACATACTCCCTTCAGGCTCTCGAAGTTTAAACTCTTCTTATTGGCAGGAGTTTGCTTAGAAATCCAGGATCCGTTTCTTCAGACCCCCTTCTGTGGTTGCCAAATCCTGTGGCTCTGCAATGGGAGTATGCCGGAGAAAGTGTGGTCATCCCTCAGCTAACATAACCCATATATTATGGGAATGCCCTAAGCTGGGCCCTTTTCAGAAGACCCTTTTGGTTTCCATGATCTGTTCACCCCCAGGTATATCTTAACAGCCACCCCCAACCCCCACAAGGTCAGAAGATTTCTAAGCCCATGCACAAAATAATTACAATTTTGATTCTGGCAGCTAAGAAGGCTATTACGAAATGCTGGCATACTGAGAGTGTCCCCACAAAGGAATGCTGTAGAGCCCTGACATATGAAATTTATAGCCTGGACAGATTAATAGCTAATATTAACTCTCACACTAAATAATTTCGGACTTTCTGGCATGCATGAGTTAATTATCAAGCTCTTCATTACCCTAACTTTGTTCCATAATTAACCATCCCATTCTTTCTCTATCTGTGCAGAGGGGCTGATGACTCAGCCCATTCTAATTGAATAATTCCTTTCTTAGAAAGAGGATATACTGTCCCCTAATTTCATGCTCTCCAATCCTCTGTATTTCTTCACTTACTAATTGTTTCTGACCTACATTCCTGTCCTGATAACAGGCTCAGACTTAACCATGTAGCTTACAGATGTTTTCAGTCCCCAAATATATCTTTATTATAGCCTCCACATAAGGCTAACAGCATTTCCTTATATAGAGACCTCCCTGCAGGGAGGAACTTTAAGCAGATGGTATAACATTTTTGAAAATAAAACACAACCACTAGAAGCTATATCATAATATACTTTTATTTTTTTTTTTTTTTGCAGCATAGATTTTAGATGAATAATATTACCACTCTAGCTCTTAAATCTTCTTCATAATTTCCTCTGATCTGATCAAGTGCATTGATATACTTTATTGAACCAGACATTACTATATCACTGTATTAGAGCTACTAATATCCTGAACACTATGTCTTAGCTTTTCAATGTATTATGTATATGGTCTCACCACTTTTTGTAAAAATGCTAAACTCTTTTAATAAAAAGGCAATTAAAAAAAGAAAACTTGTAGATGCTATCCTGAAATGTCTTTCACATTTAACATACTACATTACACACCTCTGAGGTGTCAAGAAGTTAAAAGTTCTGCAAATGGCAATGTCTTTTCACTAGACCCCAACTTTAGCAGGCAATTTTAAATCAGACACAAACTAAAAGTTCTGTACTTGGCAAGTCTCTCTCTGGACCCCATAGTAGGCAAGCACTTTTAAACAGAAAACAATCTTGGTGACAGAGTCCCTTTGTTAGAGAAAAACTCATCACAGGAATGCAGGTGCCCCAGGGCTTTTTCACACAAAAGTCTCAGGTTCTCACAGAGCAGATGAACCTCATGCAGCGTCAACACAGTCCAGGCATGGACCAGGTGATTGCCCCTGAATACTGGAATCCCCTCCCATCCCTCCAGAGATGGGACACTGGAAAACCCCTTGGAATGGTTTCTACCACTTCACTCTCTGTCTTCTGTGTTCTTCTTCTAGGGTGAGAACAAACTACCCAAACACAGTGATAGCTGTCTGTCAGAGTTAAAAACTGAGGAGCTGCCAAGTTGCAGCACTCCTCCTCGAACTCCACTCTACAGATTACTGACTGTAATGTAACATTCTATCTCACTCCCCCAAGCTAGCATTCCAATGTGGCTTATGCTGCTGCGACAGTTCTAAAGTGACATCATCACTCCAGCTCAGCTGAGACTGAAAAACAGAGTGGGACACTGTGAAATCAATTTAACTGGCATTTCAGTAGCTGCCTCTCCCTGTTTGCCACTGATTCTAAGTGGGATTCTAGTAACCCCTGGGAAAGAGGGGCTTACACTACACTTCGCTCTTTGGGTTTATTTAAGCATTCAACACTGAGGGTGTGTATAAAATCTCAAGTTAAACACACCACCTCATGTTTTATTTTATATAATTGCTGGGGAGTATTTTTTTACCACAGCAATTATATAAAATAAAGTCACATCCCTGTGGAGCCACCATTCATGGGTTTCCATGCGGTTCACTGTTGAAGCATCACTGCTGAAACATTTTGTTTACCCTTTTTTTCCCTTCTTTTTTTTAAAGCTTAAGCATGATAGTACAGATTGCCCAGTTAATGTTTTTACTGCCATGTGCCAGTGGTGGTGAAGTGTGTGGTGCTAAAGAATGGAGGAGAGGAAGGGAAGAGTGGTGGCTGGCGCATGCGTGGACCAAGGGAAACCTGGCGCGTGTTCACCGTTGTAATCCACAGGTTATAATGGCAAATTATAACTGGATTTCCCTATGGGAAAAATGCTAGCCAGTTAATAATAATGTTTATAAAATGGCTTTCAATCACAGAACAAATTCTAGAAATGCCATTGGTTAAATAACATCACCTGACCATGCATTAAATCCCTAGATATGCACACTTCATTACCAAACTAAACAAATCTACCTAGCAACAGCCTAACTTTAGAATGCCCCAGAATCCTAGTATTTTCATTGCTCAAAACACATCACCTGACTATTCATTAATTTCCAGTAAATGCATGGTTTATCACTAACTTAACATAATCAACCTAGCAACAGCCAAACTACACAAAATAAACCTTATTCCATTATATTTTTTTCCCCAGTTTCTAAGTCTAATAATCACTTCAGGACATGCATTTCTTGTCAAGTAATGCACTCAGCCACTAGCTTCATGTCTTCCAGTTAATTCTCTGGCCTATCATAGCTAATTGGTTACTTTTCAACTGCTTTAGTTCCTTTCAAGTAACACAAACAGAAGTTTTGAATCAACAGTTTTCATTTCCCTGGCTATTAGCAATGCATCATGTTTAGGATTTGCACCATCTGCTTATGTTACTGAAGTGCTTGAGTTACTCAATAATGCATGGAAGGGTGTGTGTCATGCTTGGATAACATCGCACCTCTGGTGGTTGGGCTTGATGCTGCAGGCCGAGTCATCCGACACTTGAGTAGTGACATTAGCCCCACAACACGCACGTTGGAGTGCATTATTCCTATTGTACATTGGCTTGATTTATACAATATAAAAAAAGTAATTTAAAAATAGTTTTTTAGTTGATATTTTAGGGATCAATCAAAGGCTTCATTCAGTGAAGGTGGAGACACATACAGGTATAACGCAATGTAGGTGCAGTGATTATAGTTAATGGTATAGTTATGGATCATCCGTGGTGTTGTGCTGGGATAACATCATGGGTGAATCTCTGGACTGGACAACGAGCTTTCAGGATGTTTTCTTGCCATCATATATCTGTATCTGTATCTCTTGAATGAGGAAGAGTCAAGGGAAAAATTGCACATATATAGTACTTCATTGAATGAATAGGAACACTTATAAGAGGCTTTCAAAATATGTGATGTTAGTTGACATGGTGTATCTGTGCATATAGAAGAGTTTTTCATGCCCTGTTTACAGAATTTAATTTTTCCTGCCTTATCCAAACTAATGACAAAACATAACTCCTATGAGTTTGATTTGGACATATAGAGAAAGAACTGCATGTTACATACTTACATACAGATATTGGAAAGAATGTAGTCCACCAGTCCATCAAGATTTTCCCCATCCCAGAAAAAAAGGGAAATACACCGTCATCCCTTTTTCTACAAGGTACTTATCTAGTTTAAAACTGAAGGTGGACACCGTGTCAACTAACACCACATATTTTGAAAGCCTCTTATAAGTGTTCCTATTCATTCAATGAGGTACTATAGTTCTTTCCAATTTTTTCCTTGAATCTTCCTCATTTAAGAGATACCGAGTGCCTCCATGCTTTGCATCTGGAAGAGTTCTATTTGTTCTGATGGTGCTGTACTTTGAACACCTGGTCATGCCACCCTTGAATCTCCTCTTTTCCAATGGAGAGTTGTCCAAATTCAGTTAGTTGGGCCTCATCATCATCCATGTTCTCCAAGTCCTCAGCTCCCTTGGTTGCTCTTCTCTGCACCTTCTCAGTCCTGTTACTATCTCCTCACAAATGGGATCGGTGTAGAGTGGTGCTAAAACACAGAATTGCGCTTGGAATTTAAGAATGGCACCCACTTCCTAAATGCTTTAAAATTGCATTTCTAATTCTGAGGAATCCATGAAGCATTTCTATGTAAATCACAGAATAATATATTCTGTGGATTACATAAACCACAGAATATTAATCTGCCATTTGTATTAACTAAAGAATTTGATTCCGTGGTCAACATTCCACATTCAGTACTGAGAAATTCTCCTTCTGAAGAAATTTTATGAAGTAGGAGAAATTTCTGAAATTCCATGCAATTAGAGCAAAGTGGAATTTGGGAATTCTGCACAGCTCTAGAAAAGAACTGTACACTATTCTTAACAGGGGGTTGAACCAGTGGTTAGACATGGGTGAAGTTGGCTAGATTTCTCCTATGAATTAATCTGTGAATTTAGAGAAATTCGCAAAGTGCAGATTGATCCACAAAATTAGGAATTTTGCCACGAATAGTGATGTTCCACTTGCAAGTGAAATTTCCCCCACAAATGGCAGAATTGTGCCCGTGAATGGTGGAATTTCACCATTCATGGACAAAATTCTGCTGTTTACAGGTAAAATTCTGCACTTCGTGGGCAGTATTCCGCTGTTCAAATGGAAAACTTCAAGATTTTGGGTGAAGTCGAAGTTGCTGAGGGTAGGGAAAACTTTGTGAAACTCCACAGATGTAAATTTCAGCCACGTGATGGCAAATTTGCAGGTGGAGTAAAACTTCACTGCAACTCTACCAGATGTCCACACAGGGGACTAATGACATCTAGTGATTTGCTGACATAGGCTTTCTTGAGAGACATTATGATTTTATCAGCATTGTTTTTTAAATGTGACCAATGCCATTTTACTTTCAGATCAGTTATGGTGCCACCCTTTCTTCCCTAAGCAATAAACGAGAATTTCCATCATTCCTTCGAACTGTTCCATTAAATGATTTCCAATCTTATGGTATAGCCCAGCTCATATTGCATTTTGGGTGGAACTGGATAGGAATCTTGGCCTCTGATAATGAATACGGTATACTGGGGAGTCAAAGCATGAGGAAAGAGCTTGAAAAATCTGGAGTTTGCATTGCATTCCATGAATCTCTACCTACTCTGAACTCCATGAATAAGGCTCAACGAATCATTGATTTGGTTACAAAATCATCTGCCGAAGTGGTTGTGATCTATTCCTATATCCAACACTTTGTGTCTTTCATGGAGACAATTTCCATACATGGCATATCTGGAAAAGTCTGGATTGCTAATACAGGTTGGGTTATCTCTAAAATGAAACACATTTTGAGAACTGTCAATGGCACCCTGGGGTTTGCTCATCATAGAGGTGAAATTCCTGGTTTTAAAGAGTTCCTCTATGGGATTCATCCTCAAAAATCACCAGATGACATTTTTGTCAAACGTTTCTGGGAGACGGCATTTGGTTGCCGATGGCAAGAGAAAAGCTCTGTTCAACTGATTACCGATAATCTAACAGATGAAATGACAAAAGTATGCACAGGAATGGAGAGAGTAGATGAGCTTGATATGTCTGTGTTCGATGTTAATAATTTCAGATTTGTATACAACACATATAATGCACTTTATGCCATAGTATATGCCTTACATGATATGTATTCCTGTGGACACAGAAGGGGACTTATTGGAAACGGAACATGTGATGCTGTTAATGATTTTCAGCCATGGAAAGTGAGGATTTTTATCATTATTTTTGTAGGTTAAAGAAATTCTGATATGGAATATGTAAGCAATAGAACAGCAGTGTGGGGTGTTTGTTGAAATTACGACATGCGCAGGGGTATGCTGAGGGCCTTACAGTCCCAGGAAGTGCAACAATTAGGGCTGCATGCAGTGTTAAAATTCCAATGAAGTGGAGTGGAATTCCATGGAATTTCAGAAAATTCAGAAGAATTTAATCAGTAGAAGAATTCTGACATTTTGCATGTAAAAATTCAGATATGGAATATCTGACCCTGGCCTCCATTAAATAGACTTATAACCTCACCTCTCCCTTCTTCATTGGCTGCTGTTGTCTACCCAGTAACTGACCTGCTACAGACAACTCACCCCTTACACCAGCCCTAATCTTCTGCTATATTTCCCCCATCCTTCTCTAACTCCCCTATCCTTCTCTAGCTATCCTCTGCATGTAGTGCTGCATTCAGCTCTCTGCTGCACCCCATCCCATTCCTACATCTGTTTGTATTCATTTTTTTCATCACAACTGTAATCTGCCCCTGTGTTATTTTCCTCCCTGGCTTCCCTGTGCCCTTGAGTCTGTGCACTGATCTAAGCTTCTTGTCACTTAATCCTAGGACTACATTTTGGCTAATCACTCTCTGACTCCCCTCTCCACTGTTGTTCACCTCTTACACTTTCTCCTGAGGTTTTTCTGTCCTACCATACTCCACCTTTCTTCCTGGGCTTTTTTCCATTAGTATCTTCATCATGGGTTGCTTTGGCTTGGTAGTTTCTCTGTTTTGCATTTTCTTCCTTAGTTATTGTACTGACCAGCTTATCGCTGAGGCTTTGCATTACCTCTTCCAACAGCTACCCTCCTCCTCCATGTCATATTTGACTGGAATCCTTTCTTGCACTCCTACACATCCCTTGTCTTCCCAAGCTGTGCACTGCACTACTTGGGCTGTGGTTACACAAATGCCTATGTATACCTAATGTTTTAACTGCCCCAGAAATTCTCTCCTTTTGTGCCTCATCTTGGGTTCATATTTCCATCCTCCTCCTCCTCCTTCTGGCTTGAACCGGGGATACTGAGCCCAGTCCAGGATCCCCTTGCCCTATGCCTGCCCATTCCCCCTCTACACCCTCCTTACCCCTGATAAAAGACTTAAAAGTTGCTCATATGAATGTTCGCAGTCTATGGTCAAAAATGGCTGAACTTGAGGCTTGGGCCCTTCAGATGTCCCCTGACATCTTATATATATCTGAATCCTGGCTTAAACCATCTGTTAAACAGCATGAGGTGGCTCTACCTGGATATAACTGCCTCAGACAAGACAGAGTGGGTAAGAGGGGTGGCGGTGTTCTCATCTACTCTAGGTCAGATCTTGATGTCACTGAAATCCCTGATCCTGACACAGGCTCGTCCCCTGTAGAATCCCTATTCATCTCTCTCTTACCCTCAGAAATGTTAAAAAACTTATCATTGGGTGTGTATACCTGCCCCCTAGTAAAGCTTCCCTTGGCTTGCCTTCCCTCCTAGCTTTCCTAGCTAATCTCCCCTCCCATGACATTATACTCTATGGTGACTTTAATCTAGACTGGCTACAACTAGATGCTGATAAAATGCATGCCTTGCTTGCTGACTCCAGCTTAACACAACTCCTCTGGGAACCAATGCATATCAACACCAAGTCTGGAAAACATTCTCTGGTTGATTAGATGGTCACTAATTGCCCTCAGAAGATCAAAGCTGTGGGTGTCCTCTCTGACTGTATAAGCGATCATTCCCCCACCTTTTGTGTGTGGAGAAACAATTGTCCTAACCCCCCCCCCCAGGATCTCCCTGGTCTGGGACATGTCTCTGTTTGATGTCTGCAGCTTTCTTACCTCTATTAACAACACCAGCTGGAGTCCTATTAAAACACTCCCTGATATAAATCAAGCCTTGGACTTCCTAATATCTACCTTCACTCACATTGTAAACCATCATGCCCCCCATAAAAAATGTAGATCAAAGGGTGTCATGGCTCCTTGGATCACCAAGGAAATCAGGTCTCTCATGGCCCACCGTGATAAAGCTTGGTGGACCTATAAAAAGAGTGGATTTCCCTCAGTCTGGCAAGTCTATAGACAATTCAGAAATAAGTGCAAAAGTTCCCTGAACAAAGCCAAACACCATTTCAGGTCTCTACAGAATGAATACCTTTGCAACCCCAAGGAATTCTGGAGGCAAGTTAACTCTGTGGATCAAGGGAAGGCTACTGAAGTCCCCAGCTCCATCACTGCCAACGGCTCCTCCGTGACTGAGTCCACATCCATTGCCTCTGGATTTAATAACTTTTTCACCGATCTTCACAAACACACATCACTATTCCAAAACTCCTCTTCTTCCCCCCCTACCCAATCCCTTCCAAACACCCCTGTGGCTTGTCCCGAGTTCCACTTGAAGTTGGCCACCCTCAAAGAGGTACAGAAACTTCTCTCGACCCTAAAGTCAGATTGCTCTCCTGATAATGACTCCCTTGAGCCAAAATTCCTTAAGTTGGGTGCCCCAGCCCTTGTTTGCTCTGTCTGTGACTTATTCAATCACTCCTTCATCTCTAATACTGTACAAGATAAATGGAAGGTGGCGGTACTAGTTCTGGTGCATACGGGTGGCTCAAACTCCGTTGTTGACAACTACAGACCAATATCCAGCCTCTGTGCATTGACAAAGATTCAACAGCGAATAGTTTATAACCACCTTCAGGACTACCTGGAATCTCACAATCTACTATCCCCTTATCAGCATGACCTCAGAAGGAATCACAATACCCTAACTGCCCTGATAAAAGTGACAACTGACATATTTTATTCAATGGACCAAGGCTATGCCACAGGTGCCATCTTCATGGGTCTCATAAAAGCATTTGATTTGGTGAACCACAGTCTTCTGCTACATCAGCTACATGTCTTGGTCTGGATTCCAATGCACTGAACTGGAGAAAAAGTTATCTATCCTGCTGCTCCCAAAGAGTTAAATGGGATGGTTCCCTTTCCAATCTGAGGCCCATAACTCATGGTGTACCGCAAGGATCCATTTTGGGTCCTATGCTGTTCTCTCTCTTTATCAACAACCTTCCCAGCTTCTGTGGAGGGGCTTCTGTGCACCTTTATGCAGATGATGCTCTCCTGTATCGCTCCTCTCCACATACTGATCTGATTAATAGAGAGCTTGCCTTTGACTTTGCTTCCCTCAAGGGCTGGTTCATTCAAAATCATCTTGTTGTCAATACTAAGAAAACCAAATGTATGCTATTCACCCACCGTCCCTCCTCAAAGTTACTCCCCCATTAGCATTTCCTCTCTCAATGATGATAGCCTAGAGTTGGTCCATTCCTTCAAATACCTGGGCATCACCTTGGACTCAGCGCTCTCTTTTAACTCGCATGTCTCCAACATCGCTAAATCTCTAAACCAGAAACTTGCATTCCTCTACTGAATCCACCCTTTTCTCACCTCTGCCTCCTGCCTTAAGATCACTTCATCATCCCTTCTTCTTCTCCTCCTAACCTCTGGTGCTCTTCTGCTGCTCTCTTCAAACTCCTCCTCCCTCTCTCTCCTATCCTAGGCTTACCATAGGGCCTGTAGGTTTGCCTTGGGAGCTAATACCCACTCACACCACTGTGATGTCCTATCCTCGTTGGGTTGGTTGCCTTACGAAGCTAAATTAATGTATTCCTCCTTGAGTCTCATGTTTAAGCTTGTCCAAAAATTCACTCCTCCTTGCCTTAGTGAGCTGATATTCTTAAGACAAGCACCGCATGCCCTCTGCTCTGCCTCACTACCACTTTTAGTCATCCCCAAATTGCAACCAGCTGTCACCTGAAGGTCTTTCTCTTTTGAGGCTGTACCTGAGTGGAACTCCCTTCCTCTCTCAGTCCTGTCTTGTTCCTTTCTCTCCATGTTCCAAACTAATCTGTATGCCTCTCTCTCAGCCTCTATATCCTGCTCCCGTTTCCACTGATGATAGTCCCTCCTTTGCACTTTTTCCTTCCCCCTCTTCTGACTGTTCCTAACCTCGCCCTGCTTCCCACCTTCAACCCTAAAATGCTTACTTCCTGTCTTTACCCCTTGCCCCCATTCCTTGAATTTATTCTTTTTGCTCCTAGTTCTATAGACTTAAGTCTCAATTGCATATGTCCATTATGTATTATATTATTAAAGTTTACATTCTATGCTCAGTCATACTTTTGTATATATATGTTATATTGTATTGTTTCTTTGTATTTTTTGCACTGTTTTCTGTACTTGTTATTGTGCCCCCGGGACTGTTAGTGTCTCAGTGGACTTACCCAGTTACCAAAATTCAAATAAATAAATAAAATGTTTTTTGTGGATTAATAATCTGCAGTTTACATAAACTGTGGCTTCTTTATGTGCAGTCCATGGAAAAAAAATTCCTCAATTTACATGATCCATGTAAAATGATTTGTCGGCCTACACAGAAATGTTTTTCAGAATTCTGCAGAATTGAAAAAGAAATTCCAAAAAGCATTTCAGAATCAAAATGTCCATTCTGCACTGTTTCAAATGGTGGGATTCCACACTGTACACAGCCCTAAGTAGTAATGGCACAATAAATCCAATCATAGAGTTTCCTACTGAGTCTATAAAATAGGCTTTGTCTCACATTGCTAAAAAATTAATGGAAACATTTTGTGTTTAAATGTTTTTTAGCTAAATAATTATGTTGCTGTAAGACGTTTGCTAGAGGACACTGTGAAAATGTTCTGTTTTGGCATGGTATCGTACCTTCTTTACTGTGGCACTCTTGGTTTTGGTATACCAATGCTACTGCGACAATTCTGCAGCCCCCAACACTACAACAACAACAGCACCAGGTCACTGTAGTGTTGCCATGGGATCCTGGAACTGCTTTCTGGGGGTATTGCATCCCTTTCCCGAAAAACAACTCCAACTCGGAGTTGATTATTTTAGTAGCAAAGGGGGATTTGGGGGTGAAGCATCCCAAAGAAAACAATGTGTCCATTGACTCCCTTCATGCTGACCGCAAATGTGGTTGACATAAGGGAGTCGCTGTAATGTTGGTCGACAACTAAATTGTCAACCGACTGTCATGGATCCCTTGGTTTTCATTTGTTTTCCTTTTAGTGATTTCACAGTTTGACTTTTCTTTATGCACAATAGAAGCTGCAGAGAGAGAAAGAGGGAGGGGCTAATACACAGCACACTGAGCAGCTATACAAAAACGAACTGCATTTGTTGTTTTAGACTATGTTGTGTGTGTGTGTGCGCATGCGTGTGTGTGCATGTGTGTGTGCGTGTGTGTGTGTGCGTGTGTGTGCGTGTGTGTGTGTGCGTGTGTGCATGCGTGCGTGTGTGTGCGTATGTGCGTGTGTGCGTGCGTGCGTGCTTGTGTGTGTGTGTGTGTGTGTGTGTGATTTAGTTGTGGGAATTCTGAAGGCATAAGACTCTGTTTGGCCATAAGGCAGGCTGGCACTTGTACTTTTTTTTGGAATCTATGCTGAGATTATGGTATAGGTGGCAGCCTGCATAAGCCAGTCAGCATCCAAGATTTAACCTACCCATTTCATAATTTTTTTAAGCATTTGGTACCTTACACAGTCTGTATCCTTCAAAACCTTGACATTAAAAATGTTATCCCTTTTCTGTGCATTTTAAGACCTATTTGGAAAAGTATTGGTTATTAAAAGAAAACTAGTCACGTCACTTCATCAAACTGAAGAACATCATTAAGGAAACTTAAAACAATTTGCCTAGACAGCTGTTGGCCAACTACCTGTAGGTTATATAGTATTTGCAGGTTTGCTTCTCCTTATTTTGTTTTGAATTGCCCCAGTTCTTCACCCACATCTTTCTTCTTAGTCCTTCAACACACAAAAAGTCACAAATTCTCATTAATGTGTCATAATGATACAACAGGTACAACTTAAAAAAAAACTCAATTAGTTACAGCTGTTAAGGTGTAACTGCAATGCAACTACACTGTAATGTAGTTGCATGCAGCAGATATGTAACTACAGTATAATTACCCCATTGCATTTAATTGATGATTACCTACCCCACAGTTACATTGAAACTGATAAAGTGTGACTTCTTAAATTTGTATTTTACAGTTTATTTACTCAGGATAGCCCAGCTGAGTTGCCATATCTCATTTTCAGTGGGGTGCAGGGAAACTGAAGCACTGATATGTTTAAATGACTTGTTCAAAGTCACGCATGGAGTATTTGGCTTGGCTGGGATCTGGACCTCTGATCCTCTGGTTACCAAGCTGGTACTCTGACTATTTGATCACACTGTTTGTTCTGGCTACATCAAAGACCTCCTTTGCCCATGAACATCACATCACCCCATCTGCTCCACTGGGGAGAACTTGCTGGAGGTTCCAGATGCTTTCCTCCTGGAGACAGAACCTTTAGAGTTGCAGCACCTCATTTGTGGAACTCTGTACCACCATACATCCACAACAGCTCCTCAGTGGGGAGTTTTATGAAAGCCTTAAAAATACATCTGTTTACCCTAGATTTTAAAGTCTCATTTTAAGGGCGTGCTGTGGTTTTATTGTTGTAGTCTTTATGCTGTGTATGTAGTTTATATTTATTTACACATCACTTTTGTCATGCTGCATCTTATGGAAAACATCTGAGCCTATATGAGGGGGCCTACTCATAGAAACATAGACTTTGACGGCAGACAAGGACCACTTGGACCACCTAGTCTGCCCATTTCCCTACCTACAGGATAAGCTGAAGATTCTAGTTAATAATAATAATATATTTATTTGTATGGCTCCTTTCTATTGCCAAGGCACCTAACAGTGTAAAAACAAGTCATCCAACTTCAAATAATAAATTAATACAATTAAAATCAGATGCCAATACAGCAGTTGCTCATTTTAGTTAACCATAAAAGCTTTTTTACACAGGTAGGTTTTAAAACCCTGCTTAAATTCCTCCACAGTTGCACACTCCTGTAACCGTCGAGGTAGAGAATTCCAAAGGGTGGGGGCTGCATACGCAAAAGTTCTACAACCAGATGACTTCAAATTCACCCTTGGAATCTCTAACAACTCCTCATCAGCCAAGCAGAGCAATCAACCAAGGCAGTATTGTTATCCCTCTGTACCAAGTTAACCAACAGCCTATTTCTTCTTACCCCCCACAAGAATTGCCTTATGTCTGTCCCATGTATTCTTGAATTCTCCCACAGATTTAGACCCCACAACCTCCTCAGGAAGGCTGTTCCATGCGTCCACCACCCACTCTGTGAAAAAATACTTCCACACATTGCCCCTGAACTGCCCCTCTCTATCTTTAAATTGTGTCCCCTTGTTCTTGCACATCTCTTTTTCTGAAAGATGCTACCCTCTTGGACTTTGTTGATTCCACTGAGGTACTTAAAAGTTTCTATCATGTCCCCCCCCTCCTTTCCTCAAGGGTATACATATTAAGCTCCTTTAGTTTCTCCTCATATGGCTTATCTTGCAGACCCTGCACCATTTGAGTTGCCCTCCTCTGGACTGCCTCTATCCTGTTTACGTCCTTGTGGAGATGGGGTCTTCAGAACTGGATGCAGTACTCCAGATGGGGTCTCACCAACTGTCTGTACAGAGGGATAACAACTTCTTGTTTTCTGCTGGTGATGCCTCTCCCAAGACATCCCAGTATACCCCCAGCCCTCCCTCCCTACTGCCTTCTCACATTGCTTGCTAACCTTAAGGTCATCTGATATGATTACCCCTACGTCCCTTTCCATTTTTGTTGTTGTTATTACCTCCCCCCCCATTGTGTAATCTTCCCCTGGGTTTTTGTTTCCCAGGTGCATTATTTTTCACTTCTTTGCATTGAATCCAAGCTGCCATACTTCTGACCATTCCTCCAACCTTGCCAAGTCCCTTCTCATCCTTTCCATGTCTCCTTGTAAGTAAGTAAGTAAGTAATTATTTATTTCTAAAAGGCGCCCTTCCAAAGCTTAGGGCGCCTTTACAATATCCTTCATACAATATTAAAAACCATAATTATAAACATTTAAATTCAAAACACAATCCAACACAATTCAAGTCACTAAAAATGCTTGGTTAAAAGGGAAGTTCTTTCAAGCTTTTTTTTAAACTTTTTTAAAGTGTATCAACCCTGTTGCAGATCTTTGTGTCATCTACAAAGAGGCATACTTTTCCTTCCAGTCCCTCTGCAATGTCACTTATAAAGACATTAAAAAGGACTGGACCCAGTACTGAACCCTGCAGTACCCCACTAGTAACCCCTCTTTCTTCAGAGTGGACTCCATTTACAATTGCCTTCTGTGTCCTGTTGTCCAGCCAATGTTTTACCCAGGCTACCTCCCTTGGACCCACTCCCAGGCTGGTTAATTTGAATATTAATCTTTCATGTGGGACTGTGTCAAATGCCTTGCTAAAGTCTAGGTAGGCGATGTCCACAGCCCCTCCCTGGTCTACTACTTTGGTCACCCAGTCAAAGAAATAAATTAGATTCATCTGACATGACCTTCCCGCTGTGAATCCATGCTGTCTTGGGTCCTGTGCCCCACTGGCCTCTAGGTACTCAACAGTTCTTTCCTTCAGAAGCGATTCCATCACTTTCCTTACCACAGAGGTCAAACTGCCAGGTCTGTAGTTTTCTGCCTCTGTCTTGGTTCCACCTTTGTGAAGGGGAATCACATCCGCCTTCCACCAGTCCTCAGGTACCACACCATCCTCCCATGATTTGTTAAAAAGGGTAGTCAGTGGTTTCATTAGTTCTCCCCTTAATTCTTTTAGAATTCTGGGGTGAATTCCGTAAAGCCCCATTGCTTTGTCCACCTTCAGTTTTAGGAGTTCTTTCAGAACCCTTTCTTCTGTGAAAGGACTGGGATCAACCACCCCCTATCAAGAGTGCTTCTGTTAACTGGATTAGGCACCTCCCCTCCTCCTCCTAGAGATTTAATAATACCAAAGTTAAAAAATCGATTTAGTGAAATGACCCTTCAATATCAAGTAGCTAAAAGTTGGAATTGTCTTCCTCCTTTTTTACGTGAACTAACGACTACTGATTATGTTTTTAAAAATGGCCTGAATCACGAACTTAGTTTTCGTTGTTGTTGTAATAGGTGAAATTAATGTAAATCTAAAAATGCTAATATGCCTGTTATTGAAGAGTTTGTAAACTCTGATGTATTGTTTTGTACTTTTCTATAACCTGTATTGTTATAAATGTATAGTTGTAATAATTTTGCATAATGTAAACAGGTAAGCCTTGTGAACAGGGATTTTCGGAACCCTAATGGCTGTATCACTGTATAAATAAAATGTTACCATACCATACCATACCTCTTTTGTGAATACTGAGCAGAAATATTCATTCAGTATCCCTGCTTTTTCACTGTCCCTCTTGCCAACCCACCGTCCATTCTATTTAGCTTCACTATCCCTCCCTTTGTCTTTCTATGCTCCTTGATGTATCTATAAAAGGTTTTATCCCCCTTCTTAACTGAGTTGGCTATCTTTTCCTCAGTTTGGGACTTTGCTATTCTGACTTTCCTCCCTGCTTCCTTCTGCCTTAACTGGTACAGCTCTCTGTCCTGCTCCTTCTGTGTTTCCTTAAACTTTCTGAACGCTATCTTTTTCTCCCTGACTTTCCCCGCCACCTCTTTTGAGAACCATAGTGGCTTTTTCTTTCATTTTGATTTGTTTATTTGCTTCACACAAAGGCTTGTTGCCTCTGTGATGGCAGTTTTGATGTTTCCCCATTGTTGCTCCACACCTCCTTCTAGCCTGTTTGCTAGTGCTTTTCTAAGGCACTCTCTCATCTTGCCAAAGTCAGCCTTCCTGAAGTCCAGTACCCTCAGTTTTGTATGGCTTGACTCTGTAGCTGAGCTTATCATGAACTACAGTGTTTGATGGTCACTTGTTCCCAGATGGCAACCCACTTCTAGATCTGAGATCCTCTCACCATCCCCATTTGAGAGTATGAGGTCTAAGATTGCTCCCTCATGAGTGGGTTCCAAAACTAGCTGTCTGAGGCATGACACCTGTAGGGTATCGAGAATGGCCCTGCTCTTGGATGTGGCTGTAGCAAATGTGCTCCAGTTAACATCTGGCATATTCAGGTCTCCCATCAACAGTATCTTCCCTTTCTCTGCCATCCTAAGAATGCCTTCCATCATATTCTTGTCCATTCCCTCACCTGAGATGGGGATCTGTATACAACCCCTGTGCGGATTGTAGTGCCATTTCCAGTCTCTAAGGTGACCCACAGTGCCTCCTCTCCTCTCTGTTTACTCTTTTGTTCCATTGCCTTAATCCCTTCCTTTACTTAGAGAGCTACTCCTCCCCCTCTTCTTCCCTCTCTAACTCTCCTGTAGGTTAGGTACCCTGGTATGTTAACATCCCAGCCATGGTTCTCTGGGTACCATGTTTCTGTGACTGCTACTCTCCTCTTCCATCAAGGCCACCAGTTCAGGGAGCTTGTTGCCCAGACTATGGGCATTGGTACTCATTACCCTCCATTTCTTGATGGCCTTACTCCTTTTTGCCCCATCCCTGTCCTTATTGCCTTTGTCACTTTCTCCATTTACCCCTGCCCTTCTCCTTATCAACATCTCTATCTTGGTGATTACTTCACTTACTACCCTGACTTTTTCTTATCTCACCTTAATTTCTACCATTTGATTTATTCAATAACATGTCCTGTTACCCCTCCCCTTTTAAATAAAACAAGGTTTTGTTTTGCAGAAGAAATCCCATTAACCTGGTGGTCTAGTCACTTAAGGCTTCAGTGATAGCAAATGGGAGTTAAAGGGGAACAGTCAGCACTAAGATCCGCACACCCAAGTGAGAGGCAGGTCCCAGTTTGTGCTTTCTGTGCAAAAAAAGTTTTGTTTTTTGTTTTACTTAGTGTTTATTGTAGTATAGCTGATTATATCAGGTTGATGCTGCTGGCATCCATGTTAACATTTGCTGTAACCAGAAATCCCAAAATCCCCTGAAGCTTATGTCATTGCATGGCTGCAGCATTGGGAGATTCAATTGCTTACAGTGCATTCTAGAATTCTATAAGCTGTGATCTGTTGTTTGCTACTCCTGCTGTCCTTTCTGGGCTAAGTACAAATACAGAGGACTTTATATATATATATATGTGTGTGTTATGTATATATATATATATATATACACAAAAATCCACATGCCCCCACAATGCAAAGCATCATGGGCTGCATGCTTTGCATTGTGGGGGCATGTGTGATTTTGTATTTCTTGAAACTTGGCTTCCCAGCCAAATGCCCTTTAGGGTAACCCTTGCCTCAGTGTTTGTGCACAGAGTTCTTTGTCTTATATATATATATATATATATATATATATATATACACACACACACACACACACACACTTTACATAGAGTAATTTATATATTTTTGAATTTTATAGTTATTTATAGTCATTTATAACTGGAAACTAGGAGAAGCTGGGCTGGGAGGATGTGGGGGAATAGGTACATGCATGGGAAGCAGGGGTGGTAAACTGCAATAGCTGTGGGGCAGCAGTCTTTCTGGGGGTGATGTGGAGTAAAGGAGGATGTCTTGTGTGTAAGAGCCTGGAGCAGCTGAGGGCTGAAAGAAGGCTGCTCAAAAGAGAGCTGGGGAGGATGGTGTGGGAAATCAGAGGAGCAGAGCAGTGGAGGGAGAGGGAAAGGCAAAGGGGTGATGCCCAGTGGAGTGACACCATTAGGCAGAGGATGGGAGTGGGGAGGAGCACTCAGTACACAGGAGTATCTCTTCCTCAGAGGACTAGGGAGCCAAGGGTGGAGGAATGGCAAGTGGTAAGTGGAAGGGATGGGAATGTGAGAGTAGCATCAGGGGTGGTAAATTCTAAAGGGGTGCTTTTACTGAATAGGTTTGCACCACTGTCTGGAAGGAGGGAGAGGACAGCAGAAGGTGAGGTAGGAGGTCAGATTGAGCCAGGGTTGAGAGCAGAAGTACAGGGAAGGGGGAGGGGGAGGGAACTAATCAGGGTGTGCAGGGAAGAAGATGCAGGCAAAACAGAGTGGAGGATGGGGGAGGGAGAGAAAAGGAACAGAAGAGGGGAGGAAATACTGAAAGCAGATACAGATAATCAGAAGGGGAGGGACAGATTGGGAGAGGGAAAAACATTTATGGGGATCAATTGTGGATGTGTAGATAAGTTCACCAGGGTGCAGAGGGACAAGTTAGATGGAGAAGCAGCTAGTACCGAAGGTAAGAAATTAAGGACAGGGAGCACTGATGCAGGGGATGGAAGGGTGGCAATCATAGGGGACTCCGTAATTAGGGGTATTCACTGGGGAAGGAAATGGGACTCAGATGCAGGCAGGAGGGTGGTTTGTATGCCAAGGATGACAGCAGGGAAGGTGGGCCCAAGAATAAGGGAAATAGTAAGGGAGGTTGGAGGAAAACCTAATTTAGTTATACATTTGAGAACCAATGACCTAGCTGGAGAGGAGGTTGAAATAGTGCAAAGTAGGTTCTGGGAATTAGGAAAGATCTTCAGGGAGGAAGGAAGTTCACTGGCCTTCTCAGAGGTGATATCAGTACCAAGGGTCAGCACAGCTAGGAAAATAAGAATAGAGGATTTTAATGACTGGCTGCGGAAATGGTACAGGGAGGAGAAGTTCATCTGTATTGGGGACTGGAAGAAGACCTGGTCAAACAAAACACTCTTTCACCAGACCAGCTACACCTCAGTAGGGAGGGTTTGAGGGTACACAGGGGCAAACTGGGGGAATACATAACCACTACACTTAATTTAAACTACTGGGGAGGGGCAGTAGGCATGCAGGCCCACAGACTCTGAGAGGAGGTCATCAGTGAACCTCCCACCCACAGTGATGGAAGAGATCTGGAGGGAGAAGGTGGAAGGGCCAAAAACACAGTTAGCAAAGGGTGGAGAGGTGAGGAATACATAACAAGGGTATGTGGAGGGGTGCATACAGAGAGGATAAATGCAAATAGAAGAAAAGAGGGAAGAGAAGGAAGGTCAGATTCTAGGTGGAGGGCGGTGTCTCTGAATGCGCAGAGTCTTGGAAACAAGATGGATGACCTGCTGGCACTATTAACAGACAGGAGGGTGGACATAGCTGCAGTAAGCAAGACTTGGGCAACATCATACCATGACTGGGACCTTGCAATCCCTGGATATAAACTATACAGAGGGGATAGGGTAGTCAAGAAGGGGAAGGGGTGGCAGTTTATATCAGGAAGGGAATAACTTGCATGAGGGAGGAGTAAGAGGAAGGGGAGATGGAGGCATTATGGGTTCAGTTAAGGTCCACTAGAAGGAGAAAGGTGAGGTTGGGGTGGTTTATAGACCCCCCAATCAAGATGAGGAGAGGGACAGGGGCCTGATCTCACAAATATTGGAAGCTGCAGGGAAAGGAGAGGTAGTAATTGTGGGGGACTTCAACCTGTCCAAGGTGGACTGGAGCATACCACCCACAACATGTAATAAGAGTCAGGTGATCCTGGAAGGACTGCAGAGTGGGCTCCTGACTCAAGGCATCACTGAACCAACAAGAGCTGAGGCAATTCTTGACCTGGTGCTCACAAATGGGGAACATGTACAGAAAATAATGGTGAGAGAGCCACTGGGTGGCAGTGACCATTGCACAGTGTGGTTCCAGTTGGATATGGACAGGGAAAACATCCCAACTAAGACCAAAATCTTGGATTTCAGGAGGGTTGACTTCAGGAAAATAGGCAAAGTGCTAAGGAGCCATCTGGCAGGCATCAGAGCAGATATGGGGGTGGGCCAAAGGTGGTCCATCATTAAGAAAGGAATACTGGTTGCCAAAGATGAGTGCATTAGGCTTAGGGGGAAGAACACAAGGGTCAAAGTGCCCAGCTGGTTCAGTTCGGGGGTTGCCAAGGCAGTAAGGAAAAAAAGGTTGGCCTACAGAAAATTCAGGAAGACCAAGAGAGAGGTGGATAGGGAAAATTACCTAAGAGTGGCCAGTGAGGCAAGTAAGGAAGTCCATCGAGCAAAGGCACAGAAGGGACAAGAAGGAAGAGATTGTTAGGCTTAAGAAAGGGGTTGAGTGGGTGGAGGATAATGGGGGAAAGCAGTGATACTAAATGAATATTTCTGTTCCATCTTCACCAGGAAGAGGGACGGACCAGTGCCTTCAGGAGGGAAAAGAGGAGCGGGGGATGGGAACACAGATGTAGTGATAGAGAAGGATAGAGTGAGGGAGCGGCTGCTGCATTGACAGTGGACAAATCACCAGGCCCGGACAGAGTACATCTAAGGGTACTAAAGGAACTGGCAGACCTATTTAATAGAAATACAAAATCACACATGCCCCAACAATGCAAAGCATCGTGGTCTGCATATGCAAATCACCACAGAATATTAAGCTGGTTCAACTTTAAGCAGAAATGCACGGTGCTGAAAGGCCTCTCACACAGTTTGCGAAGGGTGCCAACAGAAGACATAGACATGTGTTTCGTCCTACCAGGACTCATCAGTATGCCTCGTCTGTTTGACACACTAGTGGAATGAACCAGCTACCCTAAAATGGTCTATCTGGGTTATGTTGTGGTGAACCCAATTAAAACAAAAAGCAATAGAAAAGACAAAAAAACTCTGTATGCAAGCACTGAGGCAAAGGTTACCCCAAAGGGCATTTGGCTGAGAAGCCAAGTTTCAAAGAAATACAGAATCACACATGCCCCCACAATGCAAAGCATCATGGTCTGCATTTGCAAATCATCACAGAATATTAAGCTGGTTCAACTTTAAGGAGAAATTTTATTTTCTTTATTTAGTTTTTGTTTACCGGGTAGGTGCGCTAGCCAAACAGGTGACTATTTTCAGGCACGACCCAGGAGGTACAGTAACAATATAGAGTTCATTTACATAATACAGAGAAGCAGTAACAGTACAGAGAACAGTTTTCAGTAAAAGGCAATAAAGGAGTACAGCTTCAGTGACAATCAACAGGTCAAGAGAAAAACAGCAGATTTACAGTGTACAGGTAGCATTTAGTGAGCGGCTAAAGGTATACAGGGCAGATCCAAAGGACAGGTGGGTCAGGGGAGGGGAGAGAATGGGAGGGAACTGGGTGAGCAGGTAAAGGGGGATGGAGAGGCAACCTTGCGGATAAGTGGTTGAGGTGGCAACAAGGATGAAGGAGGCAGGATGGGGTCTGGGTGTGGGGGCGGTGAATGGATGGTGGCGGTACATGGTCGAGGTGGGGGAGAGGCCAGGTCAGGTAGAGGCTGAAGGCAGGGAGACACCACCTGCAGTGGGGCTAGGGGGTAAAAGGTGGCGCAAAAACAGGGCAGGAAAGGACATGATAGGCACGGCAGCCAGAGGAGGAGTGAAGGGAACATTTGGACGGGCAGGGCTACGTATTCATCTGGGGGAGGGGGATATGGTGGCATAAGCGGTAGAAGGCTATGGGAAGAGACTGAGTCCATGGAACCATGCGGCGGCTAGAGAGAGCTGCAGGGAAGGGGATCAGAGGTGAAGACGGCCACGGGGCGGCTTTAGCGGCAGAACCACTCAAGAGGAGCCCGGGTTCATGGAACCGAAGTCGGCAGGGGAGAGTTAGGATGGCGGGGTTTGGGGTGAGGTACGGTGGGGGAGCAGCATCAGCGGCTGGAAGGTGCGGCAAGTACCCGGGGTTGTGGTACTGTTCCCGGGCAGGGGAGTCGATGCTCAGTCAGGGTAGTTGGGGGGGCTGCAGAGGTTAAGAGCAAACGGGTCTAACTGGTGGGTGTAGAAGCGAAAAGTCAGTGTTAGGGGGATATGACGGGAATGGTGACAGGGGGCTGAGGGATGAGACCATGTCCATGGAAACCGTACGCAGGCTGGACAGATCGATGAGTGTGAGAATACGGGGGTGAAAGTGGCGGGTGAGCGGTTTTAGTGGCAGGAGCCTACTAGAGGAGCCCAGTATCGTGGAGCCGTAGGCCGGCGGGGGAGGCTAAAGATAGTGGGAGTTCGGGGTAAAGTACGGCGGGTGAGCAGTTTCAGCGGCTGATGGTGCGGCTAATGTCCAGGGTGGTGGAACTGTATCTGGGCAGGGGAAACGCTGTTCAGGCAGGGTGGGGTGGGGCTGTGAGGTCCAGGGCAATAGGAGTAGAGGAACGGGTCCGTTGGGGGCGCTTAGGATTGGCTGCACCAGTACCTGGTACCCCTAGATCATCAGTACAAACATTCCAGTAAGCAGCAGTAACACGTAGAGCAGTGCAGACAGCAATAACAGGTTAACAATGCAGTAGTCAAGGCGCCGTAACTTACAGCAAATTACACACTCTAGACAAGTGCAAGCAGAGAGAAGTACCCTGAAAAAGGGTCCATTGGGGGGCGCTTAGGCATTGGCTACGTCAGTACCTGGTATCCATAGATCATCAGTACAAACATTTCAGTAAGCAGCAGTAACAGGTACAATAGTGCAAACAGCAATAACAGGTAAACAATGCAGTAGTCAAGGTGCAGTAACTTGCAACAAAATTACATACTTTAGACAATTGCAAGTAGGCTTCGAGGTCGGAGTTTTGAACTCGAAATGAAGTGCATATGGGCAGAGACATGTATCACAGTGTTAATGTTGTAAGTAAAATAGGGTAAGGAGTAGGAAGGAGGGAGTGGTGGGGGCAAGAGAGAGGTTGGAGACAAGCTCAGGTAGGGTCATAACAGGCACACTGGTCCGTGGAAAGCAGGTGTTCACTGTGGCTTGCGGCTTAAAGAGATTGTGGGAAGATGTCAGTCTAAGGTCAGTGGCAGGAGGTTCCACACTTGAGGGGCTGTGTGCAGTGCTCCAGACCCTTTGGAGGTGCGGCAGTGGGGAATTTTTAGTAGGGATTTGTCTGAGGATCTCAGCTCACGTGGAGGGAGGGCTGGCTGAAGCAGTTCAGTTAGGGATGCTGGTCTGTTGAGTCTAATGATGGAGTCGCAAAGGCAGCCCAGGTAGTCTGGTGGCAGAGGGGGAGAGCCAGCCGAGGTCTTTATACAGTTGGCAGTGATGTTTAAGTCTGGGGGGTTTGAGGCATACCTGCATATATTGTTGAAAGTGACATCCCATTTTTGTAGTGTGGATTTATGCGCCATGGGTAGGATGGGAGCACAGTAGGTCAGAGCGGGTAGGAGAAGACCCCTGGTGATGGCTAGTTTAGCTGCAGGTGTGAGCATGTAGCTGGATCTGAGGGCAGCACCCAGTTTGCAGTTCACAGATTTACATGTTTCTTGGATGTGCAGGTTTAGGTCCAGAGATTGGTCTAGCAGGATGCCCAGATAACGGAAGGAGATAACCACCTCAAGGGGGGGTCCCATCCAGGTCAAGGACTTTTAAAGGAGAGCGGCAGGACCTTATCTTCTGGGCAGTGCCCAGAAGCATCAGTTTGGTTTGCTGGAGTTCAGTATAAGGCAGTGGGTGTTTAGCCAGAGTTGGACAGCGTGGAAAGCAGATGTCAGTGCCACGTTAAGTTGGTCTACATTATTAGCGCTAGCATAGATAACCAGGTCATCTGCGTAGAGTAGAGAGTCACAGGATGCAATGCTGTATGGCAGGTTATTTATGAATAATGAAAATAGGAGGGGACCCAGCACTGATCCTTGTGGCACTCCAATGTTGTCGGTAGTACAGTCGGAGATTGCTGAGTTAAGTTTGACTGCTTGGGTCCTGTTGATTAAGTAACTCCTGAACCAGCTTATGACAGGGGGTGAAAAGCCAAATTTATGAAGGGTGGATAGGAGTAGGGGGTGGTCCACAAGGTCGAAAGCCTTGGTGAAGTCGATAAAGATAGCACTAGTAAGCTGACTTTTGTCCATGCTTGTGAGAGTATCAGTGGTGAATTTGACTAGCGCCGTTATGGTGCTATGGTTTGTCCGGAAACCATGTTGTGCTGCACATAGCAGATTTGATGTTTCAAGGAAATCAATGGTCCGAGTGGCTACTAGTTTTTCAAGTATTTTGCTGAGGACTGACAGAATAGCTATGGGTCTGTAGTTTGAGATCTCACTTTTGTTGCCCTTTTTGAAGATGGGGGTGATTCTTGCGGATTTCCAGATGTCAGGGAAGGTACTGTTGGAGAGGGAGAGGGTGAATACCTTGGCTAGTGGATAGGAGATGAGATGGGTGGCCGCCTTTAGTAGGTGAGGTTCCAGTGAGTCGGACCCAGGGCTGGTGGTGTCCGATATAGAGTTTAACAGTTTGAAGACTTGCGATGCAGACACAGCTTTGAAATAGAAGGGCTTGTAAATATCCAGCACAGGTTTCTTGAGAGAGGTATCTGCTGGTGCACCGTTTGATGAGGGCTGGGAAACCACAGTTGGAGGTTGAAGTGTGGAAGTATACTGGGACAGATCAGAGAACATCTTATTAAAAGCATTTGCAATGGTAAGGGAGTCATTACAGTGGATACCATCAAGAATCATTTCCGAGGGGGTTATGGATTGAGGTGTACCCAGAAAGGTTTTTATGTGGCCCCAGAACTTGCGTGGATCTCTGGCTGAGCTGGCAAGTAGGTTCTGGCAGTATTTGCTTTTTGCTAGCCTTATTTGCTTTTTGCAAGAGTTTCTATGCTGCTTATAGATGGTGTGATCCCTGGGTTGGCCAGTGCTTTTATACTTCCTCCACAGTTTGTCCCTGGTTCTGAGTTGGCTGAGTAGGTCTTTGTGGAGCCATCTCGTCTGTTGTCTCCTGACCCTTCTTTGTACTTTCGGGACATGTTTAGTCTGCGCTTCTGTGAACTTGGTGAGGAACACGTTAAGGGCATCCTCAACTTTTGTAGATTGGTAGATATCTGTCCAGTCAATGCAGGATATGTCCAGGAGAAAGGCACTTAGATCCAAGTGTGTGAAGTTGGTGAAAGTGACCAGGCAGGACTGGGGGGATGGAGAGGGACTCGCATGCCAGTGACAGATAGTGGGTGAGTGGTCAGTTATAGCATCAGCCAGGGTGCATGCCTTAGTAATGCGGTCAGGTCTGTTTGTGAGGATCCAGTCAATAAGCGTGCCTGATTGGGAGTTTATCATCCTGGTATTTTCAGTGATGAGCTGGTGGAGGTGGAAACCTTGGATTAGGGCTGCAAGGGAGCTGTGGGCAGGGCCCAGCCAGTTTAGGTTGACATCCCCCAGGAAGATGGCTTTGTTCGAGTTTATGGTTTGAGAGGTTAGCTGGAGCAGTTCATGAAGGCCATACACCCCTCCAGTGGGTGGATTATAGAGACAGATAATGTGCAGGTTTTTTGCACCAAGGGACAGGATAGCATGTAGTGATTCGCAGATCCACTGAGGGTTATGGACAGGAACAGGCTTAATGGTGAGGTGGTTTTTATAGTATATGGCAACACCCCAACCCCTTTTCGATTCTGGCCTGTCCTGTCGCAGGATAGAGTATCCGGGTAGGTGGCATTGGGCGTCCTGTATGTGAGGTTTGAGCCATGTTTCCGTGAGGCAAAGGATGTCAGGTCCAGCTACTTTGGTCCACGCCTCAAGCTCAGCCATATGGCCCAGGAGGCTTCTAATGTTTATATGTGCAAACAGTAGACCTTTTTTAGGTTTGCCAGGGGATTTGCTATTAAGGGGGGGCCAGGATTCGTTTCCACATCACCCGCCAGTAGTAGATGAAGAGAGGCTAGGAATTTAAGCTGCAGCTTACAT
This sequence comes from Neoceratodus forsteri, assembly GCA_016271365.2. Taxonomy (NCBI): domain Eukaryota; kingdom Metazoa; phylum Chordata; order Ceratodontiformes; family Ceratodontidae; genus Neoceratodus; species Neoceratodus forsteri. Next base: position 163,712,070 of record JADMNL010000032.1, read on the forward strand.
ATAGATTCGATAGATGACCGTTTCTTCCTTGTTTGATGGTAGGTTGTGAGGGAGAGATACGTGCACCCATTCTTTAGAAAGAGGTAGTGTAGAGTGGGTTTGGCATATTGTTTGGTAAGGAGTAGGTTAGAGAAGGTGAAATCACAGAGTGAGGGGGTGTTGTGGTGTATGACCAGAGGTAGAGACAGTGAGGAGTAGTTTAGGCAAACCAGGAGGAGAAGGCAAACAATGGGGGTTAGTGCTTGTAGTTTACCACATGGTGTCGGCATGCACTCACGTAGGAGAGACATGTTAGCATATTTTTGTTTACATTTTTTTGGGTTAGGAAACAAAGAGTAGCAGGCAGAGCAGGGAAAAAAGGGAGTTAGTTTAGAGGGTGAAGCAAGGATTCAGCGAAGTGGAGGAGAATGAGAAAGGTGGAGAGAGTGGAGAAAGAAATCGGGTTCGAAAGTGGAAAAAATGCGAAAAGGCAGGGCTGCTCTCAGGAGGGCTGTTGGCAAGGTCTTTCAGTCAGCGAGTATGATTAACACCCCCAGTGGTTATAAAGTATAAGGAGCCAATGGAAAAGTGGACACTTAGTCATATGACCACCAAAAGCCTATAAAGCTAAAGGGTCGATCAGGGTGGGTGAGGTGGGGGCGGGTGGGGAGCACGGCGCAAAGCGCCAGCTGGACCAGTATCCACAGAGGAGCTATAACACTAGCCAAAAATGGCTCACCTCAGGCGGGGAGAGTGGCTTGCTCACAGCCCCCAAGCACGTTTAGGCAGTCCAGTAGCAAAGTGAAAACAGCCGCTCTCGGTGAGCGGTGGGTCCAGCTAGTGCCACCAGCCCTTACTGAAGAGAGCCGGTGGGAGAAAGTGTTTTAAAATGTACCTTATGGCTTTTGTGCCTTTAGCAGTACGGGGTGCCAGTGAGCGGCCGGGCTTCTGGTTCCCTTCCCGGCCAAGCGTGCGGTGGGTGGCCCCTGTCCACAGGAACTCCTGGAGGAGCGTGGCTTTTTTTCTTCAGGGACCGCTGGGCAAGCGGTGATCCCTGAGGCTTCTTGGGGTGCGGTGGAGGGTCCTTGGGTCCGGGCAGGAGCAGGTCCGAAGCCCCGGTGGGCTTGGAGAAGTTCATGCATGGTGCTGAAAGGCTTCTCACACAGTTTGCAAAGAGTGCCAACAGAAGACATAGACACGTGTTTTGTCCTACCAGGACTCATCAGTATGCCTCGTCTGTTTGACACTCCAGTGGAATGAACCAGCTACCCTAAGATGGTCTATCTGGTTATGTTGTGGTGAAACCAATTAAAACAAAAAACAATTTAAAAGACAAAAACCCTCTGTACGCAAGCACTGAGGCAAAGGTTACCCCAAAGGGCATTTGGCTGGGAAGTCAAGTTTCAAAGAAATACAAAATCACACATGCTCCCACAATGCAAAGCATCATGGTCTGCATATGCAAATCGCCACAGAATATTAAGCTGGTTCAGCTTTAAGCAGAAATGCATGGTGCCGAAAGGCCTCTCACACAGTTTGCAAAGGGTGCCAACATTTAATAGTTCACTAGAGTCAAATGTGGTACCGCAGGACTGGAGAACAGCACATGTAGTGCCCCTTCACAAAAGTGGTCCCAAGGATGACCCAGGGAATTACAGACCAGTCAGTGTGACCTCCATTGTGGGCAAGCTCATGGAGACCATATTAAAGGAAAGGTTGGTAGACTATCTAGAGGAGTATGGCCTCCAGGATGAGAGGCAGCATGGGTTCATGAGGGGAGAGCGTGTCAAACAAATCTGATTGACTTCTTTGACTGTGTCACTAAGACAGTAGACAGTGGCTAAGCAGTAGACATCCTTTATCTTGATTTCAGCAAGGCCTTTGACTCTGTGCCCCACAAAAGGTTGATCAGGAAGTTGGTGAATCTTGGTGTTGGGGAAAAGATGGCCAGATGGGTGGAAAACTGGCCGAGGGACAGAACCCAGAGGGTGGTTGTGGGGTGAGAGTTATCTGACACAAGAGAGGTAACCAGAGGGGTCCCACAGGGCTCGGTGATGGGGCCGGTGTTGTTGAATGTCTTCATCAATGACACTGGGGATGGCATTAAGGGAAAAATGTGCCTATTTGTGGATGTCACTAAGCTCTGTGGGAGAGTAGACACAGCTGAAGGGATATAGAACCTACAGGAAGATCTGGAAAAGCTGGGAAGGTGGTCCAGGATCTGGAAGCTTGGCTTCAATGCCAAGAAATGCATAGTTATGCATATTGGAGCCAAAAATCCCAGGACAGAGTAGTACCTAGGTGGAGTCCGAGTATCTGCATCAGAGGAGGAGAAGGACCTGGGAGTGATGATCACTAGTGACCTGAAGCACTCCACGCAGTGCAAGAAAGCAGTAGCAAAGGCAAACAAGATGCTGGGATGCATATCTAGAGGATCAGTAGAAGGAGAGAGGAGGTTATACTGCCCTTGTACAGGTCACTGGTAAGGCCACATCTAGAGCATGGAGTTCAGTACTGGTGCCCACACCTCAAAAAGCATATTAACCTGCTGGAGAAGGTCCAGAGAAGGGCTACAAAGATGAGAGCAGGTCAGCAAGGGTAAGGCATACTGGGAGAGGTTGAGGACACTGAACATGTACTCCCTGGAAGACAGGAGAGAGAGAGAGAGAGAGAGAGAGGGACATGATTGGTACCTTCAAGTACTTGAAAGGGATGAATAAAGTTTATAAGGAGAGTCTCGTTAAGCTGAGAGGCAACCATAACACAAGAGGGTACAGTCTTATGCTGCAGGGTGGGAGGTTTAGGAGGGAGGTCAGGAAGCACTTCTTCACAGAGAGGGTGTTGGACACTTAGAATGCACTGCCGGAAGAGGTTATCTCATTGAAGACAGTGGGCAGCTTTAAGAGAGGCTGGGATAGGCATAGGGGAAGGTAAAGATCATGGGTAGGGAGGATGGAAGGAGTGGGGAGGAAGGGCAGAGACATTAGCTCCAGCTGTGTACCCTGCAATAAAAGCAGATTTGATAGATTTGACGTGGGGGCAGCTGCGACATCTATATGTGTGACTGCTTAATGGGCCACCTTCTACCAATTCCCAAGCTCGACCACGGTACCCAAGCCATCTCACTTAGAATCACCCCAGACCCCTCCAGGGCCCCTCTGACTATCTCGGTAGCCTGCATTCCCCCTCGGAAACAAACCCAAGCAATCCAATCCCTAACTGACTACCTGTCCAGCCTCCTGCATAAGGGTGAGCAGATACTAGTGGGTGACTTCAACACCAGCTGGCTTGCCAGTTCATCTGCCCTTGCCAAAAATGCTTTTGTAGCCCTGGACCTAACACAGCTGGTAACCCAGCCTACCCGTCTGAACCCATTCAACAACTCTTACACATTACTGGACATCATCCTTGCCAATAGCCTGCACAGAATTGTGGACATCATTGTCCATCCAAACTCCCTGTGTGATCACTCGCCAGTAACTTTCACATGGTTCTGCTGTCTACCAAAACCTGTGCCCAGCATGGTCTCTCACCAACTTATCCGACCAGGTAACCTCGCTAGGCTTAAGCAGTATCTTGCCCAGTGGGACTGGTCACCAATCAACTGGGTCCCTAGTATTGATGAAGCACTTGACTACTTTACCCACTCCTTCAATAAGGCCTGTGACATCTTTACCCCACTGGTCAAAAACCTGAACTAAGCAACATAGTGCACCATGGATCACAACATCACTGCTCAAACAGCTCCACCACAGAGACAATCTCTGGCATAGGGCAAATTCTTCAGGTAAGCCTGGGGACAAGCAGTCCTACAATGCTGAGCACAACAGATGTACGTGGGCCACTCGTAAAGCTAAGGCAGAGTACTACAGATTCACACTAGCCTCCTCCTGGGGATCTACCTGGAACTTCTGGGACAACATAAAGGAGCTAAATGGGAAGTCTCACTCCCGGCCCCCGTCTCTACTCAACTTTAATGGAACCGTTATCACTGACCCTGCTAATATTGCAGACTGCATAAACACAGCCTTCTCAGATCTCAGCGCAGTTCTCCCTAGTAACTTCTTTGACCCTACCTCCCCCCAGCCACAGCCCCTCCCTTACCCACCTTTCTACCTGAGGACCATCTCACCACAAAACTCTTGGCACTATCTAACAAAAGCCCTCAGTGTTACCAGCCTTTCCTCTGACCCTCTGGATACTAGGATCCTATGGCAGGTCCTTGATGTAGCACTTAACCCCCTGACTGATCTACTCAACCGCTCCCTCTGCCTGGGCCAGTTCCCTTTAGCTTGGAAAAAGGCTGTGATCACCACCATCTTCAAAAGTGGTGACACTTCCTCTCCTGGAAACTATCGGCTGATCTCTATTCTTCCTTCTCTTTCTTAAGCCCTAGAAAAAATAGTGGCAGACCAATTATCTGAATATCTTGCCTCCCTCAATCTCCTATGCAGAGAGCAGCATGGCTTCCATCCAGGTCATAGTACGACCACTGCTGTCGTGGAAATTCTCAAACTTCCTTCACAAAACCCTTGACAATGGCCACCTTGCAGGGGCTGTCTACATTGACCTCTCCAAGGCCTTTGATATGATCTGTCACCCACTCCTACTGGACACTGTCCTTCAACTAGGCTTTTCCCAAGGCCCACTGGACTGATTCTCTAGCTATCTCTCTTCAAGGTCCCAGTGTGTCAAAATAAACAGCACCCTCTCCAGCACCCACCCCGTCTGCTCCGGGATCCCACAGGGCTCCATCCTGGGCCCTCTTCTTTTTAGTCTCTATGTAAATGCCCTACATAACTCCTGCTCCAGCAAGGTCCTGCTATATGCAGATGATGCGGTTCTCCTCTTCTCCCATCCTGACCCCTCCTCTCTTCAGGCCTCTCTCCAGCACTTTTTCAGTCAAATTGGAAACTGGTTCAATGACTGCAGGCTGGTCATTAACAAAAACAAAAGCCATGTTGTTTTCCCATCATCAAAATAAGGCAAAAAACTCGCTCCTCCACATACTATCCAGCTCACGCCACCCACTAGAACAACTTAGCAGCTACAAATACCTGGGCATTACCTTCGACTCTGCCCTCTCCTTTCACTCGCATATCAACCTGCTCACCTCAGCAATTAACATGTGCATAGGCCTTCTCTACCGTCATAAGGATTGCCTCCCACCGGATGCCCTCAGATTGGCTGTCTCCTCCTCTGTCCTGTCTCTTGTAGACTATGGCCTCCCTGTCTATGCTGCTGCTGATGCCACTGCCCTCAGGAGAATCCAACTATCCTTAAATAAGGCTTGTAGGCTCCTCATTGATGTAGTCAAATGGAATAATGTATGCACTCTATACTCGCTGGCCAACATACTCAATCTAGAAGAGCGTTTACAATATCAGACCTGCCTCCTGGTTAAAAAAATACTTCTAGGTCTCTCCCCTCCAAGGGGTGTCCACCTCCCTCCACCCTGCTTCCCCCTCTGCCTCTACCCGTGGCTCCACTAAGGTTGCTCTCAGAGTCCTGAGGGTGCGGACATCACTCGCCCAGAGATCCTTTTGTTACAGGGCACCACACTGGTTCAACGCCCTCCCCTCTTCGATCTCCTCACTCTCTAAAATAGATCCTTTTAAGGCAGCTCTCAAGAGCCTCATTTTCTCCACTCGCAGCTGTGAATGTGCTCCACAAGCGGGATCCTAGCCCATAGGTGCCCCTCTCCCTCCCTCCCCGGCCCCTTTTCTAGACTCTTGACGACAATCGCCTTATCTCAAGCTGCAATTCTGAATTTACTATATTTATCCTTGGAGCCTAGCTTTCACACTGTATAGACCTCTTTACTGCTATTGTATACTGTAACTCTTATCTGGGCACTGGATGGCTCAGGATTCTATGTTGTTTGTTCTGACACCTGCAAATATATGAATACTGGTAGCTATTCGCTGTTTGGTATGTAACAAAAAACTTCTGCAACCTCCTGTCTATCAAATTGCATTTGTGTTGCTGTCTATGTGTTGAATCAACTGGAACTGATGTGGAGCCTTTGGAAATGAGTCCTTGACTCAAAGGGTTGTAATTCCGATATGTATAATAGATAAATAATTAAATAGACCAAATGGCCTTCTTCTGCTGGCTTCTTCATATGTTCGTATGTATGTACTTAGCCCTGGGAGAACAGCAGAACCAGCAGACATCTCATGTGAGATTATAACAGCTCTAACATTCACTGCAGGCTATTGAATCTCCCATTACTGCAGCCCAGCCTAGACATCAGCTACAGGGAATTCTGGGATTTCTGGTTACAGCAAATGTCAGCTTAGACTCAGCAGAATCAGTCTGATACAATCTACTGTTCTGCAGTAAACTATAAGTAGAAAATTAATATTTTGTACACAAAGTACAAATTGAGACTAGCCCTAAAGTTGGGTATGGGGCTCTTAGTGCTGACTGTTATCCTTGAAGAGCATCTGACATCTTTTGGAAATCATCCCTTGTTAGTACATAACCATGCTGTGCAGTAATGATCCCTTACAGGTATGTCATTGCTACAACGAAACATTTTCACCACAGACCATTATAGCGACAACATCAGCAGATCACTGTAATGGTCACGTGGGAGCCCGGCATGACTTCTCCAGGACCTGTGCCCCTTCCCCGAAATAGCTCTGACTCGGTGTTAGTTATATTATATTTCAGGTGGTGTGGGGGCAGAGCCCCCCACATGGGTGGTGTGACAGCCCCTCACTAAAAAACACTTATTTCCTGGACGGCACAAACTGACTGCAATTGCAGTCAACATAAAGCCGTTGCTGTAATGCCGGTTGACAGATTTCTGTTTTACCGGCGTCATGGAACCATCCATTACAGAGCCTAAAATCCCAAGTACCATGCAACGGAGCTGTGAGAAGGGCAAACAGGATGTTAGACTGTATAGGAAGAGGAGCTCTGTGGAATGTGGAATTCCACTGCTGGAATTTGTGTGAAATGGCAAATCCACTGCCGAAAAGCTTTTTGAACTTTCAGTTTTTAATTCGGAAGAATTACAAACAGCAATTCTATGTAAAATGACATGATCTGCAGAATATTCTTCCATGGTTTGCAGAAAATGAATCTGTGGTTTGAATAAACTGTGGAGTATGTGATTAATATGTGAATCTGTGATTAACATTCTGCGTTAGAAAGTTTTGAATTTCGCTTCTGAAGAAATTCCATGGAATTAGAGGTGGAATTTCTGAAATTCCAAAGAATTTTATCAGAAGCAAAATCTGAAAATTCCACGCAGCTCTAATGGGGAAGGGGGGATGTGTGGCATAGACAGCAGAAATTGGGCATTAACTGTCCTACTGCAGAGGTCATTGGTTAAAGCACACCTGGAGTACCGTGCAAGGTACTGGAGTCCACACTGCAACAAAGCTGAAGCAGTGCAGTGCAGGGCAACCAAGATGGTCCAGGGACCAGAGAACAAGTCATACGAGGAGAGGCCACAGGACTTGAACATGTACATCCTGAAGAAGAGAGCACCAAGGAGTGAGTGACATGACAGAAATGCATAAATTCCTGCATGACACACACAGGGTGTGTTGTGCCACAGAGTCAGGGCACTACAGAAATTCAAGCCTGGGGCCCCAGGGAATACAATATGGGACATGGGGAGAGAGACATGGCAGTCAGGTCCCCTCAGACCCTCTGCAAATATTTCCACTGTCTCAGCCATGGCGTTCTCTTGCACCTCCCATTAACAGTGGCAGCCTCCCAGTTTAGTCAGGAGCCCGCAACTTCAGCCATCAGCCCTTTCCAGAGTCCCAGTGTCCACCACAGGCAGATATCACCCTCTTCAATAACCAGCATGCACCCCAGTGGTTCCCTGTAGCAACTTAGAGGACTCCTGTAAGCCAATTAAATTAGGCTCTGTATAAAAGAAGGGAATTGTTTTTTTTTTTTCTTACTGCCTGCTCTTTGCTAAATCTTGCTCTAAGCAAGCAGTGGAAGGGAGTAGGAGGCCACATGCTGGGATTTTGTCCCAGTCCAATGCATGGGCAATTTCAAAATTGCAGTGCAGTTGGGAGCTTGAACATGAGGTTTGAGAAGTGGAACCCTGAGCCTTAAAGAACAGTGTGTGAAATGAAGATGGACCAGTGAAGGGAGCAGATGGTAGTGCAATGGTGACCCAGTAGGCTTACCTGTGTGACATTAAAGCAGGTCCATTGACTCCAGTCCGTCTCTCCAGTCAGCATCAGAAGATCTGCAGTCCACTGTGCTCTAGGTGACAGTGAGGAGGGTCTGTTGGTGCAGCAGTAGTCTCCTTCACAGGTTCCCTCCCTAGTCAGTGTGGCCACTAGTCTCCTGCTTCCAGGCCTTCCTTTCCACATCCTCCCACCTTGAAGATAGGTAGCAAGGGAGTGGTGTCTCCCCTCAGACCCTCTGCATCTGATTCACAGTGGTGAGGGGATGGAGAGATCAAAGTAAAAGCCCCATAGGAGCAAATAGGGGTGGGTTTGACCAGGCACCAGCACTGCCCATGGGGTGGAATAATTAAGACTCCACAGGAGTCAATACAGTGGGTGCAGCACAACCTAAAACCCAAAGGGTACAGTAATTAGAGCTCCATGGGAGCAGAAATTGGGGTTTTGGGGCAAAGATACCATCCATAGGAGCCAGTACTGAGGGACAAGGAAATAAATGATTGCTGAATGTTTACCAGACTTGCTGGAACATTAGTGCATGCATTTGCTTTACAAGTACTGTCTAAACATGTGCGTGTGCCCTTGTGCTTTACAAAAATGTCTGAATCCATGCACATCCCACCACCTTCTGTTTACTTTACCCAGTCTAAATAACTACCTAATTTTCTCTGGTGTCTCATCTGACCTGGGCAACCACCCAGCAAACACCTTATTGCTTGGCAAGCCATTTACATTTGCTATGCTGCTTGGTACCCTCTGCAAATACTTAAAAACTACTTAGGTGGCACCTCCACTTAAGATTGTCTCTGCATCTTTGTTGGAGACACCCATCTCCTTTTGGATTACAGTTTGGGGTGGTCAACCCAGTTTAGTGCTAGGACAATAATCAGGCAGGCCCCACCAAGCTTGTCTGCCAAGCTATGTCCTTAACCTGATAGAAAATGAAGGAACTGTAGGAGCTGCACTGGCTTACTAGCAAGGGCCTGTCTCATGCAATGGGGTGGGGTTTTCTTTTTTAGGACCAGCATCCAGTGTCATCATCTGGAGACCTATATACAGAGTCATCGTCCAAAGATTAGCTCCCTGGAATTTTGCCTTTCTCCACTGCAACATGTTTACAGTTCTTCTTGTCCCAGCAGCCCAAGAAAGGATTTTTTTTTGCCAAAGGATCTTCTATAAAGTGCAGTTCTGTTCTTATTGTCTCAGCAGCCCAAGGCAGCCCAAGGGAAGGTTTTTGCTGAAGAATTCTTTACAAAATGCTGTAGAACAAAACCCTTGATGGAAAAATTATTTTATTTTTATTATTAAGAACTGATTTTAATTATTGTTATGTGATTTTATATGGTATTAATATGGGAAATGTTTACTCTCATTTCTGGTCAAGATTACTGTTGATTAAATCTTAAAAACATTGAAATGGAGGAATAATGCTATTTAAAATGGAGACAGTTTCAGAACTTCAGGAGTTCCAAAAAAATAGTCTGAAAGACTGTTTTAAGATGTGCTTCAAAACTCTGTGCTCTAACTGTAGAACAGAGATAAAGTAATGTAGTGTGATGTTTTCTTAGGGGCCCAGCCACATTCCAAGAAGACTTCAGCTGAAGCTATCTCAGTATCAGAGGAGCATCTCTGTGAACTTGACAGATTTATATGTCTTTAAATCCAGGCTAGAGTGGACATTTCAGAGCTAGGTATCCATGACTACAATCAGATAGGAGGTCATGTGACTGATACAGATTGGAGTAGTCTTAGAAAATGAGTTTAAAAAGTCTCATTACTTTGTATATTAAGAAAAGTATTTTGCTTATAACTTAAAAACACAGTGTGCTGCCACCATGAAAACTGGACAGTGATTGGGCACTAGTATGATAAATACGCTTACCAAGTTTCATGAGGACAGGACCAAGGGTTCAGCAGTTATGCTTAAAACTCTTTTTAATACAATTTTCTTATTAAAAACTAAATAACTCTAGTATCTCGTCCTAAGCAGTCTGACAACAAGACTCTTAAAAATGTGTTTTGTTGCTATAGAGAAAAAAGTTAAAAAGTTTAAATTGAATTAACGACTCTGACAAAGATTTATTACTTTCCCCTGGAGAACAAAGAACTTTATGTGTTTCTATAAAAAGTAATGTTTTAAAAACTTTAATAATGGAATTTTGTTACAAATCTTATATTATTCTATATCTTAGAATATTTAGAGCAAAACTATCATTTTATTTTAAGAAGTTTTATTAAAATTATGAAGTTATAACCCTTAATAGTGTAACTTAAAAAATATAAATGCTACAAATATGGATTCATATCAGAATGTTCCCTTTGATGTAAAACACCTGAATATGTAAGTTTAATGTTTAAATTAGGTTAAATAAGAATGTTATTTAAGGAAAATCATTTTGAACCAAAAACAGGTCCTAAGGATAAGGGGAGGTCTTAGAATGCATGTTTGTATGTCATCATTTATCTTCTGAGAAGTCCTACCTCTTTAGTGACTCAAACCAATCAAAATCTGGTGATGACATCACCTGGGCAGTTTTATATTAGTAAATTTGTCTGGTCACGCCTCAGTCTGAGCCAACCATTAATGCAGAAGAATCTACGCTAGTCTAACTAAGAATTCTAATGGCTTTATACTGTAGTTAGGGCAAAGATCTTTGGGTCACACCTGTATTTGAATACTGGGACAGCCTAAGGATAGTCAAAAAAGTATGCAGTACTGCCAGAAGATCCAGGTGAAAGAACCAGATGCAAGGACATTCTCACGGTGTATGAAGCAAGGTCTGTGTTTTTTCTGTTTTTTGCTGAGCATTGTGACTGAAGTAATGTTGCCTGCTAATCTCTAGACTAGAGATTTAACTTTAAAATTCACACAAACTGCTGTATACAGCATTGTGAGTAGGGAAGAGTCCCGTGTCTAAGGTTAATAGCAGATGTACAACATAAAAAACTCAAGTTCCAGTTACAAAAACAACTTTGCTCTCCACAAGAAAGTTCAAAGCCAGTATTGCTATGGACTATGCAGATTGATGCTGTGTTCTACAAATCCAAGAACTGACTTTTGGTAAAGCAACTTTCAGCAAAAACATTTGACTTGCAGAGTCTGTCCATGCCAAGAAGTTCCAGTGTCAAGAAAATTAGCTAACAAAGAGACTTCTCATCAAGAGCCAAACTCAACCAAGAGTTCTAAATTGAGAGAAGAACCAGTTATACAACCAGTACTATAAGTATAGTTTTGATTACTTTCACTAATTAATTGCAATTAATAGTTCAGTAATTTAAATTGGCTTCTCTGGGAAAGTAACAAGGGAATTTACTTTTAACTATAGAACTTGGATATATAGCTTAAAAGCTTTAAAATGAGAAATATTTTGCATAATCTGAAAAGTTAAAACTGAGTTTTATGACAGTATAGTACAAAATACTGATGTAATGAGTTGTTGCCAGTTCTCATGCAAAATACATTTCAGATGCTATGAAGTTATTAAACAAGTTTTATGCAGAAATAATCTGAGACATTGATCTTATAAGTATATGTTCTTATGTATGAAAGTTATGTTAAATACTAAGTATGATAAAGGTCTAGTATAACTATTACCATTTATTATGCTGAGTATTGCTTATTCTTTTGCATTATTTATTTGCTAAACTTTTTTGTTAGTTTGCTGGATTATCTGAAACAATTGTGTTGCTGTTTACAGTATTATGCTTGATATTTATGTTAATGAGGAATATTTAGAATTACTGTATAAGTGTAAATAAATTATATAGTTGTCATAATTATAAGAGTGGAAAGCAGTGCTATTTGCTATTATATTTGAACTGGGAGAGCATAGGATAATATCATATGAGACTTCTTATTGTTATTGGTAATTTTTGAAACAATTTTGGATAAGGCCTAAGGTGAATACAAGTGCATCATTGTAAAAAGTGATATCATAAGCCTTTGTTCTGACAATGCAATCCTGTTCTTTCTTGTCTGGGCAGCCCAAGATGGGTTTTAGCTGATGAACCTATGATCTGTTTGCAAAGTCACTGCTAAGCTCCAGTGACAACAATGAAGCTCTGTGCTGAAGTATCAGTCCCCCTGTTGTAACCACTGTCACTTTGATCCAAATACCCTACTGAGGTCTCCGTTCTTCACCTCATCCTTCTCAATGTCCTAACCTAGACTGTAAAGTGACTTGAATGCTTATCAAGAATTCATGCATTTAACATAACTAGATTTGCATGCAGAGAGTCTAGTGCTAGCACTGGTTGACCAGGTAGTTCGGTACCATAGAATAACTGCAGCTGCAGTGAAGTATAACAGAGGGGCACTTCAAGTTCAGTTATTCAGTTATTGGTTTCTCATTTATGGTTACAATTTTCAATTTTCTTCCTTAATACTGTGTTGTTAACTGAAAACCTGCCTCTGTGATCTTTGCCAACTCCTTGCTAAATAAATTCCTGTTTCGTTTTGACTTTGAGTATGATGCCAGCCTCTCCTTTCTGGGTGCCTCCATCCACTCACCCACCTGGGAACCTTCTGTACCCCCTTGCCATAACACCTACTTGAGGTGGCACTCCATGAGGAAGAACCCATTTTCATTTCATGACCCAGCTCACCTGGGTGTGACATGTATAGATTTTAAGGAACTTGACCTGACTCACCCAGGCACGACAAGCATAGATGCTAAGGAACTTTTTTCTTTGAGGTCAAATACTGAGATGAAGGAAAACTCACCTAAATTAGCAGAGGGAGATTCAAGAGAGATGTCTGCATGCACATTTTCATAGAAAGTGTGGTGGACAAGTGGAAAAAGCTACCAGAAGAAGAGGCAAGGGACAAATTGGTAAGCAGCTTTAAGCAGGGATGGGACAAGCACATGAGCTGAGTGAGAGTGTGGTCAGGTGGACTGTTGGTTGGTTGAAAGACAGAACTCAGATTGCAAGCGTTGATGGTTGTATATATGATCCTGTGAAAGTGACAAGTGGGGTTCTTCAGGGCTCAACCCTGGACCCTCTATTATTTAACATCTATATTGGGGACATGCACCAGGGTCTTCACAGTCTAGTAAATACGTTTGCAAATGACACAAAGATGGGGGAAGAGCTAGCAGTATCATTCATACTAACATAATCCAGTCCAAGTTAGACATGGTTACTGTATGGACCTTAAAATGGAGCATAACTTTCAATCTCTCCAGATGTGTTGTCATCCAAAAGGGAAACAGGAATGTTAAAATAGCGTACATGCTTAGAGGTGTGGAACTGAGATCAGTCACAGAGGAAAGAGACCTGAGTGTAATGATTCAAAGTAATCTATCATTCAGATCATATTGGTCTTCAGTATTCGCTAAAGCGTTAAAGATTTTGGGCTGTATAAAGAGTAATTTTGTCAGTAGAAGTAGCACTGTTATGTTGTCAATGTACAATACAGGTCACTGGCACACCCATATCTGGATTATTGTTCCCAGGTCTGGTCTCCATATCATAAGGGTGGCATCAACACAGTTGAAAAAGTGCAGATGTGCTTTACTAAAATCAGAAGAGGCTGTAAATTGATGCCTTATAATATGAGATTAGAAAGGTTGGGCCTACAAAGACAATGACTAATGGGAGACTTAATACTCCTCTACAGTCATTTTAATGACATGGAGTACATGAAAGAACTTGGTTTATTAACTAAAATGTTTGAACATAACACTAGGCTTCATACTAGACAACTGTGGTGAAAACCATTCAGGACTAATAAAAGAAGGGCATTTTATTCCATCAGAGTGGTTAAGTATTGGAATAGTTTATCACAATTAACCACTGATTATCCAACTTTGTACAATTTAAAAAAATCTTGATGTAGAAATTGATTACTGGGACATAAAAGATTGACCACTGATAGTGTGTGTGTTTGTGTGTGTATGTGGGGGGGGGGACTAGAAGTGCCATTGGCACACTTTCACCCTTAACTACCTAAGTACCTAAGAAGAGGGAGAGCAGAAACTAATGGATGGGATTGCCACTAGGCTCTGTGCAGAGTAGTTAGGTAGGGTGGGAAGACTGCCTGGGTCAGTAGGCCTTTTCACACTATCAATGTCTATGTATCCACTAGTGTTGCTCAGATAGTATCCTACCAGCTTAGATGCCATCAGATACCATAATTTTGACCAGACTTCTTATGGCCTCAGGTGACATAGACATCGGACCAAGGATCTGACCTCCTAGGATCCACGATAAGTATCTGAGGTATCTGTGAATCTGACCATTGGATCCAGGTATCCAGCTATCAGCTCCAAAAATCCCATGTTGAATTCAATGGATCTGACTTCTGATGTCTGGATCCTGCTTAGGATCAACAACTATTGGACTCAGGTGACATTGACATTGGACCAAGGATCTGACCTCCTAGGATCCATAGAAACATAAAAACATAGAAGTTGACAGCAAATAAGGACCACAAGGTCCATCGAGTCTGCCCATTTCTTTTTCTACTCTATCAATGTGCCATTGGCCTTTGCTCTGTCAATGGCCTATCTATTCATACTCATCTGTATTGCTCCCATATGCCTATCCCATGCCTGTTTGAAGCCCTGCACTGTATTCATATCCACCACTTCCTGAGGCAGTCTGTTTCATGCATCCACCACCCTTTCTGTGAAAAATAACTTCTTCACGTTACCCCTTAATTGGTCTTTCTTTAATCTCATGCTGTGTCCTCTTGTCCTGCTATTTTTCTTATATTGAAACATGTTAGACTCTTTTACCTTGTTAATGCCCTTAAGGTGCTTGAATGTTTTGATCATATCACCTCTCTCCTTCCTTTGCTCTAAGGTATATGTACTGAGCTCCGTTATTCTGTTCTCATATGTCTTCTGATGCAATCCCTGTGCCATTTTGGTTGCCCTTCTCTGGACTGCCTCAATTTGGTTAATGTCCTTGTGAAGGTGTGGCCTCCAGTACTGCACACAGTACTCCAGATGGGGCCTAACCAGCGTCTTGTAAAGAGGGATTATTACCACCCTCTTCTGACTTGTGATATCCCTACTAATATACCCCAACATCCCCCTAGCCTTACCTACTGCTTTAGTGGTCTGCTTGGATGATTTCAGGTCATCCGTGATGATGATGTCCAAGTCTCTTTCTTCCCCTGTGACTGCCAGCAACTCCCCTCCCACAGTAAGTATCTGAGGTATCTGTCAATCTGATCATCAGATCCAGGTATCCAACTATCAGATCCAACAATCCCATGTTGGATTCAATGAATCTGACCTCTGATGTCTGGAAACTACCTTGGATCAACAACTATCTGGCTATAGATCCAAAATGTGACTTTTGGTCTGATTATGGTTGGATTAGGAGCAGATACCTAGCACTATCCAATGGAGGGTAGTTGGATTCACAGAAGCAAGATCTGCGCACCACTTGTAACTATAGTCAAGGCCACTGTTTTACAGTGTTCAGAAACATGAAATTCCATTTTGACCAACCTGGATTCTAGGATTTAACTGGTGTTTTAGAATCCAGTTTCCAGTAGGACCTTTTGCAGACCTATTTAATGCCTCACTACATTCGGGGTGTGTACCTCAGGACTGGAGGATGGCTCATGTGGTGCCCCTCCACAAGAGTGGCCCCAAGGATGAACCGGGAAACTACAGACCAGTGAGCCTCACATCCATCGTGGGTAAGCTAATGGAGACTATCCTGAAGGAGAGGCTGGTGGCCCTCCTAGAGGCCAAAGGACTACAGGACAGCAGACAGCATGGCTTCATATGTGGCAGATCCTGCAAAACCAACCTGGTCGAGTTCTATGACTGGGTAACTAGGCAACTGGACAGGGGCCATGCAGTTTATGTCCTGTATTTGGACTTCAGTAAGGCATTCGACTCAGTGCCACATGCAAGGCTGGGAAGGAAGTTAGTAGGCACAGGGGCGGGTGCAAAGCTGGTGAGATGGGTAGGAAACTGGCTGCAAAGAAGGCAACAGAAGGTGGTGGTGGGCGGGGAGCTCTCACACCTAAGGGCAGTGACAAGCGGTGTTCCATAGGGCTCAGTGTTGGGACCAATGTTGTTTGGGATATTCATTGCAAACATATCATGGGACATCAAGAGCAAGATCAGTCTGTTTGCTGATGATACCAAGGTAGGCGCGGTGGTGGATGACCTGGGGGATGGTAGGGGTTGCAGGATGATCTGGCAAAGCTTGAAACCTGGTCAGACACCTGGCAACTGGGCTTTAATGCCAAAAAGTGCAAGGTGCTGCATTTTGGGATGAAGAACCCAAGGAGGAGTTACCAGCTAGGAGGGTGCAGCTAGCCCAGACAGAGGAGGAGGAGAAGGATCTGGGTGTGCTCATTACAGGGTCAATGAACAACTCAGCACAATGTAGGAAGGTAGCTGCAAAGGCCAACAAAATGCTGGGTTGTATTGCAAGGGGTATATCCTCGAGAGGAGGAGGTGATTCTGCCACTGTATAGGTCATTATTTAGACCACACCTGGGTACTGTGTGCAGTACTGGCGTCCGTATCTGAAGAGGACATTAAGTTACTGGAGGGTGCAGCGCAGAGCAACAAAGATGATCAAGGGGCTGGGGGACTTATCATACGAGAGGAGGTTGAAGGAGTTGAACATGTACTCACTGGAGGAGAGGAGAGACAGGGGTGACATGATTGAAACATTTAAATACATGAAAGGAATAAACAAGACGGGTACAGAGGGGCTGTTCAAAGTAAGGGAAGGGAGGGCCACCAGGGGCCACGATATGAGACTGGAGCGAGGAAGGTTCAGGAGGGAGATTAGGAGACACTTTTTTACAGAGAGTGTAGTGGCTGGGTGGAATGCGTTACCTGCTGAAGTGGTATGCAGTAGAACAGTGGACTGCTTCAAACGAGGATGGACAGGACAAGGGGGAAGGTTAATGAAGGGGAAGGGTGGAAGAGAGGGGCAGCTGCAGAATAAGGGGTGCTAGCTGCACATTCGAGCAGGCTTGAAAGACCTCTAGGCCTTTATCTGCTGGCAAATTTCACATGTTTGTATTTTACCAGTAATGTGAAAAAGAATATTTTTCACATATTGTAATTAATAAATCAGTCTGTCACAATGTTTTATCATGATTTTATGCAGATTTAAACCACATAAGAAAAAAACAATAAAATTTAATCTTATATTGCATGTTATTATAGCTACCCAAGTTCTGCATCTACCAGCCAACAAGGCTAGTTACTGTGGAATGTTATGCTGTCTGTAGAGCGACACTGGCACAGCAAACACCCCACAGTGAAATCCTGACTGCGCCTATACTGGCAGCATCAGGATTTCACTTTGATGGACTTTGCAGCAGTGGGGGGTATATACCTAACTCCACTGTCTGTACAACATGGAGTTAGAAGGGGCACAGCCCCCTACATTGGGCATCATGGTATTGCCGGCCATTGTGGGGATGTGTCGGTGTTGGGGATGTTGATGGGTTTCTGATGCTGTTGAGGACGATGCTGTGGGGGATGTCGCCCCGGCATTGTAGATCCCTGTGGAACTCCACTGGCCAAACTGGCATACTTATTAAAATGTTACCTGCTTTGAATAAGCCAACAGGTGAAATTAAATGGCCTCATGGCAACAGTAATGTTTCTAGCAAGGAGGACTCAATTTTGACTTCTGTTCTATGCCAAATAGATACCAAAGTCTAGTTTTTGTTTTCATGCTGACAATGTAATTCATATTCAGTGACAGATGTAATAAAACTTCTCCAAGCTAAACTGCAATCAGAGTGGTTTATTTGAATTAGATTTACAAAGATAAACACATGCAAAAAATCCCCAAAACAAATCAATTTAAGTACTGGCCACTGAACATAGGTAGTTATGACAAATATGCTACATAAACTAAAAGAACAAACCCGGTTAATGACACAACTGGAATCTAACACATAGCTATGTACTGCAAAGATATATTACATATTGCACATAAAATCCATACCTTATGGTACAGTAGAGCACTTTTTTTTTTACAATATTGCACCAGAACCGCAATCACACAAACAAGGATGGGAGAGTCTACATAATGTAAAAGAACATACAGGGTAAATGACAAAACCAGAATTTAAAACATAGCTACTTGATGCAAAGATATATTACATATTGCACGTAAAATCCATACATTATTGCTCAGTGGAGCACCACTTTTTTTTTTACAATGTTGCATCAGAACCGCAATCACACAAACAAGGTTGGGAGCTTCTGGGTTTATTTATTAAATAGCAGCACTGAAAATGATTTTAGGTTGTTCACAGTCATGCTTCTCCATTGGTCAGTCAAGATTTGTCCATGTGCAGAAAATGACCGTTCCACATCCACACTGGAAACTGGGACCCAGATGGCCTGAAGGGCTGCCTTAGCTAAAATCGGCACCTGTGAGGACATTGAAATCCAGTACTGGTGAAGATCAAATTATTCCATGTCTAGTAGTTGCAGCACATCGTGACACATTTATGTCTCCCAGTCCTTCAAAAGGGCAGTCTTATGTACAGAGAAAACTGGAATACAGGGCAAGTACAACTAAAAATCCTTATTGAGTTTGGGGAGGTTCAGTGGGTTGAGAATTCAGCAGGCCTTTAGAAATGGTACAGATGGGTTTGACTACAGATGTTTTGACAGTTTCTCCAAACAGACCTTGAAAGCATTTTTGAACATTTTGATGTTCTCATCCCTTACTTTATTCCTCAGTTGAGAGGTACATATGTGTCTTCTCACCAGTGCCATCATGTTTAGTTGTTCCAACCTCAAACCAGTTCTTAACTGACATTAGCATGTCGTATGTCAATGCTGCAAGAGGTTTCTCCTTCAACTGCAAAAGTTCTATTATAGCGATAATGCCAGCTGAATTCTCTGTAATGAATGCCAGTTGTGCTTATAGCTCATCATCTCATTCATTCAATAATGCCCTTAGATTGTTTATTAAAGTGGCATCACTAGCATCCTCCCTGAAAAAAGTCCCTAAGGTATTGCAGGTGTGTTGAATGATATGCCACAGCTGCAAACTATGTGTTTCATCTTGTTAGAACTGGAAACGGCGGCAAAGCAATCAAGTCCCTCAGAGCATCCAGATACTTCAAAAATGTAATGAATTCTCTCTTGCATTTTGGCTATTGCTGAAAGGCATATTTTACCAATGAAACCAGTTCATTTACATTTTGAAGGGGTGTAGTCATGTATCCCAACAAGGGACAAGAAATGTACCCAGTAACAAACATGCATAACATGGTCCCCAATAACCCTACGAAAGTCAATATTATAACTCTGTAGAATCTTTAGGGCAGCTTAAGCCACTGTGGAATGGTTTACGGCTTCTAGTTCTGTGCTGTTGCCAAGGAATGTCTTGCCCCCTTCCAACATAAAGATGACATTGAGAATGCACTGCACTGTGCATCTCTGTTCTCATCATGTACAACAATGATTTTCCCATCAGAGCTACATTGAGGGCTGCATCAAATTGCTCTCTTAACTTGGGTATGTAGAGCTGCCTCTGGGAGTCTGCTTTCAGCAGTGCTCCAATCCCCTCCACGTACTTTCACATCCATCCCTCCACTGTGGATAATCCAGCTTCTCCAATGGGATATTTGCCGTACCTCATGCCTTCACTGTGTCCATGACCAGGTCACTTCTTGCAATGTCTGATTCTGTTGCAGCTCTGAAACTGCTGGTCAGGGTCACCTGCCTTGCTTGTCTTCCTTCACTAGCAGCTCGTTCCTTATTCCTAGTGTGTTTCTTGCTGATCATATGATCTTTTACTGTATCCTTTTTAGTATGATCCAGGACATGGTTGCAGTATGGACAGAAAAGTTTTCCTCCAGCCTCATAGAGGCCTTCAGATTTGAACTGACAGGCTCGCTCCTTAGCTGAGGTGTAGCAGGGCTTGGCTTTCTTATTCAGTGGTGCAGCTGACATCATGCAGGCAGAAAGTCTGAATACTGAAATCACAACCAAAAGATAAAATGAGTAGGATGCTTCACCAATCTGCCTGATGAGATAATTCAAGTAACAAAATGGGAGACTGAGATTCCCCAGGTATGGTAGCCCATGACTTTTATCCTCCGGCTATGATGGCAGCAGCCACTGCCTATGGCCCCCATCCACCAGATATGGCAGCAGCAGTAGCAGTCTACTACTCCCATCCTCCAGGTATGATGGCAGCAGCAGTCTATGAAACCCATCCTCTGGGTATGATGGTAGCAGCAGCCTACGACTCCCATCCTCCAGGTATGACAGCAGCAGCAGTCAATGACCACCATTCACTAGATGAGATGGCAGCAGTGGTCTACAACTCTCATCCTCCAGGTACAATGGCAGCTGCAGCCAATGACCACCATTCACTAGGTGAGATAGCAGCAGCGGTCTACAACTCCCATCCTCCAGGTACGACAGCAGCAGCAGCAGCAGTCTACAACTCCCATCCTCCAGGTACAATGGCAGCAGCAGTCTATGATGCCCATCCTCCAGGTATGACAGCAGCAGCAGCAGCCTACAACTCCCATCCTCCAGGTACAATGGCAGCAGCAGTCTATGACACCCATCCTTTAGGCATGACAGCAGGAGCAGGCTACGACTCCTATACTCCAGGTACAACAGCAGCAATAGCCTACGACTCCCATCCTCCAGGTACAGCAGCAACAGCAGCAGCCTACAACTCCCATCCTCCAGGTACAACAGCAGCAGCAGCCATCGGCCACCATTCACTAGGTGAGATGGCAGCAGTGGTCTACAACTCTCATCCTCCAGGTATGATGGCAGCAGCAGTCTATGATGCCCATACTCCAGGTACAATGGCAGCAGTAGACTAGGCCCCCCATCCTCCAGGTACGACAACAGCAGCAGCTTACAGCCACCATTCACCAGGTACGATGGCAGCAGCAGCCTACAACATCCATACTATAGGTATGACAGCAACAGCAGTCTATGACACCCATTCTCCAGGTACAAAAGCAGCAGCAGGCTATGACACCCATATTCCAGGTATAATGGCAGCAGTAGACTAGGCCCCCCATCCTCCAGGCACGATGGCAGCAGCAGCAGCTTATAGCCACCATTCTCCAGGTACAGTGGCAGCAGCAACCTACAACACACATCCTCCAGGTATGATGGCAGCAGTAGTCTATGAAGCCCATCCTCCAGGTACGGTGACAGCAGCATTCTACAACCCTCCATCTTCCAGGTACAATGGCAGCAGTAGCTTACAGTCACCATTCTCTAGGTGAGATATCAGCAGCAAGCTACAGCTTCCACCCTCCAGTTATGATGGTGGCAGTAGTCTATGACTTCCAGAAGAGAAGGGCACAGGCGGTCAGGTCTAGGAACTCAACAGCAAAGTGAAAAAAAAAACAGAAAAAGAGTAGCAAGGTCTCAAATCATAAAACTACTCAATTCCACAGAAAATCAACACAGCCCCTGAACTTGTTAAAGAGCAGGTTCATAGTAATCTAAATGCTGCCCCCCACAAACATTTTCGATAGATTACCTGTCCCAGAGTTGATTCATATAAATGATTGCATTTAAATCCTTCATGGTAATAAGTTATAACCCTCGTAATTTTGTATTCGCCACAGAAAGGAAAAAACTGAGCCGCTTTCTTATTGTCCAGCCACGCCCCCACGTCGGCACACGCAGCCCCATTTTGTGATGTAAGAAAACAAAGGCTGCATGTGCACGCTTCATTGACTTTAATGGGAGCAATTTTCTCATACATTTTTACTACTGTTTTTCTTTGAGATTTTCATAAATCAAGGCGACTGCTCGACTAAGAGGGACCATCTTAGTCAAGCGGTCTCCTTGATTTATTAAAATGTGAAACTTCGCCAGGCTGCACTTTCACCGGATTTCCTGCAATTTGAAAACAGAGGTGCACATTGTGATTGTTTTTAGCACTGCCTTGGTGTCTAATTGCTGGCTTCCACAAGGCATGTTGATTGGGGGGGAAGTGCAACGCAATTTGGCTGTGTGTAACATGAAACACCCAGCACCCCACAATGTGCCACAACTTGCTCTGGCACACAATACTAGCAACAAGAGACCCTCAGACTTGCTCAGGGACACACCAATGCCCGTTCTTGCCAACTTAGTTTGGGGTATGCAGCAAGCAACAAGTGATGGAGATCGTTGGGTTTGCTCAGGTACACAGTATGCAAGGCCTCCCAAATGCAAACTTGCTCTAGACCACACAGAAAGCAAAGCACTCCCAGAGCAAAGATTGCAAGGGGGGGGGTGGCCTTACACACTGCATCAAAGTTTGCAAGGGGTGCCTTACATGCTGCATGTCCTTGAGTAAGTCTAAGGGTCTCTATTGCTTGTTGCGTGCCCCAGAATAAGTATGTAGGACTTTAAGACCCTGGGACTTGTTCGGGTCCCACACAAAAACCAACATTTGCAAGGGGGCCTTGCATACTGAGGCATGGCTGTCTGCATTGGTGTGTCCTTTTCTGTGCCAGAGCAAGTTTCAACACAGCACCCAGTCTTGCCAGGAGCACAGCACCCATCACAGCCCTACAGTGCAGAAAATGCCTGCATCACCATATTTCTCTAACAAGCCATTTTTTTCTCCACAGACACTAGCATCAGGCTACGCTTCAGCCACTGGATCCAACACTGCCAACATTCATGCAAACTAGTAAATTGCTGTAAATCAGTTGAAGCAATGCGACCCCCTTATCAGTGTGCAACACAAGCTCTCTCATACACCAACATACTGTAGAGCACACAGCAAGCCACACAACCCCTCGTACAGTACTTGTTCAGGGATACACACTGTGCAAGCACCTTTCTGCAAAGTCCAAGGGGCTGGGTTGCTTGCTTGCTGTGAGTCCCAGAGTAAGTTGCGGTGGTGC
This sequence comes from Neoceratodus forsteri, assembly GCA_016271365.2. Lineage (NCBI taxonomy): Eukaryota > Metazoa > Chordata > Ceratodontiformes > Ceratodontidae > Neoceratodus > Neoceratodus forsteri. The sequence continues at coordinate 163,735,059 of JADMNL010000032.1, forward strand.
TAGGGGAGAATGAGCTGGCATTACATACCGACCATGGACATCAGCCATACCCCGCACCACAACTGCCAACTAACCCAGCATTGCCAGCTCCCACAGACTCAGACTAAAAAATGCAATGAAGCCCCAGAACAGGTTTTGGGAAGGGGGCCTTGTACACTGTGTACCCCATAGCAAGTCTGAGGGCCACTGTTGCTTACTGTACAGTGTGGGCAGTGTATAATGGGCTCCCCGCTTGCATTTCCATGAGTAAGCATGAGGATCTCTGCTGCTTGCCCCAGAGCAAGTTTTGAAGGATTTTGCATGGGCATGTTCCTTAGCAAGTGTGAGGGTCTGCATCTCTGGTGTATGCTACAAGCAACAAGATCCTTCGACTTGCCTAGGGATGCACCAATGCGGCCCACCGCTGACTTGGTTTGGGCATGCAGCAAGCAACAAGTAACAGAGCCTCTCTGACTGACACCCTCAGACTTGCTCGGAAACGCAGTGTGTGAGGTCCCCCCCCCCAATATAAACTTGCTCTGAGCCTCACAGAAAGCAATGCTAGGATTACCTGCATCGCTTTGGTGAACCTTGGAACCCCCCACACACACATACACGCACACACACACACTCTGACACAGGGGTTCTTCATGTTAGGATTACCTGCGCTGCCGTGGAGCTCATCAGACCCCCCACACACACACACTCTGACACAGGGGTTCTTCATGCTAGGATTATCTGCGCCACTCTGGGGCACTTCGAACCCCCCACTCCCACACACACACGCACTCTGACACAGGTGTTCGTCATGCTAGGATTACCTGTGCAGCTTGGGGCACCTTGCCCCCCCAAACACACACGCACTCTGACACAGAGGTTCTTCATGCTAGGATTACCCGTGCCAGTCTGGGGCACCTCAGACCACTCCACACACACACACACACACTCTCCAACAGAGGGGTACTTCATGCTAGGATTATCTGTGCCACTCTGGGACACTTTGGACCTCCAACCCCCACACACATACATGCACTCTGACACAGGGGTTCTTCATGCTAGGATTAACTGCACTGCTCTGGGCCACCTCGGACCCCCACACACACACACACACTCTGAAACAGGAGTCCTTCATGCCGAGGGGCACAGAAAGCAAAAATTTGATGAGGAATACTCAGCCCCCACCCTACTCAGAACCCCCCAAGTCTAAAGGGCTCTATTAAGTTCCGCTTTTGGCTTTTTGCTTCCTGCCATACACACACACACACACACACAGTGGAGTGAACCTTCCCCTTTAGTTACTTGCCCATTAAGTTAATGTTTCTGTTGCACAACACCAATCAAGCATCTTTTGACTTTTAGTACCACTACTTTTTTTTCACGTTCTGAAACCCAACTACAAATAAAAACCATCTACCATCTACACCTGCAAGAAGCCAGGTACACCAGTGCTCCCAAGTTCACACATGAGACCATACATGGCTGTATACCCCTTATCAAAATCAATCACCACAACTTATCAAATAACTAAGCAAGCTACTTGGCTACTCACTGGTTTGCTACTCCTTGCTGTCTAAACCCCTGTTTGCACACCTAATTTTCCATTTCAAATTCAATTTAAAATTGGTTCCTGAAGTGTCCAGAGAAGTGCTGGCAGACAAGGCAGGGTTGAGGTGAGATTCCTGGATGGTTGTTCTGGCGGCTGTACTAGGCAGCAGCACTCAGTGTTGAACGTGTTTCTTTTTATTTTATTTTTGAGGGGAGAGCTCCTTTGGCCATGTACAACTCAACTCTTCAAATAATTAAAATAAGCAGCACCGAGAGGGTAAAGAGCGGCGGATCGAGAGTGGGGTTCTAAAAAATTCAGACAGCATCCACAGCATCCTTGTGGCCTCTGGGCATCTCCAGCAGCATCACAGCTTTGTTTTCTCCTCTCTTCTCCTCACCAGAATCAATGGGGAGGTTGGCTGGCTACAGGCTAACTTTTATGAAGCCCAGTTCCTGAAGGCTCATGCAAGCAGCGTGAGTCCCATGACTTGCCTGTGGGAGATTAAAATTCCAGCAGCCAATTAGAATTTTGGGATTCTGTCTGCATTCACAGAATCACAGAAAACCAGTGGCCTTGACTATAGCATATAATATAACTGGCATGTGTGATCAGGAGCTGTCAATCAATCATAAGTCTCTCAAAGCAAGTGGTACAGACTCACAGGGTGTTCAGTCAAAGCTGCAATAGCAAATACGTCTGGTCAAAAACTGCACAGTCATAACAGTGCCACATGGTTTTGGAGTTAGTATAACTAATCTAGTGCAGTTTTGGACCATGTGGTTTTGTACTGACCGTGAGGTGCTGTTGTTGACCACACTGTTTTTATTCATGTGGTCTTGACAAAGCACTGACACAGCTATTTTCTTTTTTCTTTTTTATTTATTCTCCTGTGGCCACCCAGATGCTTCCCCGTAGCCTGGCAGCCCTACCTATGGGGATCCGGCCGCCATCCGTCTCTACCGGGACTGTTGGCACCCAGTAACCCCTGTGGCTTACCCCCCACAGCAGGGTGGCAGGGAGCCCCTAACTCCCCACCCCAATGGATCCAGTTCGGGTGCCAGCGCCCAGTGAACTCATGGATGGCCATCAAGCCGTGTCAGGTGCCACCATTTTCTCCTGTGCTATTTCCCCCTGAGTCGGCGGCATGCCATGTAGCCAGAGGGCATAAGCGTGCACGCGTCCACACGTGTCTCACCCAGGCATCTGCCCCGACTCTACCCCCTTGTTCGGCATGCATCCCCGACCCTCAGCCTCCACCGGGGGCAGTCGGACGCTGACCGCTAAACCTTCAATTCGAGAGGAGAGCAGTCCAATGGACGCTCAATCCCTCTCCTCCTTCCTTGCCAGGCCCCGTCGACCCATGCTCGCTCCCAAATCCAGGTCGCCAGCGTGGCGCGAGGTGTAGCGTCCAGTGCTTCAACCCTCAGCGCCACTGGGCCAGCCAACACAGCTATTTTCAATAACTACAATTGCTCAAAACACTTTCTTCGTAACATTTAAACCTCTCACCATGGCAAATTCAGTACTAAGTGATACATTTTCCTGCTGCCTGTTTGATACCGTCTCAGCAAAACCAGCACAAATGCTTCCTCTTTACTCAGTCAGTGGGACCATCAGTTACAAAACAGTATTTGTCAATGCCGAATGTTGTCTTGCTGACATTGGCATTGGTAGTGCCGGAGTTAGAGGCGCATAATAGGAATGGCAGTGAAGTATTGAAGTGACGTCAACCCCACCCCCACCCTGTAGAGGCCGGCAGGCATTGGGGTGTGCCTTTGGGTTGTCAGCTATAAAGCTCATGCCATTGTACCTCACCCTACCCTGTAGACACTGACAAGTGTCATGGTGTGCTTTGGGGTCTTTGGGCCTTATACTTACCCCATTCCATAAGGAAATACGCTGAGGTGGGTGCAGTATAGGAGAATGGGGTGAACTTTGTGGCTGAACAGTGCAAGGCACAGCACAATGCCTGTCACTGGCTGCAGGGTGGGGGTGGGGTGGAATGGAGTGAGCATTACAGCAGATGATCCCAAGTCACACCCCTGACGCCTGTCAGTCTCTACAGGGTGCGGTGCTATAGTTGGAAACCCTAACACAGTAGCATGTGTTGGTAATTTTACTCCAAATTTTCAACATGGGCTTTTTGTGAGCCCTCCTCATGAAAAGTGGCACAATCAGTTTGTTAGCTGAAAGGTAGTTTTGCACAGCGGGTATGCCATTTAGTGACACAGGGATGAAAACACATTTTGGGCAGGATGTGGAGAATGACAACTGTATTGTTCATGAGGAGGCATAATAAAATAGCAACATTGAAAATCTGGAGTGAAAATATGAAAAATTGGTGAAGTCATGAGCATGCATAGAAACTGCGCAACACACGTCCATAACCCAATTATTTTTGGGAGTTTGTTAGCCACATTTTTAACATAGGCATTTTGGGACCTCTCCTCATGAAATGAACAGTGAGTGGTGCTGTGATTTTGTTACTCTGTCCCAAAAGTTGATTTCCCACAGCAACCACGCCATTGTGCGCCGCATGTGCAGAAACACATTTTGGGAGATTGTGAAAAATGACAGCTGTACTGTTCATAAGGAGATGTGAAAAAATGGCAGTATTGAAAAATATGGCATGGAAATATTACAAATTTGCAAAGTTACAAGGGTGCGTGGAAACTGTACAACGAACACTTGTAACACAGTAATTTTATGGACTTTTGGCACCAAATTTTCAACATAGGCATTTTAGGACCTCTGCTCATGAACAGTGTCACTGTCATTTCCTCAAACTGTTCCAAAAACTGATTTTGCACAGCGACCGCGCTATTCTGCGCCGGACATGCGAAAACACATTTTGGCCAGGATATGTAAAATGACAGCTGTACTGTTCATCAGGAGGTGTGGAAAATGCCAATTTTGAAAATCTGGAGTGAAAATATTACAGATTCATGAAGTTACGAGTGTGCATGGAAACAGTGCAATGCACGCTCATAAAACAGCCATTTTTGGGATTTTTTTCACCAAATTTGCAACGTAGGCTTTTTGAGAGCCTCCCTCATGGACAGTGGCGCTGTTGTTTTGTTACTCAGTCCCAAAAGGTGATTCTGCACAGTGACGGCGAAATCACCTTTCAGGACTGAATAACGCCATGACAGTGACTGAATTCATGAGGAGGGGTCTCAATAACCCCATGTTGAAAATTTGGTGCAAAAATTCCACAAAATGCCTGAGATGTGCACCAAAGTTGAAAAAACCCTATTTATGCCATTCTACAGCTTACCGGCATTTCCTCAGTTTGCGGTTGGCTTTGAAGAGTGCAGACGTGTTCCCGGTCCACCAAAGATCATCATACCGGACTCCAGAGGTAAGTATGGGGTGGGGGATGTGGGGAGGCAGGGTGCGCAGAGGGTGGGCACGGGTTGTGGGAGGGGGCAGGGAGACCACGAGGGACCGTTTTCTTTTTTTACAGGTTACAAAAAAAAATAAAAAATCACGGGATGGTTTTTATTTTTTAGGGGATTTGGCATGCTGGGGTGGGCTCCCAGCATACCACCTAAGTGTTTTGGGGGGATGCTGTAGCCGACGGGGATTGGGCACCCCCATCGGCACACAATGAAAGGGGGGGACAAGAGCCGAGGAGGATTGGGCATCCCCCTACATAACAAATGGGGGTGATTATGCCGACGGGGAGGCCCCCCTGCCGCACATACATTGGGGCCGTGCATGCCGATAGGGGGATTAAGTCGGCATTATGGCAGGCAGTGTGCCGCCATGTAAAAAAAATGTTCTCACCAGGGAAAGAACGTCGGAAGGTCCACTGTGTATGATGAGCTTTGCTCGCATTGCAGCAGACCTTTCCTTAGATGTGCTGGCCACATTAGTATGCATAGTGTGGTGCCGGCATGCTACCTGATTGGGGAATGAGGGACACACCTACTGATGTATGCTCTGCATTCGCCCAACAGTGACCGCGCCTCCAAATCTGCTACTACCGCAATATGTTGGCTGTGCATGCGCAAGCCAACATAAAAAGTACAAGATGGGTAAGCGGATATTATAAAGAACTTCACACACACCCTCTGTTTGGGATGCTTTTGTGAACCCCTCAAGGTTTGCTCTTGAGGTTTATGTAGCATAAAACCTTGGGTGCACATAAAATTCTGATTTCAAACACCTACCCATGTACTATTTTTTATTCATGAAATGGCAAGGAAAAATCCTGAAACCTCTTTGGCTGAGAGATAGCACCTGACTGTGCATTAATGAGCTAGCAAGGCATGTGGAGGTGCTGCATCTCATTCATTACAAAATCAGGGACTGTTTCATCTGTATCATTTTAATGTTACATGATCTGCATGAAATCACAGTCATAGAAACATAGAAACATAGAAACATAGACTTTGACGGCAGATAAGGACCGCTAGGCCCATCTAGTCTGCCCATTTCCCCTACCTACAGGATAGGCCGCAGATCCTAGTTAACCAACAGCCTATATCTTCCTGCCCCCCACAAGAATTGCCTTATGTCTGTCCCATGCATTCTTGAATTCTCCCACAATTTTAGATCCCACAACTTCCTCAGGAAGGCTGTTCCATGCATCCACTACCCTCTCTGTGAAATAATACTTCCTCACATTGCCCCTGAACCGCCCTTCTTCTATCTTTAAATTGTGTCCTTTTGTTCTTGCAAGTCTCTTTTTCTGAAAGATGCTACCCTCTTGGACTTTGTTGATTCCCTTGAGGTACTTGAAAGTTTCTATCATGTCCCCCCTCTCCTTCTTTCCTCAAGGGTATACATATTAAGCTCCTTTAGTCTCTCTCCTCTGACTTCTCTTGCAGACCCTGCACCATTTTGTGCCCTCCTCTGGACTGCTCTATCCTGTCTATGTCCTTGCGGAGATGGGGTCTCAGAACTGGACACAGTATTCCAGATGGGGTCTCACTAACTGTCTGTACAGAGGATAACAACTTCTTGTTTTCTGCTGCTAATGCCTCTCCCTATACATCCCAGTATACCCCGGCCCTCCTACTGCCTTCTCACATTGCTTGCAAACCTTAAGGTCATCTGATATGATTACCCCCAGGTCCCTTTCCTGTTTTGTTGTTGTTACTATCTCCCACCCATTGTGTATTCTTCCCTGGGTTCTTGTTTCCCAGGTGCATTATTTTACTTTTTGCATTGAATCCTAGCTGCCATATGTTCACCATTCCTCCAACCTTGCCAAGTCCCTTTTCATCCTTTCCAAGCCTCCTTGTGTATCAACCCTGTTGCAGATCTTTGTGTCATCTGCAAAAAGGCATACTTTTCCTTCCAGTCCCTCTGCAATGTCACTGATGAAGACATTAAAAAGGACTGGACCCAATACTGAACCCTGCAGTACCCCACTAGTAACCACCCTTTCTTCAGAGTGGACTCCATTTACAATTACCTTCTGTGCCCTGTTGTCCAGCCAATGTTTTACCCAGTCCTAACTACAATTTCATTATGTGGGGCTGGCCTAGGTAATAATTACTTGAAAACACTGTTAATTGGGTGTGCTGGGCAAAAATCTCACAACACTGCACTTCTTTCAAAATGTTATTCTTTAGACTATCCCAGATCTGGGGGTTCTGACAATGATTTATAAATAAACACTATGAATTTCTTTATACTTTGTGTTGCTGACCCCACTTGCAGCTGCCTTTCATGAGCCTGTGGACCCCAGCCTGAGAAACCAAGCCTAGCGCCACCACAGAGCACTGCTATACCCCAGTGGGACCCCCCCCACAGCCCACGAGCAAGTCCACGGCTGAAGTGCCTCACAGCAAAGCTGCCACCGACAGCACTCAGAGTGGGCAGGACCCCTGCTCTAGTATGCAGCAGAAGAATCGAGGCTGACTGATGAGCTGCCCTGGGAACCGGGCCAACCGCAGAAGGTACTGCACTGAGCCCCAGTACTTGCCAGTTCAGCGGCAACTCCCCCAGCCACCAGAGAACCAAGGCTCATGAACCATGGCATGGCCTGGAACCCGGCTGGCAGAGGAGCAACCGTAGAGCACCACAGCGGGACGCAGGTATCCTACCAAAGCAGTGGGACCAGAACGGGAGATCAGGTAGGGACATAGCATCCTGGCCCCTTGCCAGCTAGACTCAACCCCCTGCTACTCCATAGTGGCCCTAAATGCTCTTTTTTTATCATTATTTATTTATTTTAACCTTACTATCACCAACTGGCTCAGGAATTCACTATACCAGTTGGGGGTTGAAGAGGTTCAATCCCTGTCTAATGACTACTACCCTCCAGCCCCTTGATCAGGCCTTATAACACCCCCCCAACCCCCAGGCACATTAGCCCCTAGGCCCCATGGCTTACTATGCACTTACCTTGCTGACTTGGTCAGCTGGCTGGACATCTTGATCCTTGAAGGGGCAGAGGAGAAAGAGCATGGACAGCTGGTTCTGTCCCAATAAATTCCTCCTCTCCCTGCTCCAGCAGGATGTGACCCCCCTCCCAAGTGGGAGGCCCCTGGTGGACCCCATCCAATCCTCTCTAACCCAAACCCTCAGGACCACCTCTATCATCCCCCCTTCCCTCCTCCTCCTCCTTCTTCCCAGTCCAGGGGAGGACGGCACCAGACAAACTGCGGCTGCTGCCATCTGTAGCAGCCAGTGCATTTTTTGTCATGCTCAGTATGAAGTCTTTTAACCTCTGGTCTTGGTGTACAATGTCTGTGTTTTCAGTCTGAGTAAAGATGGCAGCTTACTAACAGCTCCCTGGGTCTGTGTAAGTCTGTTCTTCATAACAAGAATATAACAGTGACATCAGTCTGGGTCAGAATTTTGTATGAAGTAAAGCAGCAACAATATACAGTCAAAATAAAGTGAACCCTGCTGCAAAGAGTTTTATAACATGTTGCGTGTTTGTTTTTCTTGACCAGTAAAGGAGAGCTAGGGAATAGTTTTCTGTGTTCAGCCTCATCCCCAGGGTGGGTGGAGAGATACATGAAATACTAACTGATATTAAACCAGGTTAAGCTTTTGAGGAATTAGTGAATTGGAACAATTTGGCTAGGACACGGGAGAAATGCCCCTACTGTTGCTACAGGGGACACTGTCAGCTTCCTGCGGGAGAGAAAGAGAACTCCAAGATAGTGGATGATGATACAGGTGGTGGAGTACCTGTGCCAGGTGTACAGGCTTCTTTCATAAATTCTATTGCATTCCACGCTGATGTTACCGGCTTTGATTATATATATATATAATGCAGAGATTATTGCAGCAGAACAGAAACTACAAAAATACTTAATTACAGGAAAAAAAACAGCAGTTACTGGCAATGATGACAGCAGAATAACTAAAGTTTATGAGGGAGAAAAACAAACTAGAAGAGCAGAAAAAAATATTAACAGCAGCCGTGTAGTCCTCAGTACGTACGTGGGAAGAAATTTCAACAGGGAAGACGGAGCGATGGACTCTAACTTTACTAGTATTTCCTCTCAGCAAGTATCAGAAGATATACAGCTCTCAAAAATGCCTGAAGAACCATGGTCTTCCAAAGTTGCTTCGACTAGAGCAGGTTGGATCCAAACTGATGTTGGGAACTGGATACCGAATCCAGAAATTAATTTACCGGTTTTGAGTTCAAACAGTTCGTGAACTGTAGACACCACTGACAGTTCAGCTGAGCTACCAAAACATCAAAGGATGCTGCCAACTTCTGCAGCCATGCAGAGCCCCAAGAGAGAAAATGAAGGGTCAACATCCTCAGGTATGGCTGTTTCTAATGATAATTCAAATAATAGTAATGTGCCCACAGACTCATTTCCTCAGACACAGAAATAACAGATGTTTCCCTTGAAAAAATTTCAGCTGATGATTCAGTTCTGATGGACACAAACCAGACTGGAAGGCTGACTGAACCAGAGCCTATGTCCTTGAGTAGTTCTGCTAAACCCCCACCCCCACTACAGAGCCTTCATCAGTAGCTGCCAGGCACCCCCCCCCAGGTATGCTAGCCTCTTCCACCACCCAGCTGAGCCAGCAAATGCAGAAATGCAGTCCACCTTAGATATAAAGGCAGTATAGAGACACCCCCAGACAGAAAATGTGCCAGAAAAAGTTTAATAAAACAATCCTTGCATTTTCAGCTTCAGAAGTTTATGCCGTAATCCATGCTCTGGGGAACAGCAGCTTTGACACCAGTTTTAAAACAGCTGCTTCCTTAGAATGTTTTTGGAACTTATATCACTCACTAAAAGACGCTCTTCTCTGGACACCCTTTCTTGCTATTCCCCTCACTAAACCTTCATTTAAATATGTGGTAATTTTTTTTTAAATGAAGGGGTAAAAGTGACTGATACTACAGACTGGCTGGAAAAAGACTGATATTCAAAACGCTCCAGAACCCATAATGGACAGAGAGGGTTTTGGGACTGGAGGTTGGAAGTTCTGGGTTAAAGTTTGATATTCTGATTCTAGCATACAACACCTCCCCAACAGGTTTTTTTCTGGGAAGAGATAGGAGAATACTTTTCTATCCTGGACAGCCCAAATCCTGTTACAAATGTGAAGCCCTTCAACACTTGAGCATAGCGTGTGAACAAATCATATTCATCTTGTGTGGTGACTTTGGCCATTCCAGATTACACTACACCTTCAACACTAGATGTAATTTATGTAAAGAGGAAGGTCACACCTTTCGCTCATGTAGATGGGCTGCTCACAATGATTCAGTCTATATGGAACAGGACTATTATATACACAAAGCCACGAAACCTCAGCTCTCTACTTCTTCTGGACAGTCTGTGAACATTTCCCACTCTGCTACATATAACAGGAAGGAAGCACCTACTTTGGAGCCAACTTCCAACTGCCAGGATCAAAACAACCCTACTCCAAGTGAAACACCTGTTGAACCATCTATACTGAATATTGATGGACCTACTTTTGAGTCAGATCCTCAAACTGTGGCTCCCTTTTCCACAATGGCTCTAAATCCCCAAGGGGCCACATCAGAAATGCATCCACCAACTGAAAATTTTCAGATAGTGGGGAAAAAGAAAAGGGAAAAGGAAAAACAGGAAAGTGATTATCCCAGAACTAGTGCCTTTGGATAATAAATGTTCTATGCTACAAGAATGGGGAGATATTGCAGATCAGGAAGACTCTGACGTACCCTCTGTATGATGTCATCACAAAAAGAACTTCCCTCTGACATAGATGATCCCTGACCCTCTAGTTCTCAGTCTGGGAAGAAAATATGGGGAACAAGCTTGGAAACAAGAGATTCTATATTGAAATAACTTTTCCTATATACCATACCTCTCCCTCTCATTTAAGCTTGGCTTTCTTGAATGTTGATAGCATAAAGGTGGTATAAAAATAAACGACCACTTTTGTGATACTTGAGCAATTGAATTATGATGTTATTTTTCTGCAAGATTCTAGGTTAAAGAGCACCTTTCCCCAGATTTCTTTATTTGCCTGCAAACACATGAGGAGGCTCCCTTACCTGAATGGGGGTTCCTCTGTAGTAGCTGTAAATGTTTCTGTTGAGTCCCCAAAGGAAGGGAAGGGATTGTATTTTGCTCCTGAGGGGGCTAGCCACTTGATCCCTTCCACTTCCTGATTGTTGATGCCGTCCTCGCGCTTCCTTGTTGTGTGATGTAATTATAGGACTAACGCAGGGACGTGCTCCATTCTAGCCTATGGAGCGTGGTTATTATCCCTCTGTACAGACAGCTGGTCAGACCCCATCTGGAGTACTGCATGCAGTTCTGGAGACCCAATCTCCTTAAAGACAGACAGGATGGAAGCTGTCCAGAGGAGGGCAACTAAAATGGTGCAGGGTCTGCACCGGAAGACATATGAAGAGAGACTAAAGGAGCTTAATATGTATAGCCTCGAGGGAAGGAGGGAGAGGGAGAACATAATAGAAACGTTCAAGTACCTCAAGGGAATCAACAAAGTCCAAGACTGTAGCATCTTTCAAAAAAAGAAGTGTGCAAGAACAAGGGGGCACAATTTGAAGATAGAGGGGGGGGCGGCTCAGAGGTAATTTAAGGAAGTATTTTTTCACAGAGAGGGTTGTGGATGCATGGAATGGCCTTCTGGAGGAGGTTGTGGAGTCAAAAACAGTGGTGGAATTCAAGCATGCATGGGACAGTCATAAGGCCATTCTAGGAGGTGGAGGTAGGAAGAAGTAGGCTGCTGGTTAACTAGGATCTGCAGCTTATCCAGTAGGTAGGGAAATGGGCAGACTGGGTGGGTCAAGCGGTCCTTATCTGCCATCAAATTCTATGTTTCTATGTTTCTATGTGGTTTTAAAAGTAATTTTCAGTATTTTAATTGGACTTTTAGTACAAATGGAAGCATGTTTTCAAGTAACAAGAGCCTTGTTACCTGAAAACATGTTTCCATTTGTACCAAAAGTCCAATTAAAATACTGAAAATTGCTAGTCCTATAATTACACCACACAACAAGGAAGCACAGGGATTGTATCAGTGATCAGGAAGTGGAAGGGATCGAGCGTCTAGCCCCCTCGGGGACAAAATATGATCCCTTCCCTTCCTTTGTGGGGCTCAACAAAAACATTTACAGCTACTATGGAGGAACTCCCTTTCAGGTAAGGGAGCCTCTTTTGATGTGTTTGCACTGCACCGAGAAAGGTGCTCTTTACGGTCCCTTTCAGATACAAAGTCTGCTCAGACAGCATGGATCTGGCGAAACTCAATGTGGTCTATAGGGGAAGAACTATGCAGTGCAATTGGTTTTTGCTTTACAAATTCAGAAAGCAGGGTGAATTGTATTGTTGATATATATCTTGGACGTGCTTCATTGTTCAATACTTCTCTCTACAATCAGTTTTTCAGGCTAATTAATGTCTGTGCTCCATAGGCTAAAGCTTCTAGAATAGATTTATTTAAACAAATGGAACCATTTTTGTTTACAATTAAATCAGTGTTGTCAGGAGGGGTCATTAACTGAAGTTTACTACGTTCAGACAGAGGGGCTAAAACAACAAAAATATTTTGTGATGCATCCTTACTTAAGAATCTCATTTCTCAAGCTGGTCTAATTGATGCTCATGGTCATACAATGAAAACCCTCTAAGCATACATATTTTCACGGGTCGTTACATACAAGAATTGACTATTGGTTTATTTTGGCTACCCTTTTTGTGAGCAAAGTAAATGTTATTCCAGGAGAAACTTTAGACTATGGTTTAGTAGAACTGTAGATTTCAAATTTCTCAGATATAACATTAAGTAAAGGTATTTGGTGTCTGAACACTAGTCTGCTAGATAACCAACAGGTAATGACAGAACTTATACAACTTGTAGAGGCCAGGAAATCTGTTTTATGCATTTATGATTCCCTCATTCAATAGGGGGAAGACTCTAAAAAAGATTTCCAAGCTTTTTTTTAAGAGGAAACTGTCTAGATGGGAGACTGAAATACTGCAAATATCTGGATTTAAAAGGGAAGTAAATATTGCAGGATCACTCAAATTGTGAAAACCCATGAACATATCTTTCAAATGAGCTATTGTGCTTACCTGTACAGGACAGGAGTCTTGAGATATGAATAGCGAAATAATTTGTAAATCAAAAAAGCAGCAGCCATTTAGTGCAGTCTTAAAACCTAAAGTGATGTCACTGAGGGGCAAGCTGCATGTTGTTCATTACAGCTGGCCCCTCAGTGACATCACTTTCTGTCTCAAGATTCCATGAAATGGCTGCTGCCTTGTTTTGATTTACAGATGATTTAGATATTCATATCTCAGGACTCTTGACACCTACAAGAAGTCCAGCACCTCATCTGAAATAACTTTTCATGGACTTTCACAATTTGAGTGACTCCTGCAATGTTTACTTCCCCTTTAAGCACTACCCTATATAAATTATTGACACTATAGAATGCAGGGATACGTGATTATTCTACTCAAATTTCTGAAACAAAAAAACAAAACAAATGATGAAGCACCAATATGACAGGCTGAAATTGTTAGAACTAGAACAACAATTTGGTACACAAGGGAACAGGTAACAGGTAACCCCCCTCGAAAGTTGTACCCAATGTACATCACAGAGAATTATTAGACAGATTAAGCATAATGAAGGAATTAAGATGTAAATAGTGATTTGATACCTTTTCTGAATAAAAAGTATTTCAGAAAAGAAGTTAGTTTCATAGAAGTCCTTCTTCAGAAAGAAAATGGCTATTTTCTTTCTGAAGAAGGACCTGTACATTTGAAAGCTTAACATTTTTCTGGAAATCTTTGTTGGTCCAATAAAAGGTATCAAATCACCTATTTTGTGCAGCTTAGTGTACTAGAATCAATATAGCTACAGGCAATTTCTTGAAGGGAAAGTAGTCACAGATATAACTGGTATACTTAATGCAGCAGGACAACATGTTAGATCAATGTTTGGTGAACCTTTCCCTGATAAAACTGTACTAATATGGACCTCTTTCTGCAAGACTGTAATGCTCCCAAATTTCAGAACAGCAAGCTTTACATATGATTACTGTGATTACAAGTTCTGAATTGGAATGGGCTATCAGAAGCCTAGAAACTAGTACAGCTCTGGGACTGGATGGATTGCCGGTCGAATTTTATAAATGGCTTTGGTCCCATATGCTTCAGGAACTATTAGAGCTAGATCATTCCTTTCTTACTGCACAGATTTTGCCTACATATATGTAGATGTACTTATTTGTATTTTCAAGCAGGGAGAAAAAACTCTGCTTTCAAATTGGCACCCCCTTTATTTACTAAACACAAATTTCAAGATTCTTACAAACATCATAAGCAAAAGGCTAGCTTCAGTATTGGAGCAGTCCATCCATCCAGCACAGTCTTGTTCACTGCCTGGAAGACAGATTACAGATGTGCTGATTCTGTTAAGGGAGACAGTGGAAAGGGGAAATATGGGAACTTGAAGGTCTTCTGTTTAGTTTAGACAATGCAAAGTTTTCGATAAAGTGTCACATGATTGTTTATGGAAATGTTTACACTCTTATGGGTTGCCATTGCAATTTATACAATGTGTCCAATTATGTTACAAGTCAGCATCAGTTTTTCTTGATATGTACTGTATGGGTGGATTGGTCAAGCTGATAAGAAGAGGGGTAAGCCAGGGCTGCCCCCTGGGCCCCTTTTACACATTATAACCCTAGATCCTTTGTTAAGGAAATTACATCTGATTCCTTAAATCAAAGGTCTTTTATTGTAAGAACAGTCCCCCGAAGTTAAAACACTTGCATATGCAGATGATTTGTGTTTAATTGTGGCTGATAATAGCTCAGAGCAAGCTGCTAGGGCAGTTCTTCAGGAATTTTCCAACACTGTAGGCATTGTTATAAATTATCAGGAAAGTACCTGTGTGCCCACTGGGACTAATGGTTCACATCCTCAAGAATTAGAAGGAATTAAAGTCATAGAAGGTCCATGTAAGATACTATGCTTATTTTTTGGCCCAGAAAATTTGGCTCAGTTTCACCGGGAATATCAGTTGGACATGGGCATGAAGAAAGTTATGCATTGGCAAAAATGGCACATGAGCAAAAAGAAAAGAATATTTATAATCGATGCATAGTCCCCATATTCCTTTATTTGAGTTATGCATACCCCCCCACCCAAAAAATAGAAGTAACTTTATGTAGTTGTTTCTTCCAATGTCTCTAGGGGAGCAGCTTGAACACCATAAAGAGAGGAATAACTTACTTAGAAATTAAATCTGGTAGTTCAAACATGGTAAACCCAACTGTTGTTTTTTTTCTATGGTATCTTTATTTATGCCAATTTGAAACTGATTCTTTTGTCATCCCCCCAGGAGTGGATTCTGTGATTGAATTCTGTGGGTTCTGTGTCACGTTTCATGTTTTCTCAATCTTGGAGGAATGGTGCACTGGTAATTTCATACACAGGAACAAATGAACCCCCAAACTGCCATACTACTTCAAGACACGCTTTGATAAAATAAAAAAATGGGGCATTATGCAAACACAACATTGCTCTAGATCAAGGAAATCTCTATATGTTATGGATTGCATCATTGTTTTCTTGAGAAATCTGCTTTCTCAAGAGACTCAGCAGAAGACATGATATGTATTGAGAGAAACGCTGACAGTCCCTGGGATCCTGGCTAAGATGTTTGATTTGCTCTGGTTATGCAACCATGGGAAATTAAATGTGAAGAATAATCAAAAACATAAAGACATCTGTGACCATTGGTCCCAAGGTGACTTCGAACTTACTAGGTGGGAGACATATCAGCTATTTTTTCCTTTTTAAATAAGCTGTATTTTACCTTTTGCCCCCATCTACTGATTTCTGTCTTTGGTTTGAAGTGGAATGTCAGCTATGCAGCTATGCAGACCTGGGAAACCAGCTGATCTTTTATTCAAAACAAATCCAGGTTTTTGTACTTCTAACCCTTGTATTCTCAGCTCATTAAAAGTAATCAGGTTGCTCCAATCCACCTTATCACTAGACAGATTACCTTTGCATCTGGAAGGTTTGTGGGCTAACCCTAATATACAGTTGGGGGGCAAACGACTGATTCAGATGGGGCATTTCCAGTGAAAGTGACTTAAATGATCACAGTACTGGGGTACTAAAGTTGTTCCAGGAGCTTAGTCAAGAGTTTAATCTCCCTAAGTTTCATTTTGTGACCTACCTGTAGGTTAGAAAAGCTCTGGATGATACTGTTCTAGGCCCCAATTTGGTGTTACCTCGCGGTGGGCAGGACTGGTCTCCAATTTGTGGAGCAGCTAGCTCCAAGGATGGGCTATCAAAACTTTACAAGTTAGTGTGCAGTAGCACTGACAGTTCTGTTCACAATGAAAATGCAAAATCCAGATAGGAATCCACTCTGGGCCTGAATATCTCCTTAGAAGATTGGGATTCTGCCTAGAGAAATGCTCATCAAGCATTCAAAGAGGTTCAGGGGAGAACTGTTCAGTACACAATTTTACATCGATACTATAATTCCCTGAGCAGATTGGAGAAAATGGGGATAAATACTGGAAGTGCAACGAGTCTCACGCTGTCCTCCTACACATGTTGTGGAGCTGTCCTCAGTGTAACAGCTTTGGGAGAAAATTCATAAGATCTGTGAGATGGTTATGAGGTCTAAGATCTTGTTGTCTCCTCTGACTTTTGTATTGGGGCTTTCCTCACAACTAGTTCCACTTCAGAAAAAACAGATTGATTGGATTCTGTCAGCGGCCTTGGCCTTAAGAGGCTTTTACTTTCTAAGTGGAAAGAACAGGCGGTGACCTCCCTGTCTGAATAGTATAATAATATGTCAATTCTAGCATAAAATGAGAGAATTTGTCACCTCCTGCTCAATCAGTCATCTGAGTTTCTAGATACATGGGTCCCCTTTCTTGCGGTAGTAGAACAGTGAGAGGTGTGTCAGTGTTGGCGAATGCAGGCCACGCTTTAATAAGTAGGTGCATTCCTCATTCCCCAATTAGCCAACATGCTAGCGCTGATGCAAAAATTATGTAAAGTGCCACAAACTTGAAAGAAATCTGCCACTGCAATCAGAGACAAGCTCGTCATGTAGTGGCAGAGATGATATGCCTCCCGTATGTGCCTTTCCTAGTGAAACATTTCAATAAACTGGGCAGTGGGTCCTGCTGCTACCATACAATCCACAAACAAAGCCGACATCGGGGGTGCAATCCCCGTGTCAGCATGTCCCCCATCTCCCCACATTGTGTGGCACACTGGGGGCCCACCCCAGTGTGCCGCCGCTCACACAAAGCCAATCATGTTGGCATGTTTCATTTTCATTTCATTTCATTTTTATTGGTTATACTGGAAAGGCATGTGAGCATTGCTGCCCATTTACACAAGTGTCCAGTTACATACAACAATCATGGGATATGACATAGGCTTAAACATTTAACTTACAGCGAGGGTTAATAAAATGGTACATAAATTTAGGATACTATAGACTAAAGGGCAAACCATTAACTAGCCTTGGTGAATTAACAAATACAAGGTGATATTAAACATTCAGTGAAGGTTTAACAATAATCTAATATAACAGTGGGAAACATAAAATTTAAGCTCAATCTAAAAACTAGCCTAGGTGGATTAACAATACCACAAGTACTAGAAAGAGAAGGTAAGTGCCTGAGGTGGATAACCAGAGAATGAGGGGAAAAAAGTGCAGAATGGAAGCCAGATTAGGGCTGCGAGCTGATGCAGGTAGGAGTGAAATGTCCCCTGATATTGTGTTTGAAGGCATTTGTGGCGGGACAGAATTTTAGTTCCGTAGGGAGAGAGAGTTGAAGAGCTTGGGTACCATAAAAGAGAATGTTTTCTGACCTTGAGTGGTCTGGCAGAAAGGAACAGTGAAAGAGAGAGTGGAGGACAGTTTAGTGGTCCTGGTGGTGGTGGTTGTCTGGAAGAGAGAAGTGAGGTAAACAGGGAGCAGTCCACTGGAGAGTTTGAAGAAGAAGGAGGCCATCTTGCAGTTGAGGAGGGCCTCAAGGGGGAGCCAACTGGTGAGCTTATGAAGGTCACAGTGGTGTGTGAGTTTAGGGAGACTGGAGGCAAGGTGGATAGTGTTGTGGTAGGAGCTTCGAAGTCTGGAGAAAGTTTTGATGGAGAAGCATGGGAGGGAGACAAGTGAACCATAGTCAAAGACAGCAAGGAGGAAGCTGGAGACTAAGAGTGATTAGGATTCCCTGTTACGGTAATGCTCGGTTCTGTGGAGGATACCAAGGCGTTGGTGGGCTTTTTTGATTGTGAAGCTAGTGTGAGCATTGAAATTGAGGTGGCTATCCAGGAGTAAGCCAAGGTATTTGAATTCACTGACTCTTTTAATGGCATTACCAAGGTTGTCATAGAGGGAGAGGTCAAAGCCAAGGGGTTTGCAGGGGCTGGAGAAAACTATAAACTTGGTTTTCTTGGAGTTGAGTATAAGATCTTTGGACATGGACCAGGTATGAAGTCTGCTGAAATCAAACTGGAGTTAGTTAATGACAGAATTGGGTTTTTTGTTCTGACAAAAAAGGGCTGCATCATCAGCATAGAGAATGAGTTCTGAGGTGGTGAAAATGTCAGGCAGGGAGTTAATGACCAGAGAGAAGAGAAGAGAAGAGAAGAGAAGAGAAGAGAAGAGAAGAGACGAGGGCCCAGGATGGACCCTTGGGAGATGCCGCATTTGATGGGGCAGGATTCAGAGAGGACACCACCATTAATGGTGTGATAGGATCTGCCCATTAGGTAATCCTTGAACCAGAGGCAGACCTCAGGTGAGAAATGTAGGCCAGCCAGGGTATGTAGGAGGACTTCATGATCAATGAGGTCGAAGGCTTTGGTGAGGTCTATGAATGCAGCACTGGTGATGAGGCCTTCATTATTAGCTTTGTCTATGGAGTGGGTGAATTTGATGAGGGCAGTTTCGGTGTTGTGTCAAGCACAGAACCCATGCTGGGTCTCTGTGAGCAGGCTGCATTCAGAGAGGAGTTCTGAGGTTTGTCTGTGGACCACTTTCTCTAAAATGTTGGAGAGAGGGGCAAGGAGGGAGATGAGATGGTAGTTGGATACTAGATCCTTGGAACCAGATTTGTGAAGAGGTTTAATAATGGAGCACTTCCAAGCTTTCAGGAAGGACCCCATGCAGAGGGAGTGGTTGAGGATCTTAGTAAGAGGGATGGCCAGGGAGTCACAGACAAGATGTAGAACTCTGAAGTCATTGTTGCTGGCACCCTTGGATGGTCTTGGGTCATTTGTTTTGGTTAACTTGACCACTTCACCAGGGGTTAGGTACCTGAAATGGAACTTAGGGTGGGAGACTGGGAGGGGTGCAGGGGTAAACGAGGTAGGAGTGGAGCTGGGCTTGTACTGGTCAAGGTCACAGAAGTATTTATTGAAAAGGGAGGCTATTTCACTTGGCTCAGTGGTGGCTGTCCCTTCAGTGGCAAGGCAAACATGATCTTCGGAAATTCCCCTACCAATAAGGTTGTTAAGAATGTTTCAGGTCCTCTTAGCATTCCCCTGGGCAGCATGTTGTTTTTCCAGGATGATGGAGGATTTAGCAGATCTTGTGGAAGATTTGCACCTGTTCCTGAGGGTTTTGAAGTCTTGGAGGAGTTGGGGGTTGTGTTTTCTGTACAACTTCCAGGCTCAGTTCCTATCCCCCATTAGTTTGCAAAGCTCGGGGTGACCCGTTCTTGTCTAGAACCCTTAACCAGGATTTTTTTAAGGAGGATGAAATAGTCACAGATGGCAAGGGACTTATTGCTAAAGGCTTCAAGCACTTTGCAGATGTCATAAAATGTTTTTGGTGAAGGACCAGTCTTGAACTAGGGAGGCTTTGGAAAATTCGGAGGCATCCAGCTTCTTCAGTTGTCTGGTTTGGATGAATTTGTGTGTTCCTCCCCCCACCCACATTGTATGGCACACTGGCAGCCCACCCCAGTGTGCGAAACATCTCCCCCAAAAGTCACGGGGCACACTGGGAGCCTACCCCAGTGTGCCCAACATTTGTTTTATTTCACCTGTAAAGAAAGAAAACCGTCCCGCAATGTCCATTTTCCTTTTGTATCTGAAAAAAGAAAATGGTCCCTTGTTGTCCGTGGCGCCCCCCTCCCCAACCCGCACTCACCGTCTGCACATCCCACCTTCACATACCACCTCTCACCCCACAGTTACCTCCAGAGGTCCAGCACTGTGATCTTTGGTGGAGCGGGAACACGTCTGGACTCTTCAAAGCTGAACTGCAAAATGAAGAAATGCCGGTACACTGTATAATGGCATCAATGGGGGCAGTTTCAACTTAGATGGATAGCTCAGCCATTTTTTTGATTTTTGGCTCCAAATTTTCCAAATGGGGCTCTTGGGACCCCACCTCATGAACAAATGCACTTTCATCTCATTATTCGGTCCCGAAAAGTGATTTCACAGTCACTGTGTGGAATCATCTTTTGGGACCAATTAAAACGACAGTGCCACTGTACATGAGGTGGGGTCACAAAAGCCTATGTTGCAAATCTGGTGAAAAAGTTCCAAAAAATGACTGTGTCACAAGTGTGCATTGCACAGTTTCCACGCACGCTCATAATGGTGATAGTGTTTAATATTGTCACTTTTTTCACACCTCCTTATGAACAGTACAGCTGTCATTTTTCACATCTTGCCCAAAATGTGGTTTTGCACATCTGGCACACAATGGCATGGTCGCTGTAGGAAATCAACTTTCAGGGACAGAGTAACAAAATGACAGTACCACTGTTCATGAGCAGAGGTCCCAAAATGCCTGTGTTGAAAATTTGGTTAAAAAAATCTCCAAAATAATTGCGTTACAGGCATGCGTTGCACAGTTTCTATGCATGCTCATATTTTCACTCCAGATTTTCAACATTGCCATTTTTTACACCTCCTCATGAACAGTACAGCTGTCTTTTTTCACATCCTGTCCAAAATGTGTTTTTGCACCTGTGGCACCATATGGCGCAGTCGCTGTGCAAAATCACCTTTCGGCTAATGAACTGATAGTGCAACTGTTCATCATGTGGAGTCATAAAAAGCCATGTTGAAAATCTGGAGTGAAAATACCAACAAACACCCGGGGGGGGGGTAGGGTTTCCAACAGTAACGCCCCACCCTGTAGAGACTGACCTGCATCAGGGGTGTGACTTGGGAATGTCGGATGTAATGCTCACGCCATTCCACCCCCACCCCCACCCTTCAACCAGTGACAGGCACAGAGGTGTGCCTTTGACTCTTTGTCTCCAAAGTTTACCCCATTCTCCTGTACTGCACCCTTCTCAGTGTATTTCCTTATGGAATGGGTTGAGCGTAAGGCCCGAAGACCCCAAGGCACACTGCAACATTTATCGGTGTCTGCAGGGAAGAATGAGGTGAAATGGCATGAGAGTTATGACTGATGACCCAAAGGCACACCCCAATGCCTGTCAGTCTCTGCAGGGTGGGGTTGGGGTTGGCATCAGTTCAATACTTCACTGCCATTCCTATTATGCATCTCTAACTCCTGCACTACCAATGCCAATGCCAGCAAGACAACATTTGACATTGACAAATGCTGGTTAGAACTGGTAGTGTGACCTCCTGTATGTTTGCCTCATCTGCTTTGTAAGGTTGTGTATTTTCATTTTACTGTATGCTGTGACTTTGTCACTTGATCGCAGTCCTTAAATTGCTGTCATATTAGTCTGATTGAGTAAGTTATGGTTTATGTAACCTTCTGGTAACCTGTTAATGTTTCTTTGCTTTTATTGATGACTTTGTATCCAATTATCTAATGATCATTGTATTGTATTTTTGTGGTTTGAAACGAATAAAATACTAATACAAAAAAAAATCTGTTGACCGTTATTTGCCCAAGACCTACATGTTGTGATCAGCTAGCGACTATGGAACATTTACACTTTGTCCTTATATTCAACACTTTTGGTCTCTGTTGGTTCGCAGAAGGAGAAACCCTTTATTTGCCCACATTTCTTACAATATATAGTTTTAGGGATCTATTCTCATAGCTAGTATAAACATAACATCAGTACTTTAAGGGTGGTGTTTGCATGTTTTAAGTACTGTGTAGTACAGGTACATTGCAGACCGGTACTTCATCAACAGCACATTTTGCAAGAGGAATTACTACATATTATTTTGAAAGCCATTTATAGCCCCCAGGAGAAAGAACTGCATCAAGTGGAGAATACAGTATTTAGTGATTGGTGGGAATCCTTCGTACGGGAAAAGTAATAACATGTACAATGTTGGTATTATCTGTATGAAATGTGATTTTTGTTATTTCCTTGTTCCTTGTTTTCTTTTTTGAAAGGTAGCTATACTTCGTTTTGAGTGTGTATTGTTTTTGACATGTATGTATTTTATTTTCATGGCTTGATAAATAAAAATTCCTCTACTATTTTCATTGTTTTGGGGAATTTTCCACCAAGTTGGAGGTGATACGAGAGGAGCACCTTGACGGTTCTATCTGCCTGCCTTAAAATTTATCTGTAGCTATCAAGGCAGCACTACGGACTGCACCGGTTACAGTCTTCATACGTTTCGATCGCTAGAATGATAGAATCAGCTCTAAAGGACTTATAGAGAAAAACAGAGTACCCTGAGATCTGCCTTTCTCAGTCTGTGGAAAGAGATCTCCTGGCTTTAAGCCAGTCTCTGTCAGGTGTTTTGCTGGCCTAGGTTTATCCAAGGTTCTGGGTTAGGTCAGGACAGCTGTTCAGGTTTTTGATGCAGAAGGATGCTTTTTTATTTTCTGTTTGATTTACTGTATTTTATTATTGCTTTCTTGGCTAGTTTTGTTGTATGGTTTCTTCTTATGAAGAGTGAACAATGTTTTTTCTTTTTTTAATTCTACAATGATGTATAATGTTTTCTTTTGATTTTTTGATTAATGTTTATTGGATGTTTCTTTCAATAAAAATACCCCTAGTCTTTTCAAGAAGTGCCGTGGGATCTTTGCTGTAGAGCCTTTTCTCCCTTGGCTGGCATCTGACAGGCTGTTCAGCCCTGTCCCTGCCTCCCCCATCTGGCATCCATCTTCCTCAGACTTACCTTGCCTCATAATTTCTCCCATGAATTACCCCCTGTGGCAGGGCCAGGAAGGGCTATCCTCCCCCCACTTGATGACTCACATCTAGACTCAGGGGTCGGTGATCAGGTGACGATGCAGGAATGGAGGTAGGTAGGCAGACAGGGCTTCATTAAGCTGGTGCCAACCCTTTTTCCATTTTCTCCCTCCCTTCCTCCCAGCCATGGTGGCATGTAAGCTTGTGGAGGAGCACACACACTATAGAACCATGACCCATCCTGTTCCATGTCGCCCGTACTCCAGGGCTGCCACCTGACTTCCAACTGGTGGCATGAGAGGAGAGGAGAGCTGTCCATCAGAAGCTCAAACCTCCCCCCACCAGCTGATCCCCAGTGACTTGAGCTTGTTTCCAACCTGGATCATCGGCATGGGAAAAGGCAAGGCACGTAGCGCCTCAGCCCTCTTCACTTCTGGGTCTGCCACATGTCATGGGGTCTTTAATGTTCACCTGAACAACTACCAGAACAGGCAAGCAGGGCCTTGGTTTAGCATCTCACTGCAAAGCTAGCCTCTCAAAACAACCCCCTAACAACATGCTGGGGCATTGGTATGGTTACATAACACCCACAGGAGAGGGGCCCCTGCAGAGCTGCTGACACCATTTCCTACAGCACCTGCTGTTCACAAGAGGTCTCCCATGTGACCACAGACCAGAGGCAAGCCTGCTTTGCTTCTGAGTTCTGATGCACCCAGTCTTCAAGGTGGTGCCGGTGTAGGTTATCATATCATGGAAAAAGCGGGTGCAATAATACTGTTGGGTGCTTATTTACGAGGCGTATAACTCAGTACATTTTTTTCTGCTGTTCATTATTCTATCTAGCTTCTTCACTACGTCAAGAATGTCCATTTCAAAAACAGTGGTGGAGAGGAAGTATTTTTTGATGAAAATGGTGACATCCGGCCACAGTTTGACATCATAAACTGGCACATTTTGGACGATGAGAAAGTCAAGTACGTGCACGTTGGCAACTTCAAGTTTAATGCCCAGAAAGAAAAACAGATTACTGTGAATGAGAGTGCAATCATGTGGAGTGGTGGATACAGTCAGGTCAGAAATGGTTCTTCTTCGCCTTTTAATTTTTGAATCTGAATTTTATTTATATTTTAACAGGATAGGATCTCTAATCAAAGTCTGCTCTCAGGCTTGTCCTGATTCATTACAAAACAGTTTCAAAAAAACAATCGGTGCCAAAGCTCACTGGAAACAGGAGTGGTTCCGTAGGACTGGAGGAGGCTAGATATACCCCCCTTTACACCAAAGTGGTAACAGGGATGAGGCTGGAAATTACAGAGCAATCAGCCTGATACTGGTGGTGGAAAAGTTAATGGGAGACTAGCCACCCAAGCCACCACCACTGCGCCCGCCTCACAGCTCCAGCTACTACAGGTAAGATTTCTGCCTGGTGTTGGGGAAGCCGTGGGCAGCTACCATTGGTCTAGCATTTGCTGCGTCGCTCCCCGATTGGACACCTGCTGCCTATGCTGCCCCTGATTGGCTCCCGTCTCTCTCTGCCTTTTGCTCTGCTCGCTGGGCTGTGTGCCCGTAGAAATACATTGACTTTGACGTAATTTTGCCTGCTTTCTCCTGCTTAAAATGCAATGTTTCTCTGAAGTGTGATTACAGCCATTTTATTATTTCTGTTGCATTTAGTCTGTTGATACAGCCATTTGACCTGTTGTTTAAAACTGTGACTTAATTTCGTAATGACTCGCTACTGCTATCTCCTCTCACTACTTTCACTGCTTTTCCCTGTCTCCTGAGGTCACAATTTTGAAAGCCTTCTGCCTCTCTAGACCTGTAGCTACCGTCCCTGTCTCTCTCCTGGTGCCAGGTATTGGAATATCCATTGTTCCAAACCTTAGCTGCCCTCCCCCCTCTGCTTTTACTTGCAACTGCCTAACTTTTCTCTCATTCCACGCCCCCCGATTTAGCCTCTCCTTTACGTCACCTGCCTTTGTCCTGCTCTGCCTTAACTAATCCCCACCTCTCCTCTTTCTCCCCCTTAGATTCCAGCCCCTGACTGGGTCACTGGGTCCATTTCTCGGCGCAGCTGTGGCTCCTGAAGCTAGCCGCCCAGGCCGCCGCCACCACCGCCCGCCTCACAGCTCCAGCTATTCCGGCTAAGATTCCTGCCTGGGGTCGGGAAAGCCACGGGCAGCTACCATTGGTCTAGCATTTGCTGCCTCACTCCCCGATTGGACACCCACTGCCTACGCTACTCCTGATTGGCTCCCGTTTCTCTTCGCCTTTTGCTTTGCTCGCCAGGCTCTGCGCCCATAGAAGTACATTGACTTTGCCATATTTCTACGCCCACTCCCCCACCCCTACCTTAAATTTATACACCTAAGCCACACCCCCCATTCTCCCCCCACCCCCTTAGCCCACTGGTTCACCAGTTTTGGTCCTTCACACCAACCCATCCCTTTTTCGTCCCACACAGTGCCTGCCTTCACCCAACGCTCTCTCCTTCTACTCCTTGAAGCTTCTCCACTGCCCTCAGATCACCCTCAAACTGTCTCGACACAGCTCTACTCCCCTCACCACCTGAGTACTCAATGCCTACCTCATGGGCACTCTCCTCCCTGCTTCTAACTCTCCTCTTTCTCCTTATTATGCCCCCATCTCCTCCCTCTCTGGCCCCTACTTCCCCTGCCCACTACCCCCCAATCTCTTGCCTTGGCACAACCTACTGCTCCAAGGAAACTCTCCACTTCTCGCCACATGCCCCTTATGGCCCACCTATGATCAATACTTGGCTACTGCTAAAAGCAGTTAGGCCCTGTGAGCCAACCTGCTTATCCTTGCTCCAGCTGATTTCATCGCCCGGATGCTACTGACTGGAACCGACCTACGACTCCCGCATCAAACGACGTTATAAATGAGGCTTTAAGGAACTACGCCTTTGCTCCTTAAAACTGCTTCTCATCATCCTACTGATCTCAGGCAATGTTCATCCAAACCCTGGACCATGCAGACCAAGCTTCAAATCAACTGCCGGTGCTCTTCTCCTAGCAACCCTTAACATCTGTAGCCTGCTACCTAAGTTTGACGCACTTCAGTCCTTCGTAAGGCAACACAACCGTGACATCCTAGCTGTGGTGGAAACCTGGCTGACACCAAAAGTACCAGACCTGGTGAGAACCCTACAAGGATACAACATTATTAGACTGGATCGCGTCTCTAAGAAAGGAGGGGGCTGTGCCGTCTATGTCAAAGACACCCTAATGGTGCACCCCATTGATACACTGATGCCTGAGTCCTCGACCCAGATGCTACCCATAAAACTACTCCTTGGACCTAATCACAAAGCACTCACAATTGTCACCATTTACATTCCACCCTGGGAACAAGCCAACGGCCTCAATGATGTCCTCAAGTTCATCAACTCCCAACCTCCTGACTCCGAACTTATCCTGCTAGGGGACTTCAACATTAATTGGCTTGCATCAGATGTAGGAGCTCATAAAGATGCCATAGCTGCTGCCAACCTCTCACAGATGGTCGACACCCCTACTAGGACAAACTATAAGACCGGCACTAGTACCCTCCTCGACTGGGTACTTACTAACCACTCATCCTGGATCTCTCATACCTTCATTCTCCCAGACTCCTTCAGTGACCACTCCCCAGTCATTTGTGAATGGTCGAACAAATTTCTCAAGCCACCCCCCAAAATCATATATAGTAGGTTCCTCCCATGTGGGCAACTCTCCTATTTCAAATGATACCTGAGTCTACAAGACTGGCAACCCATCTACAAATCTACAAATGTCAATGTGGCCCTCGACTCCTTCATCACCACCTTTAACAAGGCCTGTGACCTCTTTGCGCCTGCTAAAAAACGTAAAGCCAAAACACTCTGTAACCCCTGGATAAACTCCAAGCTCCTCTCACAACTGAAAGCTAGGGACCATCTCTGGGCGGTGACCAAAGCCACAGGCAAGCTATCAGACATACAAAACTACAAACAAGCCCGGAATGCCTGTACCAAAGCCGTCCGACTTACCAAAAGCTCCTACTATAACGATGCACTCTTGAATACCTGGGAAAATGGTCATGCTTTCTGGGATGACATCAAGGAAATCACAGGAAAACAACCACAAAACTCCCCAGCCATGCTGATAGTTGATGGGGTCACTATTCTTGACCCCACGACAATTGCTAACACCTTTAACACAGCATTTACCGACCTTAGTGCCGTCCTCCCCCCGACTTCTTTAATGAAGACACCTGCCCCTCAAATGCCCATGTTGCTCAGACTAATAACCCTAACTTCTACTTTCAGGAGTTAAACTTGAATAAAGCGCGACGATACATCACAGCTGCCATCTCTAAATCCAGAGTTAGTGGTGACACCCTCGACCTTAAGTTACTGTCACTTACTCTTGAGGAAGTTCTTCGTCCCTTAACCAAAATCCTGAATCTCTCTTTCTGCTCCAGTCAATTCCCGGACAGATGGAAAACTGCTACCATCACACTAGTTCACAAAAGTGGTGCTAAGACTAGCCATGCTAACTATCGCCCGATTTCTATTCTGCCCCCTCTCTTCAAGGCACTTGAATGTATCGTGGCAGACCAACTAACCAAACACCTTTCCAAATACAATCTATTGTGCGAGCAACAGCACAGATTCAGAAAGGGACACAGCACCTCCACTGCCCTTCTTTAATTCACCGGAGCTGTACATAGTTCCCTTGACAAGGGCCTTCTCACTGGTGCAGTTTATATCGACCTCTCCAAGGCTGTTGATACTGTCCATCATCGGCTACTGGTCAACCAACTTCTGAACACTGGACTCTCTCCGGACTCAGCACAGTAGTTCAAAAGCTACCTGGAAAATGGCACACAAAGGGTGAAAATTGCCAGTACTCTCTCTGATACCTTGCCAGTTTGCTCTGGTGTCCCTCAAGGTTCGATACTTGGCCCGCTACTTTTCAGCCTATTTCTCAATTCCTTACCACAATCTTCCACAGAGAAAATCATCCTCTATGCAGACGTTGCAGTCATCTTCTCATCCCACAGAGAACCCTTGTCGTTACAACAAAATCTCCAGCTTGGTTTTAGTGCCGTTGAGAAGTGGTTCTCTAATCACAAACTCGTCCTTAACCACAAGAAAACAAAGTCTATGCTCTTCTGCAGCTCTCACAATAGGCACAAGCTACACCCCCGACTATCTCCACATCGCAAGGGAACATCCTTGAACAGGTCCATTTCTTCAGATACCTTGGGATACTGCTAGACACCAACCTCTCCTACAAGGCACACATCGAAAGCGTGGCTAAAGCTGCTAATACACGCCTTGGCCTCCTCTACAGGCACAGACAACATCTCACACCCCAAGCATTGAAGCTTGCCATTCAGAGTTACATGGTCTCGATTATTGACTACGGTCTCCTCATCTATGGCTCTGCCACTGTGACTACCTTCAGATGTATCTCAACAGCCCTCAACAAGTCATGTCAGCTTATCACTGGGGCACACCGACTTACACATACCTGTGATCTACAGTATATGCACAAACCTGCTAGCTCCAACTCTCAAATTGCATAAAGTTCCTTACCTGCATAATGGCAAAGAAAATTAGCCTCGGACTTGAGCCACCGGGGGTCACTGCCCTGCTCCACAACAGTAGAAACAACAAGCAGATCACCAGGGGTTCTAAAACTCAACTTCTTCAAATCCCCTGCTGCCACACTGCTCAGGGTCAACGTTCCTTCGCCTATACTGCTCCTCTCTGGCTGAATAACCTCAGCCCAGCCATCACCTCAGCTCCAACTCTTGGCACCTTCAAAACTAGACTACGGCTTCATCTTATGGCCTCGAGCTCCTGTGACTGCTACACTTATTCCTGAGCTGTCATGTCCTGCCACTGATACCACCACTTCTTCCTCCTCCATTGCTGCTCCATACCCCACTTGCACTTATTATCAATCTACCACCCCACCTATCCACCCCTCCCCACTCCCCACCATCCCCCAGCCCTTCTTTCCCTTCACCCTGTTTGCCTGCACCCCTCACCCCATCATCTGACAACTGCCTCTGGCTGCATCTTTGTGTCCCCTCCCTTTGTTTTCCCCCTTGTCCTCTGGTACCAGCTGCCTCTATACCTAGGCCCCACTGCCATTCCACAGGTTTCCTACTTGGCTACCTACCTGAGTGTTATATGATCCTGTCTCTAATTACCAAATGTTGTTGTACCATGACTATTGTTCTCTTATTTTGTGTCATTTCATCCCTGTTTGTATTGCCTCTGACGTGAAACCTTTGTAAAAAGAGCCTTGGCTCAAAGGTCTTTGTAATCCTAGAATTGAATAAATAAATAAATAAAGATTACTGCTGAAGGAAAGGATTGTGAAATATCTTGAATTCAGTGAGTTACAAGACCCAAAGCAGCATGGATTAATTCTGGGTTGGGGGGGCATGTCAAACAAAACTAAAAGATTTCTTTGACTGGGTGACCAAGGATATCGACCAGGGTGACATGGTGGATGTGGTCTACTTAGATTTCAGCAAGACTTTCAAAACTGTTCCACATAGGAGACTAGTAAGCAAGCTGGGTAGGTTAGGAGTGGGTCCAAAGGTGTCAAACGGGATAAGAAATTGGTTAGGGGATAGGTGACAGAGGGTGGTGGTAAATGGAGTTTACTCTGAGGAAGTGAGGGTGACTAGCAGGGTGCCTCAGGGATCAGTGTTGGGACCGGTCCTCTTTAATGTCTTTATAAGTGACATTACAGGGGAGCTAGCTGGGAAGATCTTCTTCTTTGCAGATTACACCAAAATCTGCACAGGGGTGGACAGTCTGGGGGGAGTGAAAAGGATGTGCAGAGACCTGAGAAAACTTGAGGAGTGGTCAAAAGTATAACAGCTGGGTTTCAATGCAAAGAAGTGCAAAACGATGCACTTAGGGTACATAAACCGAGGGCGGAGTATAAAATGGATAGAATGGTACTGGCGACCACCAAGTAGGAAGGAGACCTGGGGTAATCGCATTGGAGGATCTAAAGGTGGGCAGGCAGTGCAACAAGGCACCTGGGAGGGCTATTGGGATGCTGGGGTGCATAGGGAGGGGTATCACTGGCAGAAAGAGGGAGGTGGTGTTGCTATTGTCTCTGTATAGATCGCTAGTAAGACCCCATCTAGAGTGCTGTGTCCAGTTCTGGAGACCACATCTCTGGAAGGACACAGACAAAGTGGGGGCATTCCAGAGGAGGGCAACTAAAATGGTACAGGGTCTCCACCAAATGCCCTATGAGGAGAGACTAAAGGACCTCAATATGTACAAGGGAGAGGGGGGATATGACAGAGACCTTTAAATACCTTATGATGGTAAATAGAGTGCTAGAGGGAAGTATTTTTAGTAAACAAGCATTTGTCAATGCCGAATGTTGATTGCTTATATGTGCTGTTTAGGTATTTGGAAGTGAAAGTACCATGCCTAAGTACAGTCATGTGCCCCCTACCCCCAAGACATCCACTGTGTCTTTCTATTCAGTATTCACAGAAGAGGGGGAGGAGTAAGGGCCACAGCAGTACAGCAGTTGCAAAGGCTATAGGCCAGTCAGCCTCACTTCAGTAGTGGGGAAGATCATGGAGATATTGGTTAAAGAAAGGATAGTGGGGCATGTAGAAGCCATCAGAGCCCAGAACCATAGGCAAGATGGATTCACAGTGGGGAGGTCATGTCAGACAAATCTGGTTGATCTATTTGACTGGGTGACAAAGGAAGTAAATCATGGTGGGGCAGTGGACAACGCTGACCTTGATGTAAGCAAAGGCTTTGACACGGTCCGACATAGAAGGGTGATAAAGTAGCTGACTAGTCTGGACATGGAGAAAGGGTGGTAAACTGGGTTAGAAACTGGGCAACAGACAGGAGGCAGAGTGTGGTGGTAAATGGGTCACAGTCTGGGGAGAGGGGGTGACCAGTGGGGTGCCACAGGCATTGTTTCTGGGGCCAGTCCTGTTCAGTGTCTTCATTAGTGACATTGCAGAAGGGCTGAAGGGAAAGGTCTGCCTGTTTGCAGATGACATCAAGATCTGTAAGACAGTGGTACCCCAGAGGGGGCGGAGAAAATGAGGAGGGACCTGGGGAATGTTGAGAAATGGTTTGAGGACTGGCAACTGAAGTTTAATTCAAAAAGGTGCAAAATTATGCACCTGGGACACAGAAATCCTGGGGAAAGGTACAGGTTGGGGGTGGGGGAGGGAGTTGCTGACAGTCATAAAGAAGAAAAGGGACCTGGGGGGGGGTTTGTTATTTCAGATGACCTGAAAATGTCAAAGTGGTAAGGCAGCTGGGAGGGCCAGTGACATGCTGGGGTGCATAGGCAGGGGTATCACCAGCATAAGGAGGGAGGTAGTGATGCCATTTTATAAAACCATGGTCAGGCTTCACATGGAGTACTGTGTGCAGTTCTGAAGGTCGCACCTTCGTTAGGATATTAACAGGCTGGAGATGGTCCAGAGAAGGGCGAATGAGATGGTACAGAGCTTGCAACACAAGACTTATGAAGAGAAATTAAGGGACCTCAATATGTACTGGGTGGAAGAGAGGAGGGAAAGAGGGGATAGGATAGAAACATTCAAGTACCTCAAGGGTATAAATATAAGTACTGAGAAGCAGGAGAGAGCTGCTATAGGCACATGTGCCAGCTTCTGTGTGATATTCTTTTGTTCTTATAAATCTGTAATCTCCAGTATTTCAGTAACCACATGACCACACTGCCTTCTGTAGGCAATTTTATACTGGTTGATGCCAGGTGTCAGATGGCAGACAGAAGGCTCACCAGATTGTGTTGCCATTTGAACAACTTCATAGAGTGTTCTTTTACTGGTAAGCATTTTGGAAAGCTGGCGAAGGTCTCGCAATTTTTATTATGATTGTACCTCCTTATGTCTGTCCCCTTTGGTCCCCCCATCCCCACACCCCAACAGTCATCAGTGGCCACAGCTGCAGCCTTCTTCTTGCCAAGATGGTGGGTGAGAAACATAGAAACATAGAATTTGACGGCAGATAAGGTCTGCTTGGTCCACCTAGTCTGTCCATTTCCCTACCTGATGGATAAGCTGCAGATTCTAGTTAAACAGCTTACTTCCTCCTATCCCCCAGTAGAACTGCCTTATGTCTGTCCATGAACAGCTGCCTTCAGAGTCTGTGAAGTCTGACGTCTTTCAGTGCCACTGATTGGTCATCTTCCAACACAGGCGAGGCACTGCCAACTGAAATGTAACTCAGGACAAGCAGGTTTCAAAGTGGGGAAGAAATGGAGTGTGCAAGAATAAAGTACTCATTCAGATGCAGCGCCAATTTTAAGATCAGCATATTGGTGTGGACACTGCAACTAGAACCCCAGCTCTTTAAGTAGCCGTATGAAGAGTAAAGGCTTCTTGAAGCACTAGGGTTGTGTTTATTGTACTGTAAGTGGGCTGCATCTAATTCGGTAAGTTACTGTACCTTACATCTGGATGTATGGTAGGGCCAACTTTAAACACTACACCTGAATTAACACATGATGCCACAGAAACATAGAATTTGTCAGCAGAAAAGGACCGCTCAGCCCATCCAGTCTACCCAAGTGTTCTCTACCTACTTGTAACTCCTGCCTGTGTATGTTACAGCATGTCTTATTCTGCCTGTGTCCATCAGGACCTCCTTGTGAATAAGCTTGCTTAATGGATTTTTCCTGCATTGAAGTTGAACCTACTTCACTTCCATAGCCCTATTGATCTCCATTGACCCCCTCCTTCCCCTTTTTCATATATACCTCTATGTTTATCCCATGCATGCTTCATGCCCCCTACCATTTTAGGTTCCACCACTTCTCCTGGCAGTCTGTTTAAGGCATCTACCACCCTTTTAGTAAATAAATATTTCTTCACATCTATCCTGAATGCCCCCCTCCCACTTCATTGTATGTCCCTTGGTTTGGGTGCTCATCCTCATTTGAAGGAAACTCGCCAACTGTACCCTCTTCACCCCAGTGAGGTACTTTGTAGGTCTTGATCATGTCAGCTCTTGCCCCTTCTTTATCTTCCAGAGTGTACATGTTGAGATTCTTCAGCCTTTCCTTGTAGGGATTTCTGTGAAAATTTGGAACCATTTTACTTGCCCTCCTCTAGAAAACCTACACCTTATGTCCTTTCTGAAGTGTGGACTGTAAAACTGGACACAGTACTGCAGCTGGGAGTATACCACGGAGTGAGACAATGGCAGCACAACATCACTCCTCCTCCTACTGGAGATGCCACTCCTTATGCACCCTAGAATCCAATTTGCCCTGCCCATAGCCTTGTGACACTGTACTGCCATCTTGAGGTCCTCTGGTATAATAACCTCAAGGACCCTTTCATGTCTAGTGAGTATCAGTACCTCCCCCCCATCCTATACCCAGCATCGGGGTTCCCATGCCCTAGGTACATGATTTTATACTTGTTGGCATTGAACCCCAAGTACCTAAGAAAATGGAATTGATTTGAATGAATCGCAGGCTTTTAAGCAGCTTTTCGGGGAGTGTGTATATATGTGTGTGTGTGTGTATGGGGGGGGGCTCTGCTACTATAAGTATTTGCTTTTGATTTGGTATAATGTGCGAACAGACTAACCCTGCTCCTCACTCCGTGTGCTATATCGGAGATAAAGAGCCCAAATAGCACTGGGCCAAGCATTGAGCCCTGCGGCATTGTGCTTATCACTGCTCTGGCTTCTGAGAGCTACCCCACCACCACCCTCTGCACCCTCCCCTGTAACCAGTTCTCTATCCATTTAGTCAGACCACCTTCCACCTGTACCCCTCCTTCTCCTCACTCTTTTTCTCCTTGGCCTGTGTCCCTCCTCCTGGTAGTCTGCACCCTTTCTCCTCCTTATCCTTACTGGGTGGTGGTGCCTTGTGTATTACACTCAGACCACTCTGCCTGCCCCTTCCAGGGTTACTACACTTCTGCCTTTACCTATATCTAGGGTGGTGAGCTCATCAGGCTCCCCTGTCCAGACATTTCTACCAACCTCAGTCTTTTGACCCCCCCCACCATTTGTTTAAATCCACCTTAGTAGAGATATACCCCTCTAATCCTGGCTTTTTTATTTACATATTTTCTCACAGGGCTACGGGTCAGCTTGGTCATCCCGACCGACCCCCAGCCCTGCCCCGACATCAGGTCGCACCTGCTCACCTCCACAGAATACCCCCGTGCTGGGGTGGTGAGGAGCTTCCCAGGTTGACCCATCAGAGCAGGATCCGCTTGAGGAGGCACCATTCGGGTGGGCAGGGGTGGTTGAAAGTTCATGCTGCCTGATCGTAGCCCATTTTTTGCTTTTCTCCCCTTTGCGGAGTACGGGCATGCAATGACGCTTAGGCACAGTGTGCCAATGTCCGCCACACTCTGCCACCCTTTACTACACTGCTGTAGTAGCATCTGCAATCATCACCAGGGACCACTACAGAGTGGTGGGTCCCTGGATCCTGCTCCGGAATAGGAGAGCAGTCCTCCGGACGCTCAATCCTATCCCTCCCTTGCAACCCCTGGCGCCCGGGTTATGTTTTGAACCCGGTTGCCAGGTGTGGCTGGGCGGTGGCATTTAGAGCCTCAACCCCTCAGTGCTAGTGGGTCCGGCAGCAATGCTGCCTTTAATATTCCTCCCCTTCCTGCTCCAGTGTACCCTGTCCCCGTGTATAAGTCACTCTTCCTCCCAGACCCTACCCCACTTAGTCACTAACCCATAATGTTTCGTGCGGGACCAATCCCTTAGCCACTCGAACTCCTCAAGCCTACCCTTCCTCCCCATGCTTGCACATGGTACCGGCAGTACCTCCAAGAACGCCACCGACTTCCCCACCCCCTCATACTGCCTGCCCAAGTACTGAAACCTCCCTCTCACTACTTCCAAAGTGTCCCCCACCAAGTCGTTTGTACCCACATGCAACTGTATATGAGGTTTCTTCCTCCCCCTTGCTGCATGCTTGAGCAGTGCCTGCACTGCCCCTCCTGCAGTCAACCTGGGGACAGCTTCAACCCAAATATGTCTGTGCCATTCCCCCTTTCTGCCCCATCTCACCCATTTCAGTATAGAATCCCCCAAGATGCATACCCCTGCCCCTTAGCTCCTTTCCCTTCTAATGCCCCTTCCACCACCCCAGTATTCATTTTTCCAGGTCCCTTACCCCCGCCAACTGCACCTTCTGTGACTTCTGTATCTGTACCCCCTACTTCCGCATCACCCCTTTTCTCTGCCTTATTCCTCCCATCCCCCTTGAACCCCTTCCCAGCCTGACTACTTCCTACTGGACTTCCCATGTCGACCTCCCCTCCTCCCCTGCTGATTTCCAACCCCTCTCCTATCCCCACTGTTGTCAATTTAGAGCCCCCATTCCTTCTACCCGATAGTGATGCCCCTCCCATCCTTCCCCTTCCCGTAGCCTTCTCTCCTCCAGTCACCACCCTCCTTCCTTACTAGCCCCTTCTACCCTTTTGTCCTTGCTGTCTCTTCGCCTATCTGTTGCCATCCCTCTCATGTCCCGCTTGCCTTCCCCCCTTCAGTATGTTTCTGCTCCCCCTCTCTGTCCGATAGCAGAGTTTCAAATCTATTCCTAGTCGATACCTGTCCTACATCTCTTCCCTCTATCAGTTCCCCCCTCCTAGTTGTTCCCCTCCGTGCCACCCCTGGTCTCTCCTACCTAAGCCATCTGTCTCCCCCTGGTACTCCTCGTGGTCTCTTCCTCTCCCATTAGGAGGCCCCCCACCCTCGCCTCGGGCACCCCCTTCCTTCTCCTCTCTTTTCTGCTAGTGC
Source organism: Neoceratodus forsteri (assembly GCA_016271365.2). Taxonomy (NCBI): domain Eukaryota; kingdom Metazoa; phylum Chordata; order Ceratodontiformes; family Ceratodontidae; genus Neoceratodus; species Neoceratodus forsteri. The sequence continues at coordinate 163,770,954 of JADMNL010000032.1, forward strand.
CTCTGATACTGGTGTCGGTTTCAGTCCCTAATTATTCTTCCTCCGTCCCCCTTTGCCATCCCCTATTCCCCCCTCAGGATGCCTATCATACTCATCTGCCCTGCTACTTAGACTCCTCCCTAACCTCCACAGTTCCTCCCTCAAACTAGCCAGCCATCTACAGATCATACACCCCCCCCATCCTCCAAGCACAATCCAGGATCATGGCAGACCCACACCCTGTACACCCCATCACCCTTCCAAAGATGCCCGCCCTATTGACATGAGGCACCTGCCCCATTTTGGCACCCATCTTATTTTACGGTCTCTTACTCTCAGGTTCTGTATTCTACTACAACTGTTAGGCCCCTATTTACTCAAATTCCTGTTCCCAACCCCCCACACTAGTCCCCCTACTGACCCCTTGCCGACCGGGGTAATTCAGTCTCAAATCTCATCCATTAGATACTGTATTACTGTAGCAATCCTAAAGCTTCCTTGTCCACTTTTCACTCCTCAGCTACTATACTTTTTGTTCTCAGCTCTCATATAGTTTCACTTAGCCCAGTTAGAAATCCTATTGCACTCCAAGTATTACTCAGCTCAGTTAGAGAAATAAACAGAACAAATAAATATGTATTATTACAGCAATCATAACAGTATAGCTCAGTACTTAGGTCAGTTAGAGAAAGAAACAGAACAACTAAATCTGTATTATTACAGCAATCCTAAAGTATCCAGTCATTGCTTTGTCTCCACTCCAGAGACCCTGCTGTAATACAGGACCACAGAGGACAATGGGCGGGAGGGTGGGCAACTGTAAAGTCCCGCAGAACTCCATTGAGCTCGCTCACTCCCCTCTCTCACGCTCATTCTATTTCTCCTGACACTGCAGGCTGCCCTTTTGTACTGGGCTCCTGCTTGCATTGGTGCCTTTTTCTGCCCACAAAGAAATCTGCTGCAGTCCCGACACAGCTCCGTTGAGCTCGCTCACTCCCCCCCTCACTCACTCATTCTGTTTCTCCTGGTGCTGCAGGCTGCCATTTTATGCTGGGCTCCTGCCTGTGTTGGCGCCTTTTTCTGCCCACAAACAAATCCGCAGCAGTCATGATGGAGCTCCGTTGAGCTCACTCACTCCTCCTCTCTCACTCACTCGTTCTGTTTCTCCCACCGCTGCAGGCTGCCCTTTTGCACTTGGCCCCTGCCTGCATTGCTGCCTTTTTCTGCCCATAAAGAAATCCGCAGAAGTCCCAACAGAGCTTTGTTGAGCTCACTCACTCCCCCTCCCCCAACTCACTCGTTCAGTTTCTCCCGGCACTGCAGACTGCCCTTTTGTACTGTGCTCCTGCCTGTGTTGGCACCTTTTTCTACCCACAAAGAAATCTGCAGCAGTCCCAACAGAGCTCAGTTGAGCTTGGTCACTCCCCCCTCTCACTCGCTCAATCCTATTCTGTCCCGAACACTAATTTCCGAAAGTGACTGCGCTATTCTTCTCCGGAAGTGCAAAAACACTTTTTGGCCAGGATGTGAAAAATGACAGCTGTACTGTTCATAAGGAGGTGTGAAAAACTGACAGTGTTGAAAATCTGGTTTGAAAATATTACTAATTTGCGAAGTTACAAGGGTGCGTGGAAACTGCACAACACACGCTCATAACATACTCATTTTATGGACTTTCATCACAAAATTTTCAACATAGGCATTTTAGGACCTCTGCTCATGAACAGTGTCACTGTGATTTTCTTAATATGTCCCGACACTGATTTCCCACAGCGACCACGCTATTCTGCGCCAGAACTGCGAAAACACATTTTGGCCAAGATGTGAAAAATGACAGCTATACTGTTCATAAGGAGATGTGCAAAAATGACAATGTTGGAAATCTGGAGTGAAAATATTGCAAATTGGCCAAGTTACGAGCGTGCATAGCAACTGCACAACGCACACTTGTAAAATAATCATTTTTTGGATTTTTCCCACCAAATTTGCAACATAGACTTCTTGAGAGCCCACCTCATGAACAGTGGCACTGTTGTTTCATTAATAGGTCCCAAAAGGTGATTCCACGCAGTGACCGCGAGATCACCTTTCGGGACCGAGTAACGCCATGACAGTGGCTGAATTCATGAGGAGGGGGCCCAATAATCCCATGTTGAACATTTGATGCCAAAATTCCAAAAAATGCCTGAGATATGCAAAAAAGTTGAAAAAGCCCTATTTAGGCCATTATACAGCTTACCGGCATTTCCTCAGTTCGCGGTCGGCTTTGAAGAGTGCAGACGTGTTCCCGGTCCACCAAGATTGTCGTGACAGACTCGGAGGTAAGTATGGGGGTGGGGGGTGGGGAGGCAGGGTATGCAGTGGGTGGGTGCAGGTTGTGGGAGGGGCAGGGAGACCATGAGAGACCATTTCTTTTGACAGGCTAAAAAAAAAATGCTGGGGTGGGCTCCCAGCGTGCCACCTGACTGTTTGGGGGGGCTGTAGCTGACGGAGGATTGGGCACCCCCGTCAGCACATATGGAGTGCTGGGGAAGGACAAGAGCCGAGGGGGATCGGGCACCCCCTCGGCATAAACTGAACGTTTTTTCGGGGGGGGGACCATTATGCCGATGGGGAGTGGGCTCCCCTGCCGGCAACCTCAACTTGCATGGGGACTAAAGCCGACGGGGATTGGGGCCCCTGTCGGCAAACAAACACTGTTGTAGAGGGGGCACATGCTACCGAGGGGGGTTTGGCACCCCCTCGGCACTGGGGGCTCAGTAATATTGTGTGTGAACACGGCGACAAGCCAGCACCATGTTCACAAACAATATTACAGTACCACATTCTGCCCAGCAATGACGGGTCACTCCCTCATTGTAGCGGAATGGCTGACACTGCAATGACGAGGCGGCCCCTTATTGCAGCGGCTGAAATGTTTCAAGGTGGTGGCATGCTGACTGAACTAGTGTCAGCAGCAGCATGTCACCCCATTGGGGAATGCGGGCCAAGCCTCAAAAGGCAGTGGGGGCATTGACCACAACAGTTCGCACCTCCACAACCTGCTTCTGCAGCAAGCAGCCGCAATATGTTTCTTGTGCATGCGTGCAATCAACATAAAAAGGTGCTCAAGGGCAAGGGGACATGCTATGAAACTGGTGGGAGTAGATTCAGGAGAGACGTGAAGACGTGCTTCTTTACAGAGAGGGTGGTGGATTCCTGGAACAGCCTTCTAGTGGCAGTGGTGAAAAAAAAACAGTGGTGGAGTCCAAGATTGCATGGGATAGGCATAAGGAAATATTAGTGGAAAGGAAGGGGGAAGGGAGAAAGAACTGGAGATCAAGTAGTGTCTGTGGCGATACTGTAGGTAGGGAAAAATGTGCAGACCGGGTGGGTCAAGCAGTCCTTATCTGTCATCAAATGACATGTTTCTATGCTTCTCTAAACATACATGCATTTGTAATTGAACTACATGGACATTTAAAGGGAAACGTCCATGTACAGTTGGGCCCCACCTCCATGTGAAGTGGGGCCCGATTAGCAAATGCAGTAGAAAAAATTGAAAATAAATGTACTCGCTGTTTATTTATTTTAAATTGTATCTAGCTGATCCTGCACCCTCCCAGCCCTGACATTTTAGGATGAAGAGCCCTCCTTGGCGTGCCCACAAGCACCTGCGGCTGTCCCCATGATGATATTTCAGGCGGGAAGCAGCTGGGGTCATCTATATACTTAATACATGGCTCCTTTTTAAAATAGCTCCAGTTTGGAGTCTGGGCATTCCTGTGCATTTCTGGTACAAGTACTGGCTGACAAGTACCCTGCTAGTCAGTACTAGGTCTCGGTGTAGCCCGGGCACACACAGATTCTAAACCGGAGCTTTTTCAGGATTTGGCAGTATAGTAATCTGTATTGACAAATCTTGAAATAGCTCCGGTTTAGAATCTGTGCGTGTCTGGGCTACACCGAGACCAAGTACTGACTGGCAGGGTACCTGTCAGCCAGTACTTGTCTCGGAAATGCACAGGAATGCCCAGACTCCAAACCAGAGCTATTTTAAAAAGGAGCCATGTATTAAGTATATAGATGACCCCAGCTGCCCTCTGCCTGAAACGTCATTACAAGGACAGCTGTGGGTGCTTTTGGGTGTGTCAGGGAGGGCTCTTCATCCTAAAATGCCAGGGCAGGGAGGGTGGAGGATCAGCCAGATACAATTTAAAATAAATAATCAGCGAGTAAGTTTACTTCTAAGTTTTCCTACTGCATCTGTTAATCGGGCCCCACTTTACATGGAGGTGGGGCCCGACTGTACATGGACATTTCCCTTTAAACTACCACCACTTTGAGAGAGCTGTTTTGAAACTAGCACAGATAGATGGAAAGGGATGATATTCCAGGAGGAAGTAGCCATGTGCCAGAGATGTGGGGGTAGTCTAACAATTCAGTTTAAAGTACTACCACTGTTTTCTAGGCAGAGGTACAGCCCACTATGTAGCTTATTAGACACCATTTTGAAGGTTTTGTTATTAAAATGATAAAATAGTTTTTTTTGAGCTGCGCGGGATGTAGAATCCTGCCAGTGGAATTCCTATGACATAGCAATTTTACTTTCTGAAATGTTTTGGTGAATTTCTCTTTAAATTCTGTGGAATTCCAAAAAGCATTGCTATGTAGAGCAATGCACTTTGAACTGCCACAATGTGATTGACTAATACAAACTTGAAAGGTTACATTAATCTTTCATTAATTGCCATGTGCAGCTTTGTTACATGCATCATAATACCCCACACCAAGTCTGTTGTAGAGCGCTGGAATTCTTAAGTTTTACTCAGTACCAGCATTTCATGACAGCTCTGAGCAGCCGTCATCGTTAGGCCCGCTTACCAGTCTTTGCAGTGCAGATAGCAGTATTGAACTTTCATACAATGGTTTCTTTTTTACAAAAAAAAAAAAAAAAGTTTCTTGTTCCACAAATGACCTGACTGCCTTAAAGGGGAAGACTCCTGTATATTTATGATTTGGATATGTCTGATGTAATTATTATACATTACATCAAATACTGTACATATATCAATAAGAGATCAACCATTTCTTCTGTTGCAACACATATCTAGAGTTTGAGGCTCTGACACAAGGTAGTAAAATGTAAAGCAAGCCTCCATTTACATGCAAATAAATCACTTGTAATACAGCCCCTCCCATTCCTTGATGTCACTGCAGCAACAGTGCAGAACAAAACATAAGGGTATCAATGCTGTCTTTCCTGATTTTAGTTTAAGTTTGCAATGGCTTAAGACAGTTCTGTCATGCAACTCACACAGGGAGTGGTACTTGTAGCCTTAATACTGCATGTGTAGAGCAAATAATACATCTAATAGTATTTCATTCACAGGAAACAAAAGCTGTTCCTGTGTACTGCTCATTTCTCTCTCTGTGAGACAGTTGTAACATGTTGTGGAAAGCGGTAGACTGAATCAGTTAATCAACCAATCAACCAACCAATCAATCAATCAATCAAGCAGTTAATCAGTCACTCTGTAGTGAACCAGGTGAACACCCTTGAGAGGATTCATTTATAAGGTAGGCTTGAGCAGTTTCCCAAAGGATCACACAAGACTGAATTCCTCCTTTGCACAAATTATACACTCCCCTTTCAGCAGCCTGAAAGTGGAGAGCTAGATCATTTACTTTATAAAGTGTACTGTTTTACATTTCAAATGCTCCTTACATCTGGGTTCTGACTGGAAATACCAAGACACAGAATGCATGTCATATGGGAGGAATAAGCTAAGTAAATACAGAGTACTACAAACACTGAGACTGATTAGTTTCTTTACCTACAACAGCTGAATCGTAGCATATGATTTGTGAGGGACATCCTACTTCAACTGCTGACATTACGGGGGGGGGGCCTGCCACAGCTTGTTTTCAGTACCTTCAAAGTGAAGTGCTGTAGCTCTCACATTACTGCTAATGATTTATACTGGGGATGGGGGCACCGTTAAAGTCATGGACCTGAGGGGCCATCACAGTTCCCAAGGAGGTTAGGGGAACTTGTAAGGGTTAGAGAGTAAGTGGCTTTAGTAGGATTTGAACCAGAGTTTCCCAGTTCTTGTCCCTGTGCTTTAACCACTAGATAACCCTTCTTCCATATAGTGCAGCTGATGTTCTGGTGACCGATTTCATTGTTATAGCTGAACTCTCTATTGCCTTACATCAGCCATGCAATCACTGACTGCCTAGTTACAGAGGGAAAGGGGCATTTTTGCAAGATTGTGTCTCACTGCTGGTGTCTATCAAAACAGAGAATGCTAACACACACATAACATAACACAGCAGCTATATAATACCACTTAATACTCTTGTTGTACCCAGAGTCATTTATTGGGTAAACTGTTTTTGCTAACAGAAACATTAACACAACACATACAGGCACTTCCTTGTAGGCATACTGTATATACACGTCAAATCAGTGCTGAATCACACTTATATGGTTCCAGTCCCTATTAGACCTGCACTTCAGGATGTTCACAGCACTTAGAGTTCCTCCATTACTCAAGTGGGGGACCAAATATTGTGGGTTCTGTTTACTGGTGGAACAGCATTTAGTGTAGCACCATTATCTGTTGCTCTGATGACATCATCCTCCAGCAGCATTGATGGTAAAATGGAGGACAAACACATTGATAACTTCTGGGGGCTGTATATTTTTATTTATAATCTAGATTTGGACAGCAATAGGACTGCTGGCAACTAGAGGAGGAACACAACAGTTACACATAAGGAGTTGGGAAAATATGGGTGTGAAACTATGGGAGACTTCCCCTTTAAGTTATTTGTAGAAATGAGCGGTGTGTGGCATGTCAGCCTCATCACTACTGATGATCTCAAATAGTTCTTCTGTCACTGACAGGCAGGAATGGTCGATCAACAGACACAGCTGCTGTGGACTGTCACACACAACTCATTTTTACAAATAACTTAAGGCTTTCGTGTCCTTTGTGTAAAGGTAAACTTATCTACAAGAACACCCAAGGTCCCCAGCTTTTTTCTTTCTGTAGAGGTCTGTGGTGCTGTAATGGCAATGAGGCTTTTTCCTTACTACACACAGCCACTGCTTTGACAACTGGTATGGCAACCACATAAAAGGCACACACATACAGTGTCATAGAGTGTGGGTGATGCTTATTGTTCACCCATTTCAATCAAAAGACAGGCTTGTTGTACCACTGTTGTGAAGTCAGGATGCTGTTGTACCATCCTGAGTGCATCATAAAGATGGTACAACAGCTTAGAATGCCAGCTTGTGCTACATTGTCCTAACACATCAGTGATTGCTCATTTCTGGTTGACCACGTTTGAAAGAGCTTTACAATTACTGTGAGTAGAAATGAGTGATCACATTGTCTCAAATAAAACTGAAACTCCTAATAGGTACCTGACTGCTACAGCTCCACTATGGCCTTCCTTCCACCCAGACTGCACATTAAACACATCACCGCACATTAAACACATACAATTCCAGCATCACCTCGACACTTTGACCTTGCGTGTAAGATGACCTGATCGGATAACCTGACACCAATTTTTTTTTGTTTGTTTTTTGGTGATTCAGTGTTTGTGATTACATCTTTTATAGTTATTGAGTAGTTGAATCAGACAGTTTGTGTGGCCTTATTGTAAGAATATTTATAAAACATTTAATGAAGAGGACGTCTGTTCTGTATGTAAGGTAAGGGGTAAGATGGGGATGCGAGATGGTGCTGGCATGAAAGGAATACCAGAAACTGTGCTGTTTTATGTTTTTGTGGCCAAACCTGAATCAATTTAAAACAAGCATTTGTCAATGCCGAATGTCATCTTGCTAGCATTGGCATTGAAAGTGCAGGAGTTAGAGAGATTCATAATAGGAATGCCAGTGAAGTAATGAACTGATGCCAACCCCGCCCCCACCCTGTAGAGACTGACAGGCATTGGGGTGTGCCCTTGGGTCATCGGCCATAATGCTCATACCATTTCACCTCACCCTACCCTGCAGACACCGACAAGTGTTATGGTGTGCCTTGGGGTCTTCAGGCCTTATGCTCAACCCATTCCATAAGGAAATATGCTAAGATAGGTGCAGTATAGGAGAATGGGGTGAGCTTTGGGGGCTGAAGACTCCAAGGCACACCTTGATGCCTGTCACTGGCTGCAGGGTGGGGGTGTGGGTGGAATGGTGTCAGCATTACAGCTGACAATCCCAAGTCACACCCCTGACTCCTGTCAGTCTCTACAGGGTTGGGCGTTATGGTCAGAAACCATAGTGCCCTGGGAGTTTGTTGGTATTTTCACTCCAAATTTTCAACATGGGCTTTTTGTGACCCCACCTGATGAACAGTGGCACTATCAGTTTGTTAGCCAAAAGGTGATTTTGAACAGCGACTGCGCCATTTGGCGCCACAGGTGCAAAAACACATTTTGGGCAGGATGTGAAAAATTACAGCTGTACTCTTCATGAGGAGGCATAAACAAATGGCAATGTTGAAAATCTGGAGTGAAAATATGGTGAAGTCACAAGTGTGTGTATAAACTGCGCAATGCACTCCCATAGCGCAATTATTTTGGGAATTTTTTTAACCAAATTTTCAACATAGGCATTTTGAGACCTCTGCTCATGAACAGTGTCACTGTAATTTTGTTACTCTGTCCCAGACACTGATTTCCCATAGCAACTGCGCCACATGTGCGAAAACACATTTTGGGCAGGATGTGAAAAATTACAGCCGTACTCTTCATTAGGAGGCATAAAAAAATGGCAATTTTGAAAATCTGGAGTGAAAATAGGAAAAATTGGTGAAGTCACGAGCATGTGTAGAAACTGCGCAATGCCCGCTTGTAACACAGTCATTTTTTTGAATTTTTTTTACCAAATTTGTAACATAGGCTTTTTGGGACCCCACCTAATAAACAGTGGCACTGTTGTGTCATTAATCATTCCTGAAAGGTAATTCCGTGCAGTGACCGTGAAATGACCTTTCGGGACTGAATAATGAGATAACAATGCATGTGTTCATGAAGCTGGGTCCCAAGAACTCCATCTTGAAAACTTGGAGCCAAAATTCAAAAAAATGACCGCGATATCCACCTAAATTGAAAGCCCCCCATTTATGCCATTATACAGATTACTGGCATTTCTTCCGTTTGCGGTTAGTTCCCACTCCACTGATGACGGTAGTGCCAGCTCACCAGAGGTAAGTATGGGGTGGGGGAGGGGTGTGGGGGAGAGGAGTGCACAGAGGGTGGTGCGGGTTGTATGGGGTGAAGCAGACACGGACTGTTTTTTAGGAACAAAAAAAAAAAGGACACTGCCCCGTGGGATGTTTTTCTCTCTTTACAGGTTTTATAAAACAAATGTTGGGCACACTGGGGTGGGTTCCCAGTGTGCCCAATGACTTTTTGGGGGGTGATGTTGGCCAGACTGGGGTGGGTTCCCAGTGGAACACACAATGGGGGTGAGGACAGGAACATGCTGACACAATCAGCTTTCTGTTAAATGGAGGCACACTGGGATGGGCCTGTGTGTGTGTGTGTGTGTGTGTGTGGTGGTGGTGGACATACTGACAGGAGGACTGGGTACCCCAAAGTTGGCTTTTTTTTTTTGGTATTGTGTGGTGGATGGCAGGAGCTGCCACCATGTTTATTGGAAATGTTTCCACCAGGCAAGGCATGTAGGGGAGGTGTGTCTTCTGTGCTGTTGCATGATGAACTTGTCTTGTATTGCAGTGGCAGATTTCTTTCAAGTTGGTGGCACTTTGCAAACTTGTGTCAGCGCTAGCATGCTGGCTTATTGGAGAATGAGGGACGCACCTTCTAAAGCATGCCCCACATTCGCCAACACAAAATGCTGCTTGTGCATGTTCAAGACAACATAAATAGGAACCCGTTTTGTTCTATACACTATACAAGATAATGTATGGCCAACAGTTAACAACCACACTGTGCACGCTTCTTGAGGTTGCCATGGCAACCTTATACCTCTGGAACTGTGCTCTCGAGGTTTATCAGGTTGCCATGGCAACCTCTCGAAGTGTGCACAGCATGGTTGTTACCTGTTGGCCATACATTATCCTCTATTTGACAGAGTAAACAGTGGTGTGGCAATACAGGTTGCCATGGGAACAGTGTGCCCCACATTTCCACTCCTGGAAGTAAAACTTGCAATTACAGTACAAAATAATTGAGTGCATCAAAGCACTACATATGCCCTTAACAATTACTAATTTTTTTTGTGTTTCAGTCCCAAATTTATTTTTATTATTCCTGCACTACAGTGACATACATGCCAGCATCCTTTCATTGCACCTGCTAGCTTGCTGAATGGGTTGCTCAGAGAATGAACAGCAAGCAATGACTAGAATGAGAATGCTGGCTCCAGCTCATAACGTCACATAGTGAAATGACTATTTTCCCACTGAATTAGGTTTTTTTTTTTAAACAAAATGACCTATAAAAACAAAGAAAATTACATTTGTGTGTTTTTTTGTATTGCTATAAAAGCAATAAGATATGACCAGGGGTTATATTGACCATGTGTTAATCCCCATGTAAGGGTATGTGGAACTCAGCTGTACCTTGTGCCACATTACACCTCTAGGGGGTGATTAATATACACTTAATGCAACCCCTGGTCATACCTTATTGCTTAAGCAAGCCACAGAATAATTTTCTGTGGATCATGTAAACCATGGAATCATTTTCCTTGGATCACATAAACTGCAGAATAATTTTCCATGGATCATGTAAACTGGAGAATAATTTTCCGTGGATCACGTAAACCACAGAATAATTTCTGTGGTTCATATAAACTGTGGAATCATTTTCTGTGGACTGTGGGGAAAGAATTCCCAGTTTATGAAAACTGTTGTCTTGAAGCTTATAATAAAAAACAATTAAAATGGAATGGAAACATTGAATATTCAGTGGTTCAGTTATTGTTAAAGGACTCTCTTTTTGAGGCATTAGACGCTGTTACTGCCTTGACTAAAAGGCCAACTTTGAAATTCACCTAAAGGAACTCTCCTCCAGAATTTAGAAGATTTTTGCAAAATGTTTGCCATTATTGTATAAAAATTATAAACCATCTTCTAAATCTGTAAGTTGGTTTAATGATAGTTGCAAAACTTCTAAGAGAGAAAATTATAAATGTGTTTGAAATTAGGTAAAAGACACCCTAAATCCAGCAATAAAAGCAGTTAAATTGGAAAAAGAATGCATACAAGAAGTGTTTTTTTCATGAGAAAAAGCAATGTCAAGTACAATTATGGGATCAAATGACATCTGCTATTAACTCAAATGATCATAGGACCCGTTGGCACTTGGTTGCCAAAGGCACAAACAAATGCAAACCTAATACTGATTCATGAATTAGCCCAGATAAATGGCTTACTTATTTTTGGGGGTATATTTTATGATCCCAAGGATAATTGAAAAAGTAATTGACTCCATGGATAAGCCAGCATACAGTATCATTCACGATCATTAAAAACTCTCTATGTCAAATTTTGGTTATGCTTATGATAAGGTATTACTTTCTAGTATACCTGTTGTCCTGAGACATACACTTGCTAAACTGATGGAGGTAACAAACTCACTAATAATACTTAGACGGCAAAAACTGTAGTTTTTTGAGCAGAAATGGTAAAACACATTTGCCGTTTGGGTAATAATTATTTACCAAGTCAATGAATACACATATTTGGTTCTCACTTTTAAGGCTAATTTAAAATGATTCTCACATTGGTCAAAGGCCGTTGCAATTGTAATTGTATTAAGTAAGCATTGGGAAGGTCAGTTATAAATACAAAGGAAACTCTGGCCTCTCAGCTCTAAAAATGGCAGAAGCCAAGTTATACCCTATCCTAAACTGTGGTGCCAAAATGTCGGTGTTCACGTTTAACGATAGGTTAGATAAAGTGTTGTTTAAATGTTATAAATTGTTATTAGGGGGTTGTATATCAGTGACAACAGATTGAAAATAAAGGCGGACTCACCCAGTAAAAGTTAAACTAATTTATTCATAGATTGTTCAGGTAAAGGAACAACCATGTACTTGTTAGCTCCAAGCTAACTTCCACCTGTGTTTCAGAGAACAACTCCTTCAGGGTAACACTGGTATGAATTCTAAAATCCAAACACTTGTAAACATTTTCCACTGCTTTTGGACATATAGGTGAGACTTTTCATCATTTATCAAATCAATACTTATATCTGAGATGTTACTCAGAAATGCATACTTGGTGCCTTTTCACCCCCAGACATCTTAAATAAATTTGGTGTGGTCTTTTTTCTTTTGTTTCACTTTCTCACTCCTTAGTGTTAGTTTCAGCAAGGTGTTGTAATTAGTAAGAAGTATGTGAAAGTAATTCAAAGAAGTCTTCAAAATATAATATTGGTTAGTGTTGCATAGCTCAAGGCATTGTACTGGTCTCATGTTTTACATGTTAAGAGGATGACACACTGTTGGTATGAATTGAAGTGATATTATTTTCACTTCTATTTGTGTTATGTGGCATTTGTGATGGTGGGTTTGTGCTGGAGTAGCTGTTCCTGATTGTAACTGTTATTCTCATTAGCACACCCGACCGTGGGGTGGCCTTGGTTGCTGATCATAGTTCAAGACTTACAGTATATATGGTATCCAACGATAAAAAGGGAGCATTATTTTGAAGCATATATTGATATGTTATCAGACCCTGTGTTTGTGCGAATTTCCTCTGTAAGAAATAACAAGGTGAAATCAATAATAGGTAACTGAAATGCAAGCCAAACTGTATCTAAACTACTATGGATTCCTGAGTTTTCTCAGAGGAGTTAGCAGCTCAACCAATAACTCACAGTCTTAATGCACACTCTGTGTGAACTGGAGAGCGACAGGACAACTACCAAGTGCATTTCAAGACACCTGAGAAGTACATTAATTATCAAGAAATGAACATCCTGAAGTGGGTTATTGCACTTTTTTTAATGGAAAAAGGTTTTATTTTTGTGTAGTTAGGCTGTTGCTAGGTAGATTATGTTAGGTTGATGACAAACTGTACATTTACTGGGAAGTAATGAATGGTCAGGTGATGTGTACTGATGAATGAGGTTGTTAGGATTCTGGAGAATTCCAACATTAGGCTGTTGATTAGTTTGGACTGTTAACCAAGTGTTCATATGTAGGGATTTAGTCATGGCCAGGAAAAATGAAGTGTCTGGAATTTGCTCTGTGATTCAAAGCCATTTTGTGAGGCAATGTAACATTTGACCTAAATCATGTTGAAATGAAGTCTCACTATGCATCCACTAAGGGTTGATTTGTTGAGTTTCACCAGATTGTGTTTTTTGCGGGAATTAAATAAGGAACCCTAAAAAATCAATCTAATATTTTTAATAACTACAGTGTTACCTGAAATTAATATTACATTTTAAAAGTAGTAAACTATTACTTCCTACAATTTCCCCTTTTGCAAATTAGAAGATTTTCTACCTGACAATGCTTGTTGTGATGCATGGAACAGTACTGCACCTAGAGGCTGACATAGTTAGTCCTACAAGTAGGTAGAAAAGGGACCTGGTGGAATTAACCGTTAGGTTACTGACAGAATTGGAAAATACTGGAATTCTGGACTGATATATCACACAGCAAGGGTTAATAATGAAGAACATGAAGACAGTGACACATTGTAGTGGGGCTGTGACAAGCCGAAGCTGATGCTGGGGTGTACAGGGAGAGGAATCAGTAGCAGGAGTCAAGATGCAATACAGTGGATTCCACTTAAGTGCACTTTGTATAAGTGCATATTTCAGTTTAATGCACATATTTCTAGTTTCCCAGTTTATTTCCTATTCCTACCGTGTTAAATAATTCGCTTTAATGCACGACGGATAAATGCACATTTCGGTTTAAAGCACAGTTTCCAGTTTCATCAATTAACCTAAATCTATGTGTCTAATTCCAGTTAATTACACAGGTGCTGTCAGTCTGCAGTATATTAGCACCTTGCCCAGCTCTAATCATGCAGTGGCCTACAGAACAGCTATGGAGAAAAAGGAGGTCACACTTAGCTTAGCACAGAAAGTATCTGTACTGCAGGAGTTAGATCAGCCGAATTTGAGACGCATAGATGTTGCTGTGAAGTTCAGGGTCGATGTCTCCACCGTGGCTCGCATTGTTGGTAGCAAAGACCGTTTATTGTCTTGAGTGAGAGCACACCGTGAATCAAGCCCAAAAACACTGTAGGTGTGGAAAGAGTGAGGAGCTGGAAGCAGCTCTCCTGCGGTGGTTCTCAGTGGTTTGTAGTGCTGATGCCCCTGTAAATGGTCCAATTTTAATGCAAAAAGTGGTGGACTTAGCTTCAACTATGGGCATGCATTTCAGCCCAACAAGTGGATGGCTCAGCAGATGGAAAGAGTGAAATGGGATAATTTTTAAACGTTGTCATGGGGAGAAAAAAGACGCCGACAGTGAGACTGCAGACAACTGGCTTACTACACTCCTACCCCAAATTCTAAAAGATTACGCACCTGATTGCTTCTATAATTGTGATGAGACTGGTCTCTACTTCAGGGCCACACCTGAAGGAATTCTGACATTCAAGTGCTTTACAGATCCCTGTTTCACCCTCACTTTCTGAATACTGAATACAGTTTTGCAGAACACACTTGAGGAAAGATGAGGGCAGGCTGGAGGCAGTGCAGAGAAAAGCAAAAAAAATGATACAAGAGCAACAGGATAGATCAAACGAGGAATGCTTGGAGGAGCTGAGCATCCACGGGCTGGAAGACATGAAGAAAAGGTGACAAGGTTGAAATGTTCAAGTACCTCCGTGGAATAAACAAGGCAGACAGCAGCCAGTGGTTCAAAATAAATAAACTGGGGGGGCAGAAAGAATGTCAGGAAGCGTTTTTTTCAGATCAAACTTCTGGAGCAGGTCACTGGAGGAGCTGAAACAGTGGGAAGGCTTAAATGGTGATGGGACAGGAACACTGGAACAATGCATAAGGGGACAGATGGGGGGGGGGATAGTGAGAACATGCAGGGATACAGTCCCAAAATTAGATAGGCTTGGGCAGACTGGATGGGCTGCTAAGTGTCTTTACCTGCCATCATTTTCTCCATTTCCGTGTCATGCTTCTAGTACTGGGTTGAACCTGCAGATTCTGAATTGGAGAAAATTTCAAGAAATTTCGCAACATTTTCTAAAATTCCAACTGTTACCAAATCTGAATCCTACGAACATGTTTGGTGAATTGCTACACCATTCTGTGATATTTGCTGGCTGAATCTGGAAATGATTCACATGTACTGCAGAATGACAGCTCTGTGGAATTCTGTGATGCATTCAATAATTCTGCAGTTCAGTGATCAGTTCTATAGAATTCCATTCTGCAGTTTAATTCTTCAATTTTGCAATACATACATTTACTCCACCATTCTGAGTTGTGATTTTGCAAAAGTTGCCGCAGTACATTCTGAAACTTTGCAGAAACAAACATTTTTACTTTTGCAGTAATTCCACTGGAGGAACTTTATTTTGGCACAGCACTACTTGCATCTATAGAAAACACAAGTAGTAAATAGATATGAAAAAGAAGTGGGCTCCTCAGTTATAGAGAGCTAAAGTTATTACAGAAGTATTTTGTGGTGGTGGGCAGGGCAGAAAGAGTTCTCTGTGTTAAAAGTTTGACATGATTTTCCAGTTTACTACAAAAAACTGACAGCTGGCATCAGCAGAACTCCCCCATAATATTCCCCAAAAATGAGAATTTAGAACATTCAGCTCTGTATTGTATAGAAATAGTGCCTCTGAGACCACTCATATGGTTATAAGAGTGATCTCAGGTGCATTTTTAGGGTATAAAAACCACAAACCAAATTACAACTTTAAAAAAGGTTTCACAAATGTGCCCATTTCCTGGGCAACTGATCATGAGACACTTTTGATACAATAAGAGTGTCTCATGCGCAGAGGAAAGGAGCGCTCTGATTGGTCAGGAGTACATCCTTGCTCTATAATACTAAAGATGTGTGCAGGAAAATTGGCCATTTGCCCTTTAGAAATCATCTGCCTATGGAATGGAATTCAGCAGATGTTCAGAAAATTTCACATACCTCTGTGGGATTCCATCAGTAGCAGAATTCCTAAATTTTGAAAGCAGAATGTTTATCACTAATTCCTTTTCTTCAATCCACAGAAAATGAGTCCACTGTTTCCATACTCCACAGAAAGGTATTCCATGGTTTGCATCATGACATCACAACGATGGTAAGACGTTGTTATAAAAAGGTAGATTTCTACCTATAACAGCGTTCTACCATATATTATATAGAAATGCTTTTCAGAGTTAAATTCAAAAAGAATAGTAAACAACATTTCAGAAGTGGAATGGCCATTCTGAACAAATTCTGGTGGTAGAATGTCATATTCTTCACAGCTCTAGCAGTGACATCACAACCTGTTTGCACAGAACAGATTCTGATGTCACAAACAGAGGATTGTGATGTCAAGGTAGGAAAACTGACAATGCTTAAAGGACTCAGAGCCTCTTTTCATGCATAATGTTTTCAGGTAATAACAATATTAATAATGTCAAGAATTCAAATCTTAGAGACATTTTGTGTAACTGAAATCAGAAAATAGCTGTAATAACATTTCATGAGAATTATGTGAGGTCCCTTTCACAGTCGCTACTTTGTACCCCTTTATGCTATATGCAAAGCAATTGTAAGCATATCCCAGCCCTTGCACATGGGTAAGTGTGCTAGAACAGGGGAAGTAGTGGGGAAGCCTCAGTAATGATAATGCTGGTATGCCCAGAGGGCTGTGTGCATAGCGATTCCCTGGTTCCCTTGCCCCACATCCCATGGCACTGTGACCCCTGGCCATGCCCATGTAGGACTGATGAACATAGTTACAGATCAAGTCAAAGCCCTGCAAGCCAGAATGTTTTTTTCAGAAGGGGAAAGGGTAAGTGGGGCACTGATACACAGATGGAATGAGATAGGGCTAGGGAGTGGAACTAAAAAGAACAAGAGGATTGGGTTGGGGCCACTTTACCATCACTATACAACTTACACAAGTTCCGTTGTCCGTATACCATGAAAGCTACAACTGCAGCAGTACATAGAAGATAATGGATGGACATAGTTGATAACAATGCTGTATTCACATTGAGAGGATGCCAGGGCAGCACTGTAAACCTCGAGAGGTTTATTGCTGCCATGGCAACCTCGAGAAGTGAATTCAGCGCAGTTATTTATTGATGCTCATCCATTAGCTGTTATAGTGTATGGGACCGAGTTACTGTAACTAGGGACTGAATTCACTTAGGTTGTGCACCAGATGCCATTGAATTTGAATACCTACCAGCATTCAATCGGTGATGGCATTAGTCCACAGAAGAAGCAGGCACAAACTATGGGATGTGCGCGTGCACAAATGTTGTTATGGTTTCGATGTGATGTAGTCAAGAGGGTATAACAACCTCTTGATGTCACAGCAATACCATAACAAGGATAGGAATTCATCAAATTCTATCCATAATCACCCTCTCCCATACATTTAAGAAACTTGCTACTCAAGTAAACAATATGGACTTTCTTTACACTACTGCTTTACATCTTGTTATTAATATTTATTAATATTTATTACATGAATTCACTTGGATTCAAACATTCTTAATATTATTGGGTGTTTCATAATATTGCTATAGTAGCATATTTTAAGTTAGTTATATATTTTAAAACACAAAAAACCTTAGTACGCAAGCACTGAGGCAAGGGTTACCCCAAAGGGCATTGGCCAAGAAGCCAAGTTTCAAAGAAGTACAAAATCACACATACCCCCATAATGCAAAGCATCATGGGCTGTATATGCAAATCACCACAACATATTATGCTGATTCAACTTTAAGCAGAAATGCATGGTGCTATAAGACCTCTCACACAGTCTGCAAAGGGTGCCAACAGAAGACACAGACACGTGTTTCATCCTACCAGGACTCATCAGTGTGCCTCGTCTGTATGACACCCCAGTGGAATGAACCAGCTACCTTAAGTATATATTGTATTAAGCAAGGGCCATTTTAAATATGGTTCATTTATGTGATGACATCATGTCCTCACAAGTATAAACTGAACACCTGATACTTAACTCATTACCTCTGAAAACAAGCCAGGCAAGGCATGAAATGGCATCAGGTAATTTCTGCACAGGCTTTGGGGATTATTAAACTTGTTGTCGATATGCCTAACACTAACTGCATACTTTATTGCATTACTGTAAGTAAAATAAAACTTTCTATTCACTTAAACATTTGGAATCACAGTTATCGCTCACAGGTATTGTGAGTACGAGGATTTCTTGTTGGCCTTCCTGTAGTCAGCTCTTCTGAAGTAAGAACTCAGAACAAGCCAGCCTGTCTTCACAGGGGTAGGGATACTGCTAACAGCACTGGTGACCTGGGGGTGGGAATGAGCCCTGTACACTGAGAGCTAGAGAGGGGAGGAGGATTAAACCTCCCAGAGGATGCGCTCCTTCTCTGGGGAAGGAAGGAGGGTAGGTAGGTGGCCCTGCTCTGATACTCCACCTGAGTAACTACAGCTGGCAGTGCAGAAGGAGCAGCTAGTGGAGGAGAGATTCCAGCTAGAGCCGTGCGCAGTCATGCAAATTGGTGTACATGCACACATGGCTCCCTTGACGTCAGCATCCAGTGGGGATGGGAGAAACAAAAAAAAGGCAGAAACAGCCCATAGCAAGCAGGATGACACAGCCACCTCCCGAGCCCTGTCTCACCTTCTGGCTGGTCCTCACCCCACACTTCATGGACTAGTTGGGGGATGCTCCTACCTATGATGGAATCAACTAGCACTGTGTAGAATTTTCAGATTTCAACTTCATGCTGAAATTCTGCAGAATCTTTGAAATTGCATCTTATTTTGCATAATTGCATCAGAAGTGGAATTTCACAATTCTGAAAGTGGGATTTTTTTGGGGGGGTTTTATTGGTCATTTTTCTATCTTGGTCCCTGGTCTGCATCCTCGTCCAGGCATCCTACTTCCTCCGGCCACCATCCCGAGCATCCCAGCTCCTGTTTGGGCCCCCACTGCTTTACCTCTGCAGCTTGCCCCCACAGCAGGGTGGGGGGAAGCCCCCCTGCTCTCTCCTACCAGGTCTGGATCCAGTATTCCACAGTGGTGCCCTCAGAAACCAGGCACCCCTCCGAACGGCCATCAAGCCAACGTGACCAGTTGTTATTTTTCTTGTTCGGCTCCACTTGTGAGTGGGGCGTGCAATGTCGCCAATGGAAGAAGCACGCACACTTCCACGTGCGTTCTCTCCTGGTGCCATGCCCCAACCCACCCCCTGTCATTGCCTGTGCATCTGCATCACCCCCAGCCTCCACAAGGGGACACCAGCGTGCTGACACCTACAGGTCCCCCCACCCCAGAGAGGGAAAGCAGTCCACTGGACACTCAATCACTCTTCTCCCCTGCCAACCCCCGGCAACCTCGGCTCGCTCCCGAACAAGGGTCGCCGGCGTGGCATGAGGTATGGCGTCCAGTGCCTCAACCCTCAGCGCTCAGGGCTGGCCCTGACAGTGGGATGTTAACCGTGGAATTGTATTCTGCAGCTTCTGTAAACTGTGAATTCATTTTCCACAAACCGTGGAACAGTATTCCGTGAATTACATAATCCAAGGAATATTATTCTGCAGTTTGCATAGAAATGCATTCCATAATTCTGCAAAATTGAAAAAGAAATTCGAAAAGCATTGCCATTCTGCACAAATTCAGCTGGTGGAATTTGGCATTCCTCACACTTCTAGTATGGACCACAGCAGCTAGAGTTATATGCTGTTGACCCTAAGGTGAGGATATAAGCACCAGAGACAACGAGGGGAGGATGGGGCAGGGATAGCAGGTAAGTGGGTGGGGGCAGCACCAGAGACAACGAGGGGAGGATGGGGCAGGGATAGCAGGTAAGTGGGTGGGAGCAGCACCAGAGACAATGAGGGGAGGATGGGGCAGGGATAGCAGGTAAGTGGGTGGGGGCAGCATCAGAGACAACGAGGGGAGGATGGGGCAGGGATAGCAGGTAAGTGGGTGGGGGCAGCACCAGAGACAACGAGGGGAGGATGGGGCAGGGATAGCAGGTAAGCAGGTTGGGGCAGCACTGTGAGACAACGTGGGGAGGATGGGGCAGGGATAGCAGATAAGTGGGTGGGGGCAGCACCAGAGACAATGAGGGAGGATGGGGCAGGGATAGCAGGTAAGTGGGTGGGAACAGCATCAGAGACAACGAGGGGAGGATGGGACAGGGATGGCAGGTAAGTGGGTGGGAGCAGCACCAGAGATGGAGTAAAAACAGAATACTAACAGTGAAGACCCCAGCACAGCAAACTACAATATAGGATTGTTAGAAATGTCAGTTGTTCTGTTAGTAGTTCCTAGAGCTGCGCACAGTTTCCAAATTTGCTTTTACCTGGAACACTGTGGAATTTCTGAAAACTGTCGGTAATTTTCCACAAACTGCTGAATAATAATCTGCAGTTACATAAGCCATGGGACATTATTCCATGATTTACATAGTGCAGAAATGCTTTCAAGAATACCGTGGCTTTAAAAAATAAATTACAAAAGTATTTCAAAGTGGCATTGCTAGCCTCATGAATTACGCTGACAAATTCCACAGTCTGTGCTGTTCTAGTATTTCCTTCTCATGTGCTCTCTTACTAATCTACGGATTCTGCTTTTTTCATCTCTTGTCTTCATTAGACTCCACGATCTATATGCAGCGAAAGCTGCCCTGTTGGGTACAGAAAAGCTGCCAGAGAGGGACAGCCCATCTGCTGCTTTGACTGCGCTCTCTGCTCCGAAGGGGAAATTGCTAACTTATCTGGTGTGTACTGGACACATTTTAATGCTAATTGTGTATAGTTAATCATGGAGTGAGAGAGAGAGAGAGGAGGTGGGGGACAGAGATGGAGAGAAGGGACAGAAAGAAGGGAGGGAGGTAGGGAGAGATGGAGAGGGTCAGAGGAGGGATGAAAATAAGAAGATTGACAGACAGAGGTAGAGGGGAGAAAGGAAGTGTGAGACACACAGATGGGGAACAATGTTGGGAGGGAGGAAAAGGAGAAGGGAGTGAGGTAGAGGGAAGGAAGGGATGGAAAGGTATAGAAAAAGAGAGAAGGGGAAGGAAGGAGGGAAGTAGAGGGACAGAGAGAGACAAAGAGGAAGGAGGGACAGGAAGGAGGTAGGGAGATGGAGGGGATGTTAGGAGGAACAGGAAGAAGGGAGGAAGAAAGACAATGAGAGTAAGATAGAGGGTGGGAAGGTAGGGAGGGAGAGAGAGGAGGGAGGGAGGGTGGAAAGGAGGGAAGGAGAAAGGAAGGAAGGAAAAATGATGGAGAGTGACGTGGAAAAGAGGCAGAGGGAAGAAAGGAAGGGAGAGAAGAGACACAGACATGGGTGGGAATGGAGGGAGAAAGAAAGAGGGAGGGACTGAGAAGGGGGAGAGAGAGAGGAGACAGGGAGGGAGACAGGAAGGAAGAAACAAGGATGGGAGGGTAAGAGAAAAAGAAAGAGAAAGGGGGAGGCAGGGTGAAGGGAGGGAGAGAAAGTGAGTGTGGGAAGGAAATGGACAGAAAGAAAGAGAAAGGGGAGGGATGGAGGAAGGGAGAGAGAGACAGGAAGGGAGGGAGAGGGAAAGACAGGGGAAGGATAGAGGGAGAGGGAGAGGAAGAGAGGTAGTTAGATGGTGGAGGGAGGAAGGGAAGAGGAGAGGAGAGGAGAGGGAGTGGGAGAGAGAGAGAGGGAGAGAGAGAGAGGTGACTTTTATTTCAACTATTAGCAATCATAAAAAGGACAAATGTTAAGTGTTGTACTGTGCAGATAAGGAAACAGACCAAACAAGAGATACAGTATTGAAACTCAATCAGATCGTACACTTTAGGAATGCAGTGACATATACTGTACTATACCAGTCATTTGATATAAAACATTTTCTGTATTAAAAAGAAAAAAATACAACTTGTTAAAGCATACTGTATGTAATGTACAGAAAATATACTAAACAAGTGCTGTATCTGCTAACCTTGAAAATGACCAACTCAGCCATCAGCTCCAAGGAGGTAGGAGCAGTGAGAGTTGAGGAACCACTAGGGTGCAGCGACCACAACTTCATTTGGTTGAAACTGGCCCTTAGGAGTGGAAAACCCCAATCAAGAGCCGAGGTCCTTGAGTTCCGAAGATCGGACTTCAACAGGTTGAGGGAGTTTGGGACAGATTAGTTGGGACTGACAGCACAGGGAGCGTGAAAGACAGATGGTTGCAATGAAGGGGATCACTCTTGAGGTATCAGAGTTATGCAGGAGAACGGCGACTAAAAGAAACAAGTAGGGTTACCACCTGTCCTGATTTTCACCGGACTGTCTTGATTTGGGCAGCTGTGTCCTGTGAAAAATACATGAAAACTACTGCGTGTGCTGACATTATTGTAGGAAAAGATATTTTCTGACTTTCCTCTAAATACTTACAAAAAACTATAATGCCGTAGCTAAAATACCTTAAAATGATAAGAAACACTAAGAACAACTAAAAAACTACATACTTGGTCTTAATTCTAATTATTTAAAGAAAAACACGTCTGTTGCATTGGTCGAGGTTACATATTGTCCTGCGTAAAATCATGTTTCAGTAAGAAATGTCCCACTTTGGGCTTCTTAAAAGGTGGTAACCCTAGGAACAAGTTCAAGAGACCATTATACGAAGATACAAAAACGCCAACAGAAACAGGCCTAACGGTCTGTCGAGTCTGCTCAGTTGTGCAGTTAGCCCCTCAACTTGTAGCTGCCCCACCCTCCCTCCTGCTCCTCTTAATTACCCCTCTCCTCACTCTATCCCACCCCCTCTTAAAACATTCCACTGTACTACAGACTACCACCTCCTCAGGCAAGGCATTCCACTTATCCACCACCCGTTCAGTGAAAAAGTGTATCTTGATTTCCTTCCTGGACTCCCCCCCCCCCACCAATCTCAATTTATGCTGTCTCATGTCCCTCCCACTTCTAATCCGGAGGATCCTCTCTGTGTCAGTTTTGTTAATCTCCTGTAAGTATTTAAAAGTTTCAATCATATTCCCCCTATCCCTCCTCTCCTCCAGTGAATACATGTTCAGCTCACACAGCCTATCCTTGTAGGACATACCCTTCAGACCCTGGATCATCTTTGTCACCCTGCACTGTACCCCTTCTAATAATCTGATGTCTTTCTTCAGGAATGGGTGCCAGTACTGCACACAGTATTCCAGGTGTGGTCTGCCCAGTGACCTGTACAGGGGAAGAATCATCTCCCTATTCCCGGAAGAGATATCTCTCGCTATACACCCCAGCATCTTGTTGGCTTTTGATGCTGCCTTCCTGTGCTGTGCTGAGTTGTTCATATTCCCCATTATAATCACCCTGAGATCTTTCTCCTCCCCGATGCTTTCCAACTGAACCCCTCCAAGATGATAGCTCCTCCCCTGGTTCCTAGTTCCAAAGTGCAGTACTTTGCACTTGGTGTTGAACCCAAGCTGCCATGTTTCCGACCATTCCTGTAGTTTGGTCAGGTCGTCCTGCAGCCCTTTCCACCCATCTACGTGTAACCCCTAGGTGGCGCTATCCCAAGGGCTACTACCCCTGCCTGCTTTGCTAGTAGCAGGTTAAGGGGTCTGAGTTCTGAAGCGGGTGCCTCCACCCAGAGGTCAGGGTTGGTAGAGGTCAAGCTAACCTGGGCACAGCCCTCCAGGACACTGTAACCCCCCTCTTTCCTTACTAGTGGCCGGAACAATACACAATATTCACTTTCACAATACCCCTGATACACCACACAAGTACCCACACTGTTTGCACTTATCACCAGGGCTTTCCTCTGGCCTGGCCCTGGGGATCCCCTGTAAAACAAGGTAATACACAGCAAATAACAACAGTACAGTACTCTTGCACAAACTGGAACCACAGTCAGGGTAAATGCAAAAAAGACTTAGATCTGATTTATTTAAGGGACTTGAACAAGGGAGGGGCGTAATCAGGTTAATTTGCTTAAAGACTGTATCACTCAAACAATTATGCATGCACTTCAGGGTCCATAAACAGTCACACACTCTGGGTACCCAGATAGAGAATGGTGGGCTAGCCAGGAACGTTGCAGCTGGTTGGGGCCCCGTAATGGAAGAAAACAACATGCACAACACACACTATTTGTAATCCAGAGCAGGAGGGCTCAGTTCCTGAAAAGAAAGCAAGACAATCAGATGACACATTTTTAGATTAGGATGTTGTTGCAGGGAGCTATCCTGATGATTACTCATGTCACCGTTACCCAAGACTGGACACAGGCTGGACGAAAATTGAGACAGCAGGTGGTTAATCTGGAGTACCAGGAGAAGCAGGGCCCGCACAAATCACCGAGGCATCATTCCTGTTCAGGCGTGGAGCAGGGGGATGATTCCCAGGCAGGTCTCTTGTCGATGGCTTTCTCTGTGCAGTGGGTAGTCTGGCTGGGCCAGTATGGCAAGGCCCAGGACAAATGGAGACAAATTCGGATACAGTCTGTTTTGGGCTGGATATAGCTTCCAGCAAGCAGAACACAGTTCACACAGTGGGGGACCAAATCATGACCCACTTTCAATACACAGCACATTTACATGTAAGGAAATTCTGTTGTACCAGGCAAACCGCTCTCTGGTCACGATTGCAAAGTCTGTGCACAAACCGGGGATTCAAAAGCAGCTGGAAATTCTAACAGGGCCGATCGCATTCAGCAAAATCTTCTGTCTTCTTCAGGTATGAGCCTGGTAAAAAATCAGTGGCTTACTTCGTTCTCACAAACTTGGATTTAGTCCAAAATAATTCTCTTTTCTCCCTCTCAGGGGCAGCAGGCAGACATGCAGGCCAAACTCAGGCCTTTCCACAGAGACTGTATTGAGCTCTTGCTTCTTCAGCTCCCAACTTAGATCTGCCTCTAACAGCAAGCAGCTTGGGAAGTTCCCCAAGATCCAAAAGGTTTGATTGGCTGATCTTCCTGTCAGTCACAACAAAGGCTCCTCCTTCAGGTGCAAAAAGGCGCCAAAAGCTCAAAACTACAATTCCTACAGATTTTGACTCCAGACAGCTCCGGTAGTCCGGCTCCATTTTAGGTCCCACCAGACTGATTGGTCCAATTCGGCAGTTCCGGGCAAAAATGGTGAGGATAAACAAAACAGTCCTTGCTGCAAAGAAGGCAGGTTAGACAAATGACATTATTATTACTACTCTAATGAATGATCAGCAAACAGTTACATCTATTAACAGGGTTCCGTCTGCGCAATTAGCGATGGCAGAAACAGAGCGATTACCTGGCAGCCTGGGCGGGACTCGAGCATGACAACACTCAGCCCCCTCCCAGATTAATTATTACTGCAATCTAGGCAGCTCTTAAAAGTGACAGTACATAGAGGCTACACAGGCACTCTTTGGCAATAACGATTAACTGCTAAACGCAGGACACCAGCCTGGCAGTGAGCATTTAGGCAAGCTCATGTAAGACTTTTCAGGAACCCTCATTTGTAGGGGGGTTACATACATCATCTACCACAGCTCCCATTTTAGTATCATCTGCGAATAGATTGATCTTACTCTGGATTCCAGGTGAGATATCTGCTATGAATATCCCTAACAGCACCGGTCCCAGTATCGGTCCCTGTGACACTCTGCTCGTCACATCCCTTGGTGATGAGAGCTCCCCCCACCCCACTACCACCCTCTGCTACCTTCCCTTCAGCCAACTGGTGATCCATTTGACCATTTTGTTCCCACCCCGGTATCCTCCAGCTTCCCCCCAGCCTCCCATGTGGCACCGAATCAAAGGCCTTGCTGAAATCCAAATACAGGATATCCACCTCATGGCCCTTGTCCACTTCTCATGTCACCCAATCATAGTACTCAACTAGGTTTATCTGGCATGATCTTCCCAAGACAAACCCATGTTGCCGAACATCCTGGAGTCCATTGTCCTCCAAAAATGCCACCAGCCTCTTCTTCAGGATTGTCTCCATGAGCTTTCCCACAATCAATGTGAGGCTCACTGGTCTGTAGTTCCCCAGCTCATCCCTAGGGCCACTTTTGTGAATGGGCACCATGTGAGCCATCCTCCAGTCTTCGGGTACACATCCTGTGTCCAGGGAGGTACTGAACAGGTCAGACAGTGGTCCCACCAGGATCGCCGCCAGTTCTTTCAGCACCCTAAGGTGAATGCTGTCCAGACCCAGTGCCCTGTCCACTCTCAGTGCCCTTAACCCCTCCAGAGCCCTGGCCTCCATAATCCCTGTATCATTCACCCCTCCCTCCCTGCCTGCCCCTCTCCTCCCCGAGGTATCTGCCTCCCCTTTCTCCTTCTGTACCTTCCCCCTGTCTTCTTAATCCTCACAATCTGGTCCTTGTTCTTCCATCTCTCCCTAATGTATCTGAAGAAGTCCTTTTCACCATCCTTGATGCCTTGTGCCAGCCTCAGCTCTCTCTCGAAGCCTTGGCCGCTCTGACCAGCCTGCTTACCTCCCTGGACCTCTTCATATACTCCTCCTTGTCTCCTTCCCCTCCTGATTTCTTGAGCCTCTGAAATGCTTTTCTCTTGGCCGTCAACCTCTCCATCACCTCCTGGGTTAACCAACTGGGCTTCTTTGCCCTGCCCTTCTTGCTACATGTCTTTGCACACATCCCAGTAGCCTCCACCAATCCTGTTTTTCCTTTTTTTGTTATATCTTTTTACCTTCCTTGGCCACCTGGCCTGCTCCCCCAATGTCACATCCTGTTGGGGATTCCAGCTGCCGTCCACCTCTGCTGCAGCCAGCCTGGCACCCCACTCCTGCGGTTTTACCCCCCCCTCGCAGCAGGGCTGCAGGGAGTCCCCAGGTCCCCACAGAACATGGATCCAGATGGGTGCCATGCAACCATGGCGAAACTCGCGAACGGCCATCTGGCCACTCAGACCAGGCACCATCCCCTTTTTCCCTTGGTTACGTTCCCCAGAGTCAGGGACATGCAGTGACACCTACGGAGGGGAGCACACATGCATCCGCACGCGTTGCCTCCAGATGTCTACCCCAGCTCCTCTCCTGTGTACAGTGGAGCGTGTTGTCCCCCAGCCTCTGCCAGGGGGCAATCCTGCACTGATTGTCCTAGATCCCCCTCCCTGGAGAAGAAGAGCAGTCCTTTGGATGCTCAATCCTCCTCCTACCCTGCCAACCCCTAATGACCTGTGCTCATTCCCGAACACCGATCGCTGACATGGTGTGAGGTATGCCGACCAGTGCCTAAGCCCTTAGCACCACTGGGCCAGCACCAGCCCTGTTTTAATAATCTTCCACTTTTGACAAGCATCCATGTTAAGATGAATACTCAACAGGTGCCTACCCACAATCTCAGCCATCATTTTAAAGTCCGCCCCCTTGAAATCAATCACCCTGGTTCCTGAACCCCCTTTTCCCCTTCCCATATTGAGCATGAACCATTATGGTTCTTAGCAAAGACTGGGGATGTGGTGAGGGCCACGAAAAATACTTTCTACAGAGACAAAGAAATGCAAGGGGAGGATGAGTGGGGGGGGGGATATTTTCTATGAAATAAGGATGCAAAGAGGGTGGTTAGGGAGGCAAAAGCAGATACTGAGCTGTATATTGCAGAGGGGGTCCAGGGCAGAGAAAAAATGTTCTTCTGATATATTAGGGAAAAAAGGAAGCAAGGAGGGGGAAATCATTAGGCTATCGGGGGGGGCTAGAAGATGGGTGAAGGTTGCTGTTCCAAATGATTACTTTTGCTTGGGCCTCAATAGGGAGGACATCGAGCCCTTTCCAAAGAGTGGCATCAAAGCTGTCACAAAGGGGGCCCAGAGATAAGGGAGCCAGTATTCACAAGCAAAAGGGTCTGGAAAGAGCTAGCTGCCCTAAAGATAGATATGGCCCTGGGGCTAAATTGGATGTACCTTAGGGTGCTCAGGTAACTGGCAGAGGAACTGGCTGAACCACTGCTGGGGCTATTCAATAGCTCACTGTATATGGAGAGGTTGTATCGAAGGACTGGAGGATGGCAAAAGTAGTTCCGTTCCATGGGGGGGGGAACAAGGAACATGCAGGGTACTACAGCCCTGTCAGTCTTAGTTGTAGGGAAGCTGATGGAGTCACTGGTTGAAGAGGACGTCATGGCCTACATGGAGAGCAGTGGTCTTAAGGATAGTTAACAGCATGGGTTTGTGGTGGGGAGGTCTTGCCAAACTAACCTGATAGTCTTCTCTGGCAGGTTGACAAGGGTACTGGATGGGGCCATCGCATGGATTTACTCTCCTTCAGCGTCAGCAAGGCTTTCAACTTGGTGCCCCACAGATGCCTGCTGAAGAAGACAGAGGACCTGGGCATGGCTATGGACATAGTAAGATGGGTAGCTATTTGGCTATGAGGGAGGCAGCAGAAGGCTGTGGTAAATGGGGTCATGTCAGCAGAGAGGTGGGTCCTGAGTGGGGTACTACAGGGCTCTGTCCTGAGCTTGGTGCTCTTCAACATGTTCAGCAGCAACATTGGAGATGGAATCTGGGACAGGTTGTGTCTCTTTGCAAATGACACTAAGTTCTGTGAGAGGATGGATAGTGATGACAGAATCAGAGATATGCACAGTGACCTGCAAAGACTAGAAACATTGTCTAAGATTTGACAGTTGAAATTCAATGCTAAAAAGAGCAAGGTGATGCACTTAGGGGACAAGGATCCCTGGACAGAGTACAGGATGGGTGGGTTAAGCCTCAGCACTACGGCTGAAGAACAGGACTTGGAAGATATTATCTGTGACAGCCTCAAGAAATCAAGTCAATGCAACAAGGCCTACAGTAAGGCAAACAGGATGCTGGGGGTGTATTAGGAAGGGTTTTGACAGCAGAAGAAAGGAGGTAATTCTACCCTGTTATATATCTTTAGTGAGGCCTAACCTGGAGTACTGTGCTCAATTCTGGAGTCCTTACCTTAGGAAAGATAATGACAGGCTGGAGACGGTGCAGCAAAGGGTGTCCAAGATGACTGAGGGTCAACAGGGCAGATCTTATGAGGAGTGCCTCAAGGTAATGAATGTGTAATTACTGGAGACCAGAAGTGAGGGGACAGAGATGACAGATATGACAGACATTCAAGTTCCTGAAAGGAATAAACAAGGTGGACTGTGGGAATTGTTTAGCATGACTAACAGTTCGAGGTCACAGGGGCTCAAGTGGAAACTGACAGGAGGGATATGAGAAAGTATTATGTTACAGCAAGGGTGGTGGAACTGTGGAACAACTTACCAGCCAAAGTGGTGGGTACTAAAACCATTAATGGTTTCATGCATGGCTAGGGCAGAGTGAAGGGTATAGTGGTTACTCGGGATAACAGGAACTGGGAGGGGGATGTGGTGGATGAGGAGTGCTAGGATCCTGGATGGACAATAGATCTCGGAGTTAGATTGGGTACCATGGGAAGACTGGATGGATCATCTGTCTTTTTCTTCCATTATTTTCTGTTTCTATGTAAATAATTCATAGGATATACCAATAAGGTTTCTACTCTTAAGAACCTCTTATATTCAACAGAGATCCAAATCAGAAGTGATACATTCAAAGGAGTCCACCAGGATATAGCCCAGTGTCACAGAACGTTGCATGACAAAGGGGATTAATAACCACTGAAGTTCTCTTGTTTCCTGCTGTAATACTGCTGCAAAATTCTGCAGTAGTCAGCGCTGCATCATGGCGGGTTATGCTGTATCTGAAATGACAATGATGATTTTGAAAATGTCTTCCTGGCAAACAGAGAAAACAGAACTGTAGTAAATTTCATCCTGTATAAACATAAGTGACCTGATATTTTTTTTTTTATTATTCTTTTGGTAACCGGGTAAGGCCCACTAGGCACAAGTGCCTGTTTTCAGGGGCGACCCGGGAGCACTGGGGAGGTTAAGTGACTTGCTCAGTCACAAAGTACGGGAGTGGAGGCTGTGGGACACATGGTCGCAGTCAGGGGTGGTGGATTTCAGGGGTCCGAAGAGGCTCCTGTTTTGACACCCTGACATCTGCACTGCACAAAGGTTTGACTAAGCAATTGTGAGAGGAGTTTCCAAGTTTGGCTAAGTTGCACTGTAAATCATGATCTCCTGACACCAGATTTTCAAAAGTGGAATAACTGGAAAAAACTTGGACACTGCAGGGTTTCCTTGCACAACCATCATTTTTCCCCATCTGCTCAATTTTCAAAATGTTTATCTTTTGCAACTACAGGTCCCCCTCTAAGGTGACCAGGGATATGATGGAGAACTGCATGAGGAGGGGGTCACAAGCATAGAAACCATCTGATGGCTGCATTACCTGGTTCTTGATCTAGCCAAGAGGGTGCCCAGGCTGGGGCCACTGCAGCTGCAGAGTTAACGGGGGTTAATCACAGTTAAACTGGCTGAATAAAAAAAAGTCTACTGTCCAAAACTCCATTTAATTGAGAGCTTGAAGAAAACAACGGCCACTCCATGGAGCGTGGGGGTTACAGTCAGTAAGAATTAATCTCAGGTGCAAAAATACCTAAATCATTGGCTAAATTATGATCAGAAAGACCTCCAATGCAAATATCCCACAGCCGAATCAAGCCTCCAAACAGGCTGGTAGCAGCAGCATGTCAAAAGCAGCCGAATCAGGCCTGCTAGATTGCCAAAGATGGTTCAAAACTCTCCTCTATCCTCCTTCTACTCTTTCAGTTTCAGTGAAACACCAGTCCCCAGGCTGAAGAATGTCTCCATGCTCCTCTGCATTCATGAATGCTGGATAGCACTGCTGCGATTCGAACCTTCGACTGCTGCACTCTTGATGACAAAACTAAGGCCAGACCTCTGCACCACTTCTTCATGCTATCTCACTCTCTGCAGCTGAGACCTAAGGGAGATGCTGAAATGGGCACACCAGGACACACGGCAGGGACATATCCATGGGGTGGGCTGCTCGCAGAAACTTTTGACTGGGCTCTCTGTGCTATCTGCCCGTTGCCATCCACTCCATCAATGACTGAAGAGCAGCACACTCCCAAGAGGGGTGAGGCAGACTCTCACCTCTGCCCCGTGGGGCTGGGACAGACTCTCACCACTGCCTACAGACCCTGCTCCTTCCACAGCTGGGCTAAACTTTAGCAAGATATCAGCAACACCCGCAGCATGTTCCTTGGAACACATCTACTGCCATCACTTCTACACACTGCCGCCACCATAGAAGACTGACTATGGGGCTGGGGGACAAGCACCCCACCCTAGGCCCTCTTTCCCGGTCCATAGCCCAGATCAGACTCTTCTTTTCACACCAAAACTCCCCCCTTAAAGACTTCCGCACCACCCAGACTGTCCCGCGGCAGGCGGCCTCAGGTGAAGCCAGACAATAACCCTTTGGACACTAGTAAGCCCCATGGGGGACTTACACAACCTTTTCCACATGTGACATCAGCTTGTGCATAGTATTTTGCACAGCTGTGAAAAAGGAAAAATGCCTGCTCATACACATAAAATACTGAAAATAGCATTTCCATAGGTGCAGCAGCTTTTCCACACACCAGGGAGTTGCACACAGGGATTTAGCCCCAGGAGTCTTGTCATGCCCACCGAAAGCTGGGCCCCAGATATTTTGACACCCCTGAAATCTTTTCTACAGAAAGGCCTGGCTAGGTCATGGGGGGGAAGACCTCCCGTTTTGGCTCAGTTGCAGTGCAAACGATGATCTCCTTATTTATTGATTGATTTGAAAATTGGTGAATGGGAAAGGTGCACAGAACCAGTGGCCATCACCAGGGGTAACCCAGGGGGAGAGGAACAGGAGAGAGAAATGTCATGGCAAGTTCACGTGAATGATCCATGATGCTACATACTGCCAAAAGTAACAGCTGAATCTTGAAAATGCCAGTTGTAACAGGGCAACAACTCAAACAGCATAATAAGCTGGAGCACAACATGACCTCTCAAAAGAGTGGGCACAAAAATGAAACCAAAAATCCAAACAAGTGCAATAGATACAGAAAACTTACAAAAGAGCACAGAGCAAGTGAGGATCTGCACTAAGGGTGATAAAATCAGAGGTAAACTTTAATCAGGTGTCCAATAAGTGAGGACAGGAACAAGCAGAAGAGAAATGGGACTTCAGCAGAGGCTTAATGGCAAGGCAGGAGGGGAAGCCTACAGGGGGAGAGTAGAGAGCTCCAGAGTGAAGGCTGCCAAACTGAAAGGGTGGACTGAGCAGCAGGCATAGAGTACCAGGGGACATTTGTTTTTCAGTTATTCTTTTTTTTCCCCCCCCATGCACTACTCGGCCTCCATCTTCCAGTCTCCCCAACTCTGTCACCCTGGCGTACTCCACGACTTACCTTTGTCTGGCTTGCTCCCCCATGGCCTACCCCTTCGTGGGGTTGGTTGACTCCTCCAAACCCCCCCCCCGATATAGGACCCCTTTAGCTTAGATGGTACCTGTATTGCCAGGTACAGGGTCTGCAGGAGACCAGATTCATCCTACCAGTCGGCGCTGTGCTCTTCCCTTTTCTGTGTCCTGCTGGAGGTGCAGAAGTGCAATGTTGTCTTTATGCATGTCGCACACTCCTGTGTGGTGTGCATCAATGACCGCCACACCGTCCATGCATCCTGATGGGCCAGTATGTCCAACCCCTGGTCTCCACCAGGTGTCAGGCAAGCACTGAGATCCATGTCTGCCCCCCCTCCTGGAGGAGGACAGCAGTCCATTGGATGCTCGATCCTCCTCCCTAGGTTGACTCTCCGACCTCTGTGTTTGCTACCAAACTTGGATTGTCAGTGTCACAGCTCATAGTGCTACTGCTGTGCTGGCGGGCCAGTGTAACAGGTGAAATTAAATGAAGGAGAGTTAGAAGAGTGATGGGAAACACTGATAAAGCTTAGTGAAGTATTTATTCAGTTCCTTAGCACAAAATCAACAAAACAGAATTCTCTAAACAATAAAATGCTAAAAAAACACTCTAAAAATAAACAAAGACAAGAGCAGTATAGATTTGTATAACAAAATGTGGTAGGTTCCCTTAGGTGGGAACCAGGTTTTAAAGTCAGGTTCCTGGAGCTGATCGTAAACAGGAGAAACCGCTAATATTATAATTTTATCTACAAATCTACCTAATTAATGCAGAGTATTGAGAGACAAAATAAATGAAGTTACAAGTTAAATGGTAGCAAAATAAAAGTAAATAGAAAACCAGAAAGCTGGAGACACCTTCAGGATGACTGCATCCTGCTCAGTGGGGCATATAATTTGTACACATTGGCCTGGATATTCAAACTGCGCCAGGCTGTGGCGCAAGCCTGGGTGCAGCTCAACTTTGTTGTGCAGGGGTATGGCCTGGGTGATATTCAATGGAGCTGCGCTATGGCGCAGCAGCTTTGAAGCTCCTTGCGTAACCACCCACTGTGCATGGCGCAGTGGCACTGTGCCAGTGCAAGTGGCCAGAGTGGAGCATGGAGATGCGCCAACGCAAGTGCCATTGCGCCATGCACAGCACCTCGCGGTAATCAAAAGGGGACATGCAAATGGGGCCATAATTTATGCAAGGCACACATGGGGCCATTTGCATGTCATTATGGCTCCATTTGCATGCCATTAGCATGCAGGTGCGCCGATCCACGATGACTTGCGCCTGGCTCCCTGCCAGGCAGCAGCCGTCGGGGACTGACGCCCCCTGCAGCCAAATCGCGGGCATTTGTCTAAAAGAATAATCCCCCGTCCTATATCCCTGGTGGTCCAGTGGACCGCTATGTGCCCGATCGCGGGCATCAGTATTATAACCCCCCGTCCAATATCCCTGGTAGTCCAGTGGACCGCACTCTGCCCGATCGTGGGCATCGGTATTCTAACCCCCCCCACGTCCAATATCCCTGGTGGTCCAGTGGACCGCACTCTGCCGAATCGCGGGCGTCTGTCAAACATATAAAATGGCCTATTACCCTGGTGGTCTAGTGAACCCCCCTCCCCACCTGCCCACTGAGCCCCATCGCCCCGCTCCCTCCCCGGTCAGCCGGCGAGTGGCAGCACCCCACCCGCCTGCCGCCCCACCGCCTGCCGACTGACAGCTTGGTAGGGCTGCACACCCATTGGTTCTGGCGTGAGCCAATGGGCGTGCGCCCATACCGCATTGCACAGTCCAGATATGTGAATGAATCGCGCTGTCAGTTGGCGGGCGGCGGGGCGCAGGCGGTGGAGTGCTGTCGCCTGCCGCTGACCGGTGAGGGGGCGGTGGGGCTTAGTGGGTGGGTGGGGACGGGAGTACACTGGACCACCAGGGTAATAGGCCATTTTATATGTTTGACAGATGCCCGCGATCAGGCAGAGCGCGGTCCACTGGACCACCAGGGATGTTGGACGGGGGGTTAGAATACCGATGCCCACAGTCGGGCAGAGTGTGGTCT
Organism: Neoceratodus forsteri; assembly: GCA_016271365.2. NCBI lineage: Eukaryota > Metazoa > Chordata > Ceratodontiformes > Ceratodontidae > Neoceratodus > Neoceratodus forsteri. The sequence goes on from JADMNL010000032.1 coordinate 163,805,416, forward strand.
ACTGGACCACCAGGGATATAGGACGGGGGATTATTCTTTTAGTCAAATGCCCACGATCGGGCACATAACGGTCCACTGGACCACCAGGGATATTGGAGGGGGGTTTATGTACACAGATGCCCACTATGGGACATGGAGGGATGCCACCAGGTGCGGCCGGAACTGGGATGGCCACCCACAGGTGGCAGCTGCCGTGTTGCGCCCTGCAATGTGGCAGCTCACCTGTGGGTGGCCATCATTTGTTCCTTTTTTTTTGGTAGGGGTTGCGCATGCATGACTCTGCACATCCCGGGCTGAATATCGGGCTGTGCAGGTTATGCATGGGCACACTCACCTGTGCCTTTTGCATACATACTGATGTGGTCCGAGCGCATTAGATTTGTAGCGGTGCACTTTTCCCTTTGAATATCGTGCCGGGGCGCATCAGTGGGTTGTGCATGGTGCCATGCGCAACCCTTTTGAATATCTGGGCCATTGTATATATCAATGCATACTGCTTCTCTACTGCTGTACATATTTCTTGTATTTCTTGTACTCACCAGCACACATTGTAGCACCCTATGCTTATATACCATGTACATACTTGTTACCCTGTAATGACTCGTATTCTGTTGTAAGAATTGCCTTAAATTCTCATGTATCACATGTCTTTTGTGTGCCATAACCCAGGTCCATCTTGCAAATGAGTTTTTTCTCAACAATGTATCGCCTGTTAAAACAAAGATTTGATTGATTGATTGATTGATTGAACACAGAAACAAATCTGGTGTCAAGCCAGTAAGGGGAGCATGATCTCACAGGAGAGTTTGAATAGAGTTCTGAATTTGCTACTTTGCGTACACTCTGTTCTCCAGGGCTTCACACTCCGGCAGGAGGATGTACTTTGTATTAGGCATCATTGGTGGATTTCAGTTGTTAGAATAAGGGGAGGGACAGAGGGAGTATGAAGTTCTGATAGGTAAGAGGGAAGGAACACAAACCAGTATTTAGAGAGAAGAGAGGTGCAGAGGAATTGGCTCTGCAATGTTAGTGAGGGAAAAGTGGTGAGGAGTTTGTTCTGGGAGCAGTGGCGCGTAAGAGGGGTGGAGCCAGCAGCAAAGTAACAGATGGAGTGATAGAAAGGGTTCAGTCTCGCTAGGGCAGATTTGGAGGCACCACTATAGACTGCATCCATATAGTCAAACAGCAGGAGAATCATTTTAAGAACAATACCATGCCAAACTTTAACCGGAAGGCAGGATCTGTTCCTGAAGAAGGCACTTAGTTTGGGGCATAATGTTTTGATGATAGCATCATCGAGGACTGAGAAGTGCAAGTGGCTATCAAGCCCCACCCCAAAGTACCTGACGCAGGGCCCAAAGACTGACTTATAGAAAGTGCAATAAAGGGTTGAGAAAATGGGGTCTGGCTTAGAATACTAAGCTGACAGTATAAACTGAACAGCATGGAGAGAGTCTTTTTGGCATTAAGCAAGAGCTGGTTGGCTCAAGACAGTAACAGATGAAAACAGAGAAAGGCAGAATAGCACAGTCAGAACCATGCTGTCAAAATAGTGGAACTGAATACAGCGACAGGGATATTAGAGCACGGGTAAAGTTAGCATTATCCCTGTCGTTGTATTGCTGTCAGGGAGGAGGGGGGAAGAAAAGGACAAAGCCTGTGGTGGGAGGTGTGCCACTGAGCAGCTGCTGTGGCAGAGAGGGCAGGGCCACAGGCAGGGAGGGCAGTTGGTGCATTGGTGCACCAGGGTTCGAGTCCCAATCCCAGGAGATTTGTGTTTTTTTTTTGTTTTTATCTCTCCTCTCCTTACTTAAGTTTTGCCTTCCCTCCTCAACAGTCAAGGGTGCCAGAAGATGGTAAAAGCTGGGGGCTGAGAATCAAAGGGCACTTATTAGGGAACAAAGACACTTTTCTATACCAGTTTTGCCATACAGAAATAAAAAGTGGAGTGGCTACTGCCCCTTCCCCCGGTTCCGGCACCTATGTCCAACAGTCCCAATGGGGTGTCTATGTCCCAGGCTGCGGGTGGTTATATTTAGATGGGGAAAGATGCGGGGGTGGAGCTCCCCACATGTAGTAAATGTGGCTGTTTGTGGTGGTGGACGCTATTGTAGCAGTCAGTGTTTTTACCGACCACTATTTTGCCTATTCACATATTCGCGGACGACACCAAGCTCTGCGGGAGTATAGACACTGCTGAAGGGATACAGGACTTACAGGAAGATCCGAAAAAGCTGGGGAGGTGGTCCAAGATCTGGATCTTCAATGCCAAGAAACATACATAGAAACATAGAAACATAGAATTTGACGGCAGATAAGGACCGCTTGACCCACCTAGTCTGCCCATTTTTCTACCTAACAGATAAGCTGCAGATCCTAGTTAACCAACAGCTTACTTCCTCCTACCCCCCACTAGGACTGCCTTATGCCTGTCCCATGCATTCTTGAAGTCCCCCACTGTTCTTGACTCCACGACCTCCTCAGGGAGGCTGTTCCATGCATCCACAACCCTCTCAGTTAAAAAATACTTCCTCACATTACCTCTGAGCCATCCCCCTTCTATCTTCAAATTGTGCCCCCTTGTTCTTGCACATCTCTTTTTCTGGAAGATGCTACCCTCTTGGACTTTGTTAATTCCCTTGAGGTACTTGAAAGTTTCTATCATGTCCCCTCTCTCCCTTCTTTCCTCAAGGGTATACATATTAAGCTCCTTTAGTCTTTCTTAGTATGTCTTCTGGTGCAGACCCGCACCATTTGGTTGCCCTCCTCTGGACAGCCTCCACTCTGTCTATGTCTTTGGAGATGGGGTCTCCAGAACTGCACACAGTACTCCAGATGGGGTCTCACCAACTGTCTGTACAGAGGGATAACAACTTCCTGTTTTCTACTATTGATGCCTCTTCCTATGCATCCCAGTATCCCCCCAGCCTTCCTTACTGCCTTCTCACATTGCTTGCCCACCTTTAGGTCATCTGATATAATTACCCCCAGGTCCCTTTCTATTTTTACTGTTGTCAGTATCTCACCCTCCATTGTGTATGCTTCCCCTGGGTTTTTGTTTCCCATGTGCATTACCTTGCACTTCTTTGCATTGAATCTGAGCTGCCATACATTTGACCATTCCTCCAACCTTGCCAAGTCCCTTCTCATCCTTTCCACTCCATTCTGTGTATCAACCCTGTTGCAGATCTTTGTGTCATCTGCAAAGAGACATACTTTTCCTTCCAGTCCCTCTGCAATGTCACTTATAAAGACATTAAAAAGGACCGGTCCCAGTACTGAACCCTGCGGTACCCTCCTTTCTTCACTGTGTACTCCATTTACTACTACCCTTTGCGTCCTGTTGTCTAGCCAATTTTTTATCCAGGCTACCACCTGGGGACCCACTCCAAGGCTGGCTATCTTATGAATTAGTCTTTTGTGTGGGACTGTATCAAATGCCTTGCTAAAATCTAGGTAGGCCATGTCACAGCCCCTCCTGGTCTACTACTTTGGTCACCCAGTCAAGAAATCTATTGAGCTCGTCTGACCGCGACCTTCAATCGTGAATCCATGCTGCTTGGGTCCTGTGCCACTGGCCTCTAGGTACTCAACAATTCTTTCCTTCAGAAGTGATTCCATCATTTTCCCTACCACTGAGGTCAAACTAACTGGTCTGTAGTTTCCTGCCTCTGTCCTGTTCCCACTTTTGTAAAGAGGAATCACATCTGCCCTCCTCCAGTCCTCGGGTACCACCCCATCCTCCCATGATTTGTTAAAAAGAGTAGTCAGCGGTGTCACTAGTTCTACCCTTAGTTCTTTTAGAATTCTTGGGTGAATCCCATCAGGCCCCATTGCTTTGTCCACCTTCAATTTTGTTAGTTCTTTCAGAACCCTTTCTTCTGTAAATGGACTGGTATCGAGCCCTGTCTTCAGAGTGTTTCTCTTGTTTGGTTTAGGTAACTCCCCCTCCTCTTCCTTTGTGAATACTGAGCAGAAATATTCGTTCAGTATCCCACCTTTTTCACTGTCACCCTCTACCCACATTCCCTCTCCTTTATTAAGCTTCAGTATCCCTCCTTTGGTCTTTCTTCGCTCCCTAATGTACCTATAAAAGGTCTTATCCCCCTTCTTAACAGAATTGGCTATCCTTTCCTCGGTTTGGGCCTTTGCTATTCTGACTGCCTTCCAGCCTCTTTCTGCTTTAACTGATACAGTTCTCTGTCCTGCTCCTTCTGTGTTTCCTTATATTTCCTGAATGCTGTCCTTTTCTCCTTAACCTTCCCTGCCACCTCTTTTGAGAACCATAGCGTTTTTTTCCTTCATTGTGTTTTATTGATTTGCTTTACACAAAGGCTTGTTGCCTCTGTGATGGCTGTTTTGATTACTCCCCATTGTTCCTCCACCCCTCCTTCTTGCCTGTTTGCTAGTGCTTTTCTGAGGCACTCTCTCATTTTCCCAACGTCAGCCCTCCTAAAGTCCAGTACTCTTGCTTTTGTATGGCTTGATTGTATGGCTGTGTTTATCGTGAACCACACTGTTTGGTGGTTGCTTGTTCCCAGATGGCTACCCACTTCTAAATCTGAGATTCTTTCTCCATCCCCATTTGAGAGTACCAGGTCTAAGATTGCTCCCTCCCGAGTGGGTTCCAATACTAGCTGTCTGAGGCATGCCCCCTGTAGGGCATCAAGAATGACCCTGCTCTTGGATGCTGCCTGCAGCAAAGGTGCTCCAGTTAACATCTGGCATATTCAGGTCCCCCATCAACAATATCTCCTTTTTCTGCCATTCTAAGAAGCCTTCTATCATTTCCTTGTCCATTCCCTCCCCCTGAGATGGGGGTCTGTATACAACCCCCATGCGGATTGTGGTGCCATTTCCTGTCTCCAGGGTGACCCAAAGTGCCTCATCTGCTCCCTGTTTACTCTTTAGTTCTGTTACTTTGATCCCTTCCATTACATAGAGAGCTACTCCTCCTCCTCCTCCTCTTTTACCATCCCTGTCCCTCCTGTAGATTGTGCATCCTGGTATGTTGACATCCCAGTCATGGTTCTCTGTGTACCATGTTTCTGTGACTGCCACAATATCCAGGCAACCGTCTTCCATCAAGGCCACTAGTTCTGGGAGCTTGTTACACAGACTACGGGCATTGGTACTCATCACCCTCCACTTTTTGATAGCCCTACCCCTTTTAGCTCCATTTCTGTCCTTACTGCCTTTGCCTTTTTTCACATTTAAATCTGTTCTGCTCCCTAATAACTTCTGTACCTTGGTGTTTACCTCACTAATCACCATGTTTTGTGGGGGGAAGCTCAGATTTCCCTGCTCCTTTTCAGTGCCTCTCCCCTTGGCTAGTTTAAATGCTTGCCAATGAAGCATTTAAACCTCTCACCTAGGATCCTGGTCCCCCCGGACAGATGCAGACCATCGCACCAGTATAGGTCTGCATCCCTCCAGGTGGCTCCCCAGTCCCCAATGAAGCCAAAACCCTGAACTCCACGCCAGTGTTTCAACCACTCATTGAATTCCCTGGTGAGAAGTGCCCTAGTATCTCCCTTGCCATAGACAGGCAGCACCTCCGAGAAGGTTACCGTATGCGCTACTTGTCTAAGGCCCTTCCAACTCTTAAACTCCTCTTGCACTGCTCTGATCTCATTCCTAGCCAGGTCATTTGTCCCTAGGTGGACAATGACATCCAGCTCCCTCCCTTGTGCAGCTCCTCCCGATCCTGAGGATTAGCTCCAGTCCCTCAAGCCGTGGCGCCAGGAAGGCACCTCTACTCTCCCCTTCCTCCCCATTCTACCCCCTAATGATTGGGTCCCCATCAGGAGTTGTTTCCTTCCCCTGTGGGGTCCCATGCCACCCTCCTGTGGGTCATAATTCCTTTGTGAAGGTTCCCAGCATCCTCCTTGGTCTCCAGTGCAGGTGCCTCCATAGAGGAACCACTATCCACCAGAAGAGCGAATGAATTGTGGAGAGGTACAGCTGGAGGGATGCAACTCTGTTCCACCACCCTTTCCCCTCCATGAGCCCACCCTGGTCCAGTGTCTCCTCTTTCTTGGCAACCTTTGAGGTAGTGGCAATGGCCCTGGTGGTCCCTGGGTGGGGGAGGAGGTTTCACGAAGAAATGCAAAGTTATGCATATTGGAGCCAAGAATCCCAGGACAGAGTACTACCTAAACATAGAAACATAGAAACATAGAATTTGACTGCAGATAAGGACCGCTTGGCCCACCTAGTCTGCCCATTTTCCTACCTAACAGATAAGCTGCAGATCCTAGTTAACCAACAGCTTAATTCCTCCTACCCCCCACTAGGATTGCCCTATGCCTGTCCCATGCATTCTTGAAGTCCCCCACTGTTCTTGACCCCACGACCTCTTCAGGGAGGCTGTTCCATGCATCCACAACCCTCTCAGTGAAAAAACTTCCTCACATTACCTCTGAGCCATCCCTCTTCTATCTTCAAATTGTGCCCCTTGTTCTTGCACATTCTTTTTTCTGGAAGATGCTACCCTCTTGGACTTGTTAATTCCTTGAGGTACTTGAAAGTTTCTATCATGTCCCTCTCTCCTTCTTTCCTCAAGGGTATACATATTAAGCTCTTTAGTCTTTCTTCATATGTCTTCTGGTGCAGACCCTGCACCATTTTGTTGCCCTCCTCTGGACAGCCTCCACTCTGTCTATGTCTTTGCGGAGATGGGGTCTCCAGAACTGCACACAGTACTCCAGATGGGGTCTCACCAACTGTCTGTACAGAGGGATAACAACTTCCTGTTTTCTACTATTGATGCCTCTTCCTATACATCCCAGTATCCCCCCAGCCTTCCTTACTGCCTTCTCACATTGCTTGCCCACCTTTAGGTCATCTGATATAATTACCCCCAGGTCCCTTTCTATTTTACTGTTGTCAGTATCTCACCCCCATTGTGTCACGCTTCCCCAGGGTTTTTGTTCCCCATGTGCATTACCTTGCACTTCTTTGCATTGAATCTGAGCTGCTACATTCGACCATTCTCCAACCTTGCAAGTCCCTTCTCATCCTTTCCACTCCATCTTGTGTATCAACCCTGTTGCAGATCTTTGTGTCATCTGCAAAGAGACATACTTTTCCTTCCAGTTCCTCTGCAATGTCACTTATAAAGACATTAAAGGACCGGTCCCAGTACTGAACCTCAGTACCCGCTAGTAACCCTCCTTCGTCACTGTGTACTCCATTTACTACTACCCTTTGAGTCCTTGTCTAGCCAATTTTTTATCCAGGCTACCACCTTGGGACCCACTCCAAGGCTGGCTATCTTGTGTATAAATCTTTTGTGGACTGTATCAAATGCCTGGCTAAAATCTAGGTAGGCCATGTCCACAGCCCTCCCTGGTCTACTACTTTGGTAACCCAGTCAAAGAAATCTATTAGATTCATCTGACACGACCTTCCCATCGTGAATCCATGCTGCCTTGGGTCCTGCCCCACTGGCCTCTAGGTACTCAACAATTCTTTCCTTCAGAAGTGATTCCATCATTTTCCTACCACTGAGGTCAAACTAACCGGTCTGTAGTTTCCTGCCTCTGTCTTGATCCCACTTTTGTGAAGAGAATCACATCTGCCCTCCTCCAGTCCTCGGGTACCACCCCATCCTCCCATGATTTGTTAAACAGAGTAGTCAGCGGTGTCACTAGTTCTACCCTTAGTTCTTTTAGAATTCTTGAGTGAACCCCATCAGGCCCCATTGCTTTGTCCACCTTCAATTTTATTAGTTCTTTCAGAACCCTTTCTTCTGTAAATGGACTGGTATCGAGCCCTGTCTTCAGAGTGTTTCTCTTGTTTGGTTTAGGTAACTCCCCCTCCTCTTCCTTTGTGAATACTGAGCAGAAATATTCGTTCAGTATCCCTGCTTTTTCACTGTCACCCTCTACCTACATTCCCTCCCCTTTATTAAGCTTCAGTATCCCTCCTTTGGTCTTTTCTTCTCCCTAATGTTCCTATAAAGGTCTTATCCCCTTCTTAACAGAATTGCCTATCCTTTCCTCGGTTTGGGCCTTTGCTATTCTGACTGCCTTCCCAGCCTCTTTCTGCTTTTAACTGATACAGTTCTCTGTCCTGCTCCTTCTGTGTTTCCTTATATTTCCTGAATGCTGTCCTTTTCTCCTTAACCTTCCCTGCCACCTCTTTTGAGAACCATAACGTTTTTTTCCTTCATTGTGTTTTGTTGATTTGTTTTACACAAAGGCTTGTTGCTTCTGTGATGGCTGTTTTGATCACTCCCCATTGTTCCTCCACCCCTCCTTCTTGCCTGTTTGCTAGTGCTTTTCTGAGGCACTCTCTCATTTCCCAAAGTCAGCCCTCCTAAAGTCCAGTACTCTGCTTTTGTATGGCTTGATTGTATGGCTGTGTTTATCGTGAACCACACTGTTTGGTGGTCGCTGTTCCCAGATGGCTACCCACTTCTAAATCTGAGATTCTTTCTCCATCCCCATTTGAGAGTACCAGGTCTAAGATTGCTCCTCCCGAGTGGGTTCAATACTAGCTGTCTGAGGCATGCCCCTGTAGGGCATCAAGAATGACCCTGCTCTTGGATGTGCCTGCAGCAAAGGTGATCCAGTTAACATCTGGCATATTCAGGTCCCCATCAACAATATCTCCCTTTTCTGCCATTCTAAGAAAGCCTTCTATCATTTCCTTGTCCATTCCTCCCCTGAGATGGGGGTCTGTATACAACCCCCATGCGGATTGTGGTGCCATTTCCTGTCTCCAGGGTGACCCAAAGTGCCTCATCTGCTCCCTGTTTACTCTTTAGTTCTGTTGCTTTGATCCCTTGCTTTACATAGAGAGCTACTCCTCCTCCTCTTTTACCCTCCCTGTCCCTCCTGTAGATTGTGTATCCTAGTATGTTGACATCCCAGTCATGGTTCTTTGTGTACCATGTTTCTGTAACTGCCACAATATCCACGCAACCCTCTTTCATCAAGGCCACTAGTTCAGGGATACCTGGGTGGAGTCCGAGTATCTGCACCAGAGGAGGAGAAGGACCTGGGGAGTGATGATCACTAGTGACCTGAAGCACTCCACACATTGCAATAAAGCAACAGCAAAGGCAAACAAGATGCTGGAATGCATAGCTAGGGGGATCAGTAGTAGGAGAGAGGAGGTTATACTGCCCTTGTACAGATCACTGGTAAGGCTGCGTCTAGAGTATGGAGTTCAGTACTGGTGCCCACACCTCAAAAAGGACATTAACCTGCTGGAGAAGGTCCAGAGGAGGGCTACAAAGAAGAGAATGGGTCAGCAGGGTAAGGCATATAAGGAGAGTTGAGGGCAATGAACATGTACTTCCTGGAAGACAGGAGAGAGAGAGACGACGGGACATGATTGGGACTTTCAAGTACTTGAAAGGGATAAATAAGAAGAGTCTCTTTAAGCTGAGTGGCAACCATAACATGAGAGGGCACAGTCTTAAGCTGGAGGGTGGGAGGTTTAGGAGGGAGGTCAGGAAGCACTTCTTCACAGAAAGGGTGGTGGACACTTGGAATGCATTGCTGGAAGAGGTGATCTCATTGAAGGGCAGGTTTAGGAGAGGCTGGGTTAAACATAGGGGGAAGGTAAGGATCATGGGTAGTGAGGATGGGAGGAGTGGGGAGGGAGGGCAGGGACATTAGCTCAAGCTGTGGGCCCTGCAATACAAGCAGACTTGATAGGCCAAATGGCCTTCTTCTTCTGGCTTCTTCATATGTTTGTATTTTGTCCATTGCTGTTTTTGCGGCGCTGTTATTAAGCGCGCTATTTAGGTTTTCACTGTTTTGACCTAGTGCTGCTTAGGACTAGCGTTGGACATTATGAAAGTCACACTGTAGAGACTTTTCCAACTGGGTGTTTGCAGTCACAAAATTTGACTTGTGATCACCACAGATGTTTGGGCACAGCATTGCACTAGAGCTGAGCAGAGTTTTCAGATTCCAGTCTGATGGAATTCTGCAGAAGTTCTGAAATTCATTGGAATTCCATCAGAAGCTGAATACCAAAATTCCAAAAGTAGGATTTTTTTATGACTGCCAATTAGTAATCCACAGGTTACACAAACAATGGATTAGTATTCTGACATTTATGTAAACTGCAGATTCATTTTCTGAAAACTGCAGAATAATGCTCCATGGATTACATTTTCCATATAAATGCTTTTCTGGATTCTGGTGTATTTAAAAAAACAATGTTGAAAAGCATTTTGAAAGCAGAGATGCCATTCCACATAAATTCCACATCCTGCACAGCTCTACACTGAACCAGTTACATGATGTGATACTATGACCAAAGACCTTGCCATGAGGTGCTACTGCCTCAGTCGTTTCCCCATACTCCAACACCATACCTTTAGACCCCGGTGTTGGCTGTCTGTTTCCGTAAAGTTTAATTAGGATGGAAGTGGCAGATGCCTCATTGATTAAGACTGAGCTGACAGATAATGCTTTAATCAGGAGTGAAGCAGCAGATAATACTTTAATTTAGACTGTGGCAGATACCACTTTAATTAGGATTGAGTTGACAGATGCCACTTTAATTAGGATTGCGTTAGCAGATGCTACATTAAATAGGATTTTAATTAGAGTTGAACTGGTAGATACCACTTTAATTAGGACTGAGTTGACAGACACTGAGGTGGTAGGTACCCTTTAATTAAGAGTGAGTCAGCAAATACCACTTTAAATTGGACTGAGGTAGCAGATGCTGCTTTAATTAGAATTAAGTTGGCTATGATCTAAATTAGGATTAAGGTGGCAGACAGTCCTTTAATTAGGACTGCAATAGCAGATAGCACATTAATTAAGACTTAGTTGGCAGATGGTACTTTAATTAGGACTGTAGTGACAGATGTCACTTTAAATAGGATTGGATTGGCAGATGCCACTTTAATTTGGAAAGGGTTGGCAGATACCACTTTAATTAGGATTGGGTTGGCAGATACTGCTTTATAAGGATTGATTTAGCAGATAGTATTTTAATAGGACTGAAGTAGCAGAAACTACTTTAATTAGGACTGAGCTGGCAGATACCACATTGTATAGAACTGGACGGCAGATGCCACTTTAGGAATGAGTTGGCAGATACCACTTTAATTAGGACTGAGGTAGTAGATGCCATTTAATACAGGAGTGGGTTGCAGATACATTTTTAATTAGGACTGAGTTGGGAGGTGCCACTTTAATTAGGATTGAGTTGGGAGGTGCCACTTTAATTAGGATTGCATTGGCAGTTATCACTTTAGTTAGGACTGAGTTGGCAGATGCCACTTTAATTAGAATTGAGTTGGAGATACACCTATAATTGGGGTTGAGGTAGCAGATACTGCTTTAATTAGGATTTAAGTGGCAGCTGCAACATTAGTTAAGATTGAGTTGGCAGATACAGTCAGACATGACTAATCCATAAACATTTGTTTTTGCCCATTTTGTTATATAATAAAAAATACTTAGTAACCAAACAATGACCAAAGGATGTTCAGTATTTTTATTTTATTAGAATATTGCACATGTGGAAATACAGTGCTGAACAGTTAAAACATTATATTTTCATTTCATAATCACGTTAATGCTTAGTCTGGTTTATAAGAGAATAACGCATATGTAACTGTGCGATATGAGTTTTGTTTACACTCCAGAGGTGTGTGATGACCCATAAACCTTGAGAGTGAAGATCAAGAGGTTTATACAGTCATCACACACCAAGGGAGTTTAAAAAAAACTCATAAGCACACAGTTATATGTGTTTTATTGTTTTATAATAACTGGTGCTAGAACCTCTTAACAGTGAGCCAAAATGCGGGAAGGCATAGCGCTAGCCACCTATGCTGCTGGCAAAGAACCCCTTTGCTCTTACTCTCTTCTTGCTTCCTAGAGAGTACTGTACATTATCGGCATTGGTAAGAAAATATTTCCTTATTCTGCTCAGCCTATTAAGCAAACTTTATGCACTCCTTTTTGTGACAGTTGCCGGTTTGAAAACTGGCACGCAGTATGTTTCGAGCTACCAGAGGCAGTTCAGCGCGTGCCTGAAAAAGCCATAATAATTTGGTACGAGACTGTGACAGCCATATCAACCCCATTCTAATGGCTGATCGGGTTGATAGAGCTTTCTACAACTCTCAAAAATGAGTTGATATTGAGGATCATCAGTTATCTTATAATAATCCATAATTTTTGCTTGGAAGTGTTTTCCCCTTTAACATATACAAATTGGGGGGGTGATAATCTCTGAGGCACTCCACAGTCATGACATCATGGGTTGTGTACACCTGATAGGTTGCTTGATGCACATGTGACTTGAAGAAAGTCCATCCCCCACCTGAGAGGGGGGTCTGCTCTCCTATGGTCAGTTCTTATGTGCATCAAATTATAAAGAACAACTTCATTACTAAGGTAAGAAGCCACCTGGCTAAGCCATTTATTAATATCCTACAACAAAGATCAAACAAGACCACAAGAGTATGTTTCTGCAGATATGCAACTGTTTAAAATTGCAAAACTGGCAGTCTTACAGATGTTAGCACTGTGGCTTCTACTAGCGTCGGTTGTCTAGGAAAATGTTAGCTGAGAAATTGCCAGCACAGTATTCAAATTATGAACATTATCACATTGTGCAAGTATAGTGATTATTAGCTACCTGAACACCCCTGCTAGCAGTGTCAGGAACTAAAATAATGTCTGACCCACATAAGTGAACACAAGGGAGGCAGCATAGTACAGCGGTTTAAGGCTCTGAGCTGCAAATCTGGAGACTTGGGTTTGAATCCCATAGCCCCCACTTGCAAAAGGTACTCTCAAACTCACCCAGAAAAGTTTTCTTGCACTAGAAAATGCTTAAAATGCCTGAACTGGATTCAGACATTACTGGAATTCAGTGACACTAAATCAAAACTGGATTCAGACATTACTGGAATTCAGTGACACTAAATCAAGGCACCCGCAACCACTTTGTGCTATCTTTTACCCAAAAACAGTCCCACAGAGAAAAGGAAGCTCTATGGACCAAAATGGAGCCACCTAAATGTTATTTTATGGCCCCAGGTTCTCAAACAACTTCTATCAGCATCCCATCCCCCCCTACTTCTTTCTTGTTCCACATCTCCTGCTACATGAGAGCTATAAGCTGGTTTGCCCCTTTAACATATACACGTTATGTCAAGAACAGAGGCCACAAGTTTCTGTGTTTCCTCTGAGGGGTTTTACTCTAGGTAGAAGCAGAGAATCAGTTTTTCAGTTTACAGCCAAAGAGTAATTTTCTCAGTTAGCAGAGGCTAGCAACAGATTGGTTCCCATGACTGGGATGTCAACATACCAGGATACACAATCTACAGGAGGGACAGGGAGGGTAAAAGAGGAGGAGGAGGAGTAGCTCTCTATGTAATGGAAGGGATCAAAGCAACAGAACTAAAGAGTAAACAGGGAGTAGATGAGGCACTTTGGGTCACCCTGGAGACAGGAAATGGCACCACAATCCGCATGGGGATTGTATACAGACCCCCATCTCAGGGGAAGGGAATGGACAAGGAAATGATAGAAGGCTTTCTTAGAATGGCAGAAAAAGGGGAGATAATGTTGATGGGGGACCTGAGTATGCCAGATGTTAACTGGAGCACCTTTGCTGCAGGCACATCCAAGAGCAGGGTCATTCTTGATGCCCTACAGGGGGCATGCCTCAGACAGCTAGTATTGGAACCCACTCGGGAGGGAGCAATCTTAGACCTGGTACTCTCAAATGGAGATGGAAAAAGAATCTCAGATTTAGAAGTGGGTAGCCATCTGGGAACAAGCGACCACCAAACAGTGTGGTTCATGATAAACACAGCCATACAATCAAGCCATACAAAAGCAAGAGTATTGGACTTTAGGAGGGCTGACTTTGGGAAAATGAGAGAGAGTGCCTCAGAAAAGCACTAACAAACAGGCAAGAAGGAGGAGTGGAGGAACAATGGGGAGTAATCAAAACAGCCATCACAGAGGCAACAAGGCTTTGTGTAAAGCAAATCAGTAAAACACAACGAAAGAAAAAACCGCTATGATTCTCAAAAGAGGTGGCAGGGGAAGGTTAAGGAGAAAAGGACAGCATTCAGGAAATATAAGGAAACACAGAAGGAGCAGGACAGAGAACTTTATCAGTTAAAGCAGAAAGAGGCTGGGAAGGCAGTCAGAATAGCAAAGGCCCAAACCGAGGAAAGGATAGCCAATTCTGTTAAGAAGGGGGATAAGACCTTTTATAGGTACATTAGGGAGCGAAGAAAGACCAAAGGAGTGATACTGAAGCTTAATAAAGGGGAATGTGGGTAGAGGGTGACAGTGAAAAGGTAGGGATACTGAACGAATATTTCTGCTCAGTATTCACAAAGGGAGGAGGGGGAGTTACCTAAACCAAACAAGAGAAACACTCTGAAGACAGGGGTCGATACCAATCCATTTACAGAAGAAAGGGTTCTGAAAGAACTAATAAAATTGAAGGTGGACAAAGCAATGGGGCCTGATGGGATTCACCCAAGAATTCTAAAAGAACTAAGGGTAGAACTAGTGACACCACTGACTACTCTCTTTAACAAATCATGGGAGGATGGGGTGGTACCCGAGGACTGGAGGAGGTCAGATGTGATTCCTCTTCACAAAAGTGGGAGCAGGACAGAGGCAGGAAACTACAGACCAGTTAGTTTGACCTCAGTGGTAGGGAAAATGATGGAATCACTTCTGAAGGAAAGAATTGTTGAGTACCTAGAGGCCAGTGGGGCACAGGACCCAAGGCAGCATGGATTCACGATTGGAAGGTCGTGTCAGATGAATCTAATAGATTTCTTTGCCTGGGTGACCAAAGTAGTAGACCAGGGAGGGGCTGTGGACATGGCCTACCTAGATTTTAGCAAGGCATTTGATACAGTCCCACACAAAAATTAATTCATAAGATAGCCAGCCTTGGAGTGGGTCCCCAGGTGGTAGCCTGGATAAAAAGTTGGCTAGACAACAGGACGCAAAGGGTAGTAGTAAATGGAGTACACAGTGAAGAAAGGAGGGTTACTAGTGGGGTACCACAGGGTTCAGTACTGGGACCGGTCCTTTTTAATGTCTTTATAAGTGACATTGCAGAGGAACTGGAAGGAAAGGTATGTCTCTTTGCAGATGACACAAAGATCTGCAACAGGGTTGATACACAAGATGGAGTGGAAAGGATGAGAAGGGACTTGGCAAAGTTGGAGGAATGGTCAAATGTGGCAGCTCAGATTCAATGCAAAGAAGTGCAAGGTAATGCACATGAGGAAACAAAACCCAGGGAAGCATACACAATGGGGGTGAGATACTGACAACAGTAAAATAGAAAGGGACCTGGGGGTAATTATATCAGATGACCTAAAGGTGGGCAAGCAATGTGAGAAGGCAGTAAGGAAGGCTGGGGGATACTGGGATGCATAGGAAGAGGCATCAATAGTAGAAAACAGGAAGTTGTTATCCCTCTGTACAGACAGTTGGTGAGACCCCATCTGGAGTACTGTGTGCAATTCTGGAGACCCCATCTCCACATAGACATAGACAGAGTGGAGGCTGTCCAGAGGAGGGCAACCAAAATGGTGCAGGGTCTGCACCAGAAGACATATGAAGAAAGACTAAAGGAGCTTAATATGTACACCCTTGAGGAAAGAAGGGAGAGAGGGGACATGATAGAAACTTTCAAGTACCTCAAGGGAATTAACAAAGTCAAGAGGTAGCATCTTCCAGAAAAGAATGTGCAAGAACAAGGGGGCACAATTTGAAGATAGAGGGGATGGCTCAGAGGTAATGTGAGGAAGTATTTTTTCACTGAGAGGGTTGTGGATGCATGGAACAGCCTCCCTGAGGAGGTCGTGGAGTCAAGAACAGTGGGGGACTTCAAGAATGCATGGGACAGGCATAAGGCAGTCCTAGTGGGGGTAGGAGTAAGTAAGCTGTTGGTTAACTAGGATCTGCAGCTTATCTGTTAGGTAGGAAAATGGGCAGACTAGGTGGGCCAAGAGGTCCTTATCTGCCGTCAAATTCTATGTTTCTATGTTTCATAGCTGATTAGGGGCTGAGTTACTGCTGGGGTGAGATAGGGGACACTTTGAGAACAGGGGCCGGATAGAATGGAGACAGCATTCTGAGAGCTGGCAGAACCAGTAAGCAGCCAAAGCTGAGTTACTGCTGGAGTGGGAGGGACGGTAGCTGGGAGCACCATTCATATGAATAGCATGTAATGGTGTCACTGATTCCATGGAATGTTTTAGGAATGTGAAAAGAAAGAGCAGTAGCAGATGAGGAGGGTGGAACTCTAGGTAGATTTGAGGGCATCCCAAACCCACGTTGTTAATTTATGAAAAATAATCAAGCATATCAGAATACATAACTGACATGGAAAGGAAAATGGCTAGGAGGGATTTCCTATCAGCTTTTACACGCCAGAGAAGACTAAGAGAGATTAGGAAAACTGCCACTAACACTTTCATTAACACCTGCAAGGGATTATCCAGGTCAAAATAAATTGGAATAATGGTTCCTATACTCAGAACAAAGAGTTCGGATTCAGAAACAGAGATTTCCATATTAAAGAGACAATTAATGTGGCAAAAAAATTAGTTTCAGAGGTTCCCTATTCAGATAACTAGGTATATGTAATAATAAGGCATGGATTAACCAGGTCTGACTGTACCACCTTAGTTAAGATTAAGTTAGCATGTATCACCTTAATTAGGATTGAGTTGCCAGATACCACTTTAATTAGGGACTGAGTTTTTTTTTTTTTTTTTACCAGGAGAGACACACTAAGCTGAAAGCTTGTTTACAGGTGTGACCTGGGAGCACAGGGAAGTTAAGTGACTTGCTCAGGGTCACCCAGTATGCAAGTGGGGGCTGTGGGATTCAAACCCAGGTCTTCAGGTTTGCAGCTCAGAGCCTTAAACCACTGCGCTGATGCAACTTTAATTAGGACTGAGTGGGAAGATGCCACTGAAATTAGGATTGAGGTGGCAGATAGTACTTTAATCAGAATTGATTTAGCAGATACATCCTTGACAAAAGGGGCTACTTCTCACACTCTACCCCGCCTAAACAATGAGTACCTAGGGACCATCAGGTACCAGTCATTATTTTCTGAAGCTCACATTTTTGTGATGACCATTAGGTCCACCTCAGTGTCCACCATCAGTGCCTGGAGCTCACTGATTTTGGTACCCAGGCTTCTGACATTAAGGCATGCCCCCTTCCATCTGACCCCTGATCCTGCCTTGCTGCTAGCCTTGTGCCTTCCCTGTCCTCTCATCCTTCTTCTTTGTTGTGTTTGTACATTTTGCACTATAGGTGGACTTTAGTGAGCCCTTCAGTTGTGTACTGCACTAGAGACTTGTGAATGAGCTGAAAGCTCTGTGGATAGGAGAGAAATTAACTAGGTGGATTAGTAACTGGCTGGGGGAAGAAGTCAGAGGACAGCTGTCAATTGGGAATACTGAGGAATAAGGTCACTAAAATTAAGCCATGCCATTGAAAGCACAACGAGACTGTAAGTGAATTACAAACTGATCTAATAGCAAAACTTTGTCATTTATGGTGATCTGCCATTTGTTGGTAGACCTCATTAACATAACCTTCCCGACGGAAGCCACCCACAGTGCTCAAGATGTCCGCCCGGGGCTCTGTGGCCATTATGGATAGAGTGGATCTTTTTAATTAAAATTGCAAGGCAGCAGGTAAATATAAAATTTACTTTCATGTTAAAAGCCCTAATCGGGGCATTTCTACAGCCGCTACTGCACTTAGGGACTCTGTAGGAATTTCCCTTTAAGGAACAGGCACCCCACCCCACTCTCACCCGCCCTCCTTCCCTAGTTCGCCTTCTTATACTCCCTCACCCCTCCATAGCATTCCATCCCTCCCCCCGCTCCCCTACTTCTCTGCTCTCCCTGGTGCCTTCTGCCCCACCTCCCACCACTGGTATCCCTCCTCTGCCACCACCTTTTCACCCTTTACCCTGCCCCTTTACCCTCAAACATCCTTCCCCCCTTTAATATCCCCCCACTTCCCTGCTCTCCTCTGTGCCTCCTGCCCCACCACACACTATCTTTTCCCCTCATCTGCTACAACCCTCTCCCCTTATTCACCCCCTCCACCTCACCCCACCTCTTCCTCTAAAAATCCCTACTGGTCCTTTGTCTCATACCAAATCTGTCCAAATGTTTATCCCTATGCCCTGTATGTCTACTCATGTTATCACATTTCTTATCCTTTACTTTTCATTCAGCACACTGTGGCCTGAACTTGGGTATATAGGTATTTACTATACATTGTCTTCAGAGGCTTATTGCTATTGTTATTGTTACTTGTAAACCCTACTGTTGTTACCCTCCCTACTGAATGTATAATTATTAATTCACTGACCTACGCAGCCAGTATAGTGTTATGCTTGTGCAACTGTGTTATTTATTTTTTTTTTAACTTTGTTTATTGAAGAGTCAGTGGAGCGAGAAGCAGTCAACAAATACATTCTTATAAAATGCACTTTGATTAATGTACATATGTAGGTGTGAGCATCCGAGCCGGACCAAACACACATCCTAAGCAGTGAGACTAAATGAACTCTAGAATGTTCAGGCTTTTTCAACATGATGCTTCACATCTCATACCTCAGAGCCATCAGTTTCAATTATTAGAAAAGAGGAAACCACATTTCACCCAGCGCCTTTTCAAGGGGGGACCATATCTGGTCATATCTATCTAGGCGTTCCAGAACCTTGTATTGTATATGTTCTAATTTCATATTATTTAGTAGAGCTTAGCCCATTGGGCAATAGTAGGGGTGGCCTGAGCCATCCAATTTTGGGCCAGAATCTGTTTGCCCACCACCAGGACCATTCTCCTCAGGGGATGTGAGGCTTTTACTTGACCTCTCCCACTTCTACCTACCCCCAACAAAATATCTACAAGATCCAGTAGGATTTAACACTCCAGAACATTATTAAGTATTTTATTAATCTCGTTCCAATAAGTCCTTACGTTTGGGCATGCCCATACCAGGTGGAAGAACGAACACCCTTGTAGAAAACATTTTGGGCATTGATCAAGGGTCTGGGGGTTTATCTTATGTGCCAAAGCTAGAGTGTAATATGTTCTATGCACAATATTATAGTGGATATTTCTAAGTCTATTATTTACTGAAATGGCCTTACTACTCTGCAGAGCCAAATTCCAATCTCCTCCTGATAAAGAATCCCCTCCCAAGTCCTTGTCCTATCTATCCTTTAGTTTCTGAAGCTTGTCTGGTTGAGCCCCTAACAGAGCTTTATACAATACACTCAAAGGTTTCACATTGATGCGCATTTTACAATATTGAAAGATCTCTTCCAAGGATGTTCTGCTCAGATAGGGCTCACCCCGTTCCACCCTGGCCAACCTAAGTAATCTGGACTTTATCTGAAGATAAATAAAGTAATGCAATGGATGAATGTTATATAATTTTCTTAACTCCGAAAAACTTAAGAGGGAGTCATTTGGAAATAAGTTGGAAAGGAGAAAAACACCCTGCCCCTCCCACTGTCCCAGGGCTCTCCTAATCGGAGAAGGGCCCCCCGTCTTTCCATAAACTATGTAAAATAGAGCCATTAGGTGACATGCCTCCCTTCTCCCCCAAAATATGTAAAGCCAGTCTCCACATCTTAAGCATATTCTTGGTGAACGGATTTTGAGGCTTCTCTCCCTCCCTCTCTTTCAAACTTAAAGGCAAAAGGTATTGAGCAAAGGGTGTTATCCCTGGGGAGTGTGACTCCATGGTAACCCAAGCCCTTGCTCGTTCTCCCTTCTCATGGCAGTCCAAAATATGTGTTAACTGTGCTGCAAGGGCATAAAGCTTCAAATTGGGAAGTGCCAAACCTCCTCTTCAGATCGGCAGCCACAATATCTCTTTCCGAATTCTAGGTCTACGATTCGCCCAAATTAGGGAGGTTATCGAGCCCTCCAGTGACCTCAAATAGCACAAGGGAAGCGTAACAGGCAGGGTTTGGAAAAGGTAAAGACACTGAGGCAGTATTTGCATTTTCACTAAATTTACTCTTCCCATCAACGACAAAGAGAGTGACTTCCATCTATTACACTACTCCTTCATTTTTATTGCCAGGGGTTTATAATTTAAGTGACCCACTTCTGCAAATTTCCAAGGGAGTAATATTCCCAGATATTTTATTACTGGTTTAGGAGGTATATCTACACCATCAACATATATTGGTCCACCATTATCTCTCAAAGGTAGCCACTCACTCTTGCTCCAGTTGATCTTGTGCCCTGAAAGAGGGCCATATTCCTTAAACAGAGAAGTCAGGGCAGGCATAGTCTTCTTTGGGTCCGCCAAAAATAAAAGAATATCATCAGCAAAGAGAGAGATGATGTGTTCCGTTCCATTTATCATGAAACCTTTTATTCCTTGGTGACCTCTAATAGCTGCTGCCAAGGCCTCAATAGTAAGGACATATATCAGGGGCGAGAGGGGGCAGCCCTGCCTCGTACCTCTAAAGAGCCGAAAGGGGACCGACAGAGTGTTATTAGTGAGAATTTGAGCCCATGGGGACTGGTATAAACATTCCACCCATCGACTAAAAACCGGGTGTAAGCCAAATTTTTTTAATACCTCAAACATGAAGGGCCACTCGACCGTGTTGAATGCCTTCTCGGCGTCCAGGGTGAGAAGGCCCCCCAAACCACCCCTACCTCTTGACCCATGCCATATGATATTCAGTACCCGTCTTAAATTATGTCTAGCTTGCCTTTCCCTGACAAAGCCCCCCTGATCAGGGTGGACTATCTGTGGCAAAATACCCTCTAGTCTCCTTGCCAAAACCTTTGCTATTATCTTATAGTCTGCGTTGAGCAGTGAAATGGGGCTGTAGGAGCCACATTTTTTTGGGTCTTTGCCTGGTTTAGGCAAAATTGTTATGGCGGCCAACTGCTGAGATGGTGTCAGGCCCTCTCCCTCCAACACCTCCTGGAGCATAGCCATAAACAATTGGTTTAATTCTCCCCAAAACTTTTTATAAAATTCCAAAGGTAAACTGTCTGGACCAGGGCCCGACCTGTTCTTGAAACCCATATTGCCTCCCTAACCTCCTGCACAGTGAGAGCTCATCCGAGCAGTTCATTTGCCTCTTTCGATGCAACAGGCAGGGGAATACTATCCAGAAAACTCTCCAGATTTGCTCTTTGAGGGAACTCTGAAGTATATAGTTTTTCATAGAAAGACTTAAAGATATTATTTATCCCTTGAGCAGAGGAAGTACAGTCCCCATCCTCATTTTCTATAGCAATAATAGATCTCTCCGCCCTTTGTTTTTTTAATTAACCAGACCATCCACCTCCCTGATTTGTCTCCCTCAAAGTATTGTCCCGCTCTTGACACCAAAATATCTCTTTCTATATGCTTGGAGCTTATCTGGTTATATTCCCCTTTCATACTCTTCAACAATGCCAGGTCCTTAGGAGACTGATTTCTCATAATTCGCTTTTCTAACGTCACTATACACGACTCTAGTTCATTTTCCCTTCTCTTCTCCTGTTTCCTTTTAAATGCTGCATAGGAAATAGATTCCCCCCCTTATAAATGCTTTTAGAGCTTCCCATGTAACCCTAGCTGAAGTGTCTTCTACCTTATTGTTCTCTAAAAATTCCCTGAGTCGACTGGATAGTTACTGAACAAAATGAGGATCGATCAACAGAGTAGGATTCAGTCTCCATTGTCGCATACTCCCTTCTTCTGTCTCTTTATTCGCTTCAAAATATAGAGGAGCATGGTCCGACACTAAAATCAGACCATATTGAACCACCCCTATTCGATCCAGGAAAACAGGGGAAGCCAGGAAGTAATCTAGCCTTGTATAAATTTTATGGACATGGGAGTAAAAGGAGAACTCCTCAGTGTCAGGGTGCTTAAATCACCACACTTCCTGCATGGCCCTTTCCTCTGCTAGCTTCCGTAAGGCTGTCACTCTTCTAGGGTATTGCATAAAATGGGGTTTTGAGTGATCCAACAAAGGGTCCCGGTAAGTATTAAAATCTCCCCCTATAATCAGCTTATCCGGGAACATTGCTAGGGTAATAGCTAAGTGTTCAAAAAACTCTGGACAGTCAAAAGTGGGCACATAAAGAGACCCCAGAACTAACAATTCTTCTTCCACCGTGGCCTGTATTACCACATATCTTCCTTGGCCATCTATTTGAGATGTGTGAATCTGAACCCTAATCCCCGGTCTAAACCATATACAAGTTCCTCTGGCCTTGGATGTAAAGTGAGATGCTATTAACTTACGCCCCTCGATTACTTTCCAGTCGCTTAGTCTCCTCACGTGTTAACTGTAATTCTTGTAACATCACTACATCCGCCTTTCTTTTCTTTTTTTTTTTGCAATATTTGTTTATTGAGTTTTATCTTTATAATAATAGACATACATACATACATTAAAACATATACAGACCACATAGGTCTGAATACAGACCTTATATAATAGATCCAATTCCTTAGTTAATCTTAACCTAAATACCAATTAGCAGGTTCTCATTTGATTTTATTATTTCAATACAAGTATAGGAGGAAGACATCCTTGTTTCTCTTCCAACCTTCTGGGCCCTTTCTAAAACTAAAAGTTCCCTATAACCTTAACATTAAATCCAGCCCTTCCTCAGCATTACGATATCTGCAGGTGCGAAAGAGGCCAAGTATGGTTGCCAAATCATTTGGAAAAGTTCCTCCTTATCTTTAATAACATATGTCAGGTGCTCCAGAGTGAGAGCTTGCAGTATTAGGGACTTCCATTGGGATATAGTAAGTTCCACCACATTCACCCAGGTATTAAGAATACAATGTCTGGCCATACACAACATCACCCTAAGCCATCTCTTTACAGGTGCCCATTCTCCGTCCTCCAGTACCTCTATGCCAAACAACAGTAGCAGTGGAGACCCGGCGTACTGTTGCCCTGTTATATTTTTTAATTCTACCACCACCTTTCCCCAGAAATTCTGTAGGATGGCACACTCCCAAAAATAGTGATAGTATGTAGCCAGGTTATTCTTACATCGGGGACAAACAGGAGACACCACAGGGTTATATTTGTGAACAACTGATGGTGGGCGATACAGTCTGTGGCAGAAACATAGAAACATAGAAACATAGAAGTTGACGGCAGATAAGGACCGCAAGGCCCATCCAGTCTTCCCATTTCTTTTTCTACCTTATAAATGTGCCATCGGCCTTTGCTCTGTCAGTGACCTATCTATTCATAGTCATTTGTATTGCTCCCTTATGCCTATCCCATGCCTGTTTGAAGCCCTGCACTGTATTCATAGCCACCACTTCTTGTGGTAAGCCATTCCATGCATCTACCACCCTTTCTGTGAAAAGAATTTCTCCACATTCCCCCTTAATCGGCCTCCTTCTAATCTCATGCTGTGTCCTCTTGTCCTGCTATTTTTCTTATATTTAAACATGTTAGACTCTTTCACCTTGTTTATGCCCTTAAGGTGTTTAAATGTCTCGATCATATCACCTCTCTCCCTCCTTTGCTCAAGGGTATACATATTGAGCTCCGTTAATCTGTCCTCATATGTCTTCTGATGCAGTCCCTGCACCATTTTGGTTGCCCTTCTCTGGACTGCCTCAATTTGGTTAATGTCCTTGTGAAGGTGTGGCCTGCAATACTGCACGCAGTACTCCAGATGGGGCCTAACCAATGTCTTGTACAGAGGGATTATTACCTCCCTCTTACGACTTGTGATACCCCTACTAATACACCCTAACACCCCCCTAGCCTTACCTACTGCTTTAGAGGTCTGCTTGGATGATTTTAGGTCATCAGTGATGATGATGCCCAAGTCTCTTTCTTCCTTTGTGACTGCTAGCAACTCCCCTCCCAGCCTATAAGTGGCTTCAGGGTTTCTCTTCCCTATGTGCATGATTTTGCTACTTTGCATTAAATCCCAGTTGCCACTCTTCTGACCATTTTGCTAGTTTATCCAGATCTCTTCTCATTCTGCCCACCCCATCTGGATCATCTACTCTGTTGCAGATCTTGGTGTCATCTGCAAACAGACAAGCCTTACCCTCTAGTCCATTCTGGAGGTCACTAATGAAGATGTTGAATAGGACTGGCCCCAGGACTGATCCCTGAGGTACCCCACTTGTGACTTGCATCTCTTCTGACTGTATACCATTTACCACCACTCTCTTTTTCTGCCAGTCAACCAGTTTGCCACCCAGTTGACCAACTTCTGACCCACCCCGAGCCTACCTAGCTTATTTATCAATCTTCTATGTGGAACAGTGTCAAAAGCTTTGCTGAAGTCAAGGTAGGCGACATCAACTGCTCCCCCTTGGTCCACCACTCTGGTTACCCAGTCAAAGAAATCTATGAGATTAGTTTGACAGGACCTTCCTTTTGTAAACCCATGCTGTCTTGGATCCTGTGCCCCATGGATTCCAGGTGTTGCACTATCCTTTCCTTAAGGAGTGCCTCCATAATCTTGCCCACTACTGACGTAAGACTGACTGGTCTGTAGTTCCCTGCCTCCTCCCTGCTACCACTCTTGTGGAGCGGGATCACATGAGCCCTTCTCCAGTCTTCTGGGACCTCTCCTGTGCTCAGAGACTCACTAAACAATTCTGCTAATGGCTCTGCTAGTTCCTCCTTTGGCTCCTTAAGTACCCTGGGATGTATGCCATCAGGTCCCATTGCCTTATCCACCCTGAGCTTAGCAAGCTCTTGTAGGACCCTTTCTTTTGTGAAGGGGTAGTGCTCACCTCCTCCCCTGTGTCCATGATGCTGAGCTGTGGGCCCTGCCTCCCTTCTCTTCAGTAAATACTGAGCAAAAGTATCTATTTAGGATAGATGCCTTTACAGGGTCCTCCTCCTCACATGCTCCCTTTCTCCATTAAGCTTAGCAATACCCACTCTGGACTTTCCTTTCACTAATGTATCTATAGAAAGTCTTGTCACCTTCTTTACTGTTCGTGCTAGTGTTTCCTCAGTTTGGGACTTTGCCTGCCTTACTGCCTTCCCTGCTTCCCTTAGGGCAGTTTGGTATGCCTCCCTATCTTCATCCCGCTGTGTTCCCTTATATTTCCTGAAGGCCAGCCTTTTGGCTCTGACCTTTTCTGCTACTGTGTTTGAGAACCAAAGGGGTTTCCTTCTTCTTTTGCACTTCCTTTTCTGTCTAACACAATGGGATGTTGCTTCAAGTACTGTATCCTTAATGCTTGCCCACTTTGCCTGTACCTCCTCACCTGTGTTTTCTTTTTGCCAGGGCTAGCTTAACTCTGTTGGCCATCTTAGCAAAGTCAGCTCCTCTGAAGTCCCATATTTTGCCTTGGAATGGGATGATTTAGATGTAGTAGCCAAATTGAACCATACCATGTGATGGTCACTGGCCCCAGGTGACCTTCTACCTGGAGATCTGTGATCCCTTCTTTGTTAGTCAGTACTAGATCTAGGATAGCCCTGTCTCTTGTGGGTTCCTGTACCAGTTGTTTGAGGCCTTCCCCTGCAGGGAATCCACTATGAGTCTAGTTCTGGCAGATGTTCCTGCTGGTATTGACCAATCTGTATCTGGCATGTTGAAGTCTCCCATTATCAGAACCTCCCCTTTAGCTGTCATGTTTTGTATATCTTCTAACAGTAATGTGTCTATGTCCTCCCTCTGGTCTGGGGGCCTGTAGACAACCCCAGTTCTTATGGCTGTCCCATTTCCTGTTTCCAGGGTGACCCACAGTTCTTCTGGCTCCTTATGTGTATTCTGAATTTCTGTAGCTTTGATATTTTCATTAACATACAGGGCCACTCCTCCCCCCCTTTTTGCACCTCAGTCTCTTCTGAACAATACATAGCCAGGTACTGAAGTCTCCCAAGTGTGGTTACTGGTAAACCACGTCTCACTAATTGCTACTATGTCCAGTTTAGCCTCTGACATTATTGCCTGCAGGTTTAGGATCTTATTTCCCAGGCTGTGAGCATTTGTGTACATGATTTTCCATTGGCCAGATTTTGGTGTGTTAGTTGTTGGGTGAAGTTTGGCATTACCCTGTGCATCGTTATGGGGAGACAAACCTTTTTCTTACCTGGTGATGCAAATGAGCGGCAATCACGCTGAATTCCTGTTTGACCACTAGCTGAGGGGAGAGGTGTTCTTCCCATTCAACGTATGGGATGCTGCACCTCTCCCATTTGCTAGTTTAAATATTCTGCAAAAGACGTCAAACTTCTGCCCCAATGCACTGACTCCTCTTTAGTCAGATGCAGTCCATCAAATTTAAAGAACTTTCACTCCCAGAACTGTTGCCAGTTCCCTACAAATCTGTGTCCTTTTTCCTGGCACCAGTCCTTGAGCCACGTGTTTAGCTCCCTATCTCCTTCTCTGACCTTCCGTCCATCTGCTCCCTTCTCCCAGACTGGCAGGATCTCAGAGAAGGAGATGCCGGACGAAATAGATGATAGTTTGTCACCAGCTTAGTCAGGTGTTCCTTGGTCTCCACAACTGACCGGCTGGCAGATCATTAGTCCCTATGTGTACTAGGACATCAATGTTTTCTCCTGCTTTGTGAACAATTTTAGCAATGCGGTCAGTGTCTCTCCATGCTGATGTACCTGGGAGACATCTGACCATCACCCTGGCTGGAGATGGGTATCAACTCCCGAATCATGGAGTCTCCTATGATCAGAAGTTTTTGGATTTCCTTGTGCTTGTTTAGTTTTGGTCCTGATTTGGGTGAGTATTGTTGTGCTAGCTCCTGTGCCGAGTGTCCTGCTCTGCAGTGTCTTCTGCCTCTTTATTTGATTTCAGAGATAGAGGCAGATACCTGTTTGTAGTGTTTATATGGTTTTTGGAGGTAATGTGTTGGAGAGCAGAGAGGGATGGGGCACCTGATTTGTTCCTCCTAACCACCTGCCAACCTCCTGGACCAACTACCTCTGCGGTCGAGGTTTTCTGTTGGATGCTGGGAAATGGCGGTGGTTCTTATAATGTATTTCCTCTTCATTATGAAATTTGAGGCATGCAATCTCTGCCCATGCTGCCCGGAGCTGAGACCTAAGATCTCCAAAGGCCAGCATGTAGGACAGTGTCCTAAATCCTGTAAGACTGTCCTTCTCAAAATTGTTCCACAGTACCTGCAGTTAATGAAATCCATTCCAAATAAGTTGCTGGGTTTGTAACCTAGTCAGAGTAATTAGAAGGAAAAAAAAGGAAAAAATGCAAGTAATGGTTTAATTGTGCTTTGTTTAACTTGTTATAACAAGCTAAATTACTAGTGCCCCTGTAAATGAGATCACCTTGTGGAGGCCCCACTGATCCGCCCCTTCCTGCTCTGCCACAGGAAATGTCACAACTGTGGTACCCTATAAAAGGAGTGTAGCGTGGGGTGGTTGGGGATGGGGGTGGGTGGCTGGGCCCTTCCCCTGCCTAAAAAGAAGAACCACGGACGAAAGAACAATGAGGTAAGAGCAGAAACAATCAGTCAACAACAAATGCAGTAACTCTGAAAGCTTATCCTAATGTTAGATAAAACTGTAAAACCTGTAAAGCACCACCTGTAATAATTTCAGAGAAGATATACCCTGTAAGAAACACTTTGCTCCAGAGAAAAATAAAGCAGTAACAGAAGATATACCTTGCAAAATACAATTTGAATCAGAAGATTACAGCAGTAATCTGTTAGCACACCTGTAGGCACACCTTGTAATAATGCAGAAGAAGGTATACCAACAACAACAATTTGAATCAGAAAAATAAAGCAATGAAATGTTAACAACAAACAGTAGCAATCCTGTGAGTAAAAAATAAAAACACCACCACACAGTAAATCTGCTTAGCCAAACTAAGTCTTAATCCTTCTCCTTGCTCTGGTAAGTTTCTCTTCTGCCTTTCAAGCAGTCTTAGAAGGAAAGAGCTCAGGTGAAGCTAGGTGCCTTGGCAGCAAACCAAGTCTTCTACCTCCAAGATATAAACTAACCTGACTTTTTAACCCTTCTTTCTGTTGGAATTACTGACAGTTTGCCAGCTCCACCCCCACATACACACCTAATCCTTTGGAAGAGCTGTGGGAAGAAAAGCAATTAGCTCCTTCAATGTGAGAAGGAGACTGAAACACCTCTGAGACAACAAACCTTTTCAACAAACAAGAATAAAATAAAACACAGTGTCAAACAGTAATTTTGCTTAGCCCAATGATAAAAAAGAACTTGTAATAAGATTCCTTGTATTTATTACAAAGCAATATGCCTTGGTGGAGTTGGATTAATAATTTCCAATTCTCTTCTGATATAGAAATCCCTAAATCTCTCTCCCAAAGCAACTTAGTACTCTGTGTTTTGTCTTGGAACCAAGATTTACCCTCCTTAGCCACTCTCCTAATAGTGCCCTTGGGATTTTTTTGTCCTGTTAGAATTAACTGCTCAAGATGTTCCCACCCAGAATCTGGACTCTGTATTCTTTGGTTAAATCTGACATAGGCTCTAAATTGCAAATATCGAAAAAAATGCTGTCTTCCCAATCCAGTTCTAGTCTGTATATTCGCAAAAGAGTCCAGTCCATTTCTAGTAAATAAATGCTTAAGACAGGAAGTACCCCTCATTTCCCATTCCCAGCACCCCAGGTCTTCCATTCCCAGGAGGAAAAATGGATTTCCTCTCAGCGGTAAGAGTAGAGTATCTTCCTGTCCTACTTTTCTATGTTTAACCATTCCTTTCCAACTTTCTAATACTGCCTTAACGAGAGGATTAGTATCCGACAAATTAAGATAGGCCTTCCACCCTCTGACTGATAAATATTAGGAGATCCTACCAGGGCACCCCTTCTAAATCCAACCAACCTGCCTCTGTGGGCCTTCCCACCCAGTCCTGTATATATCAACATTGAATAGCCTTGTGATTAACTCCTAGGTCTGGAAATTGAAGTCCTTTATCTATTGGTGTTTTTAGGTGAGCCAATCCCACCATATGCCTTTTATTCCTCCAGATGAATTCAGAAATGGCTTTTTCCAATCTCTTAATATCAGTTTGTCTAAGCCCAACATGAAGCATCTGTAAGTTATAAAGTACCCTTGGTAGAATGTTCATCTTGATCAAGTTAATTCTGCCCAGCCATGTGATAGGTAACTCCATCCATCTGGTTAAGTCTGCAATTACTGTGTGCAATAACGGTCCATAATTGAAATTATATAGGGCCCCAATGTTCCTTGCTTTTCTAATACCCAGATATGTGAATGTGTCTTGAACAGCTCTAAAACCCCGTTTGGAACTCCACCCACCCTTCCCCATATTCCGTCCCCCAACTCTCATCTCCTCCAATTTGTCTAAATTTAACTTCTATCCCGAGAACTTAGAAAACTGCTCTATTAAATCTAATAAAACTGGCATAGACTGATCTGGGTTCGTAACATATAGCAGCATGTCATTTGCATACAGCGATAATGTATTCTCCCTACCCATATTACCCCGAGCCCCTGTTATGTTAGGATGTGCTCGAATAGCTATAGCCAACGGTTCAAGTATTAATGCAAATAAAAGTAGGGACAAAGGGTACCCCAGTCGAGTCCCTCTACTCAAATCAAAGTTGCCCATGAGCTTACCATTAACCAGAATTCTGGCTTTGGGCCTTACATACACCTGCTGTACCATTTCAATAAACTCATCACCCAGACCAAACCGGGCCAAGACTTCCATTAAATATAGCCACTCTACTCTGTCAAATGCTTTTTCTGCGTCCATCGACAAAATACATATCTCCTCTTGTTTACAATGTGCTCCCCAAATTACATTCAAAAGGGTTCTCATATTATGATAAGAATATCTGTCCCATATGAACCCAGTTTGATCTGGGTGTACGAGTTCCGGAAGCACTGTATCCAGCCTAACAGCCAAGATTTTGGCCAGTACTTTAGAATTGCAGTTTAAGAGAGATATCGGCCGAAATGAGGAACGCTCAAGTGGGTCCTTCCCCACTTTGGGATCAGACATATTGTTGCTTCTCCCCATGAGTGTGGTAGCTCCCCTCCCTCTTCCCTCACTTCCTGAAATATGGCCTCTAGGTGTTCTACATGGTGGGACTGCATCATTTTATAATACTCAGCCGAAAAGCCATCTGGTCCTCTGGTTTTCCCTCTCTTGAGAGCTGCAATAGATTTACTAATTTCTGCTGTTGTTATAACTGAGTTTAATATCCCTTTCTGTACTTCAGTAAGCTGTGGAAGGTTTATTTTATTCAGAAAATCCACCATTGCTGTATATCCCCCCGTAGTTTGAGATTGGTACATTTTCTGATAAAATCTCCTAAACCTCTCTCCTATAGAGGTCATATATTTCTGAAGAGTTCCATCCTCTTCTCTGACAGCTTGTATTAGGTGTGTCCCTCTTTTTCCTCTAACTAAGTTAGCCAACATAGTGCCTGGTCTATTTCCCCACTTGTAAAAATGTTTCCTTACAAAGAGACAAGTTTTTCTTGCCTCTCCCAACAACAAATTGTTAAGTGCTTCCCTGGTACCATTTAATAGATGCTGCACATTTATTCCCCCTCTCCACGAGCAACTTTCCCTTCTAGAACTTTAAGCTTCGTCTCCAGATTCTCTCTTCATTCCTGAACTTTATGTTTATGATGAGACTTAAAGCTAATAATGGCCCCCCTCAAAAAATGCTTTTTCTGCATCCCAGAAGATGGCTCGAGATGTGGCTGTTTCTGAATTGGTTTGTACATATAACTTCCATTGTTCTTGCAAGTATTCTTTAAAATCCTGATTGGCTAACATGTAGTTGGGAAATCTCCATGCTGTTGGAGTATGTCTCCCCACCTGATTGTTAACGTGACCCTGGCATGGTCCGAGAAATGAATTGAACTATGTTCAATGTTCTTTAATCTGAAATGCCAAGACCTTGGGAGTAGAATGTAGTCCAATTGGGACCAAGTACTATGTGGATGCGAGAAAAAGGTATATTCTCTACTCGTGGGATTAGCGGTTCTCCACCCATCTATTAAGCCTAGGTCACTCATTCCCACTAACCATTCGTTAATAGCATTTTTGGGGGACCCTTTAGCCTTCGAATGATCCATTGATGGATTGAACAAGCAATTGATATCTCCCCCTAGTATCAGGTTTGGAAACTGCTCAGAAACCAATAAGGCCATCAAGGATCTATAGAAGGTTGGATCATATACCGCAGGAGAATATGCACTCCCAAATGTCACTCTGTCTCCTTGTATTGTTCCAACTATAAAAACATATCACCCAGATTCAGGATCAGTTACAATCCTTTCCTTCTGAAATGGCAAATTTTTATGTAGGAGAACAGCCGCCCCTGGTTTATGCGACTGGAAAGCCGCAAAATAACATTCCTCCACCCAGACCCTCTTTAACATAGTATGTTCCTTATCTGTAAGATGGGTTTCCTATAACATAGTGACTTGGGCATTTTGGCACTTCAATGCTGTTAGCAACATGATGTGTTTCACTGGGGTGGCTATTCCCCTAACATTCCAGGAGACAACATTCAAATCCGTTAGATCAGCCATGATACAGTCTTCCGTAGTTCCCCATTCCCCAAGGCTACGTGAAGTTCTTTGTAGTTCCTCCCCCCCATACATCGCTAAATTGGTGATATCTTTGGATCTCTCAGGTAACAGTAACTCAGAACAGTACAAATAAATAAGAACTATAACTATATACACCCCATCTATCCATACCTCCTGCGTCCCCTTCCCCATTCCCACTCCCCTCTGCGAACCTCCCTCCCCAGTGTAACAGGAACTGCAAAAAGCAAAAATTTTACATTCCATTCCCTCCATCGAGCAAAACGCAGACTCCCCCCCTCTAGCCGCCCATCTCATTATAACATTTTCATTTGTAATTATCAGTACAGCTCCTTTAAAGACGCCTATACAGCCTCAGGTCCTTAAACTAGGCCTGAACATACCCGAGTGGATGGGAGACAGCACAGCCAGAGAGAAGCCCTGCACCCCCCCCCCAGCCGCCCCGCCATTCTTTCCCAGATCAGCCTCTTCCGTCAATCCTATGACTCCTTCCCCCCACCACATATATCCACTCTATAAATTCCCTCCTTACAGTTCTCCTACTAGGCCCATAGTTCACCAAGGAACAATCTAACCAGGCCATACACAGTTAACTCAGTAGTGGAGTTAGCATGTGGAGACTAACTCAGAGACAGGGTAATCCCTTGAAGAGGCATATGCTGAGGCTCCAAATTGTAATGAAAAAGTTAAATTGAAATAAAATACAAAAATTAAGTTTCCATTTCAACGCCTGAATTGGAGATCCAGCCACAGTTCCCATAAATTATAGGCTCCCCAGGTGAAAGAGGCCAAAAGGGAATTTTTCTGAAATAAATAGTTCAGTCTCAAGTTCCGTATCATATTAGCCCCAGCCTGACTTCACAGCAACAACCAAACAGAGAAAGAAAAGAAAAAAAAGAAAAAAAAAATATTTTAATTGGCATTCACAGTCCTAAGGCATTCATCATACAATCCCGAAGCAACAAAGAAAATTATAAGAGTCGTCAGTAGTCGTGTCCTTCCTGTACTCATTTCAGTCCTTCAGATTAATCCACCTCATATGATCACAAAACATCGCACCTCCAGCTCAATTCAACCAGTTTTCTTTTTAAGGTCATTAACAAAATTTTCAGCCTTAGGCACCTCCCAAAACGAATACACCGCTCCTTCATGTTTAATTTTGAGGGTGGCCAGATATAGCATATACCATTCTACCTTGGCTTCATGCAACTGCGCCATAACCAGTTTGAAGGCCCGACGGCGTTTTAGAAAGCGTGCAGAGTAGTCCTGAGAAATGAATAAACGATGACTTTCGTATTGTAACTCCGCATGTTCTCGATAAGCTTTCAGGATGGTTTCTCTGTCTGGGTAGTGGTGGAACCTCATAATTATCTGCCTCGGGGGTTGATTCGGCACAGGTTCCGGCATGACAGCTCTGTGAGCTCTCTCTAGCTTCAGTCACCCGTTTTTCGGTGATATCCCCAACAATTCTGGCAGAACCTTGGCCCAAAAGTCCAGTGCATTCGGCCCCTCCAGTCCTTCTGGCAGCCCTCTTACTCTCAGGTTTAACCATCGATGGTTCTTTTGGTAGTCCACAAGATCCTTTAATTCCTCTAACTTCCGTTGGACTCCCGTAACTTGTTCTGGTATAGATGTAGTCGCATCCTCCAAATCCGGGACCCACTGCTCCATTTCATTCAGTCGAGTGGGGTGAGTTGCATGCAAGTCCACCAACTCCTGTAGTTTGCGATCAAAATTAGTGGCAAGGCTTGTCAGCCTAAGTTCTAGCGCCGCTAGTACCTGCTGGGTTACCTCACAGCCCAAGGCACTAATCTCTCCAGCCGAAAGGGACATGCAGCCTGCATTCTCTCCCTGTGTAGATGGTGGCTGCTTCTTTTGTTTTTTGCCAGTGGAACGTGTATTTTTCACTGCATTTGAGACCACATAGTCATCCATCCTACCTTCCGACATCAGTCTTTTGGGTCTAATCAACTTTTGATTTCGTTTAGATAGTTTTAATTTCTTTTATTTTACGGTAGCCCAAGGAGCAGGAGAAAATGTGTCTTCAAGCTTTGCGACTCATTAGCGCCCCCCGCCTTTCTTTTCTTAATATAGGCCCATACACACTTTTTGTTTCACTGCTTTCTTTAACCCATTTACATTCCAGGATAACAGTTTAAGACTATCCATCCGGGAGAACAGAAATTTTGTCCAGTCCTGAGACCTCTCCACCACACTGCTTATCAATTATGTAAACCACTTCCACTCCATTTGACTCTTGTCCTTTTTTGTTTTTAATCCCACTAGGAGACACTCTCCCGTATCCCTCCCCCAACTGAAAACCTCCCAAATACCCCTACAACTACAAGTTTCCCCTCCTCCTTATGGGGCATTTAAGCCTCCTAACTAAACTGTAAAGAAACTGTGCAACAGGCACTAACAGGCGCTAACTTAGAACTGCTAACTTGACCCCTCAACCAAACTAGTGCGAGGCAGCAACAAACTACCCTCGCCCCCCCGCGTTTACCTCTTCCCCCCTTGTATTAACTTAGTAACGACCCCTTTAGCATCAGGTTAGCCGCCTGGCCAAACCATCCCTTACCCCATATTAATGCTGCACACGGCAGTCAAGACCTCCCAGGGTTCATTCCCTGATGCACTATGTTGAAGACATGACCTGGAGACCAAGCCACTCTGTAAAAAGATCAAAAAGCTTCAAGAGAGTTATGCAGAGACACCTAAGGGTCCGTCCCCCCCCAGGGAAAACTCCTGATTGAGAATCCCAATGGGTGAGGACCGGTCCCTGCGTATAATTAATCATGCAGTCTTAGTAATGCTCAAACGTCCTTTCATTCCTGTGTTGTCCCTGCTCCCCTTCTCTTTTGTTAAGACACACAGCCCATATCTAGAAGTAAAAGAAAAATTTCAGTCAGACTCCCTGTGTGGTTCTCAACTCACCACACACGGCAGAAAATAAGAAAACAATTGTCCCCCCTCCCCCCGGGACCCCCTATCTATTAGAAACATTCCACATGCCCAAAACCTAAAAGAATGCAACAATGAGATATTCGTTATTTCAGTTCAGTAAAAATTCCCAGCATATAAATTGTATATTATCAAGTCCACTAAAATATAAGTCCAAAACATTGAACTCAAAACAAAATTGGTCCATATTCAAAGTCACATTATCGGGCTTGAAACCCAACGAAGACCCTCGGAGAACACTTCAGAAAGAAGCAAAATTAGAAGTTTCTCAGGGAAAAACAGGGGAGGCAACCTGATCCTGCCATTAAAGGCCTCAAACGAGTTATGGAGCAGGCCGGGCAAAGCCCAAACTCCCCCTCCCCCCGATCCGACTCCCGGTGTCTCTGGAGCATAATCGTAAGCCCTACTAACTCTCACCACCATCTTACAAGAGTAATTTTTAACACATAAAAGAGATTCAACCAGCAGCGTTATCCTGTTGCCTTACTTCCTGCTCGATATACTGCATTGCCACATCAGGGCTTGTAAAGGCCTTCGGAGTAGTGCCCTGCCTACGTATAATCAGTCGAGCAGGGTAGACTAACGCAAAGGGCCAGTCCAGTTGATGTAATCGTCTTTTCACAGGCATAAATGCATTCTGCTCAGTCTGCACCGATCGGGAGAAATCTTGAAAGATACTAACAGTGCGAGACTCTACTCGAATATTACCCACTTTCTTGCGGCGTTCAATACCATCATCCTATCCTGGTAGCACAAGAATTTCATTATAATGTGCCAGGGTCTTTCATTTGGAGAAGGTCGTCGACTGGGAGTTCTATGGGTTCGTTGTATTTCCAGCGTGCACTCAGATGGTAATTCTAAGTTTGCTTTCAGCCATGTTTGACAGTAGGTTGCACAATCATGGCCCTCCTCTCCCTCAGCCATGCCCACCATTCGAATATTTGTTCGCCTCTCCCTGGTCTCATGATCGTCCAGAACTGCTTTCAGTTTTTCTGTTTCAGCCAGGGTGGACTGCAGTTGGGGGTTCAGTTGGTTATAACGATCCTCCTGTGTGCTCACCCTATCTTCCACCTCTGTTAGCCGGGCCGAATGCTGCTCTGTCATTTCTCCTAAGGTGTTTACTGTGGTTTGGAAATGCGCTAGCTGAGAGGAAACATTTTCGAACCCAGCATTCATTTTACTTGTGAGATTGTATTTTAAATTGTTAAATAACTTTTCCAGAGCCAAGAGCGAAGGATTCACTGCATTCTCTTCCGTATTTGCTGTTGTTGTGTTGCGGTCGCATTCGCTGTAACTTCAGCTCTGGTGGCAGGGCCTCAAACCCCGATTCTTTAGAGCCGCTGCTGGAACTTTTAAAAGTTAAATGTCCCTGTTTTTTGGACATTTTTGGTGGCTTACCAGTTTTCTCAACTAAAACCTTCAAATATATCAGTTGGATGGGTCCCAGGGAGTCAGTGGGCACGATTTTCTTGATGGTTAGGCACAGAGTTCCAGAGCTATGCTGCCATTCTGGATGCCAGCTTGGCCATGCCCCCCCGTTAGTTTGGTTTTGGCCATTTGCACTCTCTATTCCAGAGGAATTACCACCCTGTAGGGGTACGAAGGCAATGAAGCCTCGGAGAGGGTTCCACCACAGGTGCAACGGGATGGTTCCCGTGGCTAAAGGTACCTTAGGAATCCCCCCAAAAATATAGTATCATCCCCAAAAAGGAGGCAATATGAAGCATATGAGCACGCAGTAACTGTAACATAGTAGTAGAGAAGCATAGGCAGTTTGATAATGCAATGAGACGTTCAGTTAGATAATGTAAGGACTGCCCAGGTTTGTGTAGCATGATACTGATGTTTTGCTTTGAGATTAGGGGATCCCCTAAGGAGAGAGGGAACGGCAGGACATCCTCCACCTCCATCCAACAGCGGAACCTACCTGAAAAACTAGGGGAAACAACTATGCTGACTAAGTGTTATGACCTGAGGCAACGGAGGAGAGAAAAAAAACCCTATGAGGAGGAAATCTCTGGGGATCCAAGTCCTAGGTCGCCTTCCCTCCAGGCTTGGGATAGTTTAATTAGTGACAGCTCTGCAGCTGTAATTTGGAAAACCCAATTAAAGGGAGGTGAAAAATACTCCAATTTGGAGGAAGGCACTCACTCAAACCCTCTAGCGGGAACACCATGGAAGGTTGTGAGAAAACTCTGCAACAATAGGTGCATCCAAGGCACAGGAGGAGAGCAACAACTGCTGAGGCACTCACCTAGCCTACCCACCCTAAATCAAACCAGGTGAACCAGAGGCAGTCATAGGGAGAATGCGGTGATGGTGCCTTGCTAGGGAAACCACTAAAGTCAATGGCTAACCATTATAGTGGAACACTAGAGCCAAAAGAGATTGTCGTAACCACCCTTCACCGCTAGTCTTAATTTCTACACCAGGAGCTGCTGTCGCGTAGCAGGCAGCTAAAGTTAAGCCTGGGATGAGGACATTCCCAGCTATGGGCCAGGTGAGAAGGATCCCACCCCAAGTTGGACACGCTCGAGATGTGGACTAAATGAAGAGCGAGACTGTTGGCTATAGGAACCCTGCGCCAGAATAGAATGGCTGGCATGCCCCAGAAATTGATTGAGCTGAAAGCTGGTGAGCTGAATGAGCACAGTGCGCTGAGATAGTAATGATCATTGAGAGCTGAGACTTGCAAGGTCAAATGCAGATTGAGTGCGGCAGAATCCCAGAGGCTGAAGCCGAGGGGATGGCAGTAGGCATGAAGCAGTGGGTTGCATAAGCAAGAAGCAACGGTTGCGTAAGCAAGTGTGGACCTGCACAGAGGTCAGTAAGCAGTAGTAGTGATAGGTGGACCTGCATAAATACTGTGTAGCAATTAAACAGCACTGAATTGGGGGCAAGCCAGCAAGACATGAACAGCCAAATCAAGGTGACAAACTCTGAGGATTTTCGGCAGCAAAGACAGAATTTAAAACAGAATTAATTAGCCACATAGGCCACGACCCCCCAAACACCTCCCAGTTCCCACCGTAGGACAAACAAGGAAGCGATGGAAAGGCCAAGAACCACATGTAGATATAAAAGCTAATTTAATAGCCTCAGCAGGAGCTTCAGCTAACCTCAGAGTAAAACAAGGTACAATAGCAATGGGAGTAAACAAAGCAGCAGCAGGAAGCAAGTAGGCCTGTGCAGCAGTAGTAAAAACAAATGAGTACACTGAGTTGTAACTGCAAAATAAAACGAGGCATAATGTTCTTAAGCACTGTCAACAGGCAGTGCAATGAGACTGGAGCAGTGAGGTAATTAGAACAAGCATGCGTAAGTTGTATAGCTAGGTTCAAGTAAATCTGAGTCAGGTGAAAGTAATAGAATATGCCACATGGACCAGCTGTAGTTGAGCTGAAACACACAGATCAGGTTTGCAGTGCAAGTAATTTGAGAGTTGCTAGTGACTGAAAGCAAGCAGTATGAGAGCTGAAGTAGCAGTATGCTAGGTGCTTAGAAAAGGACCCCCCCAAAAAAGGAAGGAAGCACACACAGCTGAAGGCAAAATACAAACCAGAAGCCATAAAATAAACATAGAAGCCCAGCAGAGACAAGCAGGAGCAGCGGGGGGGGGGGCAGGCCCCAGCCAGCCAGGGAGACCCAAACAGCTCAGAGGACAAACTGACAGAGCCTTCGGCTGCAAAGAAAAAATGCTTCACAGTGAGGCTTATAGGAACTGCTTATATAGCTCAGGAAGTGGGAGTGGCTGGCTGCTTGGCCACCGAACTACAGGCAAGTCTTTCAATTATGTTTTGAGCCTTCTTAATTGCTCAGGACCTCCTTGTAAATGAGCTTGCTCAATTGAGTATCTCCTGCCAATAAACTTTGACTTTGAATTGGAAATTGAATCGGAAGTTCTGATTCTGAGTCTGGCTCCGACTGCACACCATTACCATTTAACAATAACCTCTCCGGGCCAGAAAAAAAGCCATCCTCCAATCCATCTCCTTAAATTATGACTACTGGTGCTGGGGTCCCTTTGGCTGTCATCTCCTTGCTAGAAGGGGCTCTCAGGCTGTGGCTGGAGGTGGCAGTTTGGGTCAGTCAGTTTGTCCATCTAGTGCATGATGTCTATCCAATTGTAATGTTCATCATGAGTGCTAGTCCATAAAAAATGACCCATGAGTCCCCAGCCTCTAAGGTGTCCAGAAGCTCCCCCATAGCCCTGAGATTCCTTTGACTGTCCCCCTTCCCCCTTAGCACAACTCTCCAATAGTCTGACTCCCCCCTGAAATCCAGGAGAAGGGCAAAGAATATGTCAGTTGTTTTATCCGCTTAGTGTAGAACTGCACTGTGCAAGGTCCTCCTGAGACACATTCTCCCTCCCTCTCCTACTCCATCATAATAATCTCAGGACTTCCAGAAGCCCTCCGTTCTCCCTTATTGACCTCAGGTGGCCAACCTACAGATAGCCCTATCAGTAACTCTACCCAGACACATAGGCAGTAAGCATCTGGGAGCTACTCCAAGGGCTTCCTTTAGGTCGGCAACCTGAGGTGACTGAGTGAAGACTGAGGGTTTCTGGGAGCCTGTGGGTTATTGCAATGGGGGAGGGAGGGAGGAAAACCCTCAGGACCATGGCATAGTGCATTTCTGTGCCACTAAGAGGCAGAATAATATTGCTTGGTCCACCCAGTCTGCCTAGATGTTCCCTGCCTAATTTATCTCCACAGACCCTAACTGGTCTCTAGTAACCCTTCTTTCTCCTCCCTGCCTATTTACTATTATTACTATAACCCTATGTCTATTCCATGCGTGATTGAAGACCCCACTGTTTTCATCTCCACCACTTCTGCTGGCAGTCTGTTCCAGGTGTCTACCACCCTTTCAGTGAAAGTGCTTCCTCACATCCCTTTTAAACTCCCCCCTCCCAGCTTCACTGCATACCCCCTGATCCTGGTGCTCTTCCTCCTTTGAAAGAGACTGACCTCTTGCACTCTATTCACCCCTGTGAGGTAGGTGTAGGTATCTATCATGTCCCTTATTGTGCTCCTTTCTTCCACGGTGTACATGTTAAGATCCCTAAGTGTCTCCTCACAGGGTTCTCATGCAAGCCCCTGTACCATTTTAGTTAACGTCCTCTGGACTACCTCCCGTTCTATGTTCCTTCTGAGGTGTGACCTCCAAAAATGGACAACATACTCCAGATGGGGGCCTCACCAGTGAGTGATACTGTGGTAAGACCACCTCCTTCCTCCTGCTGGAGATACTCCCCCCATTCACCCCAGCATCCCACTAATCCTACCCACTGAAAAATAGAAACATTAAATTTGTTGGCAGAAAAGGACCTGTAAGCCCATCAAGTTTGCCATATTTTTCCTGCCTATTTTTACACCCTGGACCCTAAATGCTCACAGGTGTCCCCCTTCCCCCCCCACCTATTACGCTCAGGTATTACACCCATGTGCTTATCCCATGCATGCTTGAAGCTCCTCACTGTCCTCGCCTTGATCACCTCTTCTGGTGGGCTGTTCCAAGTGTCCATTACCTTTCTGTGAATAATTATGTTCTGATGTCCCTTTTAAACTACTCCCCAAACTTCATTGCATGCCCCTGAGTTCTGATACTTTTCCTCCATTGAAAGAAATGTCCTTCTTGCACCTTGTTTACCCCCATGAGGCACCTATAGGCTCTCAGTCATGCCCCTCTCACTCTTTTCTCCTTCAGAGAGTACATGCCAAGCTACTTCAGCCTCTACTCATACGGTTTCCTGTGCATCCCCTTCGCCATTTTGGCAGCTCTCAGCTGGACTCATGAACTGCCTCCACCCTATCAATACCCTTGATGAGATGTGGCCTCCAGAACTGGACACAGTACTCTAGATGGGATTTCACTGGTGAATGATATAATGACAACACTATCTACCTTCTGCTAGAAATCCCCCTCCCCATGCAACTCGGAATCTGGCTAGCTTTGCTTACTGTCTTCTTGCACTTCCCTGCCACCTTGAGATCATCAGAGATGATAACTCTGAGGTTCCTCTCTTGTTTGGTGACTTTAAGTACCTCCTCCCCATGTCATAAACAGCCCCCAGGTTTCACCTTGCCTGTTGCATGACTTTGCAATTTTTGGCACTGAAACCCAGCTGAGACCACTCCTTAAGTTTCCCCAGATCCCTTTTCATTTTCTCCACCCCTTCCGTGGTGTCCACACTATTACAGATTTTTGTGTCATCTGCAAACAGACACACCTTCCCCTCCAGTTTGTCTGCAATATCATCTATGAAAGTATTGAAGAAGACAGGACCAGTATTGATCCTTGTGGTACCCCACTGGTTACTTTCCAGTCCTCTGAGTGACTGCCATTTACCACCACCACCCTCTACTTCCTATCCTTCAACCAGTGTGATAGCCAGTTAACCACCTTCTCTCCAACCCCTATGTTGCTAAGTTTTCAAATGAGCCTCCTGAGTGGCAGAGTGTCAAAGGCCTTACTGATGTCTAGACAGGCCACATCCATTCCTCTGGCCCACTTCCCTAGTCACTCAGTTAAGGAAATCTAAGAGATTTGTTTGACATGTCCTTCCTCACATGAAACCATGTTGCCAGTGTTTCTGCAACCCATTTGCCTCTAAGTTCTCCATTAGTTTCTCCTTCAGCAGGGTCTCCATCAGTTTTCACACTACTGACATGGGACTGACTGGCCTATAATTGCTAGCCTCCTCCTTCCTGCCACTCTTGTGCAGAGGTACTGTACCACACCGGCCCTCCTCCAGTCCTCTGGAACTACCCCCATCTTCAGTGAGTTGACGAATAAGTTTGCCAGAGTGGTGCTGGCACTGTGCTCTGTTCTTTCATTACCCTTGGGTGGATTCCATCTGGCCCCATGGCCTTATTTTCTTTTACGGCTTCCAGTCCCATTCAGACATTAGCCACCGAAAATGAATTTATGTCCACTCTTCTCCTCTCCCCCTCGCCCCGATGCCTGCAGATACATGTTGGTCCATCCTCTCCCCCCCTCCTCTGTGAAAACTGAGTAAAAGTACTCATTTAAGATCTTAGCTTTTTCTTGGACATCCTCTACACAGTTCGCCTCCCCTATTCTATTGATCTTCGGTATTCCTCACTGCTTTGTCACACTGCCCTGCCACTTTGAGGTCATCAGTTATGCTAACCTCAAGGTCTCTTTCTTGCTTAGTGACTGCCAGCACCTCCCCCATCCTGTACTCAGTCTCTGGGTTCCTATGCCTTAGGTGCATGATTTTGTACTTTTTGGCACTGAACCCCAACTGCTATGCTCTTGACCGCTCTTTGAGTTTCCCAAGATCCCTGCACATTCTCTCCTGAATGCCACCCCTTTTTTCCTTCACCACCTTGGCCACTTCCTTAGAGAACCACAATGGTCACTTTTTCTTTTGCTTTTACTCACTTCCTTTATGCAGGGGTTAGCTGCTTTAGTTATACCCTCCATTATTTTTGTCCACTGTGCCTCCACTCCTCCTTGGCAATACCCCTATGAGGCTGTTTCTGAGGCAGTCCCCCATTTCTTTAAAATCCACGCCACTGAAGTCCAGGACGCTCATCCTCATGTGGTTAGCCTCTGCTCCTCTATTATTGTGTAAGGTGATCACTGGTAATAGTTTGAGGAAGTGCGCATGAATACATGATCTGTGTCACTTAGAGTCCATCAGCCTCTGTAGCTAACTCCCTACTTGAAGTCATTATCCTCTGTTGTGACATCACAAACTGTTGCCATGAGAGTAACTGTGATGTCACAAGCAGTGCATTGACCTCAGGTAGGGAGAAAGCAATAGGAATAGTGAACTCTTCAGGAGCAAAGATCCTGTTCTCATGCAAATGGCCTTAGTAATAATCAGTGGAGTGGCGAAATACAGGACTAATGTGAAGTGCAAGCTGAACTATGTCTAGATATTATGTTTTGTTAAATTTTTCCTGAAGGTTTCAGCTGCTCTTTAGGATCACACTCCACTTAAATGCACACTTTGTCAGTTTCCCATTTGTTTCAGTAGTTTCCGGTGCACAAATTCCTACGTGCACATCCTACTTACAGTACATGCTCACATTGCCAGTTTCCCAATT
This sequence comes from Neoceratodus forsteri, assembly GCA_016271365.2. Lineage (NCBI taxonomy): Eukaryota > Metazoa > Chordata > Ceratodontiformes > Ceratodontidae > Neoceratodus > Neoceratodus forsteri. The sequence continues at coordinate 163,848,017 of JADMNL010000032.1, forward strand.
TTTCTATATGATCCTGTTTAAAATCCCTGACAATTGCACCTGGTTTAACTGCACATCTCATGTAAGGGCACACTTTGTCAGTTTCCAATTTTTTCCCTAAACTGTACTCTACTATTTAAAAATCCTTGAAAAGCACAACTGGTTCAAATGCACGTCCCACTTAAATGGTCAGTTAGAGCTACCAGAAGAAGATCAATCATCTCCTGCTTGAGTGTACATAAATAGGATGAAATGAGACATAAATTAGAAACAGAATTTGATGGCAGAAGGAGACCAATGATTCACTGAGTGCCTTTGCTATACTACCTCACTCCACCAACATACTGAACTATACTGCAGTGTTTGTGCTCCTGGGCATGAATGCAACAGTTCAGGAGTGCGGTGTCAGACCTGGGACATCTGTAGGATGTTTGCAGGTAGTACGTTCACAGTGCTGCATGGGGCTGTGCCACTGAAGGTATTGGGTAGGTGTTGGGTGTCATAACTGGCAAGACTGTAAATCCATAATTCCCTTTATAAAATGGGCATCTAAAATCAACTAATCTGATTGGCTAACTGCTCTTAAAACCCGTGTCCTTATCACATGATATCATAGGTAACCGGCACTACTCGTGGCAACCAAACAAAGCACATAAAAAAATTAACGCGTGGCACCATTCTCCCAATGCAGCCCGTCACCTACTGAGCAACAGAACCACAACCGCTGCACTGGGAGAGTGGCACCAGTGTACCGCCAACACAAAGAACACAACATCCCCAAATTTCCTGTACCACCAAAAACTCTCCAGTCTCAGACTTGCTACCTGTTCATTTTTTATGTCCCGTTTGCCCTGGCCAGTGCACTGTACAACAATGTCTCGATTCCTCCCAGCATTTGAAAGCGAGCGGTAACGGTTACCACGTTAATCTATATTCTCCCAGTCACGTCGCAACATCCGACACAAAACTAAAGTAAAAAAAAAAACTCCACACAGCATGAATTACTGTTATTTCTTTTAATGTGAAGCACAAAATGAGTTTGTACGGTGGCTGCTGAGGGACATGCTCGCTCCCAGTCAGCAAGCCATTTAATTTAAATAAACACAGTAAAATGTCGAACCTAAAAAAAAAACGTCTTTCTCTATTTTCGGGGAACGGAAAGGGCCAGAGCCAAGAAACACTGCAAATGTCAATTCCCAATGCCTGCAACTGAAACTGTCTCGGTGATTCAATGCCTGCAACTGAAACTGTCTCGGTGATTCAATGCCTGTAACTGAAACAGCCTGCGCAAAGTAAGAAATATAAAAAAAATGGGTTTGAATATGTGTCTGTGTGTGAAGTAAAAACATGGTTTGAATATTTTTCTGTGTGTGACTGATACTTGGGGACTGTAGACACAAACACTAGTCAACACCTACATTAAACATCTCAGTAAAACACAATGGCAGGGACTACTTTTTATTATTTTTACTGTTCATATTATTATACTTTTTTTATTTCCACTTTCTACTTTCTGTTTTCAATTAACTTCTTTACTAGAGTCCCATTTATAAGATAATAACACACTCCGAGTGTGGTTTATACACCTGATAAGAGCATGCCCAGTGGCATAAGGCACTCGGCGCAAGCGCCTCGTGCCTTAGTACACCCCTGGGTGTGCTCTTATCAGGCGATAAACCACACCTCGTCATGTGTTATTGCTTGCATATAGGGTACACCTACTTTGCAACTGTGATGTTATCTCCTATATTTCGCTAAAATACCACCAACAGCTTCATCTGGTTCTGTAAGTCAGTTTATATCTCTACAAATATTCCCCTTCCGCTTCCCCCCGAGTCGCACCTGGAAATGAGCTGCGGCTTAGTGTGCCTCTCCCAGTCACCCACTTTCAAATAAATAAAATAAATAAATAAATAAATAAGTGATATTGTACTAAATGCTTGTATGCTTGGAGTGTTTAAACTAAATGCTTGCATGCTTGTGGTGTCTTACCTACTGAACAGCAGAATAAAATTAGCATCTTTAATTAACTACCTATCTTGGATAAGAATACAGGGTATGGTACTAATGGTATTCTACTGACAACTTCTGGTAAATTAACATCCATACCTTACTGCCTGCCTAGGGTAGGGGTACAAGATCACAGTCTAGGAGGGATGGCCAAGTAAACTATATAAGACAGAAACTGTAGCAGAACTCCGTATATAAGGTAGGTCTTTGTGGTTCTAGTCTAAGGGTTTTAGGCAAATAGAAGAAAGCAGGTTATTAGCAACAGCCTAGGGGTTATCATAGGATCAATATGAAGATGAGATACAGTGGGGAGGTAGTCAGCTGTGCGGACTATGGGGTACTCTTCTCCAGGGTTATGCTCTGGAGGAGGGGGACACTGGCCCATCTGCAGGACTTTTGTGGAGCTCCATGCTCAGCTAGTAGCAGCAAGAGATGCAATATCTCAGCTGCAGCACTGGCTTAGCAGGGGTCCACCCCACCACACCCCCACTGCCACAGAGGCCCACTGGCCCAGAAGGCTAGAAGCTGGTGAGGAAGGGGAGGAGGAGGGGTGGCAGGGACAGACTCAAGGGGTTTGACCAATCCCATACCATCCCAACAGCAAATTGCTTTGCACTCCTGGAGGAGGCTCAGGTACCCCACTCCATCAGAGGGGCTCTGAGTCAGTTGGGAGAAATAGGCAGGACAACTTGGTGGCAACAGGGGGTTGAGCAGGAAGACATCAGTAAGGAACATCCTAGTGATTGGGAACTCAATGATTAGGGGCCTAGAGAGAGTGGTGGGTGGGGTGAGGGGGGGGGTGGTCAGATGTCTTCCTCAGCCATCCCAGGTATAGCTAGGTTAGGGAGGATGTCAGAGAAGGGGAAGGGGGAGCTGGGGGTGAAGTTACAAATGGATATCAATGATCTTATGAACCAGCCAGTGAAGGCAGTGAAGCTGAACATTTGGAGGCTGGGGGACAGATTGAAGGTGCACACAGCTTCTCTGGCTCTCTGGCTTTTTCTGAGGTCCTCCCTGTGTGGAATTGAATGGGAATGATAAAGTAAGGAAGGCAGAGACAGAGGAGTTTAATGGGTGGTTGAAAAAATGGTATCAGAAGAAGGGGTACCACTTTGTGGGGGAATGAGGGGCTTCTGAGACAGGAAACTCTTCAAGGGTGACCAACTTCACCTGATGGGGGGAGCAGGGGAACCACTGAGAAAAGAGAGTGGGGGAGTGACTAGCTAGAATTACCCCTAAATAGGGGACTAGTAGCAGCAAGGCAGGAAATAGTAAGATTAAAGTTTGAATTTAGTTAGGGGAAGAGCCCAATGAGGGATTAAGGAGACTAGGGAAGGATAAGGGAGAAGGAACAGGAAAGAGTAAGAGGGGACCAGGAGAAAGATGGAAAGGGGTCTGCCTTAATGCCAGAAGTCTGGGAAAAAAAATGAGTAAGCTCCTGGTAATGGTAGCAGACACTGCAATGGACACCGTAGCTATCACAAAAACTTAGGCCACAGAGAATAATGATTGGGGCTGACAGTCCCAGGCTACACCATGTTTAGACTAGATAGAGAAAAGGATAAAGATGGAGGCATAGCCCTAAATGTCAGGTAAGGCATAGAGGCCGTGCAGGATGGAAACATCAGGGGAGGTAATGGGCAAACATAATCGCTATGGGTTCAGCTCACAAAGGCCTCTGGCAAGAAACTATGGCTGGAAGTGATCTATAGATCTCCAGAACAAGGGGGTAAAGAGATAAGGAGCGAAGGGCAGACCTAGAAAGCCAGAATTTCTAGAAGTCAGGCCCTACTGGTTACATTGTAGGACTGCCTGCTGGTGCAGCTGGTTAAGGAACACACTAGACAGGCTACCATTCTTGATGTGATACTTACCAACTCAGAAGTGGTAGTCAGAGTGAGGCTAGGCAGGGTAGTAGCCAGGATTTCAAAAACTGACAGCCCAATCATAGGTACATGCTGTTTAGGGCACATTGGTATCCATGGCCAGCTGTGTTAAGGCACATTTTGTCAAAACATTTGAATCCAAATGAAGGCATATGCCTTCAGGCCATGGCCTGGCTCCCCTGATAGATGTAGTACTAGGATTCAATGACCATAACTCTATTTGACCTGACCCTTGGGACAAGTAGGCCAGCATCAAAAGCTGAAGTCCTAGATTTCAGAAGGGCAGACTTCAACCAGATGAGTGAGCTGGTCTGGGACAAGTTGATCAGAGTGGACAGCATTAGGGATGTGGAGGAAAGATGGGGTGGGAACCAAGGGGAGCGATCTCAAGGCAATAAAGCCTTGCACGGGAACAGTAATCAAAAGAAACAGGTACAAGTGATCAGTATGGTTCTCTGGAAAAGTCAGGGAAACAGTGAGAACCAAAAAAGGCCTTCACCAGGTACAAGGAAAGAAAAGGGAGGGTTATCATTGATTCAGTATGGAGATAAGGTACAGAGGGAAGCTAGCCAGTTATGGCGACTGTGGGGAGCTCTTCTCCAGGTTATGGTCTAGAGGAGGGGGTAAGGAGGGGGTATTGCCTCATCTACAGGGCCTTAGTGGAGAAGAGATATTTCAGCTATGTCACAGGCTCAGCTGGAGCCCACAGTCTACAGTCCCACTCCCCCAGAGGCCCACTGGTCCAGGGAGGTGGGGAGCGGAAATGAGGCAGGGGTAGTCACAGAGTGGTTGACCAGCCCCACACCATTCAGACAGCAAATGCTTTGCTCCCCTGGAGGTGACTCAAATACCTGACTCCAGTGTGTGTGTGTGTGTGTGGGGGGGGGGACTCTGAGTTTGTAGGGGGTAACTGGCAGGATGGCTTGGTGGCACTCAGAGGGACAAGCAAGGGAAGTTATCCAGGAGAACTTTAGGGGTCAAAGATTCAATGGTCAAGGGGTAGATAGGGGGCTGGGAGGGTGGAGAGTGGTGGGAATAGGTTGGATAGGAGGGGGATGGTCAGGTGCCTTCCTGGTGCATAGGCCATCTGGGATATAGGGATGATGGTGGAGAGGGAAAGGGGGAAGCTGAGAGTGCTGATACACTAGTGCACCAATGATCTGGCAAACCAGTTGCTAGAGATGGTGAAGCAGAACTTTTGCAGACTGGGGATAGACTGAAGGCACACTCTGCCTCCCTGGCCTTTTCTGAGGTCCTCCCGGTGGGAAGAGAAGATAGAATAAAGAAGGATGAGACTGGGGAGTTTAACAGATGGTTAAAGGGATGGTGTCAGGAGATGGGGTACCACTCTGTGGAGGACTGGGGGAACTTCTGGGGAAGGAGGCTCTTCAAGGGTGATGGTCTTCACCTGACAAGAGAGGGGTCCTGTGGGCTGGTGCAGAAGTGTGACGTCCATATTGTACAATATGACTGCAGGGGAGACTGAGGCTAGGGGAGCCATGGTGATAGGAGAGAGGAAAGGGAACCTGGTAAGTACTTCACTTATTATGGGGGCTTGTAACAACATAGTGGGCAAAAAAAAGATTGTGGTTCAAACTGGACTTGGGTAGGGTCCAAAGAGAGAGGGCTTACAAAGCCTGCAATCAACATAAAAAACAAGAAGTTACGGGAGACCAGGAAAGATAAAGGGATACAAAAAAGTAAAAAGCAAATGAGGACTTGGAGTTAGAAGGAAGGGGATCTTTCTTCATGCCAGGAGTCTGGGTAATATAATCGGTGAGCTTCAGGCAATGATGACAGACACAGAGATGGCCCTAATAGCAATCATAGAAATGTGGGCCTCAGAAAATAATGACTGGGACCTGACAATCCCTGGTTACATAATGTTTAGGAAGGACAGAGGAAAGGTAAAGTGGAGCATCGCATTATATGTCAGGGAAGGCATTGATACTGTGGAAGATGGATATATCAGATGAAGTCATGGGGAGACAGCATCTCTGTGAGCACAGCTCATGGCAGCCTCAGGCAAAAAACTACAGTTGGGGTGATCTACTGACCACCAGGACAAGAGGACGAGAATGGTAGGGAGCTTGGAGAAGAAGTTATTAGGGGAATGGCAAAGGGGGAAGTAGTGGCGGTGGGTGATTTGAACCCACCCGATATTGATTGGGACATTCCAGCTGCCAGGAACACCAGATGTCAGGCCCTGCTGGATACATTCCAGGACTGTCTACTAGTGCAGCTGGTTAAGGAATCCATGAGGCAGGCTGCTTTTCTTGATGTGGGGCTCACCAGCTCAAAGGTGGTAGGAGGTGTTTGGGTAGGGGAGCCACTGAGGTCCAGTGACCATAACTCTATTTAGCTTGGGCTGGCCCTTGGGACCAGAATGCCCCAATCAAGGGCTGAGGTCCTTGATTTATTTATTTAGTTTTTGTTGATCGGGTAAGTGCACTAGACAAATCCTGCCTATTTTCAGGCACGACCCGGGGGAGGTGGATACAGATGAATGCCAACTGACCTTGAATCAGATTAAGCCATTGGTGGTATTTTTAGTGAATGAGGGAAATTTGGCCAGGACACAGGGGAAATGCCCAACTCTTTTCGATAAGTGCCATGGGATCTTTAACATCCACCTGAACTACCACCAATCCAGGCAGATGGGATCTCGGTTTAACGTCTCATCCGAAAGACGGCACCTCAGAAGTGCAGCACCCCTCTCATGCTGCACTACAGTGTCAGTACTGGGATATTAACCCAAGTGCCAGATGTGGGAACTGAGCCCACAGCCCTCTGATCTCCCGGCCTCAGAGGCGAGTGTGCTACCTACTGAGCCACTGACACTGATTTCAGAAGAGCGGACTTGAACAGGATGAAGGAGTTGGTCCGAGACAAGTTTGTCAGGGTAGACAACATCGGAGGTGTGGTGGAGAGATGGAGCAGTTAAGGGGGCCATTCTCGAGGCATCTAATTTATGCATGAGAATGGTAACCAAACGAAATAGGTACAAGACACCAATATGGTTCTCATAAAGGGTCAGAGAAGCAGTGAGGACCCTCCTCCCAAAAAAAAAAACATTCACCAGTTACAAGGAAATTCAGGGGGAGAGAGAATGGGGAGAATACCAACTAAGAACTAAGGAAGACAAGAGGGCAGTTAGGGAGGCAAAAGCAGACACTGAGCTGCATATTGGGAAGGGGGTTAAGGAAGGGGAAAAGCAGTTCTTTGGATACCTTAGGGAAAAAGGAAAGAAAGGAGGGAGAATTGTTAGGCTATCTGAGAGAGGTAGGGTAGAAGAAGACGTGCAAAAGGCAGCCATCCTTAATGATTGCTTTTGCTCTGTCTTCACAATGGAAGACAGCGGTCCCCTGCCAAAGAGTTGCATCGAGGTGGCAATAAAGGGAGTCCTGGAGATGATGCAGCCAGTATTTACCAGCAAAAGGGTTCAGATAGGGCTAGCAGCCATAAAGATAGAAACAGCCCTGGGGCCTGATAGGATGCATCTGAGGGTACTCAAAGAACTAGGAGTGGATCTGGCTGAACACCTGGGGTTCCATGTCAGAATGATGAATGCAGAACTGTGACTGTCAAAACAGTCATGGCTTTATGGTGACTGGAAAGACAGCAACAGTTGTTTTTGTGGGGGCTTTGCCCACCACACCCCCATCCCCCCCCTTCAAAGGATACTAACTCTGAGGTCATAGCACCTCGGGGAGGGGGAATGCGACTGTCACCATCTTTCCAGTCACCATCAAGTCATGGCTGTTTTGACAGTCGCAGTTTTGTCTTCACCGTCATCATGGCCTACCAACCCCTGGTAGGGCTATTTAATAGCTCACTACAGACAGGGTAGCTCCAAAAGACTGGAGGGTAGTGGACGTAGTTCCAGTCCATGGGGGTGGGAAGAAGGAGCAAGCGGGGAACTACAGACCTGTCAGTCTTACCTCTATTGTGGATAAACTGATGGAGTCACTGGTCAAAGAGGATCTTGTGATCTACCTGGAGTGCAACGGTCTCCAGGATAATAAACAGCATAGGTCTGTGGCAAGGAGGTCCTGTGAGACCAACCAGATGATTTTCTTTGACTAGGTGATGATGGTATTGAATTGGGGCCATACCATGCATTTACTCTAGTTCGACTACAACAAGGCTTTTGAATCAACACCTCATAGAATATTTCTGAAGAAGATGGAGGATATGGGTGTGGCAAGGGGACATAGTAAGATGGGTAGGAAATTAGTTGAGGGAAAGACTTCAGAGGGTTGTGATTAATGGTGCCAAATCAGAAGAGAGGGATGTCACCAGTGGGGTGCCACCAGGGTCCATCCTAAGTCCTGTCAATACATTCATCAGCGGCATTGGAGACGGAATCCAGAGCAAGCTGTGTCTCTTCACAAATGATACTAAACTCTGTGGAGGGTAGATAGCAGTGAGGGAATTAGGGAGATGTAGATTGACCTGCAAAAACTGGAGAGGTGATCAAAGTTTTGGCAGTTGAAATTCAATGCCAAAAAGTGAAGGGAGATGCATATAGGGAACAAGAACTCCATGCCAGAGTACTGGATGGAAGGGGTAAAACTGAGCACTACGGCTGAGGAAATGGACCTTGGAGTTATCTTTACTGACTCCCTTCATCAAGCCAGTGCAACAAGGCCTATAATAAGGCAAATAGAATGCTGGGATGTATAGGAAGGGGCAATGACAACAGAAGAAAAGAGGTATTACTACCTCTTTATAGATCATAGGTGAGGTCACACATGGAAAACTGTGCCCAGTTCTGGAGTCCTCACCTCAACAAAAATAAGGACAGACTAGAAACGGTGCAATGAAGGGTGACCAGGATGATTCAGATCCAGCAGGACAGAGTTTACGAGGCTCAACTCAGACAGTGAACATGTACTTGCTGGAGACCAGATGAGAGAGGGGTGATATGACAGAGACTGTTAAGTTCCTGAAAGGAATAAACAAGAAGAACTGTGAGGCGTCATTTTGAATACCGGTAAGTGGTAGTTCAAGGACATGGGGGCATGAGTGGAAACTGATGGGAGGGAGGCTCCAGAAGGATGTGAGAATGTTTTATTTTGCAGAAAGGATGGTGGAGCTGTGGAACAATCTGCCACCTGACATAGTGGACACCAAAACCATCAATGGTTTCAAACATGATTGGGGCAGAGTGAAGGGCTTAGTGGTTTCTCAGGGTAGTAGTGCAGGGAGTGGGGGTGTGTGGATAGTGTGGGTTAGAACCCTGTATGGACAATAAGTCCTGGGTTTGTTAGGGTTTTGTGGGCAGACTGGATGAACCAATGGTCTTTTTTGGCCATCATTGTCTATGATTCTACGTTGCTATGTTACCACTCGCTCACCTCTCAAAGTGTGTGGCCCTCCCCCCAGGGACTATGAGTTCCCTTGCTCTGTCAAAACCATGTTTAAACCTGTTAAGGGTAACTGGTCCCAGTACTTCCATCGGCAGTCTATATTACGGTGCCTCCACCCTCTCAGTGAAGTAGAACCTTGTCACATTCCTCTTGAACTTGCCCCCCACCAACTTCCAGTCATGCCCCCTAGTGACTGCATCCTTATTTCTTACAAATAGGTCCTTGCCATTCATCTAGTTTATACTCCTGAGAAACTGTTTTGGTCATGTCCCTCCAGCGAGTACATACAGTATTTAGGGCCTCCAGTTGTTCCTCACAGGATATGCCCTGCTGGCACTGAATCATATTAGTGACTCTTCGCTGTACCAGCTGTAGTCTGTTAATGTCTTTAATCATGTAAGAACTCCAGAACTGGGCACAGTACTCCAGGTGAGGCCTCACTATATGTGCAGTGGCAGAACCACTTTGTGTCTCCTACTGTCAAAATCCCTCCCTATACACCCCAGCATCCTCGATGCCTTGCTGTATGCTTTGTTGCATTGACTTGTTTGCTTGAGAGAGCCACTGATGATAACCCCCAGATCCCCTCTCCTTTATTGAAGTAGCCAGTCTAACTCATCCCATCCAGTGTTCTGTGCACAGAATCTGTCTACCTAGGTGCATTACCTTGTACTTCTTGGCACTGAATATCAACTGCCTGCCTTTAGATCATCTTTCTAGTTTCTCTAGGTCCTTCTGGAGCTCCTACACCCCTTCCTCATGATCCTTCCTACTGCATAACTTTGTGTTGCTAGCAAATGAACACAACTTTCCCTGGAAACCTTGCTCTATGACAATGCCTGCAGCACTCCACTTGTGACCACCCTGTTCCCCGATTTATCCTTTTTCACCCCTACCCTCTGTTGTGTGCCCCCAAGCCAGCTTCCTACCCACCTAAGTAAACCTTGCTCTACTTCCAAGTCCTCCACCTTCTTCAGCAGTTTCCTGCATGGCACCAAAGTGAAGACCTTACTGAAGCCAAAGTAGAGCCATCCTCTGTCAATCACCTTGATGACCCAGTTAAAAAAACAGTATCAGGTTGGTTTGGCATGACCTCCCTGACACAAATCCATGCTGCTTGTCCTGTAGTCTGTTGTCCTCTAAGTAGACCACCAAGCTTTTCTTCACTATGGTCTCAGTCAGCTTACCTACAGTGGAGGTAAGACTGACAGGCCTGTAATTGCCTGGATCCTCCCAATCCTCCCCCTTGTGGAGTGGCACTATATTAGCGGATCTCCAATCCACTGACACCACTTCAGTTAGTCATTAAAAAGATGGGTTGGTTGGCCAGTTCTGTGACAGGTTCTGCAAGTAAATGTGGGTGCAGGTTATAAGGCCTGGTGCCTTGTCTACCCTGAGAGCGTCTCACAACCTGAGATGTTTGTGGGTTCTAGCCCCACACCAGGTACTTGCAGTAATATCCATAACTGACACTGTACTGCTGTGCAAGGGGGTGCTGCACAACTGAGGTCCTGTCCTTCCTATGAGACAGTAAATCGTGGTCCCTTCCACCCATCTCTGGTCACTGTCCAGGTGGAAATAAAAGATCCCATGGCACTTATCGATGAAGAGTTTTCCTAGTTACATGGCCAAAATTCCCTCATCAGTAAAACAAGTCCTTGTAACCCACCCCAGGACACACCTGAAAACAAGCTATCACAGCTTAGTGTGCCTTTTCTGGTCAATAATTGTAAATAAATAAATAACATTCTAGACCCTTTTTTACCCTGAAAACTAAGATCGGTACTCCACCCATTTCCTGAACCCCCCCATAATGTGGTGGCCTTGATACCACTCTCTGGCAGGGGACCCTTGCCCTCTACAGTGAATACTGAGCAGAAGTTATTGCTTAGTACACGTGCCTTCTGCTCATCATCTTCCACGACCCCCCCAGCTAGACTAACTATCCCCCTATTTTCCCTTATGTATTCTAAATAATTATTTTTCCCCACCTTTTACTCCCTCAGCAATTCTGAGTTCCGTGTCCGACTTAACCATTGCCTGTCTGAGTTTAGCCTGATAATCCTGCTGGGCTTCCTCCCCAATTTTTTTCTTGTACTCAGTGAAGGCCCTTCTTTTTGTCCTCGTGGTGTCTCTCACCCCCTCCGAGAATCAGATTGACCTTTTGTGCCTGTTGTTTTTTAGCGACTTTCCTTGCACAAGTTGCTTGCATAAATTGGCCCATTTATCACATCCAGATACTTAGTCTAGCTTGTAGTCTCATGGAACCTCCTACCAGAATGCCTTTGTTCTATGGCATGCCAGAGTGCACACAGAACGGGCAGCTAGTAGAGGACTTCCTAGAAAGAGATGGATGAGAGACAGAGAGAGCCTGAAAGAGGGACTCAGGTAGTAAGAATCATTTGAGAAGTCCCAGGGACTATGCTTAGGTTTCTGGTGTACTAGGAAGCATGGCATGAGTCCTGAGGATTTCAATGGGGCCATTTTTATGACAGACTTCATAAAAGGTATATGCTCGAGTCAACTTTCTCTAATCTGTGTGGTGGGATAATGTATTGTCTGCTAATGTGCACAGCCCAGTTAAATGCACAAAATACTGTTTGCATGTCACATCAACTTTACTCTGACCATTATCAACTGGGTTATGCTGACCTGATACGCTAATACTGCATATGGGACCAGATCTTTGTTATCTGATCCATTTTGACTCCCATCCTTCCTGCAGGCACTTAGTTCTGTCTCATGCATCACCTAGGCTACACACACACAGATGCCTGGCTCCCACCACTAAGGTCACCAGTTAGGTTGGAATCACACAATTCTTTCACAAAAAATGCTGTTACATGGCTTAATATGGTGGCCTACTAGTCTGCACAACACCTCTACCCAGTCAGTTTCCCTGGGACGGTACCTAAGCTGAAGTCTGTGGTTATTCTTTCCTGTGTCAGGACATCATTACCTGTACACCCTCTATCTGAGGAATGCATTTTCTTTCCAGGTAACTGAGTGTTGTTTTATATCTTTCTGGTTATGTAATTTAGTATCTAGTAGTGTTAGAGCAGGCAGTATGCAGAAAACACTTGTATGAATGAAGCCTTTATTTGTTCATTAGTCAAGCTTGCTAATATTGCTCTGTTTACAGATTGTTTGAATTATTAAGTTATGGCTACAAATGTTTTCATATTCTATGCTGCTCCCACAGATGTTTGGTCATGGTAGCCTCACAGTTCTAGCACGTGCACCTGTTCAGTTCAAATATGGTGCCTTCCCCTCAGAAACACCAAGCTAAGATGTGCTCCCTCCTCCCCACTCAAGCGTGCCAGCTTTAGCACTCCTGTCTATGACATTATTAAAGCAGAAAGTTCTTGTGGCAAATAAGATATGTGGTATTTATTTTTAAGTGACACGTTTCTGTAGCAGTAAGATTTATGTGGTAAGACTATAGAATTCCCCTGGGGCCCCTTCTGAGCAGCCCAGCTGAGGCAAGTGGACAAATTGGCCTCAAGATTTTAAAGAAGCTCCTAATTTTGCTTGATCTAGCCAAGGTCCCTCCTGATCGGCCTCAGCATGGCATCACCCACAAGGCAGCCCTCCTTACAAGCAGGACCATCCTCTTCTATGAGGCACCATCTAATTGCTCCAAAAGTGCTATAATTCTTTGCTACCCTAGGGCACTGTAAAACTTACTGACACTAATAGTGGGCCTATGTTTTCATTGATGCCACTGTTGTACATGGCTGCTTGTGTCCATCACAGAAGATTATTCTAGCACAAACATGATCTCCCACCACCCAATCCTCGCTGATCCATTCTGTGGTGCCATGTTGTCATATCTTAGGAGTCACCATTAGTTCCATCACTTCCGGCCATGCTCTACTTGCAGCGCACAATGCATGCATGACTCTTGGCCACTGGATAGGTAGACGCATGGGCATGCACATTCCCAGTGCCAGTACACTGCCTGCATAAGAGTGACCACCATGCATAGCGCACCCACAGCTGCCATCTTGTCCAGACTGTGTCAGTGCGGCCACTATCTTGCCACACACAGATCGTAAAGGAATCGTGATATGCACATGCGTAATCGCCATTTTTCGACGGACACCTCGTGCGACCACCATTGGGTCAGTGAAACTGACTTTCTGGAAAGGGCCAAATGAGACCCTAACAAAGAGATAGCAGGCCATAACAGGACAAGGGTATTGCTCCTACCAATGCAGCATTACTGTACCCAGACCCTACACCATCAGTGATCCTATTTAATTCTCTACCAAGTACTATTACCGGACTCATACAGAGGCTTGTGACCTCAATGGGCAGCCACAGGTCTTACAGTGTCCATGCCACACACCGTCCCACCTCATATTATGCCGCATGCCACTTAAGCAGCATTCCTTATTATAGTCTACCCATCTATCCATACTGCAACATCTGAAATGAAGACGCAGTCTGGCATTTCGTACTTCACACCCTGTGCAGTGCATACCAGAGTGTCACATATGATGTGCAGTGCACAGATGACTATAGGACAGGAACCTACATTAAGTCACATCCTCTTCCTTTTGTCACTCACAGGTTAGCACTCATGGGGAGAGCAAGAAAATGCACATCATGTAACCTTACTCTGCTCAACTCGCAGATGGAACTATTGTGTCCAACCGACTCCAAACCATCCGAGGCCATGGACCTACCAAGCGATTCAGACATGAACATCCTGGTTGAAATGGAACCATAGGACATGTCAGTAGAAGATATGAATGCAAATACAAAGGCCTTCATCAAAGCACAGTAGACCATTATGTTGGACCAAACGGAGGTGATGTCTAAAGCCTCAACAGCCCCCAACTCAGAATCACTGCTCTCCACAGCAGCAATCCATCTAGATCCTTAATCACATGGCTTGAGGAACTAGCCAACTCATTGGAACCAAAATCCAAGCAGGCAGACCCGCTGGAATATGCTATCCAAGCAGCAAAGTACTTAACTGAAGCTTTGGTGGATGCCCTGAAGATGACTGCAAGAACAGTGGTGGTATCTAACTGAGCCAGACGATCCCTATGGCTTAAGCTGTGGCATTACGACACTGACTCCAAGACCTTGCTCAGCCCTCTTTTCTTCATGGGAAACCTTCTGTTCATGGACAGGCTGGAGAAGTTCATCAAACAGAAGGAGGATGGCAAGAATTTGGCAAAAGATAAAACGTGTCACAAGTCCTTTCTGCCATCATTTCAAAGAAGATTTCACTTCAACAGGGCATGAAGAGACAGGAGGCAGAACAGCTATTCCTACTGTCAGGGTTGCTCATACAACTTCAAGCTCACCTACTTCTCTCTAAATAACCTAGGCCAGAGAAGAAAGTCTTCTACTGGCAGATTCCAGGGCAGACAGAACTATGTATGACTGATCAGTCAAGCGAAAGAAAGCTCCCCCCTCAGATGGGGCAAGGCTACTATAGTTCTGACACCAATTCCAGAAAGCATCGTCAGACAATGGGGTACTTGAAGTTATATCCTCAGGCTACTTGATAGGGTTCACTAGAAGGCCACAGCAAACAGACTAGTCACATCTCTGGTGTCAAACCTATCTCTGAAAATACAGGACATCAAGACAACACTCAACGGTCTCTTGGCCAACAATGCAATAGCACCAGTACCCACAGACCAAATGGGTCAAGGGAATATATGTTCTATTTTTCATGGTACTCAAGAAAATATGGGAACTTCAACCAGTATTTGACCTAAAATACGTCAATCCATTCATCAGGTCCCAAAAGTTGAAGATGGAGACATTCAGGTCAGTAATATGATCCATAAGAGAAGAAGATTACGTCTTGTCAGTCAACATGAAAAACACTTGCCTACATATACTGATATGCCCAGCTCACTTCAAGTTTTTAAGATTCAGAATACTAATCACTATCTTATTAGCTGCAGCAAAGAAAGTTATTACTCGCCTATGGTTGAAACACACCCCTCCAGCAATCTCACACTGGGAATCTACCATATATGATATACTGTATACAAGATGGAATATCTTACGGGTGGTTACAAAATAGAATTCCACTTTAATGAATAGGTGGACCCCTTGGTTTCTCCTAATTTCAGAGAAATGACCTGATTTTGTACCATGAGAGGTTTAGATGTTAGGACTTGAATGGGGAAGGGTGGGGTTGCCTCATGGCTATTCAGGAACTATTCTCTCTCACCTCTTTGATGTGGGGCATGGGCCAGCCAGCCTGTCATGGAATTCCCCCTCTGTTGAGAGGGAAGATTAAATATAAAGTACAAGTTTTGAATTAAAATAATTGGAGGGTGGTTTCCCATAATAGCATTAAATCCTGATTATCCTTCCATGAGAAGGGTTTTTCTTCTCCGCCCCCCTTTTTATGTTGGCTCACGCTTGCGTGCCAGCCAACATATTGCATTAGTAGCAGATTTGGAGGCGTGGTCACTGTTGGACGAATACAGGGCACGCATCAGTAGGTGCGTCCTTCATTGCCCAATAAGCCAGCATGCAGGCACCACAACAGGAATACATAATGTGGCAAGCACATCTAAGGAAAGGTCTGCTGCAATGAAAGCAAAGCTCGTTATAAGCAGCGGCACCTCCCGACGTGCCTTCCCTGGTGAAACATTAGAGTAAATATAGCGGCACACTGCCTGCCACAATGCCGACTTTGGGGGTGCCCAATCCCCGTGTTGGCATGCCCTGACCCAATTTATGTTCCGATGGGGGAACCCACTCCCCATCGGCATAATGCACCCCTCTCATTTTTTATGTGCCGAGGGGGGTGCCCAATTCCCCATGGCTCTTGCCCCCCCACCTTCAGTATGTGCCAACAGGGGTGCCAAATCCCCCATCGGCTAGCCCCCTCCAGACACTCCAGTGGCATGCTGGGAGCCCACCCCAGCGTGCCAAATGCCCTTGTAAAAAAAAAAAAAAGTCCTGCAATTTTTTTTTAACCTGTAAAAGAAGAAAACGGTCCCTCGTGGTCTGTCCAGCTCCCTGCCCCAATCTGCACCCACCATCTGCGCACCCTGCCTCCCCACACCCCCCTCACCCTATACTTACCTCCGGTGTCTGGCATGATCATCTTCAGTGGGCCAAGAAGATGTCTGTACTCTTCAAAGCCGACCGCGAACTGAAGAAATGCGGTAAGCTGTATAATGGCATAAATTGGGTTTTTTCAACTTTGGTGCATATCTCGGGCATTTTTGGGCATTTTTGCACCAAATTTTCAACATGGGGTTATTGGGCCCCTCCTCATGAATTCACTGTCATGGCATTATTCGGTCCTGAAAGGTGATTTTGCTGTCACTGCTGAATCACCTTTCAGGATAGGCTAACTAAAACAACAGTGCCACTGTTCATGAGAGGGGCTCTCAAAAGCCTATGTTGCAAATTTGGTGAAAAAATCCAAAAGTGGCTGTTTTATGAGCGAGTGTTGTGCTGTTTCCACGCATGCTCGTAACTTCATGAATTTGTAATATTTTCACTCCAGGTTTTCAGAATTGGCATTTTTCCACACCTCCTTATCAACAGTACAACTGTCATTTTACATATCCTGGCCAAAATGTGTTTTCGCATGTCTGGCACAGAATAATAATAATTTTAATAATAATAATTTTATTTGTATAGCACCTTTCAGTATATCAAGGTGCTGAACAACTTTAAAACAATTCAAACACTACATAAAACAACACATGTACATAAAATCAGCATACAACAAGATGAAATATTTGATAATAAAATCCAAGCATTAATAAATAACTTAATTGTCTAAAAAAGCCATACTCCACAAGTAAGTTTTCAAATCCTTTTTAAAAAAGAATAGCTCGGTCGCTGTGCGAAATCAGTTTCCGGGACAGTTTGAGAAAATGACGGTGACACTCTTCATTAGCAGAGGTCCTAAAATGCCTATGTTGAAAATTTGGAGACGAAAGTCCATAAAATGACTGTGTTACAAGCGTGCGTTGCACAGTTTCCACGCACTCTTGTAACTTTGCAAATTTGCAATATTTTCATGCCAGATTTTCAACACTGCCATTTTTTCATACCTCCTTATGAACAGTACAGCTGTCATTTTTCACATCCTGCCCAAAATGTGTTTACCTGTGGCGCACAATGGCGTGGTCGCTGTGGGAAATCAACTTTTGGGACAGATTAACAAAATCACAGCACCACTGTTCATGAGGGGAGGTCCCAAAATGCCTATGTTGAAAATGTGTCTAAAAAAATCCCCAAAATAATTGGGTTAAGGACATGTGTTGCACAGTTTCTATGCATGCTAATGACTTCACCGATTTTTCATATTTTCACTCTAGATTTTCAACGTTGCCATTTTTGTACGCCTCCTCATGAACAATACAGTTGTCATTTTCCACATCTTGCCCAAAATGTGTTTTCATCCCTGTGTCACCAAATGGCATAGCCGCTGTGCAAAACCATCTTTCAGCTAACAAACTGATTGTGCCGCTCTTTATGAGGTGGGGTCACAAAAAGCCTATGTTTAAACTTTGGAGTGAAAATACCAACAAACGCCTACAACGTTAGGGTTTCCAACTGTAACACCCCACCCTGTAGAGACTGCCAGGCGTCAGGGGTGTGACTTGGGATCATTGGCTGTAATGCTCATGCCATTCCACCCCAACCCCCACCCTGCAGCCAGTGACAGGCATCAAGGTGTACCTTGGAGTGTTTGACCCTACAGTTCACCCCATTCTCCTATACTGCACCCGTCTCAGCGTATTTCCTTATGGAATGGGGTAAGTATAAGACCCAAAGAGCCCAAAGCACACCACGACACTTGTCAGTGTCTACAGGGTAGGGTGAGGTAAAATGGCATGAGCGTTATAGCTGACACCCCAAAGGCACACCCCAATGCCTGTCAGTCTCTGCAGCATAGGGGTGGGGTTGGTGTCAGTTCCATACTTCACTGCCATTCCTATTATGAATCTCTAACTCCTGCACTACCAATGCCAATGCCAGCGAGACAACATTCGGCATTGACAGATACTTGTTTCTTTTATTATTATTATCTTCTTTACTGCAGACATAATTTTTTACTTTCTGCTTAAGGTTATTAGCATTGACTACCTAGATACATTTATACAACTTATTCTGATGATGCAACTGATGCTAAATTATGTATGTATACTCCATGTACCTAAAGAAAATATAAATAAAAAGTAAAAAAAAAATATTCAAAATACTGAACCAACACTGACAATACTAGGCACTACCCTTCAGTTTGGAATCAACAACCAGGGTATTCACTAAGGCCATGGTGATAATTGCAGTATTTCTAGGACAACAAGGCATTCACATTGTTCCCTATCTCAGTAACCAGCTGAGCAGGGCCAGGAGTCACCAGCAGTCCCACCAACACACCAAAACTTTCATGGAAACACAGACAGCACATGGCTGGATATTAAACCTCAACAAAAGCACCCTAACTCCCTGCCAGCCACTGGAGCATCTGGATGCCATCATAGATATGGTCTCAGGCACAGTCAAGCAATCCCCAACAGAGCCAGCAAAGTGATGGAACCAGCAAATTACCCTCTCAGACATGAAGTTTGACCTTGGGGAGCATACTACAGATGCTTTGAATGTTGTATCGTGAATAGACAGTACTGTGAGCACTCTGGAACATGTGCCCCTTACAAATGATGGCAACAAAAGCTGGGAGGCCCTAGACCCTGGCAAAGACCATATTGACAGGCAACACAATTCGGGACTCACTCATGTACTGGATGAAGCAATCCAACATTCTTTGGGGCATTTTGATTCAATCAAGTCATGAGGAGATGATGGATATGGAGGCCAGTCTACAAGGATTGGGGCGCCGCCCTGGACCAGCAACTGGCTTAAGGAAAATGGTCAGAGACTAAGCCCAGAATGCCAGTTAATGTCCTGGAGATGAGGGCAGTACATCATGCACTAGAATACTTCACCAAAGAAATAAGAAACAAGAAAGTACTAATCAGATTGGACAACAAGGCCACAGTGGCATACATATCCAGACAGGATGGAACAAGGAGCAAAGGAATGCTCCAGGAGGCCATAAAAGTGCTGAATTGGGCACAGTCCAATTTAATGAACCTCACAGCAATGCACCTAGTAGGAATGCTGAATGTACAAGCAGGCTGACTAAGTAAGCAGTCCACAGTATCGGGGGGAATGGTCACTACACCCCCAGGTGTTCAGTCAAATCAACAGAAGGTGGGGGCCCCTTGCATCCTGGAAAAACAGCCAACTACTGGTATTCTTCGCATGCTACAAGGAAAGCAGGGTGGATGCACTGTCGCAGCAATGGCACTTTCACAAAGCATACTTCTTCCCACCGATTCTGCTGATCCAACACATGCTCAACAAGATTCAGCAAACAAAGTCAACTGTGGTACTCATAGTCCCCTTCTGACCCAGGAGACAATGGTTTGCCACAGTAGTGGCCCTTGCAGTAGACAAACCATGGAAGCTACCACACAGACTGGATATACTATCTAAAGGTCCTATCAGGCATCCCCAATCCCCAGGGCTTTCAACTTATGGCCTGGCTCCTGAGAGGCAAAGATTGCTGAATAAAGGTTATAACAGCAAGGCAGTGGACACCATGCTGCAATCCAAGTACCAGTCAGCTACCTAGACATTGGGCAATTTTCAGGAGATGTCGCATAGACAGTCGCATCTCAGACAGCACAATAACCATTTCCCACATTCTTTCATTTCTGCAACAACGATTGGACAAGGGGTTGTTGGTCTCATCTTTAAGGGTACAAGCAGCTGCAATAGGAGTATCTGCAGGCTGCATGGATAGCGCAACACCTGGTTTACATCTGGACATAATCCAATTTCTCAAACCAGACAATAAGTTTAATCCAAGACCCAGTCAGTGGCACCATGGGACCTCAACACAGTACTCTGTGCACTAACAGTGTCACCATTCAAACTACTCCTGTCCCGAGACATTCAGTGGTCATCATTCAAAACTACATTCCTGGTGGCAATGTGTTCAGCCAGGCCAATCATCAAGCTGAATGCACTGTCTTGCAGTGAACCCCTCCTAAAAATGTACAATAATGGTGTATCTATGTGAACAGTTCCAGCGTTCACACCCAAAGTAGCAATAACTTTCCACCCATTTCAGTCAATGGAACTATCAGCATGCCACAACACCAGCTCATACAACCAAAATCAATCCACTGTCACTGTAAATCTCAAAAGAGCTGTCTGACTCTATCTGGACTGCATCAAAGAGTTCAGAAAAATCAAACTGTTCATCCTGACAAATAGCCCAAAGAAAGGGTACACAGCAGCAAGGTCCACACTGGCTACCTGGATAAAAAAAGATTGTTACGGAGGCATACATGTCCAAGAGCCTTGAACCTCCTAACTGGGTCAAAGCACATTCTACCAGGCCCATTTTTACAATCTGGAATGAGAGAAATTAGGTGTTAGTCCAAGAAATATACACTGCTGCCACTTGGGCCACAACACATACTTTTATGAGGCATTAAAGACTGAACATTGACAATGCAGATAGGTCAGCATTTGCCAGAAAAGTTCTGAACTCTGAAGTGGTATGTTAGTCTGACCATTATCTGCCTACTTTCTTCCTGCCTGAATGGGGACATAGTGCTTATTATTACCCAGTTGATAATGGTCAGGGATACTGTTACTGGATGCGATATGGAGTGGTAGATTCCTCACCTGGTGAAGGTGACTGCATGAGCATCACTTTACAGCATCCCTAGGACCTCCCTGATCAAAAAAACAGATAATTGCAAGACTATGCTCCTATGTCCAAGTGTAAAATCTGAGTTTTAGCTAGCTACCCATCTTTCATTTTGTATAATCACTGGGGATAATTGTTTTGCTGAAGCAATTATACAAAATAAATGTAACCAAGGAGCCGAGCAGCAGTTGGGGTTTCAGAGTGGTCTGTGGTGGCTCGGCTCCTGACAAAGCAGTGTTTAAATCTTTTTTTTACAAATTTTGAAGCAAAACCAAAGATTTGTACCCAGACATTTTTGTTAAAAACAAACAAACAAACAAACAAACTTGCTCCTACTTCGGTCGTTTAGTGAGTATGACTGAAGGGGAGTGGAGAGAAGAGGAAGTTCACAGCTAAAATGGTATTTCGTAAAAACATTTAATTTGTTTTTGTTTTGGGAAGCAGCCCTGTATAAAACTAAAGAATATATTTCTTAGCCCGCTTGTTATGCTGAGTCATGGACAGTGGACGGCCCAGCATGAGCGGAGTGGCACCGCAGGAAGGAAAGGAAGAGTGCCAGGTGACGCATGCCCAGTAGAAGGGAAACCGGGCGTGTGACTGTCTTTACAACTAGCTGGTTATAACGCTAGAATTATAACCCAGTCTCCCCTATGGGAAAAAACGGTAACCAGTTATTATAGGGTAATAAAGAAAGCCATTAGTCCTACGTTGTTGCACAGCAGCCTCATTTACTGATTTAGACACTAGAATGCTATATCATCACAGTTTTCAAGTTTCACACGCTAGGCACCTGTTAGCAGGATGATACAGGTTGGGATGATTCAAACTGAGAGCCAGCAGGCAGGATGGGAGTCTAGGTGGATCGAGTTACAAAGATCTGGTCACATGTGCATTATTAGCCTATCAGGTGGGCATAACCGAGTTGGCCAGGGATGCTATAAAGTGATGAGACATGTAATCACTTTTACCAGGTGAGTAAGTTACCATTGCCAAGGGTGTGCACTTCAGAGGGCTCCACTATACAGGGCATGGATATTGATGAGGGAGGGGGTTTCCACTGGACACCAGGGACTGGCTTGTACAGTTACAAAGAGAGAGTGACATGACATTGGATACCAGGGACTGTTTGGCATGGCAACATTGGCTGCTACTGGTTAACAGGGACTGCTTGGCATGATATGGGTAGGATGATCCTGAGCATGTATAACTCTTGATATGTGATAGGGGAGGTTGGGCAGTGTCACTAGACACTGAAGATGAGTCAAAGCCAAATTTGTATGTGCTGAATGTGTTGCATTTCATTATTTTCACATTCTGTGTGACCCATTCCAATATTCATGATCCGTTTCACATTCGGTTACTTAAATTAAAAAACTAAAAACACTTCAGCCCTTCCTAGGTGGCCAGGGCTAGTTCCATGACCACCCTTCCCCACCCTTGTGATTTCCCACCCACCTCCCACCACTTTCACAGACATTTATTTTATAAGGATGACATCCTGCTCCTGGCACTGTGCCAGATGCTGACAAGAAAAAATTACTCACCTTAGTAATGTTGCTTCTTCTAATGGAGTCTTGCTATATTATGACATATGCAGTGAGTCCCAACCTTCGAACTGCTCCGGAGGTGAAAGAGTTAACTTTCCATGCCAGGCATGGAACGCTGGGCTCAAGTTCAGTTGAAACTCTGTCTGTTGTTCTTCAAACTCAAACCGTCAGATTTTTTCGAGCTAAACTCACTGAGGTCCTGTGTGGAAGCTGTAAACCTACACTAGCCAACTGGCTACTAAACATAAGAACACATTTTGGTCCCAAAACAAAGACTCAAGTCAGGAGACCCAAAAATGAAAAACACAACACCAAGTCACCCCAAAAAGGAGAGGTTGAAAACAACAAGGTGGGCATCTACTAAGTGCCAACACTGCACTGCCCACCCACATCCCAAAACAGAGGTTCTGAGAGGGGCAGGCAGGGGTCATAATATGGCAAGACTCCATTAGAAGAAACAACATTACTAAGGTGGGTATTTTTCTTCAAACAACATGAAGTCTTGCTATATTATGACATATGCAGACTACACAGCAGTACCTCCATGGAGGAGGGACAGAACCTACTTAGGAAATAGGCTCTGGAAGCAACAGCCAAAGAAACTGAGCATCACTCCCTAGCCTGGATGTCCAGGGAGTAATGCTTGGTAAAAGTGTGAACTGTTTTCCAGGTAGCTGCTTGACATATCTCTAGAATAGGATGTCCCTGGCAGCAGCCAGGGAAGCAGCTGTACCTCTGGTAGAGTGAGCCCTCAGGCCTGAGGAGAGGAACCTTCACCAGCTTTTCATAACAGAATTGGATACAAGAGACAATCCACTGGCAATGGATCTTTTAGTGGCAGGTTTCCCTTACCAACCTCGCCATAAGTGAGAAACAGTTGGAGGGAGTCAAACCTGTGACCCTTGGTACGCTCTATGTAGTAACTAAGGGCTCTCTTCACATCTAAGCTGTGCAGCCTCCTCTCGCCAGAGGAGGAATGGTTAGTGAAGTATACTGGAAAAGATATAGATTGATTAAGGTGGAAATCTGAAACCACCTTAGGCAAGAACTTCCTATTAGTCCTGAGGACCACCTTATCTCTATGAAAGGAGATAAAATCAGGCTCCACTGACAAAGCTTGTAATTCACTTGTGCGTCTGGCAGAAGTGATGGCTACCAGAAACACAGTCTTCCAAGTCAAGTACTTAAGCTCTGCTGAAGACAAGGGCTCAAAGGGGGGTTGCATAAGCTGAGCAATGCAAACATTAAGATCCCAGGCAGGGGCAGGGTCCCTGAATGGAGGGTTGATGTGAAGCAATCCCTTAAAAAACTTGGAGAATACAGGATGAGCTGAAAGAGAAGAGGGTTTACCTGCTGAAATAAAAGCAGACACAGCTGCCAAATGTACTTTTAGGGTAGCTGGTCTCAGCCCCAAGGTATTTAAAATGACCATATAATCCAGGACTGTGGGTAAATCAGCAGATTCTGGGGAAATATGCTTCCCAGAGCACCATATGGAAAACCTCTTCCATTTGGAATTATAGGTAGCCCTGGTGGAAGGTTTCCTAGAAGCCTTCAGTATATCCATTACACATTGGGAGACGTGTAGATCAGCAAACTCTAACTCTTCAAGAGTCAGGCCTTGAGATTGAGAGATTTGAGGTTCAGGTACCAAACCCTCCCCTGAGCACAGGTTAACAGGTTGTGATTCCTGGGAAGACACAGGGGAAGATGGACTGCTAAGGACAGTAGGAGTGGATACCAGGGTTGTCTGGCCCAATCTGGAGCAATCAGGATCATCTTGCAGGATTGAGATCTGATTTTGACTAACACTTTGAACAGGAGAGGAAGGGGGAAAGCATAGAGAAACTTCCCTTCCCAATTGAAAACTAAGGCATCCAGAGGGAATGAGCCCAACACTGGGACCTGCAGCAAAAAAGGCAAGTTGGTGATTGTCCGGGGCTGCAAAGATCTATCGGTGGGTGCCCCATCTGGCAAATATTACCTCCAGGACCAGGGGGTCCAGTGACCATTCGTGATGGCCCTGGGAAATCCTGCCGAGAGCATCTGCCAGGACATTGTCCTTGCCTGGGAGGTGAACTGCCGTAAGGGAGGTGTTCAGGGAGTAAGCCAGAGACCACAACTTCATTGCTTCGGTGCACAAGGCCGTAGACCGAGTGCCTCCTTGCTTGTTGATGTACCACATTGTGGTGGTGTTGTCTGTTCTGACCTGTACAACTTTGTTCTGAACAGATTTGGAAAAAACTTGAAGTGCTAGAAAAACTGCTCTGAGTTCCAACAGATTGATGTGGAGCAGAGATTCCTGAGGGGACCACAATCCCTGGGTAGTGAGGTCGCCCATGTGAGCTCCCCACCCCAAGAGGGATGCATCTGTAGTAAGGATTAAGGAGTGAGACTGAGTGACAAAGGGAACCCCTTGTCTCAGATTGCTCTGATCCTGCCACCACTGTAGGGCTTGGATCAGGGTTCGAGTTACTGGGATCAATTTGGTTAGAGGGTCTTTTCTTTGAGACCAAAAGGCTCTCAAATGGAACCGGATCTCTCTCATCTGAAATCTTGCTCCCTGCACTACTGCTGTAGAAGCAGCCATGTGCCCTAGGAGCTGTAGAAAATGCCTTGCTGGTCGAGAGACCTGCAGGGTGAATGAGGAGGCCAGAGAGACCAGGGTCCTTGCCCTGTCCAAAGGAAGGAAGGAAGGCTCTGGCTTTGTCTGTGTTCAGCTGTGCGCCTATGAAGGTGAGGAGCTGGACAGGCTCTAGAACTGACTTTGAAAGATTCAGAAGGAAACCTAGAGAGAGGTGAGCAGTTGCTGAGTTATCTGTAGATGTAACTTGACTTGATCTGGAGACTGGCCTACTATGAGCCAGTCATCCAGGTAAGGGAAGATGGCAATTTTTTGCCTTCCTAGGGAAGCAACTGCTACTGCCAGGCATTTTGTGAATACCCTTGGAGCAGAGGTGAGGCCAAAGGGCATTGCTCTGAACTGGTAATGGCCTGAGGGCAGCTCGAACCTGAGGTACTTTCAATGGGAGCTTCTGATGAGAATATGGAAGTAGGCATCCTTGAGGTCCAGGGAAGCTAGCCAGTCCCCTGGCCTTAGAGAGGGTAGAATAATTCCCAGAGTCACCATTTTGAATTTTGGTTTTAAAAGGTGCTTGTTTAAATATCTGAGATCCAGGATGGGCCGCCATTCTCCTGTCTTTTTTGGGGTAAGGAAGTACCTGGAGTACAATCCTTTGCCCTGGTGTAGGGGTGGAACCCTTTCCACAGCTCTGAGAGCCAGGAGGGAAGAGACCTCTGCCTCTAGGGCAAGTGCCTCTGGTGGATTTGCAGGTGGAAAGGATCTGGTTCTCATCTTTGGAAATTTTTGAAGCTGAGAACCAGTCCCTGGCTTACTACTTCCAGGACCCACTTGTCTGATGTCAGAGACTTCCAGTCCTGGACAAAGTAAGCCAGCCTGCCCCCTACAGGTAGCTGAGAATCGGCCCTGGCAACCCCATCAGGGTGCCTGCTTGGCAGGCGCTTTGGGCTGAGGGGTGGAAGCAGGCCTGCTTGTACCCCGTCTGCCTCTCCCTCTAAAGAACCCCCTCTGGGCATAAGCAGAAGAGGAGGCCTGGGCTTGTTAAAAAGGCCTATGAAAAGGCTTGCCCCTGCCCCTGGAAAGCTGCCTTTGAGGAGTGGCCTGCCTTTCCTTGGCCTGTGCACTCCTATAGGTGGTCCTATACTCATCCATTTTCTTCATGTAATTCTCTGTCTGCTCCCCAAACAGAGAATTACCCACAACAGGAAAATCCATGGCCTTAGTCTGGTATCCTGTGACAGGCTAGTACATCTGAGCCAAGCCATTCTGCGGCGTCATAGATGTAGCCATGACTCTTGATGATACATCATTAGAGTCCACTGCAGCATGGAATTGCACCTGGATGCCTCGATACCATCAGCAGCCACCTGCTCCAGCTCCTTGGCAAGCTGGCCAGGGACCTGTTTTGCTAGAGCCATAACAGTATCCCATCTGGATTTCTGATATCTAGCAACATAAGCCATATAATTTGCCTGTCTGAGTCCCAAGGATGCTGCCATGTACTGTTTCTTTGCCATGGCATCAATCCTCCTGGAGTCCTTGTCAGGGGTGTGAAGCCAAGGAATATTTACCTTGTCACAGGCTGCAGCCTGCACTACCAACATGGCTGCATTGTTGTGTAAGGAACTCTGTATCAGAGCCTGACAATGTGTACCTCTTGTCCATTCTCTTATCCACAGGAGGTATAGTGTGAGGAGTTTTAGAATTTTAACTGTCTGTTTCCCAAAAGATTTATGCAAAGGAATAGACAGTCTCTCTAGACTCTGGATATCCATCATTTCCACATAGTCAGGCTCCTTTTGATCATCCACAGCTTCCTCCATAGGGAGCTGGAGGGTTTCAGCCACTTTTTTATAAAACATAAAATGAGAAGGGGACTCAGAAAGCCTAGGAGGAGACACTCCTGAAGGTCTGTCTGGGGAGATGTCCGGGTCAATGGGCACATCCAGACTTTCAAATCCACATTCACTCTCCTCATACTCCTCTTCCCCTCCTCCAGTTCATAATATTCCTCTAAATCATACTCTTGAACCGGTGGAACCGGGCCAACCGGACGCTTACCTGATGGTGCCGGTTCGTCGAAACCGAGGAAAGCGACTGGACAATTTTAATCGCTTTGGCTATTTCTTCAGCGGTTGGAGAGGAATGTTTTGGCTCCACACCAGCTGATTTCCTAATCCTTTTTGCTGGAACCGACTCCTCAGAGTCGGATCTCCTTTTGCCCGAGAAAGTCTCACCCTGGTCAGAGGGCACTCCCTCCGGTTCGGTTGGAACCGAACCGGGCTGGCCATCCAGTTCAGCGGACTTTTTGGCCTCCCTTTCCCTGAGCCTACCAACTCTCTTCTCCAGGGTAGCTGCAGGAAAATTTTTACAAATCTAGCAGTCTGCATTGAGGTGGTCAAACCCCAGACAATAAACACAGGTGGTGTGGGAGTCAGCCTTGGCAAAGACTTCCCCACAGACACTGCAGTGTTGAAACCCAGTGGGCCCGGTTTTTCTTTTGGGTTTCTCAGACATAGTGCCAGTCCTAACCAAACTTACCCGTTTATGGCAATCCGCCAGGTAATACCCTCTTATCGGTTCCCAACCGTGTCACAGGTCGTGGAAAAAAACGTAATAAAATCTGTTTTTTTTAGAACCGATAAGAACCGGTAACCACACTCTAAATGACAGATTAATATATTTTAAACAACCTGATCGGTTCAAACCGAACCGATAAACCGTTTACAAGTTCCACACAGAATAGAAATTAATGTAAAACCTATCTAGTACTCACAAATACCACAGACAGAGTCTGAACCGACTGGTTGCGGTTTAAATTCGGTCGAAAACCGAGAAAAACAATACTTTAACCGGCAAAATGAACCGAGCAGAAGGAGAAATCTCCAGAGCGACTGTTCAGTGAGGTGGAGTAAAGAATCTGACGGTTTGAGTTTGAAGAACAACAGACAGAGTTTCAACCGAGCTCGAGCTCAGCGTTCCATGCCTGGCATGGAAAGTTAATTCTTTCACCTCCGGAGCAGTTCGAAGGTTGGGACTCACTGCATATGTCATAATATAGCAAGACTTCATGTTGTTTGAATATTTTTTTTTTAATATGGCTGGAGGACCAGGGGAGGGTAGAAGAGGGTTTGGGTTTACAGGGGTGGGTAATGGGTTGTTAAGGGGTGCCACTTGCCCTTATTTATAGCCTTCTACACTCTAATACTGAGGACCTGAATCACTTTGGCTGAAGTGCTGAGGCCCAACCAGACACTAGGGGTCTGAATCAAAGCTGAATGGAAGCTGCCAAGTTCCACATTCAGTCACCCTTACTGGAAACCAGGGCTCAGTAAAACCATATTGACAATGCTGAACAAAGGCTAGCAAGGGTACTACAAAGTACAGCTGTGTACAATGTGGAATTCTGCTGTAGGATTTCAAGTACAATGGCAATTCCACTTCTGAAACGCTTTTAGGAATTTCTTTTCTAATGCTACAGAATTCCAAAAATCGTTTCTATGTAAACCACAGAATAATCTAATATAATAATATTCTGCGGATTACAAGATCTACACAATAACATTGCTTGGTTTGCAGAACGTGAATTTACAGTTCACATAATCTGCAGAATACAATTCTGTGGGACGCATTACACTTTCAAAATTTCAGAATTCTGCTTCTGATGAAATTCTGGGGAAAAGGCAGAATTTCTGATATTTCTCGGAATACCGTCGGAAGCAGAATTGGAAAATTCCACACAGCTCTACTACAAAAGGATAAGACTTTGTTATTAAATATATTTTATGAAAAGGATGGACATTAATTACAAAAATATTTGCATTAATCAGCAGTAATGGTTGAAGCATAAAACCACAAAAGAAAAGCCATGTTACATTTGGGTAAAAAAGTTCCTAAAAGCAACAAGATGTGTGGATAAATAAATTGTGTTCAACGCTGATGCGAGCATGTTTCTACCTTTTGGAAAGGAAATCCAAAAGTAAGTTATCACTTAACCCCTTTAGTGCCTATGAAGGTACGCTGTATGTCCAAAACTTTATTGCTGTATTACTGACTCATTTTGGCTATTTTCAATGCAAAATCAGATGGTATACATCCATAGGAAGTCATGCAAAATGAATATAATATAAAATCTGAAACAATTCAGAGCAGAAATAAACAATGGAAAACATACGTACTGTAATGCTATAACCAATGTGCTTTTCTTTTAAATGGGAGAGAAGATTTGGCCACAAGATGGCACTGCAGGATAAGGAATGAAACAGGTCCGCTACCCTTCACTGAGGAAGAAACTGAGAACTGTTTGAACTTTATTCAACTGTATGTCAAGTAAAATTTCCTTAGCAGTGAAGGGGTAAAATATAAAATAGTAACAATTTTGAATAAGGGGAAAAAATTACCTTGGAGTAAGATTGCTTGGAATCCACTGAACAGAATTGGATGCATCACATTCAGATCTGTTTTTCAGATTTAGGATTTTAGGAAACGAAATCCCAAAATCCAAATTCCTAAACCAAATTCTAAAACATATTTTACATAGAAACTTAGGAATTGGGATTCCAAATCCATTTCTGAATCCAATTTGAGGTGCTTTTAGTATTAATCGGAGTCGAATTAGAAATCGTAATGTCCTAAAATCATAAATCCAAAAATCAGATCAGCATTTGCCAATTCCAAGCATTTCCTACCAAGGGGTCATTATTTCTAGTGACTATGGGAGGCAGTGCAGGTCGAGGACCTATTCTGGGAGTGGAGGCCATGGCTGGATGCTGCAGTATGTGTGTGCATTTCATGTATGCACACTGCCAGGATGTTCACATAGAGGCAGCATCCTGGGGTTGGGCAGTAACCAAGGAAGAATCCCCTCCTATGCAGCATTATGGGTCTGGATATCCACAGGCTCCATATCTGCTGACCTAAAGCAGCCTCTGCCCCACTGCATTTTGGGACAGTACTGATTGGGTTTGTGGATTGACTTGAAGGCCCCACCATGGAGGTAAGCCATGTTGTCTTAGGAGATGTAAGTCCTGGGAAAAGCTGAGGTGACCGGGCTGAGGAGCTCAGGGATGAAAGTGGGGTTTACACCAGATGGAAGATCTGAAAATTAGAGGTTAAAAACCAAGAGTAAGCCCATCATCATGTAAAATCTAAGAACGTATTAAACATTGTGTATTACGCATATTTAAAAATGTCATCTCTTAGAATGGATACAATTCCTGTAGAAAGTACAGCTGTTCCCTGGTTCAGGAACAGATGAGAACCACCTGGGGGTCAAACTAGTGAGGGAGAATTTAGCATCCTAAGGACTGCTCTCCTCCCATGGGAGGGGGAATCTTGTATTCCACCACATGACAGTGACAGCAGGAGCAGTTGGATGTGGGGGGAATGTCAGCGAATACGTCGCATCATTGCATGCCAACTTCCAAGGGAAGCAAAAATCAAAAGGAAAAAGGCCCTGCCTGATTGGTTTCTCCCCACAGACCCGCCTGACCCTAAGTGGCAGGCCACCCTTACTGGGGGATAAGCAGTAAAGACACTAGATTAGTCGGTGATGGGGTTGGGGGGGAGCTGCTGGGATCAAGGGATTGAGGAGCACAAAGTATTGATGAACAAAAGAAATACAGCTGTAATGTAACAACATAACATCCAAACATCTTCTCATTTTTCAGGAAGCACAAATTGCATTAAATGCCCAGATGATCACTGGTCCGATGGAAGGCGAGAAAAGTGCATCCCGAAGACGATTGAATACCTCTCTTATGAAGACACATTAGGTGCAACCTTAGCAGCAATGTCTATTTTCTTTGGACTTATCACAACAGCAGTCCTCACTATCTTCACTAAGTTCCGAGACACTCCCATTGTCAAAGCCAACAATCGGAACCTGAGCTACTTGCTTCTTGTGTCACTCAGTCTTGGCTTTCTGACTAGTCTGGTTTTCATCGGCCATCCCGGGAGACTCAACTGTATGCTACGCCAAGTGGCATTTGGTATAATATTTTCTTTTTGCGTCTCGTCCATACTGGCAAAAACCATCACAGTGATCATTGTCTTCAATGCTACAAGGCCAGACAGCAAGTTAAAGAAGTGGGTGGGATTACAGACGCCTTATATCATATTAGTGTTCTGTTTAATGCTACAGATTATTATCTGCCTAGTATGGATAATTTATGCACCACCTTTTCCAGAAAATAATGTTAAATCAGAAAGTAACAAGATAATAATTCAGTGTAACGAGGGCTCACTAACTGCATTTTATTGCATGCTGGGATATTTGGGCCTTTTGGCCAGCGTAAGCTTTGTTGTGGCCTTTCTTGCACGAAACCTGCCCGATACCTTTAATGAGGCCAGATTTATCACTTTTAGCATGCTGGTCTTTACAAGCGTCTGGCTCTCTTTCATCCCAACTTACCTCAGCACAAAGGGAAAGTATATGGTGGCTGTGGAAATATTTGCAATTATATCTTCTAGCGCTGGCTTGCTCTTTTGCATATTTTTACCAAAATGTTACATTATCCTTTTGAAACCAGAAACAAATATTCGAAAGCCTGTAATGGGAAAATAAATAAGTATATGTCAGATAGAAAAACAGTGTGTTATAAGAGTGAGATGTTTTAGTTGTTTATACATGTGCCATTAGAAGAACACATACGAGGGAGGGTGGAGTGTCTCGACATATACTCTCTGGAGGCCAAGGGGGGGGGGAGGGGAGAATGATAGAGAGTTATAAGTTCTGGAGAGGATCTAATAGGGTAGAGTGCAATGACATATTCATGAGGTACAAAGGCTCTGTAACCAGGGGGCAGGGACAGAAGTGGAAGGGGGGAGATTTAAAAAAAGATGCAAGGAAGTTCTTTTTCACGGAGTGGTTGGAGGCTAAATGGAGTAATTTACATAAGCAAGTGGTTGAAATAAAGTCAGGGTGGGGTTTGGTCATGAATGGGACAGAAACAAGGGGACAGTGAGGTCTATGGGAAGGGTGGCGTATAGACAGCCTGGGGTGGTGGCAACTAAGATACCATTAGGGCAATAAGCTTAGTAAATGATATCTGTCATTAGGTCAGACACAGAGTAATGTATACAAGCATTTGTCAATGCCGAATGTTTGCTTGCTGGCATTGGCAGTGGTAGTGTAGAAGTTACAGAGCTGCGTAATAGGAATGGCAGTGAAGTATTGAACTGAAGCCAACCCCACCACCGCCCTGCAGAGAGGGACAGGCATTGGGGTGTGCGTTTGGGTCGTCAGGCATAACGGCCATGCCATTTCACCACACCCCACCCTACAGACACTGACAAGTTGTCACGGTGTTCCTTGGGGTCTTTGGCCCTTATGCGCACCCCATTTCATTAGTAAATACGATGAGATGGGTGCGATATAGGAGAATGGGGTGAACTTTGGGGCCGAAGAGTCCAAGGCATACCTCGATGCCTCTCACTGGCTGCAGGGTGTGGAATGGTATGAGCATTACAGGCAAGAATCCCAAGTCACACCCCTGATGCCTGTCATTCTCTACAGGGTTGGGCATTATGGTTGGAAACCCTAATACCTCAGGCATTCGTTGGTATTTTCACTCCAAATTTTCAACATGTTTTTTTTGTGACCCCACCTCATGAACAGGGGGAATATCAGTTTGTTAGCTGAAAGCTGCTTATGCACAACAACTACGGCATTTAGCACCACAGGTGCAAAAACATTCCGAACAGGATGTAAAAAATGACAGCTGTACTGTTCATGGGGAGGTGTAAAAAATGGCAATATTGCAAATCTGCAGTAAAAATATTTAAAAAAATGGTGAAGTCACGAGCGTACATAGAAACTGTGCAACGCACACCCGTAATATAATTAGGTTGGGGATTTTTTACAGCAGATTGTCAACTCAGGCATTTTGGTGCCTCCGATCATGAACAGTGTCACTGTGATTTGCTTTACCTGTGCCGAACAATGATTTCCCACAGCGACCACGCACCTCTGCGCTGAAAGTGTGAAAACACACTTCAGCCATGTTGTGAAAAATGACAGCTGTACTGTTCATAAGGAAGTGTGGAAAAATCCCACTGGTGAAAATCTGGACTGAAAATATTACAAAGTCATGAACTTACGAGGGTGCATGGAAACTGCGCAATGCTCACTCGTAACACAGTCATTTTATGGACTTTTGCCACCAAATTTTCAACATAGCCATTTTAAGACCTCTGCTCATGAACAGTGTAACTGTGATTTTCTTAATCTGTCTAAACATTGCTTTCGCACACCAACAGCACCATTGTGCTACATGTCTGCGAAAACATTTAAGGCAACATATGAAAAATGACAGCTGTACTGTTCATAAGGAGTATAATAAAATGGCAATGTTAAAAATCTGGAGTGAAAATATTAAATTTGCAAACTTACGAGCATGCATAGGAACTGCGCAACGCACGCTCATAAAACAGTCATTTTTAGGAATTTTTTCACCAAATTTTCAACATAGCCATTTTAAGACCTCTGCTCATGAACAGTGTCACTGTGATTTTCTTAATGTGTCCCATACATTGATTTTGCACATCGACTGCGCCATTGTGCGCTACATGGGCGGAAACACAATTTGGGCAAGATGTGAAAAATGACAGCTGTACTGCTCATAAGGAGGTGTGGTAAAATGGCAATGTTGAAAATCTGGAGTGAAAATATTGAAAATTCGCGAACTTACGAGCGTGCGTAGGAACTTCGCAATGCACCCTCGTAAAACAGTCATTTTTTGGAATTTTTCACCAAATTTTCAACATAGCCATTTTAAGACCTCAGCTCATGAGCAGTGTCACTGTGATTTTCTTAATTTGTCCCATACTTTGATCTCGCACACCGACTGCGCCATTGTGCGCTACATGGGCGGAAACACATTTTGGGTGAGATGTGAAAAATGACAGCTGTACTACTCATAAGAAGGTGTGGTAAAATGGCAATGTTGAAAATCTGGAGTGAAAATATTGAAAATTCGCGAACTTACGAGCCTGCGTAGGAACTGCGCAACGACGCTAAATAAAACAGTCATTTTGGAATTTTGCACCAAATTTTCAACATGGGTTTTGGGACCCCTTCTCATGAATGATGTCACTGTCATGGCGTTATTCAGGCCCAAAGGTGATTTCACACAGTGACTGCGAAATCACCCTTGAAGACCGAACGCCATGACGCAGCTCGACATCATTCATGAGAAAGAGTCCCCAAAAAACTTGTGAATCAAGTCAAAAATCCAAAACTGAGATATGCAATAAAGTTGAAAACCCCTATCTAGCCCATTATACAGCTTACCAGCATTTCCCTCAGTTGCGGTTGGCTTTGAAGAGTGCAGGCGTGTTCCTGGTCACCGAAGATCGTCGCGCTGAGCTCGAGGAGATAAGTATGGGGTGGGGGGTGTGGGGAAGGCAGGAGTGCGCAGTGGGTGGAGTGCGGGTTGTGGGAGGGAGCTGGAGAAGCGCTGTGGGACCGTTTATTTTGCAGGTAAAAAAAAAAAAGACTATGTGGGGCGTTTGCCACGCTGGGGTGGGCTCCCAGCATGGTACAAGGACGGCTGGGAGGACCGTGGAGCCGACGGGGTTGGGCACCCGTCGGCCGCTATGATCCAGTTGCCAGCTGGGTGGGCTCCCAGCTGGCACCCAGCTCTCGGGAGGTGAGGGACAGTGGAGCCGGCGGGGATTGGGCACCCGTCGGCTATTGTATGAGTTGCCCGCGGTGGGGTGGGCATCCAGCGTGGCATGTGGAAGGCTTGGTGGGGCGCAGCACATCCCCGTCGACTTCTCAGTGTGTGCAGAGGGGGGGGGAGGACAGCACGCAGTATGCGTGCGTTTCTGTGTGTGTGTGTGTGTGTGTGTGTAGGGGGAGCTGCGCATGAGCAGGTGATATCTTATCGCTGCTCACTGGAGCGTAGCTCCCCCTTTCAACTGTATGCCACTGCATTTTGGAGCTTGTTATAGACAGCTCCAGCATACATTGGCTTACAGGGGCCGCGCCTGCCAACACACTGACTGAATTGGAGGAGGTGACACACCTCTGAAATCTCGGGTGATGGCACTATGTTTCTTGCACATGCGTGCAAGCAAACATAATAATGGGAAAACTGGATGGAGTGCTTTGTCTTTATCTCCTAAGAAATTCTATGTACTGTATCTCCATATTAGAAAGTTTCAGGATATGGATTGTTAACCTGGGGAAACATCAGTACTAAAGCTGTACAGAATGAAGGATTCTGCTGATGGAATTTATGCAGAACAGCAATTTAATTGCAAAAATGCTTTTCAGAAGTTTGTTTGAATTCCATAGAATTTTGAAAAGCATTTCTGTGTCAACTGCAGAAACATGTTCTATAGATCACGTAAACCATGAAATAATTTTCCACATACTTCAGAGGAATTTACTGCTTAGTGTAAACTTTAGATTACTGATCTGTGAAAAACAATCCATTTTTGAAATTTAGGAAAACTAGGCTATAAGCCTGACTAAGGATATCCTGTTGTGCAGAAGTGTTTTTATTTAACTTATTACCCAGGATAACGCAGTTGAGATGCAATAATTTGTTTTCTGTGGGGCCCCCATGCCTATGCCTGGGTGGACAGGAGCACAGAGAAGTTACTATAGACATAGAAACATAGACTTTTATGGCAGGTAAGGACCACTTGGCCCATCTAGTCTGCCCATTTCCCTACCTACAGGATAGGCCACAGATCCTAGTTAACCAACAGCCTATTTCTTCCTACCCCCCACAAGAATTGCCTTATGTCTGTCCCATGCATTCTTGAATTCTCCCATAGTTTTAGAACCCACAACCTCCTCAGAAGACTGTTCCATGCATCCACTACCCTCTCTGTGAAATAATACTTCCTCACATTGCCCCTGAACGGCCCCCCATCTATTTTTAAATTGTGTCCCCTTATTCTTGCACGTCTCTTTTTCTGAAAGATGCTACCCTTTTGGACTTTGTTGATTCCACTGAGGCACTTAAAGTTTCTGTCATGTCCCTCTCTCCCTTCTTTCCTCAAGGGTATACATATTAAGCTCCTTTAGTCTCTCCTCATACGGCTTCTCTTGCAGACCCTGCACCATTTTAGTTGCCCTCCTCTGGACTGCCTCTATCCTATGTCCTTGCGGAGATGAGGTCTCCAGAACTGGACACAGTACTCCAGATGGGGTCTCACCAACTGTCTGTACAGAGGGATAACAACTTCCGTTTTCTGCTAATGATGCCTCTCTCTCTATGCATCCCAGTACACCCCCAGCCCTCCCTACTGCCTTCTCACATTGCTTGCTAACCTTAAGGTCATCTGATATGATTACCCCCAGGTCCCTTTCCATTTTTGTTGTTGTTACTACCCCCCCATTGTGTATTCTTCCTCTGGGTTCTTGTTTTCCAGGTGCATTGTTTTGCACTTCTTTGCATTGAATCCTAGCTGCCATACTTCTGACCATTCCTCCAATCTTGCCAAGTCCCTTCTCATCCTTTCCACGCCTCATTGTGTCTCAACCCTGTTGCAGATCTTTGTGTCATCTGCAAAGAGGCATACTTTTCTTTCCTGCCCCTCTGCAATGTCACTTATGAAGACATTAAAAAGGACTGGACCCAATACGTAACCCTGAGGTACCCCAATAGTAACCCCTCTTTCTTCAGAGTGGACTCCATTTACAATTACCTTCTGTGTCCTGTTGTCCAGCCAATGTTTTACCCAGGCTACCACCCTGGGATCCACTCCCAGGCTGGTTAATTTGACTATTAATCTTTTGGGTGGGACTGTGTCAAATGCCTTGCTAACGTCTAGGTAGGCCATGTCCACAGCCCCTCCCTGGTCTACTACTTTGGTCACCCAGTCAAAGAAATCTAATAGATTCATCTGACATGACCTTCCTGCTGAGAACCCATGCTGCCTTGGGTCCTATGCCCCACTGGCCTCTAGGTACTCAACTATTCTTTCCTTCAGAGTGACTCCATCACTTTCCCTACCACAGAAGTCAGACTGACAGGTCTGTAGTTTCCTGCCTCTGTCTTGGTCCCACTTTTGTGAAGGGAACACATCCACCTTCCTCCAGTCCTCGGTACCACACCGTCCTCCCTTGATTTATTAAAAGAGTAGCTAGTGGTTTCACTAGTTCCCCTTAATTCTTTTAGAATTCTGGGGTGAATTCCATCAGGTCCCATTGCTTTGTCCACCTTCAGTTTTAGGAGTTCTTGCAGAACCCTTTCTTCTGTGAAAGGACTGGGATCGACCCCTCTATCAAGAGTGCTTCTGTTAATTGGATTAGGCACTTCCTCCTTCTCTTTTGTGAATACTGAGCAGAAATATTCATTCAGTATCCCTGCTTTTTCACTGTCCCTCTCTGCCCACCCACCGTTCATTCTATTCAGCCTCACTATCCCTCCCTTTGTTTTTCTACGCTCGCTGATTTACCTATAAAAGGTTTTATCCCCCTTCTTAACTGAGTTGGCTATCTTTTCCTCAGTTTGGGCCTTTGCTATTCTGACTTCCCTGCCTGCTTCATTCTGCCTTAACTGGTACAGCTCTCTGTCCTGCTCCTTCTGTGTTTCCTTATACTTCCGGAATGCTATCTTTTTCTTCCTGACTTTCACAACCACTTCTTTTGAGAACCCTAGTGGCTTTTTCTTTCATTTTGATTTGTTTATGTGCTTCACACAAAGGCTTGTTGCCTCTGTGATGGCAGTTTTGATGATTCCCCATTGTTGCTCCACACCTCCTTCAAGCCTGTTTGCTAGTGCTTTTCTGAGGCACTCTCCCATCTTGCCAAAGTCAGCCCTCCTGAAGTCCAGTACCCTCTCTTTTGTATGGCTTGACTCTGTAGCTGAGTTTAACGTGAGCCACACTGTTTGATGGTCACATGTTTCCAGATGGCAACCCACTTCTAGATCTGAGATCCTCTCACTGCCCCCGTTTGAGAGTTCGAGGTCTAAGATTGCTCCTTCACGAGTGGATTCTGAAACTAGCTGTCTGAGGCCTGCCACCTGTAGGGCATCAAGAATGGCCCTGCTCTTGGATGTGGCTGCAACAAATGTGCTCCAGTTAAGATCTGGTATATTCAGGTCTCCCATCAACAGTATCTCCCCTTTCTCTGCCATCCTAAGAATGCCTTCTATCATATCCTTGTCCATTCCCTCCCCCTGACATGGGGGTCTGTACACAACCCCAGTGCGGATTGTAGTGCCCTTTCCAGTCTCCAAGGTGACCCACAGTGCCTCCCCTCCTCCCTGTTTACTCTTTTGTTCAGTTGCTTTTATCCCTTCCTTTACATAGAGAGCTACTCCTCCCCCCTTCTCCCCTGTCTGTCTCTCCTGTAGGTTATGTACCCTGGTATGTTAACATCCCAGTCATGGTTCTCTGTGTACCACGTTTCTGTGACTGCTACGATATCTAGGCATCCCTCTTCCATCAAGGCCACCAGCTCAGGCTGCTTGTTGCCCAGACTACGGGCATTGGTACTCATTACCCTCCATTTCCTGATGGCCTTACTCCTTTTTGCCCCATCCCTGTCCTTCTTGCCTTTGTCACTTTCTCCATTTACCCCTGCCCTTCTCCCTATCGACACCTCTGTGTTGGTGTTTACCACTTACTACTGATTTTTTTTTTTGTGGGGGGCTAGGATTTCCCTGCTCCCTTCCAGTGCCTCCCCCCCTTGGCTAGTTTAAATGCTTGCCAATGAAGCATTTAAACCTATCACCTAGGATCCTGGTTCCCCTCCTGGACAGATGCAGCCCATCATGCCAGTATAGGCTTGCATCACTCCAGGTGGACCCCCAATCCCCAATGAAGCCAAATCCATGAGTTCCACACCAGTTTTTCAACCACTGGTTGAATCCCATGGTGCGGAACACCCTAGCCTCTCCTACGCCATAGATGGGCAGTACCTCCGAGAAGGTTATTGTGCATGCTACTTGTCTAAGGCCCCTCCCTAATTCCACAAACTCTTCCTGCACTTTCTTAGCCAGGTCATTTGTCCCTAGGTGGACAATGACATCCAGCTCCCTCCCCTGTGCAGCTGCTCCAGCAATCCTGAGGATTCACTCCCTGTCCCTCCAAGCCATGGCGCCAGGCAGGCACCTTACCTCCCTCTCCCCTTCCTCCCCCAGTTCTACCTTCCTAACAATGGAGTCCCCCACAAGGAGTTGTTTTCTTCCCTTGCAGGGTCCCCTGCCACCCTCCTGTGGGTCTCCTTTGTGGGAGATTCCCAGCATCCTCCTTGGTCTCCCACTGCGGGTGCCTCCATAGAAGAACCACACTTTGCCAGAATGGCATAGGGTGTGAAGAGGTACAACTGGAGGGATGTGCCTCTTTTCCACCACCTCACCCTCCTGAGCCCACTGTGGTCCAACCGCTCCTCTTTCTTGGCAACCTCTGAGGCAATGGCAGTGGCACTGGTGGTCCCTGGATGGAAGGGAGGTCCCACAAATCTGGCCAACTCAGCCTGGAGATGAGCAACCTCCTCCCTCAGCCCAGAGGGTGCCTGCAGATGGGACAACACCGCATCCTCCAGAACGTCTCCCAGAAGACTGTTGCTTCATAGCCACTGCACTGCACCACTCCCATCATGTCTTATTTCTTTCCCCTTAACTGTTTGCAATCCTTACTCTTTCCTCTTTTTTTTCTTTCTCTCCTTACTTTCTGCCTGTATGCCCTTTAAGCTCCTCATTGTCCTGTTCTGAGACAAGAATATCCTATATTTCTCAGTAGACCCCTTACTTGCTCAGAGGCAGACCTCCAGCAGCTAGAGGGGGCTGGAGAGCTACTCTTGCCCTTCTAGGATGGTGGGTCTTTGGTGGCTCTGTGATCACTGACTTCCTGCTTCCAAACAGGAAGTTTCTGTTGTTAGTCAAATTCTGCGCCTATAAAAGTAGAACTAGCTTTGGGTGGGAGTGAGGGAAGGAGGGCAATATAGTCCCAGTAGAGAAGTCCAGTCACACAGCAGTCCTTTCTCCTGGTGTCTTCTGCCAAGCAACCAGCAAAATCTTTCTAAGGCAGTCTTTAAATGTAGCTTCCTTCTAGCTAAGCCACTCCCCCTACTTACTAGATCTTTCTACAAGTAATTTAAACCTCACAGCTATCAAGTCTTTTCAATCACCTGAGATTTACAGCTAGATAACTGTTCAGATAACCATTCAGTTCAGTTAACTCAGACAAACACACTTTTTTTGTTTTGTTAGTTTTTTTTTCTACCCTAAATTAAAGTTCCAAGTACAAGAGTTCTACTTCTTTAGTCCCAGTAGAGAAGTCCAGTCACACAGCAATCCTTTCTCCTGGTGTCTTCTGCCAAGCTGACAAGGTCGCGGTCACAGAGCATTGGTGTGTTTGTCCACCCCCAATGAAGTAGTGAAATCCAATTTATGGGGGAGCTTCTGTTGATTCCAATGAGCACAAGGTTGTTATGCTTTGGGTTACGCATGTAGTAACAAGACAATCTTCTGATACTCATTGTATGAAAACCTGTTTTTTATTTGGAAGCTGGTTGTGCACTTTTCTTTTATGTATAAAAGTACATTGTTGGGTTTGAACCTGTGAGCTTTAGATTCCTAGGCTGGTACTCTAACCATTACACCACACTGCTTCTGGGAATAAATTAAAGCAAAGTTTCTATGTGATAATATGATAGTGGCTTCATTATAGAAGGCGATACTCTGACTGTGGAGTGAATAAAGTACAAAGCTGAAGGACGAGTTGTTCATTTTCATGAGACAATCAGGTCATTACTGAGGACAGTGAATCTGCAATACTATTAATGCTATTATGCTTCCTGTTAAAAATATATTGTTTTGTATTTTCTTACACTTGTCCTCAATTAGAATGAACGATAATATGATGATGTCACTACTGTCATTTATTTGCCAGTAAAATGACTGTTGTGGTGTCACTAGTGTAATTCCAATAGCCAGTTTCGAACTTTGAACCCTCTGTTGCTTAACCTGATACAAAATGGCTGCCAGCGTACAACGAGTCAAGTGAGAACAGAAGAACAGAGTGACTGTCGTGAGTCTGCCGTAAGATAACCTGTTTGTACGTCTGTGTTCTGAGTTGAGGAGAGAGTCCACATGCAGCATAACTTACAATACCGTAACTTCACTTAGTAAAGTTATTGGAGCTGTGCTACTGTACATGATATTGCATCCCATCTTAAATTGCTTAATAAATTGAAGGAAATAGAGAATAATGTATGGACAAACATACACAACAAGGATGTGTCTCCAATACACGTTTTGGTACTTTGCCCCAAAATAATGCCATTCTGGGAACAAGTATTACAAGTAATTAATAATATCTTAGGAACTAAACTGATATTTGAACCTGAGCTCTGCATATTTAACACTTCCTCTATACAACCACTTCCTATAGAAGGACAAAATAAATTTGCATACGTAGCGTGTATAAATGCAGAAAGATGCATTACAAGATCTTGGACAAATCCACAGGTACCTGAGATGGCTCTCTGGAAAAATGTAATCCTTGAAATTATGAGGTATGAAAAAATGCATTATAACTGTAATAATTTTTTTATCGTATTTTCTCCCATTTTCACCCTGTTCACACATCCCTGATGCAACGCATGCATGTGAAGGCACGCATACAGTATGTCGTACCATGTGGGACACCCCCGCCCTACTGGTCACTCCATTACCATCTGCTCCAACCACTGCACCTCCAGCCAGTGGCTGCGGGACTACGGATGGGTAACCCCCCCCCCACCGGGAGAGGAGAGCTAATGCTCAACCCTGCTCCCCTTCCCCCCATGCCGGCACCCCAGCGACCCAAGGTCATTCCCAAACCTGGGTCACCAGCATAGCGCAAGTTAAGGCAAGATTGCTCAGCCCTCAGTGCCACTGGACTGGCTAACTGCTGTAACAATTTGGAGAAATATTACCAAATTTGGAGTTCGTTGCATGATGCAATAATTAATAGCAAGTTTTGAACGTATTAAGTAATGCAAAGAAATGAGCTCTGTTTTGTTCAAAGTGGTGATTAGGAAAAGTGGGCTATAACCTGAGAATAAACTATCATATTCCATATTTCAGGTGAAGTACTTATATGCTGCTCTCTGGTAAAATTTATCAAGGGGGGGAGGGGAGATACATTATCATATACATCAAATGGAATATGATACTATATACGATATTCTCTGTTTTATCAGAAAATAATAAAACCTAGCCACAAAAAAAAACCCCAAACAAACAAGGCTGTATCTCCAGTGAAGGGTGAGTTGGCATCAAAGACCTCGAGGATGAAGCTCAAGATGTCTCTGTGATGTCAACTCACCCCAAGATGGCATTATTAGTTTTGTTGTGCATAGTTGCCCATACATTAATTTGTAAAATTTGTTTATCTGCTTCCTAACCCTGTCTTCAACTGTACGCAAATAAAAAAACAACAAACAACAGAATAAGATTAAAAACAGTCAATGTGATTTACCTTATACTTACATGAACACATGAAATGCCTAATGGATGGAGACATATCTATCTAGTCCATCAGCCTCTCTAACAGTGGTTATATCCATTGGTGCCTCTGAAGTCTGTGTATCTAGAGAGATTATTTTTAAAACAATTCAGTGATGCTGCCCTCACAACATCCATTGGGAGTTCATTCCCTAAGGAAATCACTCTCTGAGTGAAAAATGCAGCTCTTTTATTCATTCTTGTTTATCACCTGCTAGTTGACGATCCTGACTTCTAGTTATGTGTACCACTTCATTTTTAAGCTGCACCCCTAAGGTCTCCGTTTATTTGTTATCTATTTTGGTTTTGTACAGAAGGAACATACCTCCTCTGACCCACCTATGTTCCAGTGTGAAAAGACCTGTATTCTCCATTCTTTGTTCATAACTCAGTCTCTCAGAGTCTATGATCCTTTGCTAAACCTTTTCTGCACCCTCTCAATTCTTGTACTATAACCCTTACTGTGTGGGGACCATAGCTGCACCCTGTATTCCAGGTTTAGAAGTACCATGGATTGGAAAAGTGGCATCAAAACCTCTTCCCTCCTACTTGTTTTGTGCCTCATGATATCACCGCTACATTTTTTATGTTGATTGTGCTCATGTGCAAGAAACATGTTGCGGTAGCTTGCTGCAGAAGCAGGCTGTGGCGACATTGCACTGTTGTGGCCAATGCCCCCACAGCCTTTTGAGGCCTGGCTCCCTGTCCCCAATGGCATGGCACACTGCTACTGACACTAGTTCAGCCAGCATGCCACAACCTTGAGAAGTTTTAGCTGCTGCAATCAGGAGCCGCCTCCTCATTGCAGCGTCATCCGCTGCAATGAGGGAGCGACCCCACATTGCAGGGCTCCTTTGCATTCCCGACCTGTTTGCCGAGGGGGTGCCCAGTCCCCCTCAGCATCATGTCCCCTCCCCTAGTTCTTTGCCAATGGGGTGCCCGATCCCCATTGGCATGTTCCCCCCCAAGTTCTTGTGTGCCTACGGGGGTGCCCAATACTCCCACCATACCAGTATGTGCCTACGGGGGTGCCCAGTCCCCGTTGGCTCCAGTCCCCGACCCCCACAACATGCAGGTGGCAAAGTAGGGGCCCACCCCAGCATGGCAAAAAATACCTGCAAAAATAAAAAAAGTCCTGCGACGTCTTTTTTTTTTTATATAACCCTGAAAAGAAGAAAATGGTCCCTTGCTGTCTGTGCCTCCTGCCTCAACCCACGCCCTCCCACTGCATACCCCCCTACCTACACCCCCCTCACTCCATACTTACCTCTGGAGTCCAGCGCGACGATCTTCAGTGGACCGAGAACACATCTGCACTCTTCAAAGCTGACTGCGAAGTGGAAATGCTGGTAAGCTGTAGAATGGCATAAATAGGGTTTTTCAACTTTGTGCATATCTCAGGCATTTTTGGAATTTTGGCACAAATTTTTAACATGGGGTTTTAGGGACCCCTCCTCATGAATTCTGTCACTGTCATGGTGTTTTCGGCCCCGAAGGTGATTTCTCGCGTCACTGCACGGAATCACCTTTCGGAACCGATTAATGAAACAACAGTGCCAGTGTTCATGAGGTGGGTTCTCAAAAAGCCTATGTTGCAAATTTGGTGG
Organism: Neoceratodus forsteri; assembly: GCA_016271365.2. Classification (NCBI taxonomy): domain Eukaryota; kingdom Metazoa; phylum Chordata; order Ceratodontiformes; family Ceratodontidae; genus Neoceratodus; species Neoceratodus forsteri. The sequence continues at coordinate 163,892,195 of JADMNL010000032.1, forward strand.
GAAAAAATCCAAAAAATGACTGTTTTACAAGCATGTGTTGCGCAGTTGCTACGCACGCTCGTAACTTCGTGAATTTGCAATATTTTCATGCCAGATCTTCAACACTGGCATTTTTTCACACATCCTTGTGAACAGTATAGGTGTAATTTTTCACATCCTGGCCGAAATGAGTTTTCACACTTCCAGCGCAGAATAACGCAGTTGCTGTGGGAAATCAGTGTTCGGGACAGATTAAGAAAATGACAGTGCCACTGTTCATGAGCAGAGGTCCTAAAATAACTATGTTGAAAATTTGGTGATGAAAGTCCATAAAATGACTGTGTTACAAGCATGCATTGAACTGTTTCCACGCACCCTTGTAACTTTGCAAATCTGTAATATTTTCATGCCACATTTTCAACACTGGCATTTTTTCATACTTACTTATGAACAGTACAGCTGTCATTTTTCACATCCTGGCCAAAATATGTTTTTGCACTCCTGCCGCAGAATAGCATGGTCATTGTGGGAAATCAGTGTTTGGGACAGATTAAGATCGAGTGAGTGGGGAGGGAAGGGGAGTGACTGAGCACAACTGATCTCTGTCGGGACTGCTGCGGATTTCTTTGTGGGCAGGACAAGGCCCCAATGCAGGAGCCCAGTACAAAAGGGTAGCCTGCAGCACTGGGAGAAACAGAATGAGAGAGCGAGTAAGGGAAGGGGAGTGAGCGAACTCAACAGAGCTCTGTCGGGACTGTTGCGGATTTCTCTGTAGGCAGAAAAAGACGTCAATGCAGGCAGGGGCCCAGTACAAAAGGGCAGCCTGCAGCGCAGGGAGAAACAGTACGAGCGAGAGTGAGAGAGGGGGACTGAGTGAGCTCAGTGGAGCTGTATCAGGACTGCTGCAGATTTCTTTGTGGGCAGAAAAGGTGCCATTGCAGGCAGGAGCCCAGTACAAAAGGGCAGCCTGCAGCGCAGGGAGAAATGGAACGAGTGACTGAGAGAGGGGGAGTGAGCAAGCTCAACGGAGCTCTGTTGGGACTGCTGTGGATTTCTTTGTGGGCAGAAAAAGGTGCCAATGCAAGCAGGAGCCCAGTACAAAAGGGCAGCCTGCAGTGTCGGGAGAAATAGAATGAGCGAGTGAGAGAGGGGGAGTGAGTGAGTTCAATGGAGCTGTGCCGGGACTTTGGAGTTGCCCACTCTCCCACCCAGGGTCCTCTGTGGTCCTATATTACAGCAGGGTCTCTGAAGTGGAGACAAAGCAATGACTGGATATGCCCACACCTCCTTATGAACAGTACAACTGTCATTTTTCACATCCTGGCCGAAATGCGTTTTCGCACTTCCAACGCAGAATAGTGCAGTCGCTGTGGGAAATCAGTGTTTGGGACACAATAAGAAAACCACAGTGACACTGTTCATAAGCAGAGGTCCTAAAATGCCTATGTTGAAAATTTTGTTATGAAAGTCCAGAAAATGACTGTGTTATGAGCGTGTGTTGCGCAGTTCCAAGCACTCTTGTAACTTCGCAAATCAGTAATATTTTCATGCCAGATTTTCAACACTGTCATTTTTTCACATCTCCTTATGAACAGTACAGCTGTCATTTTTCACATCCTGGCCGAAATGTGTTTTCTCACTTCCAGCGCAGAATAGCACGGTTGCTGTGGGAAATCAGTGTTCACGACAGATTAAGAAAATGATAGTGACACTATTCATGACCAGAGGTCCTAAAACCCATACGTTGAAAATTTGGTGATGAAAGTCCATAAAATGACTGCGTTACAAGCGTACGTTGAACTGTTTCCATGCACCATTGTAACTTCACAAATTTGTAATATTTTCACGCCACATTTTCAACACTGGCATTTTTCACACCTCCTTATGAACAGTATAGCTGTCATTTTTCACATCCTGGCCTAAATATGTTTTGCACTCCTGCCACAGAATAGCATGGTCACTGTGGGAAATCAATGTTTAGGACAGATTAAGATTGAACGAGTGAGAGGGGGAGTGACCGAGCTCAACTGAGCTCTGTCGGGACTGCTGCAGATTTCTTTGTGGGCAGAAAAAGGCCCCAATGTGGGGGCTCGGTACAAAAGGGCAGCCTGCAGCAGCGGAAGAAACAGAACAAGATAGCGAGTGAGGGAGGGGAGTGAGCGAAGTCAATGTAGCTCTGTCGGGACAGCTGTGGATTTCTTTGTGGGCAGAAAAAGGCACTAATGCAGGCAGGAGCCCAGTACAAAAGGGCAGCCTGCAGCGCCAGGAGAAACAGAATGAGCAAGTGAGAGGGGGGGAGTGAGCGACCTCAATGGAGCCATGTCGGGACAGCTGTGGCCTTCTTTGTGGGCAGAAAAAGACGCCAACACAGGCAGGAGCCCAGTAGAAAAGGATAGCTTGCAGCACGGGAAGAGACAGAATGAGTGAGTGAGAGAGGAGGATTGAGTGAGCTCAACGGAGCTGTAACGGGACTGCTGCGGATTTCTTTGTGGGCAGAAAAAGGCGCCAACGCAAGCAGGAGCCCAGTACAAAAGGACAGCCTGCAGCGTCAGGAGAAATAGAAGAAGTGAGTGAGAGAGGGGGAGTGAGCAAGCTCAGTGGAGCTGTGCCGGAACTTTAGAGTTGTCCCCCCTGCCGCTCAGGGTCCTCTGTGGTCCTATATTACAGTAGGATCTCTGGAGTGGAGACAAAGCAACGACTGGATACTTTTAGGATTCCTCTAATAATACAGATTAAGTTGTTCCGTTTATTTCTCTAACTGAGCTGAGTAATAAATTTGGTAGAAAAAAATCCAAAAAATGACTTTTTAACAAGCGTGAGTTGCGCACTTGCTATGCACACTCATAACTTTGCAAAGTTGCAATATTTTTACTCCAAACTTTCAACATTGTCATTTTTCCACACCTCCTTATGAACAGTACAACTGTCATTTTTCACATCCTGGCCAAAATGCATTTTCGCAGTTCTGGCGCAGAATAGTGTGGTTGCTGTCGGAAATCAGTGTTCGGACACATTAAGAAAACCACAGTGCCACTGTTCATGAGCAGAGGTCCTAAAATGCCTATGTTGAAAATTTTGTGATGAAAGTCCTTAAAATGACTGTGTTCCAGCATGTGTTTTGCAGTTTCCACGCACACTTGTAACTTCGCAAATCAGTAATATTTTCACACCAGATTTTCAGCACTAGCATTTTTTCATACCTCCTTATGAACAGTACAGCAGTCTTTTTTTCAAATCCTGGCTAAAATGTGTTTTCGTGCTTCCGGTACACAATACTGCAGTTGCTTTGGGAAATCAGTGTTAGGGACTGATTAGAATTGAGTGAGTGAAAGAGTGGGAGTGACCGAGCTCAACTGAGCTCTGCCGGGATGGGTTCAGATTTCTTTGTGGGCAGAGAAAGGCGCCAATGCAGGCAGGAGCCCAGTACAAAAGGGCAGCCTGCAGCGCCAGGAGAAACAGAATGAGCGAGTGGGGGGGGGGGGTCACTGAGCGAGGTCAACGGAGCTCTGTTGGGACTGCTGCAGATTTCTTTGTGGGCAGAAAAAGGCATCAATGCAGGCAGGGGCCCAGTACCAAGGGGCAGCCTGCAGCGGCGGGAGAAACAGAATGAGCAAGTGAGAGAGGGAGTGAGCAAGCTCAATTGAACTCTGCCAGGACTGCTGCAGATTTCTTTGTGGGCACAAAAAGGCACCAACGGAGGCAGGAGCCCAGTACGAAAGGGTAGCCTGCAGCGCCAGGAGAAACAGACTGAGCGAGTAAGAGAGGAGGACTAAGCAACCTCAATGGAGCTCTGTCGGGACAGCTGTGAACTTCTTTGTGGGAAGAAAAAGGTGCCAACTCAGGCAGAAGCCTAGTACAAAAGGGCAGCCTGCAGAGTCGGGAGAAATAGAATGAGTGAGTGAGGGGGGGGAGTGAGCGAGTTCAGTGGAGCTCTGCGGGATTTTTACACTTGCCCACCCTCCCGCCCAGGGTCCTCTGTGGTCCTATATTACAGCAGGGTCTCTGGAGTGGAGACAGAGCAACGATTTGATACTTTAGGATTGCTGTAACAATACAGATTTAGTTGTTCTGTTTCTTTCTCTAACTGAGCTAAGTACTGAGCTATACTGTTATGATTGCTGTAATATACATATTTATTTGTTCTGTTTATTTCTCTAACTGAACTGAGTAATACTTGAAGTACAATAGGATTTCTAACTGGGCTAAGTGAAACTATATGAGAGCAGAGAACAAAAAGTATAGTAGCTGAGGGGTGAAAAATGGACAAGGAGGCTTTAGGATTGCTACAGTAATACAGTGTCTAACGGATGACATTTGAGCCTGAATTACCCCCGTCGGCAAGGGGTCAGTAGGGGGACTTGTGTGGGGGACAGGACTTCAAGTAAATAGGAGCCTAATAGTTGTAGTAGGGTACAGAACCTGGGACTAAGAGCCCCTAGCATAAGATGGTGCCCACAATGGGGCAGGTGCCACATGTCACTAGGGTGGGCATCTTTGGAAGGATGGAGGGGTGTACAGGGTGTAGGTGTGCCATGATCCTGGACTGGGCTTGGAGGATATGGGGGGGGGGATATGGTCTGTAGATGACTGGCTAGTTTGAGGGAGGAGCTGTGGAGGTTAGGGAGGAGTCTAAGTGGCAGGGCAGATGAGTATAGTAGGCATCCTGAGGGGGTGAATAGGGGATGGCAAAGGGGGACGGAGGAAGAATAACTAGGGACTGAAACTGACCCCAGTATCAGAGGCACTAGCAGGAAAGAGAGGAGAAGGAAGGGGGTGCCCGAGGTGATGATGGGGCTGCCTACTGATGGGGGAGCAAGACACCATGAAGAGTACCAGGGGAGAGAGCAGATGGCTGTGGGTAGTGAGGCACCAGGGGTGGCATGGAGGGGAACAAGTAGGAGGGGGGAACTGATAGGGGAAGAGATGTAGGACAGGTATCGATTACGAATACATTCGAACCTCTGCTATGGGACACAGATGGGGGAGCAGGAACTTACTGAAGGGGAGAGGATATGCGGGGCATGAGATGGATGGCAACAGGTAGGGGAAGAGACAGCAAGGATAAAAGGGTAGAAGGGGCTAGCAAGGAAGGAGGGGGTGGTGACTGAAGAACAGAAGGCTATGGGAAGGGGGAAGGATGGGAGGGCATCACTATCGGGGTAGAAGGGAATGGGGGCTCTAAATTGACAACAGCGGGGATAGGAGAGGGGTTGGAAATCAGCAGGGGGGGAGGGGAAGTTAAGATGGGAATCCCAGTAGGAAGTAGTCAGACTGGGAAGGGGTTCAAGGGGGAAAGGGAGGAATAAGGCAGAGAAAAGGGGTGAGGTGGAAGTAGGGGTTACAGATATAGATGTCACAGAGGGTGCAGTTGGTGGGGGTAAGGGACAGGGAAGAACGAATACTGGGGTGGTGGAAGAGGCATTAGAAGGGAAGGGGCAGGGGTACTCATCCTGGGGGATTCTATACTGAAATGGGTGAGATGGGGTGGAAAGGGGGAAAGGCACACCCATATTTGCATTGCAGATGTCCCCAGGTTGAGTGCAGGAGGGGCAGGGCAGGCACTGCTCAAACGTACAGTGAGAGGCAGGAAGAAACCTCATTTACTGTTGCATGTCTGTACAAACGACTTGGGAGACACTGTGAAAGTAGTGAGGGGGAGGTTTCAGTACTTGGGCAGGCAGTGTGACGGGGTGGGGAAGTTGGTGGCATTCTTGGAGATACTGCCCATACCAGAGCCCCCCCCCTAAACACACACATACACACTCCCCAAAAAGCTGCTTAAAAGCCTGCAATTCATTCCGATCAGTTCTATTTTCTTACTTAGTTGGGGTTCAATGCCAACAAGTGTAAAATCATGTACCTAGGGCATAGGAACCCCAATGTTGGGTATACGATGTGGGGAGGTACTGATACTCAGTAGACATGAAAGGGTCCTTGAGGTTACTATATCAGAGGACCTCAAGATGGCAGTACAGTGTGACAAGGCTATGGGCAGGGCAAATTGGATTCTGGGGTGCATAAGGAGTGGCATCTCCAGTAAGAGGATGAGGGATGTTCTGCTGCCACTGTATCACTCCCTGGTATTCCTTCAGCTGAACTACTGTGTCCGGTTTTACAGTCCACACTTCAGAAAGGACATAAGGTGGAGATTTTCCACAGGAGGGCAACTAAAATGGTTCAGAATTTTCACAGGAATACCAACAAGGAAAGGCTGAAGAATCTGAACATGTACACTCTGGAAGAGAGGAGGGCAAGAGGTGACATGATCAAGACCTACTAAGTACCTCACAGGGGTAAAGAGGGCACAGTTGGGGAGTTTCCTTCAAATGAGAATGAGCACCCAAACCAAGGGAAGTACAATGAAGCTGGGGGGGCGGGGCATTCAGGATAGATGTGAAGAAATATTTATTTACTAAAAGGGTGGTAGATGCCTTGAAAAGACTACCAGAAGTGGTGGAAGCTAAAATGGTACTGGGCATTAAGCGTGCATGGGATAAACATAAGGGTATATTATAGAAAGGAGAAGGAGGGGGTCAACAGAGATCAATAGGGCCATGGTCGTGGAGTAGGTTCAAGTTCATTGCAGGAAAAATCCATTAAGCTCATTCACAAGGAGGTCCTGATGGACGCAGGCAGAATAAGACATGCACTAACATATACAGGCAGGAGTTACACATAGGAAGAGAACATTTGGCCACACTGGGTGGGCTGAGCGGTCCTTTTCTGCTGACGAATTCTATGTTTCTATCACATCATGTGTTAATTCAGGTGCAGTGTTTATTTAAAGTTGGGCCTACCATACATCCACATGTAAGGTACACCAAATTACTGAATTAGATGCAGCCCACTTACAGTGCAATAAACAGAACCCCACTGCTTCGAGAAGCCTTTACTCTTCATAAAGCTACCTAAAGAGCTGGGGTTCTATTTGCAGTGTTCACACCAGTATGCTGATCTTAAAATCGGCACCACATCTGAATGAGTACTTGATTCTTGCACACTCCATTTCTTCCCCATTTTGAAACCTGCTTGTCCTGAGTTACTTTTGGCCTGGCAGCGCCTCGCCTGTGTTGGAAGATGACCAATAAGCGGCACTGAAAGACGTCAGACTTCACAGACTGTGAAGGCAGCTGCTCGTGGACAGACATAAGGCAATTCTACTGGGGGGGGAGGTAGGAGGAAGTAAGCAGTTGATTAACTAGAATCTGCAGCTTATCCATCAGGTAGTGAAATGGGCAGACTAGGTGGCCCAAGCGGTATTTATGTGCCGGCAACTTGTATGTTTCTGTTTCTCACCCACCATCTTGGCAAGAAGAAGGCTGAAGCTGTGGCCACTGATGACTGTTGGGAAGTGGGGATGAGGGGACCAAAGGGGACACACATAAGGAGATGAAATCATAATAAACACCTTCACCACCTTTCCAAAAAGCTTACCAGTAAAAGAACACTCTATGAAGTTTTTCAAATGGCAACACTATCTGGTGAACCCTCTGTCTGCCATCTGACACAAGGCATCAACCAGCATAAAATTGCCTAAAGAAGGCAGTGTGGTCATGTGGTTACTGAAATACTGGAGATTACAGATTTATAAGAATAAAAGAATATCACACAGAAGCTGGCACATATCCCTATAGCAACCGTCTCCTGCTTCTCAGTACTTCTATTTATACCCTTGAGGTACCTGAATGTTTCTATCATATCCCCTCTATCCTTCCTCTCTTCCAGTGAGTACATATTGAGGTCCCTTACTTTCTCCTCATAAGTCTCGTTTTGCAAGCTCTGTACCATCTCATTTGCCCTTCTCTGGACCATCTCCAGCTTGTTAATATTCTTATGAAGGTCCTCCAGAACTGCACACTGTACTTCATGTGAAGCCTGACCATGGTTTTATATCATGGCATCACTGCCTCCCTCCTTATGCTGGTGATACCCCTGCCTATGCACCCCAGCATGTCACTGGGCCTCCCAGCTGCCTTACCACTTTGACATTTTCAGGTCATCTGACATAAGAACCCCCAGGTCCCTTTCCTTCTTTGTGACTGTCACCAACTCCCCCCCCCCCAATTCTGTTCCTTTCCCCAGGGTTTCTGTGTCCCAGGTCCCTACTTTTGCACTTTTTTGAACTAAAGTTCAGTTGCCAGTCCTTAGACCATTTCTCAACTTTCCCCAGGTCCCTCCTCATTCCCCTTTCCCTTCAGCCCTTCTGCAATGTCACTTATGAAGACATTGAACAGGACTGGCCCTAGGACCAATCCCTGCGGCACCCCACTGGTCACCCCCTCTCCCCAGACTGCACCCCATTTACCGCCACTCTCTGCTTCCTGTTTCTTACCCAGTTTCTAACCCACTTTACCACCCTTCCCCCCATGCCCACCCTACTCAGCCAGTTTATCAGCCTCCTATGTGGGATGGTGTCAAACACTTTGCTTACATCATGGTAAGTGTTCTCCACTGCCCCAACCTGATTTACTTCATTTGTCACCCAAAGACATCAACCAGATTTGTCTGACATGACCTCCGCACTGTGAATCCATGTTGCCTATGGCCCTGGGCTCCAATGTCTTCTACATGCCCCACTATCCTTTCTTTAACCAATGTCTCCATGATCTTCCCCACTACTGAAGTGAGGCTGACTGGCCTATATTTCCCCGCCTCCTCCCTACTGCTGGATTTCTATAGAGGGACCACATGTGCCCTCCTCCAATTCTCTGGTACCACCCCTCTGTTGAATGACTCAGTGAACATGGCTGCCACAGGTACTGCTATTTCCCTTCACAGTTCTTTTCATATCCTTGGGTGTATGCCATCTGGTCCCATCGCTTTGTCCACCTTCAGTTTACTCCCCTTCTGCAGGATTCTTCTGCCTGTGAATGGACTATTGTCCACCTCTTCACACCTTTGCAACTGCTGTGCCCCTTGCCCCTCCCCCTCTTCTGTGAATACTGAACAGAAAGCCACAGTGGGTGTCTTGGGGGGAGGGGCACATGACAGTTCTTAGGCATGGTACTTTCTTTTCCAAATACCTAAGCAGCACATATAAGCAATCAGCATTCAGCATTGACAAATGCTTGTTTAAATAGCTAAAGCTAGGGGTTTATCACAGCTTAGTGTATTAGTTACTTTAATGCCCAGGTCAGTCTCATCGTTCGATTCCGCAATGTTTCTTAATACAGTATATACTGACTCTTTATATGGTTAATACTGAAGTGCATAACACTACCCTTGTCAGCACAGGATCATAATGTCACAAGACATTACAGCACAGCAATATACCAAGCTGCGAATGCAGCGTGGTATATTGGCAACTGAAATACTGTATGTCTTGCGGGGGGTTCCTCCGGCTGTGCTCTCTGAACCCCCCAACTTAAATAAACAACTCCGGGTTAATATTTTAAAATCGCATAAAGTGCTAAAAATAAAATGTTCTGCATCTGGGACTCAAATCCGTCCACAGACGCACTGCCTCCCTTGCTGCCTGTGGCTCATCCCGTCGAGCCATGGCATCTGCGTGCTAACCCCTTGTCCCAGCAGAGGTCTTATTCTCTTCCTGGGAACAGTGAGAAGGTGCATCACCACACATACATCCTTTCACGGTTTTGCACCCTCTCGCTCTTCCCGACTGTGCTCTCCCTGTTGCGCGGTATTGCCATGCGTGGTTCAGCATGCGACAACCTGACCCAGTAGGACCCTGGTCAATGCTAAAGCTCATCTGATTTACGATGGCTCACTCCACTAATCTTCCAAGCTCCATTTGTGGTTGGCCCTATTATCTTTCATTGTATCTATCATCCTTCCTATTTTAATATCATCTGCAAACTTAATTATCCAATTCCCTTTCTGGGGTTGCAGACCCAACACTGATCCTTGTAGCACTCCACTGGCAACTGCACCCCAGTCTTAGGATGAACCATTAACCATGACCCTCTGCCTTCAATCCCTTCAATCCTGCAGCCAGTCTACCACCCAGTTAACAATTCTGCTGTTTAAACCCATTAGTATTCATTTTTTCACAAGTTGTTTATGCAGGACCGTGTTAAACACTGCCCAACAATCCAAGCTGATGACATCTACCACCTGACCCTTATCTAAAGCACTGGTGACATTGTCAAAGAAGGCAATATTTCTGACACAATATGTGTGCTTCTCCTCTCCTCTCCTTTAAGACCTTCCCAATCTCCTGGAAATCATTTTTGACTACCTCGTCTGTTGTCCACTTGACATCATTCACTCCTGCACGCAGCACAGCAGTAGAACCCTCAACATTATCTGGCAAAATTTCTAGTAGTTCACCTTTTAAGAAAACTGTTCACTTGAGGTAGTTTCAGTCTGGTTGATTTCTTCATTATGGGGGCTCGGCAGTGAAGGTAAGCATGAGGAATCTTAATGGACAAGAGATTCTATGTTGTTATAGCACAGTAGTGACCTAGCTACTGTGGTAAAACAGCATTCTGACATCATTACTATGGTGCACCAGTGTCTGGCAGTGTATGGGTAAGCAATAAGACATGACGGGGCATTGATTGTCAAGGGTTAATGCACTGAGACATGAGGTGCTTGCACCGAGTGCCTTTAGCACTTGAAAGTGCATAAATCCCAACCAGCAACCTGGAGTGTCTTATTATGCTCATAAAATGACAAAACTGATAATTTAAAAAACAAACAAAAAAAAATGCCAATTAGAAAAAGGAAAAACAGGTATTTTCTTTTGTTAAAAGTAACTATGAACAAACATTTGTCAATGCCGAATGTTTGCTTGCTGATGTTAGCATTGGACTTGCAGGAGTTAGACAGATGCAGAATAGGAATGGCAGTGAAGTACTGAACTCACGCCAGCCCCACCTCCACCCTGCAGAGATAGATGTGGTGTGCCTTTGTGTCATCTCACATAACGCTCATGGCATTTAGCCTCACCCCATCCTGCAGACATCGACAAGTGTTGAGGTGTGCCTTGGAGTGTTCAGCTTTACAGTCACCCCATTTCATAAGGACATTCTCTGAAATGTGTGCAGTATAGGAGAATGGGGTGAACTCTGGGTCCAAAGAGTCCAAGGCACACCTCGACGCCTGTCACTGGCTTCAAGGTGGGGTGGGGGTGGGGGTGGGGGTGGGGTGGGGTGGAATGGCATGAGCATTACAGCCGGCAATCCAAAGGCACACCCCTGACGCCTATCAATCTGTACAGGGTGGGGCATTATGGTTAGAAACCCTATGCCCCTGGTATTTGTTGGTATTTGCACTACAAATTTTCAACATGGCCTTTTTGTGACCCCGCCTCATGAAAGCATTTGGGACCTCTGCTCATGAACAGTGGCACTGTGACTTTGTTAATCTGTCCTGAATGTTGATTTCCCACAGTGACCACGTCATTCTGTGCCAGATGTGTGAAAACACAGTTCAGGCAGGATGTGAAAAATGACAGCTGTACCATTCATAGGGAGGTGTGAAGAGATGCAATACTGAAAATCTGGAGTGAAAATAAAAATCTGGAAACTGCACAACGTACGCTTGTAACAGTCATTTAGTGGAATTATTTCACCAGATTTTTAACATAGGCATTTTGTGACCTCTGCTCATGAACAGTGTCACTATGATTTTCTTAATCTGTCCCGAACATTGATTTCCCAAAGTGACTGCGTCATTGTGTGCCAGATCTGCAAAAACACATTTTGGGCAGCACATGAAAAATGACAGCTGTACTGTTCATAAGGAGGTGTGCAAAATTGACAATGCTGGAAATCTTGAGTGAAAATATTACAAATTCTCGAAGTTACGAGTGTGCATGGAAACTGCGCAATGCACCCTCGTAACATAGTCATTTTATGGAATTTTGTCACCAGATTTTCAACATAGGCATTTTTAGATCTCTGCTTATGAACAGTGTCACTGTAATTTTCTTAATCTGTCCCAAACACTGATTTCCCATAGCGACCGCGCTATTGTGCGCTGGAAGTGTGAAAACACATTTTGGCCAGGATGTGAAAAATGACAGCTGTACTGTTCATAAGGAGGTGTGAGAAAATGATAATGTTTAAAATTTGGAGTGAAAATATTACAAATTTGCGAAGTTACACAAGTGAGTGGAAACTGGGCAATGCACGCTCGTAACACAGTAATATTTTAGAACGTTTTCACAAAATTTGCAACATAGGCTTTTTGGGAGCCCACCTCATGAACAGTGACACTGTCATTTTGTTAATCAGTCCAGAAAGGTGATTCTGTGCAGTGACCATGAAATCACCTTTCAGAATTGAATAACCAGATGACAGTCACTGAATTCTTGAGATGGGGTCCCAAGAACCCCATGTTGAAAATTTAGTGCCAAAATTCACAAAAATAGCTGAGATATCCACTTAAGTTGAACCTTCCCCCATTTATGCCATTATACAGTTTACCAGCATTTCTTCAGTTGGCGGTCAGCTTTGAAGAGTGCAGACGTGTTCCCTCTCCACTGAAGTTCATCGTGCCAGGCTCTGGAGATAAGTATGGGGTGAGGGGGGTGCGGGGAGGTCGGGTGCACAGAGGGTGAGTGCGGGTTGGGGGAGGAGGCACCAAAGACAACGAGGGATGGTTTTCTGTTTTTACAGGGTTAAAAAAAAAAAAAAAAGACCTTGCAGGATGGTTTTTCTATTACAGGGATAATGGGCACACTGAGCTGGGCTCCCAGCACACCACCTGGGTGTTTGTTGGGGGGGCTGTAGCCGACGGGGATTGGGCACCACGTTGGCACATACAGAGTGTTGGGGTGTGCATGAGCCAAGGGGAATTCGGCAACCACCTTGGCACACAACAAATGAGGGGCACATTATGCTGATGGGGATTGGGCTCCGCCATCGGCAAATGAACTTGGGAAGGGGCATGCCGACAGGGAGATTGGGCACCCCTGTCAGTTTTCAAGGGGACTATGAGAGGTGGATGGCAACAGCTGCTGCCATGTTTATTTAAAACAAATGAGGGGGACATTATGCCAATGGGGATTGGGCTACCCCATCAGCAAATGAACTGGGGAGGGGGCATGCTGACAGGGGGATTGGGCACCCCCATCGGGTTTCACGGGAACTGTGAGAGGTGACCAGCGACAGCCGCCAGCATGTTTTTTGAAATGGGACACCAGACAAGGCAAGCTGTGATTCATCGCTGAAATCAGGGACCACCTCAGCATCAAAAACAGCTGATTGTTAAATGATGAGGCGCTCCCTGATTGCAGCGGTGCATTTCTTTCAAGTTGGTGGCATGCTACAATACTGCTGTCATCGACAGCATGCTCCTCTATAAGCGCCACAGAGACCAACCCCAAAATGGATTGCTGGCATTGGCTACAACACTGCCGCACCTGCACAACTCACTACCACAGCAAGCTGCCACAATATGTTTCTTGCGCATGCGCACAAGCAAACATAAAAAAGTAAAATCCAAGGATCATTTATGTTTCCTAACTGTATCAAAGCCCAGCATGTAGGAACCTCATGTAACAGTTCAGCAATGGCAGCTGTGCTGGTACAGAAAGACAGAAGGAGAGAGTGTGAGCTGAGGAGTGTCTCTGCCTAATAAATGCAACCGCGCTCAGGGGAATCCCCTCAGACACGTTGCGGGTGGGCATTGTGAGCAGCTAGTGTAGTTGTGAAGTCAGACTGTGGTCTGCACAAGTCGCACTGAGTGGAAATGAAAGCAGGTGCCAGATGGGAGTCAGTGCAAACAGGGACACAGGTGCACTTGATGACAGAAGGTGCACAGCAACATTTAGAATGTGCATGACAGTTTTTTGAGAACCACTGTTTTTCATACAGAATAAGCCTTAACCGTATACTATAAACAGAATGATAGACAGATAAGTGTGTATTTCAAGGCAGTAGCATCGCACCTCCACAACTCGCTACTACAGCATGCTGCCTCAATATGTTTCTTGTGGATGCGCGCAAGCAATAAAAAGCAGTCCCTCCCTACCTGTCTATTTTTTATTTTTACAAATGTTCAACAGATGGAATGTTTGTTTATTATGGAACACAAGAATTCAAACTGATGCAGAATTCAGCTGGCAGAATGTTCACCTCCTCACACACAACAGAAGGCCTTATATGGAGCCAAGGTCTCAGTTGTTTCTAAAGAAAGTGTAAGCAGCAGAAATTACTTAGGCAAGCTGGTAAGGAGAGAAGAGGGATTTTCTCATGGTCATCAAAGAAACAAGCATTTGTCAATGCCGAATGTTTGCTTGCTGGTATTAGCATTGGAAATGCAGTAGTTAAAGAGATGCAGAATAGGAATGGCAGTGAAGTATTGAAGTTCACGCCAACCCCACCTCTATCCTGTAGAGATGGAGAGGCATTGGGGTAAGTGTGTAGGGCGTCGCCCATGACGGTTATACCATGTCACCTCACCTTATTCTGCAGACAGTGACATGTGTTGAGGTGTGCCTTAGGGTGTTTGGCTGCACAGTGACCCCATTCCACATGGACATATGCTGAAATGGACACAGCATAGGAGAATGGGGTGACGTGTGGGGCAGAAGAGTCCAAGGTACACCTTGATGGCTGTCAGTGGCTGGGGGGGGGTGGAGGTGGGATGGCATGCATAATAGAGTCTGCAATCCAAAGGCAGAGCTTGATGCCTGTCCGTTTATACAGGGTAGGACGTTTGTTGGTATTTACAGTACAAATGTTCAACATGGCCTTTTTTGTGACCCCACCTCATGAAAGCATTTGGGACCTCGTCTCATGAAGAGTGGCAGTGTGATTTTGTCAATATGTCCCAAACATTGACTTCCAACAGCGACAGTGCCATTCTGCACCACATGTACGAATAGACAGATTGGGCAGAATGTGAAGCATGGCAGCTGTGCCACCCATAGGGAGGTGTGAAGGGATGGGAATGTTGAAAATCTGTAGTGGGAATATTAGAAATGCGTGCACTTCCGAGCATGTGTGGAAAGTGAGCAACGCATGCACATAACACAGTCATTTTATGGAGTGTCGTCACCAGATTTTCAACATAGGCATTGTACGACCTGTGCTCATGAAGAGCGTCACTGTGATTGTGTTAATGTGTCCTGAACACTGATTTGCCACAACAACCACGGTATTCTGCGCCGGAAGTGCACAAACACATTTTGGTCAGGATGTGATAAATAACAGCTGTACTGTTCATAAGGAGGTGGGGAAAAATGACAATGTTGAAAATCTGGAGTGAAAATATTACAAATGTGTGAAGTTATGAGCTTGCGTGCAAACTGTGCAATGCACACTCGTAACACAGTCATTTAATGGAGTTCCATCACCAAATTTTCAACATAGGCATTTTAGGAGCTCTGCTAATGAACAGTGTCACTGTATGTTTTGTAATGTGTCCCAAACAGTGATTTCCCACAGTGACGGCGCCATTGTGCACTGGAAGTGCGAAAACACATATTGGCCAGGATGTTAAGTGCGACAGCAGTACTGTTCATAAGGAGGTGCGGGAAGATGGCAATGTTGAAAATATGGAGTGAAAATATTGCAAATGTGCGAAGTTATGAGCATGCGTGGAAACTGCATAAGGCACACGCGAAACACAGTCATTTTATGGACTTTTGTCACCAAATTTTCAACACAGGCATTTTAGCACATCTGCTAATGAACAGTGTTACTGATTTTCGTAATGTGTCCCGAACACAGATTTTCCACAGTGACTGTGCTGTTCTGCGCTGGAAGTGCAAAACCACATCTCGGGCCAGGATGTGAAACATCACAGCTGTACTGCTGATAAGGAGGTGCGGAAAAATGACAATGTTGACAATGTGAAGTGAAAATATTGCAAATGTGCGAAGTTACTAGCGTGCGTGGAAACTGTGCAACGCATGCTTGTAACACAGCCATGTCATGGACTTTTCTCACCAAATTTTCAACATAGGCATTTTAGGACCTCTTCTAATGAACAGTGTCACTGTGATTGTTGTAATGTGTCCCGAACACGGATTTCAAACAGCGACCGCATTATTCTGCGCTGGAAGTACGAAAACACATTTCAGCCAGGATGTGGAAAATGACAGCTGTTCTGGTCATAAGGAGGAGTGAAAAAATGGCAATGTTGAATATGTGGAGTGAAAATATTGCCAGTGTGCGAAGTTACGTGTGTGAGTGGAAACTGCTTAACACACGCTCGTAACAGTCATTTTATGGACTTTTGTGACTAAATTTTCAAGATAGGCATTTTAGCACATCTGCTACTGACCAGTGTCACCATCATGTTCGTAATGTGTCCCGAACATGGATTTCCTGAAGCGACCGCGCTAATCTGCAGCGGAAGTGCAAAAAACATATTTCGTCCAGGATGTAAGAAATGACAGCTGTACTGTTCATAAGGAGGTTCATAAAAATAGCAACGTTGAAAATCTGGAGTGAAAATATTGCAAATGTGCAAAGTTACAAGCGTGCATGGAAACTGCTCAATGCACGCTCGTAATGCAGTCACTTTATGGACTTTTCTCACCACATTGTCAATATAGGCATTTTAGCACCTCTCCTAATGAACAGTATCACTGTGATTGCCGTAATGTGTCCTGAACACGGATTTGCCACTGTGACCGTGCTATTCTGTGCTGGAAGTACGAAAACACATTTTGGCCAGGATGTCAAAAAATGACAGCTGTTCCTTTCATAAGGAGGTGCGAAAAAATGGCAATGTTGAAAATCTGGAGTGAAAATATTGCAAATGTGCGAAGTTACGAACGTGCGTGGAAATTGCGCAATGCACACTCGTAGCACAGTCATTTTATGGACTTCTGTCACCAGATTTTCAACATAGGCATTTTAGCACCTTTGCTAATAAACAGTGTCACTGTCATTTTCATACTGTGTCCCGAACATGGATTTCCCACAGCGACCACGCTATTCTGTGCCAGAAGTGTAAAAATACATTTTGGCCAGGATGTGAAACATGACAGCTGTACTGTTAATAAGGAGGTGCAGAAAAATGGCAATGTTGACAATCTGGAGTGAAAATATTGCAAATGTGCGAAGTTACTCGCGTGCGTGGAAACTGAGCAATGCATGCTCGTAACACAGTCATTTTGTGGACTTTTCTCACGAAATTTGCAACACAGGCATTTTAGGACCTCTGATAATCAACAGTGTCACTGTCATTTTCATAATGTGACCCAAACATGGATTTCCCATAGCGACCGCGCTATTGTGTGCCGGAAGGGCGAAAACACATTTCGGCCTGGGTGTGAAAAATGACAGCTGTACTGTTCACAAGGAGGTGTGAAAAAATGCCAATGTTGAAAATCTGGTGTGAAAATATTGCAAATTCACGAAGTTATGAGCGTACGTAGCAACTGCGTAACGAACACTCATAAAATAGTCATTTTTTTGATTTTTCCCACCAAATTTGCAACATAGGCTTTTTGAGAGCCCACCTCATGAACACTGCCACTGTCATTTCGTTAATTGGTCCTGAAAGGTGATTTTGCGCAGTGACCGCAAAACCACCTTCCGAGGCCAATTAACGCCATGACAGTGACAGAATTCATGAGGAGGGTTCCCAAAAACCCCATGTTGAAAATTTGGTGCCAAAATTTCAAAAAATGCCTGAGATATGCATCAAAGTTGAAAATCCCTATTTATTACATTATACAGCTTACCGGCATTTCCTCAGTTTGCGGTCGGCTTTGAAGAGTGCAGACATGTTCCTGGACGAATGAAGATTGTCGCGCCGGACTCAGAGGTAAGTATAGGGTGAGGGGTGGGGGAGGTAGGGTGCTCAGTGGGTGGGTGTGGATTGTGGGGGAGCACGGAGACTACAAGGACAGTTTTTTATAGGTTAAAAAAATCAAACAACTATCGCGGGATGGTTTTTCTATTACAGGGCATTGGGCACGCTGGGGTGGGCTCTCAGCATGCTACCTGAATGTTTCTGGGGGTGTAGCCGATGGGGATTGGGCACCCCGTTGTACAAAGCGGGGGCGAAAGAGCCGAGGGGATTGGGCACCTCGGCTCAATTACTTTGTTTTGCAGGTAGGGTGCATTATGCCGATCGGGGAGTGGGCTCCGCCAGCAAAACTTACATTGCAGAGGGACTGAAGCCAACAGGGATTGGCCCCATTGGCAAAAACATTGTTGTGGCGGGGGGGGGGCCACATGCTGACGAGGGAGATTGGCCACCCCCTCGGCTTGGGGCAATTTTAATATTTTTTGTGAACAGGTGGCAAGCCGCCCGCCATGTTCACAAACAATATTACAGTCGTCTAGTTCCACCCAGCAATGACGGGTTGCTCCCTCGTTGCAGTGGAATCACTGATGTTGCAATGACGAGGAGGCCCCTGATTGCTGCAATGAAAATGTTGCAACTTGGTGCAACTTTTGGAAGCCAGTGTCATCAGCACACTGTGCCTGCATTGGTGCACCATGGCCAAGCCCCAAAATTCTGTGCCTCCCTTGGCTGCTACACTGCCGCGCCTCCCTAACCCGCTTCTCTCCTAAGCTGTCACATAATGTTTCTTGTGCATGCGCAAGCAAACGTAAAAATGGGGATTAAAACTGTGAAAAGTACTTCATTTTTTGAGTTTGTGTGTGTACAAAAAGTATTATGAGAGGAAAGAATGTTTACTTATTTGTTTTTTTTTTAATTTAAGGGAGTTTTACATTTTAGCACCTTGTTGAAGGTTTTTAGTGGTAAACAAACCCACAGTGAACTTCAAAAGGATGTTGTCCACGGGCCACATGAGGTGTATGCCCGTTTAAGGTATAACATAAGTGGTCTCTGCTTCCATAAGTGATATTATATAATCTTTTTTTACTGGAGTAATTCTGAGCTGTGTTTAAATATAATACTGAAAAGAAAAGGTGATGAACTACAGTATTTACAATTGATTAACTTCATTGGAATAATGTGTGATGTCTTTTTAAACACATGAATCACAGTTTGACACTATCTGGACTCCTGAAGCTAGACAGGGAGCTTGTCTCATTTATATACTACAGAGCTGTCGTAGCGTCTTGTAATTTATGTTTGTTGCTGTTTGGTGCAGGGCGCACTGTGTACTTTTGGGTGTAGGGGGCACAGCGATTAGATCATTGTTTACAGCATTAAGAAGTATTTATAGTCTGACCTCCAGTGATGTCATGTAGCTGTGAACAGCATGGTACGAGCATTCTGATCAAACTTGCTGTAAAAATCTCACAGACTATACCAAATGACAAAAATGATTTCATGCCGATTGCAGAGAGGTTACAAGACTACATGAGGAATTTGATCAGAGCACCCTCATCGGCAGATTCTATGAATAGCGATCGATATGGCTTCGGAGGGTCCAACAGTGAGTGGTCCTAAATCTCACGGTCCACCCGCCAAAAGTGAATGGAGGCTGCACCTCCCAGCTCACAGTTATTACAAGAACAAGTGGCCATTATGTTAGTCAAAATAAGGGGTTTCTGAAAAGAGATGAAGTTAACTACTGATGCCCTGAGGACAGATATTAATAAAATCAAAATGCACTTATCTTGCATTGATAACCAGCTAATGCAGCAGGGTGGCCACATCGATGTCACGGAATGAGCCATGATTCAGCTCCATGCCACTACCCAAAGTCTGCAAGACAGGGCAGATGATGCTGAGTGTAGAGCTTGGTGAAGCAACCTTCAGATTTATAACCCACTGGAGGGTATAGAAGGAAACACAGGAACATAGAATTTGTCAGCAGAAAAGGACCACTTGGCCCATCGAGTCTGCCCAGAAGGTCTCAGTGACCCTCATTCTTCCCTGCCTATTTATTAATATTCCCCTCTGTCTATTTTCACCTCCACCACTTCCATTGGCAGTCTGTTCCAGGCATCTACATCTCTCCGGGTGAAGTAATACTTCCTCACATCCCTCTTGAATTCCCCACCCCCCGTATCATTATATGCCCTCTGGTCCTGATGCTCTTTTTCATTTGAGATTCCCCTCCTGCAGTTTGCGCACCCTGTTTACCCCTGTGAAGTACTTGAAGGTCTCTATCATGTCCCATCTCACTCTCCTCTCCTCTCTTCCGGGGTGTACATATTGAGATCCCTCCGTCTCTCCCTGCAGGGCTTTTCAATCAGTCAATCAATTAAATCTTTATTTTACCAGGCGAACATCATTGAGCAATGCTCATTTTCAAGATGGACCTGGACAAAACATATAGTCACACTTACATTGAACAAAAGTCAAGGGGTAAAATAGCATATAATTACAGAGACTAGATGATCCCATCAGTAGGCCTAGACACGTTATTTACAGTGTATACACATTTCTTTGGTCAACAGCAGATTAAATGGTATAATCAGGGTTAGACATAGTATTTACAGTATATATAGACATTTCCTTGGTCCATACTGGATTATATGATGCAGTCAGGAGGGCTAGCCATAATACGTACATTATATAGATTTCCCATGGTCAATGAACTGGTAAGATAACTCTGCTCAAATAAAGGAATTCAAGCCCAAAGCTCAGTGGTGGAGGAAGAGAAAGATGGGCCCCAGTGCAGGTTGCAATTTTGGGCCCCCACTCCCATACTGGAGCCTCAACACCCCCGGCTGGGCCCCCCTCATTTTTTTTTACCTGTTTACTTACGGTTACGCACCCTTCACCCACCTCCCTCAAATATCAGTCACGGTGCGGTGATTCCTATTTCCTGAATTCTTCCATCTGATTTTAATCCCCCCAGCCAGGCAGCAGAAGCGGAACATGAATAAACAAATTAAAAAATAATCCCGAAAGGTGAGGGTCCCAATCCCAATTCCCACTCATCAACTAATGCTGCAGCAGCGCAGCTAGCCTGCATGCGAGGAGTACAGACAAGTCACTTGTCTCAAGTCACTCACAAGTGCTGCTGAGGGGAGTTGGGAGGGACTGGGTCAACTCAGCCAGGCAGCCAGAAGAACTTTACTGAAGTTAGCAGTGACTCACTCACTCAGTCTCCGGAGAGACTGTCACCGGACTAAAGCTAGAAACAGTAAACACAACAGCCACTAAGGCCAGTCATTACATTAGGGCAAGGGGCTAAGTTCAAGCAGCATCCTGGACCTGATCCACTATCCTACCTCCTCCTCATCTCCAGGCTCCAGCGGCATCAGCCAGCTCCCAGACTAGTCCCGGACAGTCCCAGCCGCTACACAGCAACACTAACACTGTCTAACAGCCATCGATTCGCGATCGCTGGCTGCCACCTGCCACCATGGTCGGTCTGCCTTTTTTTTTTAACATACTTTTCTTTGTTACTTGTTGTTATTGTTTGTGGGGGGGGCAGGGGGCACTGCTGCTGCGTGCACAGTGCGCGACAGCAACATGTCCCTCCAGTTAACTCTCGCAACTCTCTCTGTGGTCAGTGCTGCCATCTGCAGTCGGGGGGTGGTGGTGGCAGCAAGCTTGACAGGCTTGTCACTGTGTGAGTGACAGAGTCACACTGCCTTGCAGCAGCTGAGTGAGTCAGTCCCACAGACAGACCTGTCAAAAAAGACAACGCGAATAAACGCGAGTAGCGATCCGAATTGCTGATTGATTCTTACTATGGGCCCCTATGTATGTCGGGCCCCTGTGCCACTGCACCGGCTGCACCGGCTATTCCTCCGCTACTGCCAAAGCTACCAGCGGAGGGAGGATGGTGGTAAATACAGTACCGTATGATGTGGTGATGAGTGGTGGAAGAAGATAGGGCAGTAAAGGGGTATGGGGAGGAAGCGCCAGTAATTGAAGCGATATAGAAGTCTATGAAGAGCTGGGCACTAGGGCAATTTTAGAGCATGATCTAGGGGAGGTACTGTAGGGAGAGGAAATTGAGGACTTAAAGAGCTGGTTCAGAGGAGCATATTTTCCGAGCATCTACCTGATGGGTAACTGGGGTGGGGGGATAGTACTAAAGTTATGAAGTAAGCTTTGGTTCTAAACCTGTATTGTAGCCACGTTGAATGAATATCAAAGCTGCAGAGATAATGAGTACTGATAAGTGCTAGAGGTGTGGGTGGGAAAAAGAACGGCGAATAACCAGCATTTTGCCCCCAGTTTTCCAAGATAGGAACAAGACTGATTTAATGATAACAATTACAGGATTCCTTGAAAAAGAAGGCATAGCTAATTTTAAAGGCAGCTACTGACAAAGGGTAAACTAATTTCAAGGATTTTTGTATCTAATTCCATAGCAAGGGGAGCATATGACTTATTGAGGCTCTACCAAATCGAGATCTCACCTTGGGGACAAGCAGTGAAATAAAGGCGGAGCTTCTTAATGAGCACTTGCCAACTGTACAATAAGGCAGGCAAACTGAAATATATTGGGGCAGCTTACTGTAGATAGCTCTTAACGTCCATTTCTCTGCTGTCCAAATTTAAGAGATGACCATCCCACCGCTGTGTATAAGGAGCAATGATGAGTCAAGTAGGGGAGACCTGTGATAAATCTTAAGGCTCTGTGGTAAAGGGTATCAAGTTTAGAGAGTGCAGCGGTCGGTCCCTGACAGTACAAGAAGTCTGCGTAGTCAAGAAGGGAAATGAAGGCGGACTGAACCAGACTCTTTTTGGCCTCTCTTGTCAGGAACTGATTTATCCTGTAAAAAAGACCTAGTTTCTGCCTGAGCTTTTTTAGCAACTGTTCTATGTGGTCGCTAAAGGATAACCTATGGTCAATCCAGGCACCCGGGTATTTGAACTTAGCCACGAATTCCGAGGGTTCTCCTAGTAGTGTAGTGATCTGAGGGGATGTTATGGACATGGCATTGTATGCTTTTGGTGCAACCCCTGCACCATTCTAGTTGCCCTCCTCTGGCCTGCCATATCTATGTCCTTTCTGAGGTGCAGCCTCCAGAACTGGACACAATACTTCAGGTAGGGTATCACCTATGAGTGTTATAGTGGCAAAACCACCTCCATCCTCCTGCTAGAGACACCTTTTCCTATACACCCCAGCATCCCACTGGCCCTACCTACTGTTTTGTCACACTGCCCTGCCAATTTGAGGTATCAGCTATGGTAACTTCAAGGTGCTGTTCCTGCTTAGTGACTGTCATTACCTCCCCCTCCCGTCATCAATGCACAGGTCAGGAAGCATAAGAAAGCCGGAGCAGTTATAAAATTTGCAAGTAATGTTTTATTACTGACACTGTAATGCAGCATGATAGGGGTGCTGCATTTTCTGAGGTGCCATCTTTCGGATGAGACGTTAAACCGAGGTCCCATCTGCCTGGATTGGTGGTAGTTCAGGTGGATGTTAAAGATCCCATGGCACTTATCGAAAAGAGTAGGGGAATTTCCCCAGTGTCCTGGCCAAATTTCCCTCATTCACTAAAAATACCACCAACAGCTTAATCTGGTTCAAGGTCAGTTGCCATTCATCTGTATCCCCCTCCCCCCGGGTCGTGCCTGAAAATAGGCAGGATTTGTCTAGTGCACTTACCCGGTCAACAAAAGCTAAATAAATAAAATAAATAAAATAAATTATTATCTGTAACCCCTAGGTGGTGCTATCCCAAGAGCTACTACCCCTGCATGCATGGCTAGTTGCAGGTTAAGGGGCCTGGGTACTGAAATGGGTGCCTCCACCCGGAGGACAGGGCTGTTAGTAATAAGGCTAACCTGGGTACAGCCCCCCAGGACACTGTAACCCCCCTCTTTCCCCTCTAATGGCCTAGACAATATGCAACAAACATTTTCACAGTAGTCCCTATTCAGCATACAATTCCCCACACTGTTTGCACTTACCACCAGGGCTGATTCTATCAGTTTGACCCTGGAAACTCCCTGTAAAACAAGGTTAGGCACAGCAAATAACAACAGTACAGTGCTTTTGGTACAAACTGGAACCACAGTCAGATTAAATGCAAAAAGAGTTAGATCTGATTTATTCAGGGGAATTGAACAAGGGAGGGGGGCGTAATCAGGTTGATTGATTCAAAAACTGATCTAGTCGGGCAATTATGCATGCACTTTTAGTCCCTGCATAGTCACATGCTCTGGGTACCCAGCAGAAAGTAAGGTGGGTTAGCCTAGAATGTTGCCCGGGGTAGGCCAGCGTTGCAGCTGGTTGGGGTTCTGTGATGAAAAGAAATGACATGCACAACCACACACAATTTGTAATCCAGAGCCTGAAGGCTCAGTTCATGAAAGGAAAACAACAATGCAATCAGATGACAGCACTTGAGATTTAGCTGTTGTTGCAGGGAGCTACCCTGATTGTTACTCATGCTACCCAATATGAGACATAGGCCAGACGAAATGGAGACTGCAGGTTGATGCCTGGTTTGCCAGGAGAAGCAGGGCCCACACGAATCACTGAGATGTCGTTCCTGTTCGAGATGGTTGAGCAGGGGGCTGATCCCCGTGTGAGTCTCTCGTCGATGATGGTTTCTGTGCCTGAAGTAGCTGACTGGGCCAGGTGGCAAGGCTCAGGCTGGGTAGAACAGTTCAGATTTCGAGTCCGGTAGTGCTGAATGCAGCTTCCAGCAAGCGTGACACATTTACACAGTGAGAAACCAAATCGTGACCCACTAACAACACACAGCACATTTATAGTAAAGCAATCACCATACCACAAAATGGATAGCAGTCCAGCAGCAATATCAGTGTCTCTGAGCAAAACAGGGAGTTCTGTGGTGAAAGGGTGTCCTGACAGGCCGATCACGTACAGCAAATCTTCGGTTCAAGTTCAAGGCTGGTCATAATTCAGTGGCTTTATCGCACTCGATTTCAGATACAGTCCAATTACTAAGTCTTTCAAAAAATTCCCTCTCGAGGGACAGCAGGCAGACAGGCCAAACTCAGCCTTTCCACCAATTTCCCGCACTACTATGCAGGGGCAGCTGCTCGAATCACTCGAGCTGTTTACTCTTCAAACTCTAGCTCCAGACTGAACACACTGCAGGAGGCAGCTTGGGAATTTCTCTTCAGTCCAAAAGGTTCTGGTTGGTTGATCCATCAGTCTGTCAAATCAAGGGCTTATCCTCCAGGTCCATTTTGGTGCAAAAGTGCAAAAACTACAATTCCTACAGAAATTTGCTCCTACAAGACCCCTGGGTACAGACACCATTTTAGAGTCCCCAAAGGTACTGATTGGTCCCAATAGGCTGTCCAGAACCAAGGTGCTGGGACAATACTGAAATGTCCATGCTGCAAAGGAAGGCAGGTTAGACAAAATACAATATTATTATTATTAAAACAGAGAAACAATAAACAGTCACGGTTCCTAGCAGGGCTCCCTCTGCGCAAATATCGATGGCAGAATGGAACGATAACACTGCAGCCCATGCAGGACTCAAGCCTGAAACTACTCGGTCCCTACCCAGATTAATTTTACACCACAAGATAAGCAGCTCTTAAAGAGACAGACACGGAGGCTAACAGGGCACTCACATGCAAACACTTTTAAATCGCTAAGACACAGAACACCAGCCTGGCAGTGGGCATTTAGGCAAGACCAAGGAAGACTTTCAGGAACCCCCATTTGTAAGGGGTTACACCCTTCCCTGCCTGGAAAGAACTTGGCATCCGCGTCAAGTCTTTACCATAATAGCATGGAAAAATACAATATACGATATGTTATATACCTGACATTACTACAGAATACAATTCAATTCAATTCAATTCAATTCATGTTTATTTTTAAAGCGCCTTTCAAAATCAAGGCGCTGTACAAATTAAATAAAACAGGGAAATCCAACACTAAACAATCATAACTATAAAGAATAAGCCAAAGTAAAAAGATATGTTTATAGAGCAATTTTAAAACTGTCAACGGTCGGGCATTCTCTTAACCAGTGAGGTAGAGAATTCCACAGGGTAGGAGCTGAAAAGACAAAGGCACGAGATCCCGACAACTTCAAATGAACCCTGGGAATCTCTAGCAATCCCTCACTGGCCGAGCGGAGAGGGCGGAGGGGGCAATAGGGAACCAGAAGATCTTTCAGGTAACGGGTCCCTGATCGTGTAGGGGCTTTGAAGGTTAGTAAACCAACCTTAAAGGTGATCCCCACCCGAACAGGCAGCCAGTGAGATTCGCTGACACAGGCTTAATATGACTGGCTCTAAGAGTCCCAGTCAAAAGCCTGGCTGCAGCGCTCTGCACCCAGCTGAAGGCGGCGGATATCAACCCTGGTAGCCCTAGGTAGAGGGAATTACAGTAGTCCAGACGAGTGGTAACAAAGGCGTGGACCAATGTTGGAAGGTCATCCCGGGGAATCAGATGTTTCACCCCGGGCGATATTCTTCAGATGGCAAAAAGAGGATTTGACAACAGCTGACACTTGTGATTTCAGGGTCAGACCATCATCAAAAATAACGCCCAGATTTCGCACCTGTCGAGAGCTAGAGAGCGGTACACCACCAAGTAATAAACCCGATGGCTGTTCAACACCCAAACCCCTCCCAGGATGACCTGGATCCACAACCAATACCTCAGTCTTATCCGGATTAAGTCTTAACCAGCTCGAACTCATCCAAATTCTGATCTCATCCAGGCAGTTATTAAGTACGGTGAGTGCATCACTCTGATCGGGGAGAAAGGATAGGTACAGCTGAGTATCATCTGCATAGCAGTGAAAACTCAAACTGTATCTCTGATGATTTCTCCCAATGGCAGTATATCACTGCAAACAACATGGAGCTAAAATGGAGCCCTGTGGTACCGCACACGGTAGGGAGAAGGCGTCAGAGGAATAAATTCCGGTGACAACTCTCTGAGACCTACCGGTGAGGTAAGAACGAAACCATTCGTGGACTGTACCAGACAGCCCACAAAAAACCCGCAGTCGCTCCAGTAGCACCCCATGGTCTACAGTGTCAAATGCAGCAGAAAGATCAAGAAGGACCAGGATGGTACAAGCCTTTCGATAATAATGATTGGTGCATCAGTAAGCATAAACATAACACATTACTATACTTATTCAGTGTTCTCTATTCATATACTATACTCATAATGACAACAGCTCTGCATATTTCATACATTCAATACTGATGTTTTACTATGACTTACGCAATAACATTACTATACTTTTCATGTAATGGTTTCTTGCACTTTGAATAACCTAGATGGGGGCCCATCCCTATCTGCTAACTTAGGGCAATATGGGACAGGGGCATCATGTTCTGAGGGTAGAACAATTAACTTAGAAGTGGCAGACAGGCTCAGTTTGGACAGTGAGCTCTTGGAACTGTAAACACCCTTGTGGACAACATTGAGAGGCAAATCCACAGGCCTCCCATGGGAGTCATAGCTAAAGCGCATCACTGGTTTAACAGCTCTCCCAGACTTTCTGGGGGGAACAGACACAGGTTCTGAGCAGTCAACACTGGCATTGGTTTCTTCTCCTGTAGTGAGGGATGCCTCTGCACTGATTGAAATGTCCAGATTGGGAACACTATCAGCTCCTTGCTTGGCAGATTCTGTTTCCACAATGCTTTGCTCATTATCATCTTCTGAAGAGGGCCCAGGTTGCTCATTCTGAGGAGACTCTGGCACAATTAGACTCTGAGGCACTGAAGGGGTGCTGTCAACACTTTCATATTGTTCTTCAAGTTGTGGTATGTCACCAGGGAGACTTATCATATTAGGTTCCTCCTCGGGTAATTCAAAGAGTTCTACTAGACACAATGAATCTGCTACCTCAGATGTAATACTTTTCACCTCACTTTCAGGGAGCATTGGCTCTAAGGAGGAAGCTGGGGGGTTATGCAGTCCTGAAGGCCCAGCTTCATCCCCACAGTTATACATAGGGTTACCTTGAAACAACTGATTCAGTTTATAGGAAGGGTAATATTAATTGTCACAATCACCATCATCAAAGGTGGACTGACAGTCACTATCATTCTGGGCCTGCCGGGGGGAAAAGCCTTGAGTCTGTTAGACCTGGGGCAGGTTGACTCTATCTCTTTTTAGCAGCATCTTGAGTCTCCAGCCCAGGAGAGGCAATGCCTGATAGTTCAGCACCAATGATCACTTGCCAATAGGCAGTAGGTGGTTTCTGTGCATGGTCTTTACAGCTTTAGAATCATTCTCAGGGTGCACTTTGTACACAGGTAAATCATCCAGCTTACTGACTATTACATGTGGAAGATGATGCCACCTGTCAGCGATTTTATGCTTGCCATGCAGTCCCAAGTTACGTAATAGCACTCGATCCCTGGGCAACAACTCTTGGGCCTTCACCCGTCGATCATATCTCTCTTTGTTAGCAAGGTTTCATTTGGTAGCCATTGTTTGAGCCAGTTGGCATGCATGGTTCAATTGAGCTTTCAGTTTCTGCACATATTGTAAATAATTCTCAGCTTTGACCCCATCCGGGGAGACTCCAAAGTAGGCATCTACAGGCATCGAGGCTTCTCTCCCGAACATGAGGCGATAGGGAGAGAACCCAGTAGCATCACTTTTGGTGCAACTGTAAGCATGTACCAAGGTGCTAATCTGTTGGCTCCATCTGGACTTGTCTTTGGGATGAAGAGTGCCCAACATATCCAGGAGAGTCCTGTTAAAGCGTTCAGGTTGGGGGTCCCCCTGTGGGTGGTAAGGAGTGGTTCTAGACTTTCGCACCCCCCCCACAGAGAGAACATCTCCTTAATAAATCTGCTTTCAAAGTCTCTGCCTTGGTCAGAATGGATCCACTGGGGGCACCATAGTGGACAAAGAATTTTTTCACCAGCACCTTGGCCACAGTAGAGGCATTTTGATCTTTAGTTGGGAAGGTTTGTGTATACCATGTAAAATGATTAGTACCTACCAACACATTGCCAATGTTCTTTCGGGGTTCTAAGCACAAGAAATCTATGCGGACCAATTCTAGAGGGGCGCTGGTAGTGATATTGACAAGTGGGACAGCCTTCTGAGGCAGGGCTTTTCTTTGGAGGCATTGACTGCAGGTCTTTACATGGTGCTCGACATCTGCCCCCATCTTTGGCCAGTAAAATTGGGATTGTACCAAGTTGACAGTTCTATCAATACCGAGGTGCCCCATGTGGTTATGGAGGGACTTCAGTACCAGCTGTTTAAAGGTCGTGGGTAGGACCAACTGTTGCTTGTCTACTTGACCACGACAATCCACTGTCTCTCTGTATAACAATTGATCATGCAACTTTAACCTGGGGCCTTCCTTGAACAATAGAGCAGTTCGCAAGTCAGGGGAATGCAACTTGGACACATCTTTCCCTGCATGCAGGGCATCAAATGCTGGTTGAATCATGGGATCTTGGGATTGAGCCCACTGAATACTGTCATTATCGAACTGAGGTACTGCACTAATATCTAATGCAGAGAAATAGCAACAGGCAACCGGTATGCAGGTATCAGGAGGACCCAAACAATCTACAAGGCAGTTCACTGTGTCCACAGACATTTGTTCATCTTTATCAAACTTTTGGCATAATGCTTTGATGTCAGGTTCAGACAATCTGACCCAAATGTTCTTAGAAACTGGCCATCGTGACAGGGTGTCAGCATCAATATGGTTTAGTCCCAGTCTGTATTCAACAGCATAATCATAAGTTGATAAGGTAGAAAGACAACGGTGCCCAGTGGCGTCCAATTTAGCTGAAGTCTGCACATAGGTCAGTGGGTTATTGTCAGTCTTCAATCAACCAATCAATCAATCAAGTCTTTATTTAACCAGGCGTTCGTCGTTGAGCAGAAGCTCATTTGCAAGATGGACCTGGGTGGAGCATGAACAATTGTATATACAGGTCAACACAGGTATTTACAAGGCAATACAGATAATACTCTTTACAGAGAGGAAGAAAAAGAAGTTCATATGTACATAAAATGATACAGATATTGTACAGATTACATGGTATTTACATACATAGAAGTGTCTATAGGAAGATAAAGCAGGTTATCTAAGGTTGCAGGAGGAATGTGGAAGAAAAAAATAAAATATACACCAGGTAGAGGTGAAGGTGGGGAAGGGAGGAGGTAGGGGGAGAAAGGCTAGGAGGGCATGGTGCACAGAAAGGAGTTGGCAAAATGGGATGTAGAGAAGGTGGATGGAGAAAAGGAGTATGTGTGAGCCCCGGGATTGAATGCTATAAAGTACAGGGCATGGTAGGATGTCACAACCCAGGGTAGTGAGCTCCTATCCGAGGCTGGGAAAGGAAGAATAGGGGGATGGATGGGCCTAGTGTTGATAAGACAGGGGGATAAGAGAGAGAACAATTAGGCTGGTGATGAGCAAGCTGGGGGGTCAGTACTAAAAATTGGGTCTAGGCGTGGCTATATACCAGTGCAGACACCGGTACTGGGTCTGAGTGGGTGAAGCAGTTACATACTTCTCTGACTGTACGGAAATAAAGTGTCTTGAAGGCATTTATACCAATTAGAGTGCTTAATTTGAGGGGTTTTTGTAGATCGTTCCATAAGGTAGGTAGCACAAAGCTTATGGCTGCCCTGCCGAAGCGGGATTTTGCTTTGGGTACTTTAAGTGTAATAGCTGAGTAACTTCTTAACATATTTCCCAATTATACTCAGGGGAAGACAGCAGGAGATACAGTAAGGCAGCTTATTAGAGATGGCTCTACAGGTCCAGAGAGCGACGTTTCTGTGGCGCCTGAACTTTAGTGATGTCCATCCCACTGCCGCATATAGGGTGCAGTGATTCGTGTCGAAGGGGAGTCCCGTTATAAACTTCAGTGCTCGATGGTAGAGTGTGTCCAGTTTAGCCATGTAAGAGTTGGGGAATTGGCTATAGAGGAAGTCAGCATAATCAACCAATGATAAGAAAATGGATTGGACCAGTTGTTTCTTGGCATCTCTGGTGAGAAATTGGTTGATTCTAAAAAACAATCCAAGCCTTTGCTGAGGTCGTTTTAGCAAGTCCTCGATATGTTCAATGAAGGAGAGTCTTTGGTCTATCCAAACTCCCAGATACTTGAATTTTGTAACAAATTCTAGTTTTTCACCTAGAACATCACTAATATCTTTGCCCCATAGAGGTACTCATGAAACTGGTCGACTATGGCCCATTTTAGGGCAAGGAATTCCAACTTGTGGAATGGATACAGTGGCGTGAAAAAGTATTTGCCCCCTTCCTGATTTTCTCTATTATTGCATATTTGTCACACTGGCTGTTTTCAGGTCTTTAGAGAAAATGTAATATTAGATAAAGGGAACCTGAGTGAACAAATAACACTTGTTTTTTTTAATTTTACTTATTTAATGAAAAAAGTTAACCAACACCAACTGGCACTGTGTGAAAAGTAATTGCCCCTTACACTTAATAACTGGTTATGCCACATTTAGCTGCAATGACTGCAACAAACACTTCCTATAATTCAATATCAGTCTTTCACATCGCTGTGGAGGAATTTTAACCCACTCTTCCTCGCAGAACTGCTTTAATTCAGTAACATTTGGTAGGTTTTCGAGCATGAACTGCTCGTTTCAGGTCCTGCCACAGCATCTCTATTGGGTTTAAGTCTGGACTTTGACTAGGCCACTCCAAAACTTTAATTTTACTTCTTTTTAACCATTCTGATGTGGACTTGCTTTTGCGTTTTGGATCATTGTCTTGCTGCATGACCCAACTACGCTTCAGCTTCAGCTGACGGAAGGATGACTGGACATTCTCCTTAAGAATTTTCTGGTACAGAGCAGAATTCATGGTTCCTTTAATTATGGCAAGTCATCCAGGTCCTTAGGCAGCAAAGCATCCCCACACCATCACACTACCACCACCATGTTTGACTGTTGGTATGGTGTTCTTACTGTGGAATGCTGTGTTTGCTTTACACAAGACATTATGGGATCCATGTTGTCCAAAAAGTTCCACTTTGGACTTATCTGTCCATAGAAAATTTTCCCAAAAGGCTTGTGGATCATCCAGGTGCTTCTTGGCAAATGAGAGACGAGCATTTATGTTCTTCTTGGTTAGCAGTGGTTTCCTACTTTGCTACTCTCACATGAAGCCCATTTTGCCCAGTCTCTTTCTGATTGTGGAGTCATGAACACTGACCTTAGCTGAGGCAAGAGAAGCCTGCAGTTCTTTGGATGTTGTTTTAGGATCTTTGAGACTTCTTGGATGATTTTACACTCGCCCTTGGAGTAATTTTGGCAGCCGCCCACTCCTGGGAAGGTTCACTACTGTTCCAAGTGTTCTCCATTTGGAGATTATGGCTCTCACTGTGGTTCGATGGAGTCCCAGAGCCTTAGAAATAGCTTTGTAACCCTTTCCAGACTGATAGAGGGCAACAAATTTTTTTCTGATCTTTTCAGGAACTTCCTTTGATCATGGCATAATGTGCTTGTTGAATCTTTGTGCTGGCAACGTGACTCTGATGGTAAGGGCCAAAATAAGTGAGGTTTATATTGAGCAGGACTGGCTGTAATCAAGCCTGGCTGTGTTCAATCAGCTGACTCTAATTATCCCTTTAATGGGGTTGATTTAACTAGGGGGCAATTACTTTTTCACACAGTGCCAGTTGGTGTTGGTTAACTTTTTTCATTAAATAAATGAAATAAGTAAAAAAAAAAAAGTGTTATTTGTTCACTCAGGTTCCCTTTATCTAATATTATATTTTGTCTAAAGACCTGAAAACATCCAGTGTGACAAATATGCAATAATAGAGAAAATCAGGAAGGGGGCAAATACTTTTTCACACCACTGTAGTTCTGCTGTGATGGGGTCAAGCTCCTACTTGCAAAAGCTACAGGTCTCAGACCATCTTCGTAGTCTTGATATAGCACAGCCCCAAGGCCCTGCAAACTAGTATCCATATGCAGAACATAGAGCTTGGTAGGATCAGCATAGGCAAGGACTGGGGTGTGGGTGAGCTTGTATATGACTTCAAAGAAAGCTGCTTCACATTCGGGTGTCCACCGAGTCCCAAAAGGCTCACTTGTTCAAAAATACACTTTCTCTTGTTCTTTGATAGCTCCCTTTTTGTATTTGCGGTTGGTGGGGGGGGGTAGACTTGGGTAAGGTTAAGGAGCGGTCAAATCACTTTTGAATAGTCTTTGATGAACCTGCGGTAGTAGCCGCAGAACCCCGGGAAATGCTGTAGCTCTTTTAGGTTAGTGGGCTGGGGCCAAGTGGTCAAAGATTCAACTTTACTGGGATCTGTCTGTATCCCTTCCGCAGACACTATGTGTCCCACATATTTCACAGATGTTTGAACAAAATGGCACTTGTCTATGGATAACTTGAGGCTGAATTCTTCCAAATGATAGAGGACTTTGAACAGTCTGGTCTCATATTCCTCTACCATGCATCCGAAAACAATGACATCATCCAAGTACAATAAACATTCCAGCAAGTTCATGTCTCCCCCTGCACGTTCCATCAATCTCTGGAAGGTGGCAGGGGCACCCGAAATCCCCTGTGGCATCCACAGAAATTCGTAGAACCCCAAAGGACAGATGAAGGCTGTTTTTTCATGGTCCTCTGGGGCCATCGGAATCTGATAATATCCGCTGCGGAGATCCAGGAATGAGAACCACTGACCCCCATTCAGGCAATCCAGGGCATCCTATATGCATGGCATGGTGTATTGATCTGGGATAGTCCGTACACATAAGGAGCCAGAAGAACTGTGGGTCACCCTGGAAACAGGAAATGGGACAGCCATAAGAACTGGGGTTGTCTACAGGCCCCCAGACCAGAGGGAGGACATAGACACATTACTGTTAGAAGATATACAAAACATGACAGCTAAAGGGGAGGTTCTGATAATGGGAGACTTCAACATGCGGATACAGATTGGTCAATACCAGCAGGAACATCTGCCAGAACTAGACTCATAGTGGATTCCTGCGGGGAGGGCATCAAACAACTGGTACAGCAACCCACAAGAGACAGGGCTATCCTAGATCTAGTACTGACTAACAAAGAAGGGATCACAGATCTCCAGGTAGAAGGTCACCTGGGGCCAGTGACCATCACATGGTATGGTTCAATTTGGCTACTACATCTAAATCATCCCATTCCAAGGCAAAAATATGGGACTTCAGAGGAGCTGACTTTGATAAGATGGCCAACAGAGTTAAGCTAGCCCTGGCAAAAGAAACACAGGTGAAGGGGTACAGGCAAAGTGGGCAAGCATTAGGATGCAATACTTGAAACAACATCCCATTGTGTTAGACAGAAAAGGAAGTGCAAAAGAAGAAGGAAACCACTTTGGTTCTCAAATACAGTAGCAGAAAAGGTCAGAGCCAAAAGGCTGGCCCTCAGGAAATATAAGGGAACACAGCGGGATGAAGATAGGGAGGCATACCAAACTGCCCTAAGGAAGCAGGTAAGGCAGGCAAAGTCCTAAACTGAGGAAACACTAGCACGAACAGTAAAGAAGGTGACAAGACTTTCTATAGATACATTAGTGAAAGGAGAAAGTCCAGGAGATTGTACTAAGCTTAATGGAGAAAAGGGAGCATGTGAGGAGGAGGACCCTGTAAAGGCACTCTATCCTAAATAGATACTTTGCTCAGTATTTACTGAAGAGAAGGTAGGGCAGGGCCCACAGCTCAACATCATGGACACAGGGGAGGAGGTGAGCACTACTCCCTTCACAAAGAAAGGGTCCTACAAGAGCTTGCTAAGCTCAGGGTGGTTAAGGCAATGGGACTTGATGGCATACATCCCAGGGTACTTAAGGAGCTAAAGGAGGAACTAGCAGAGCCATTAGCAGAATTGTTTAGTGAGTCTCTGAGCACAGGAGAGGTCCCAGAAGACTGGAGAAGGGCTCATGTGATCCTGCTCCACAAGAGTGGTAGCAGGGAGGAGGCAGAGAACTACAGACCAGTCAGTCTTACCTCAGTAGTGGGCAAGATTATGGAGGCACTCCTTAAGGAAAGGATAGTGCAACACCTGGAATCCATAGGGGCACAGGCTCCAAGGCAGCATGGGTTTACAAAAGGAAGGTCCTGTCAAACTAATCTCATAGATTTCTTTGACTGGGTAACCAGAGTGGTGGACCAAGGGGGAGCAGTTGATGTCGCCTACCTTGACTTCAGCAAAGCTTTTGACACTGTTCCACATAGAAGATTGATAAATAAGCTGGGTAGGCTCGGGGTGGGTCAGAAGTTGGTCAACTGGGTGGCAAACTGGTTGACAGACAGAAAACAGAGAGTGGTGGTAAATGGTATACAGTCAGAAGAGATGCAGGTCACAAGTGGGGTACCTCAGGGATCAGTCCTGGGGCCAGTCCTCTTCAACATCTTCATTAGTGACCTTGCAGATGGACTAGAGGTAAAGGCTTGTCTGTTTGCAGATGACACCAAGATCTGCAACAGAGTAGATGATCCAGATGGGGTGGGCAGAATGAGAAGAGATCTAGATAAACTAGCAGAATGGTCAGAAGAGTGGCAACTGGGATTTAATGCAAAGAAGTGCAAAATCATGCACATAGGGAAGAGAAACCCTGAAGCCACCTATAGGCTGGGAGGGGAGTTGCTAGCAGTCACAAAGGAAGAAAGAGACTTGGGCATCATCATCTGATGACCTAAAATCATCCAAGCAGACCTCTAAAGCAGTAGGTAGGCTAGGGGGCTGTTAGGGTGTATTAGTAGGGGTATCACAAGTCGTAAGAGAGGAGGTAATAATCCTCTGTACAAGACACTGGTTAGGCCCCATCTGAGCACTGCGTGCAGTATTGGAGGCCACACCTTCACAAGGACATTAACCAAATTGAGGCAGTCCAGAGAAGGGCAACCAAAATGGTGGGGACTGCATCAGAAGACATATGAGGACAGATTAACGGAGCTCAATATGTATACCCTTGAGCAAAGGAGGGAGAGGTGATATGATCGAGGCATTCAAACACCTAAGGGCATAAACAAGGTGAAAGAGTCTAACATGTTTAAATATAAGAAAATAGCAGGACAAGAGGCACAGCATGAGATTAGAGGAGGCCGATTAAGGAGAATGTGAGGAAATTCTTTTTCACAGAAAGGGTGGTGGATGCATGGAATGGCTTACCACAAGAAGTGGTGGCTATGAATACAGTGCAGGGCTTCAAACAGGCATGAGATAGGCATAAGGGAGCAATACAAATGACTATGAATAGATAGGCCACTGACAGAGCAAAGGCCGATGGCACTTTTATAAGGTAGGAAAAGAAATGGGCAGACTGGATGGGCCTTGCGGTCCTTATCTGCCGTCAACTTCTATGTTTCTATGTTTCTATGTTCTATGTCAGTTGAGGGTCCGATAGTCCACACACATCTTCATGGATCCATTCTTTTTACGCACCACTACGATGGGGAATGCATATGGGCTTCTTGATTCTTGAATAATGTCAGCAGTGAGCATTTCCTGTAGGTGCCTCCTAACATCGTCCATGTCAGCTGGGGCAAGGCGTCGAGATCTCTCTCGAAATGGTCGGTCATCATGCAGGCATATGTTATGCTTGTCATCATGGAAACACCCCGTGTCCCACTCTTTTAGTGAGAACATTTGGTCTCTCTGAGCAAGTTTCCTGCTAATTTGGGTCTTCCATTCGGCAGACAAAGGGGATCACCAAAGTCAAATATGTTCGGGGTCACTTTCTCCTTTTCACCAGAGTGCTTGTTACTGGGTAATACTGCAGTGTCTGCGCAGTGTACTGTAGCCAGCGTACATCCCTGGTTCACAGAAAATTCCCTGTCAGACATGTTTCTCACTTTCACCATCACTCGGTGGGCATAGGCATGGGCACGTGCAGGTAGTATACTGGGCTTAACCATCAACCCCTCTGGCAGCTTCCCTTCACCAGGGGCATCTATCATCAATATTTTGTTCTTTACACCTCTCCTTAGGTGGACTTCTCCATGGATCATACACTGGGCGTTGGGAGCCAACACCAAAGAGTCAGGATCCTTTTTCCATAATAACCCCACTGGCTCATCTCAGTCCACTTCATTGGGTTTCTGTTGCAAGTCATAAGCCCTTTTGAGTAATGCTGGAATTCTTAGGACCCATCCACTCTGTTGCCCTTGTTTCTCATGGCAGGATTGTGCTAGTCTCTCAAACATGTGGGTGTTTGTTCCAATTAACAGGGGAACCCCATCAAACAGTCCAGTAGGAGGCACACCAGGGCTAGTGTCTCTACTTGTTCATCTACACCAGTTCCAGTTGCAGGAAAAGACAGCCAGAGCAGGACATATCCTAGGTAGGGATAAAACTTGTCACTCAGACACCACACATGTAGACCATCCAGAGACTGTAATGGCACATCAGACAAATGTTTGTCATACCAGTCCTGGAATACAATGGTGACTTGCGACCCACTATCGAGCACAGCCCGAGCATGGATACCATTGACAGTCACAGTAGTTTCCATTGAGGGGCCTACTATTTTGGACCAGTCTGGAGAGACAGTAGCGGGGGTCTGGACAGATGAATTAGCCACAAAGAAGTTTGAATTAGGATTTCTTGATCCTTCACTGTGGTTGTTGCCAGCGCCCCTCGGCCAAGGTCTTGCTTTCCGGAGCTCCCCTTGAAGTTTGTACACAACTTTAACTAAGACTTTCTGAGACCGGCATTCTCTCTTCATATGGCCATCCTTTCCACAGTTGTAACAAATGATAGACTCCGAGGTCATCCTTGGAGAGGACATTGCATGAAGGATTGAAGCAGTAGCAAGGGATCGGGGTCCGATACCTGTTTGTAGCAGCTAAGGTGATGCAACGTGTCTTAACAGTTCCTTTAGGGTGGCAGTCAATTATTTGATCTCAGCCTGGGGTCACCCTCAGTAGAAGATGCCTGAGGGTGCACTGCCACCCCCATGGCAGTCATGTCCTGAGAGGGACCAGGGTCTTTATCTGCAGTGGAGGCTTCTGTAAAGGCACCCATTGGTACTTTTCTGACTTCCTTCAGCAGCTCGTCTCTCCACCACTCAGCCCATGGCAGAATATCCTTAGTGGTCTCCATTTCAGAGAGGTCTTCCTGTGCTGTGGTCACTTGGGCTGCGCCCACCCCATAATCACAATCTCTTTCTTCACCTTCAACCTCCCTGAGTTCTTTAATCGGGTTGCAGTAGTCAGGTGGATTATCTCTCCTATCATGGAGCTTTAACTGGATAATCTGCAATTTAGAGTGCTTGGTGTGCTGTAGTATGTGCCCCAGCTTCACATGGTTCAAGTCACTGGCGGCTACTCCACCCTTTCGATAAGCTCTCTGCAGGGCCCTCTCTAGACGAGTAGCATACGCAGACAGACTTTCTCCTCTCCACTGTTTGGTACCTTTGGATTGCCACATAAAAGTCTCTCCTTACTCAGTGCTTCCGAAATTGCCTTCCAGGGCAGACAGGTACTTTTGAGCAGATGCCTCAGGATTCATGGACCTTAGAAATATAATGGCCTCCAGGGCCTGACCCCTTAAACTTTCCATGATCCTTTTTTGCTTCTCAGCCTCTGCACACTGCCACTCAGGTACCAAGGGGGCAACATAGTCGATCCAGGTCTCCCAGTCATCCTCCCCCTGTGGGGTGGGAAGGGTACCTGAGAACATTCTCAACTTGTAGTACGTGTCATGACTAACTGCAGGCACCGATGTAGGTGCAGGCACTGGAGCTGGTACTGGAATGTGCGGGGGCATGGGGGAAGGTACACCCACAGGTGTCAGGAACAATTGCTTAAAGTTCTCTATGGTTTTCCCTTCATCCAGCAACAACTTAAAAAATTTCTCCTCAAAAGTCTCAGGTAATGGTGGGGGCTCATCCTCTAAGGGATCCTTACTATCTTTAGTTATTACCCTCCAAGCAGTTGGGGACCCTTCGGGGGTAATAGTCATTGGTACCTTAGTGCTGTCCACGGGGTCACTACACTCCACCAAGGTCATGAGGGTTTGGGTCATTAAATCAGCCTGCCAACCCACCATCACAGCATTTTTAAAACCTTCGACTTTGGAGAAAACCCCTTCTACTGCGTCCTTACTAATACTCAAGGGAATGTCTAGTATAAGCACGGCATGATGGGGGTCAACCTCCTCCCTGTACACCACCCCATCAAATGGTGCTCAACGATTTCTACTGGTGTGGCCATATTCTGGCAACAATGATTCTAATGTCTGACCACTAGGGGATGCTAATCCCAGTGGTGCCTCCAAGATATAACCCCTACGTGGCACTATCCCAATGGCTACTACCCCTGCATGCATGGCTAGTTGCAGGTTAAGGGGCCTGGGTACTGAAACGGGTGCCTCCACCCGAAGGACAGGGCTGTTAGTAATAAGGCTAACCTGGGTACATCCCTCTGGGACACTAACCCCCCCCTCTTTTACCTCTAGTGGCCTAGACAATATGCAACAAACACTTTCACAGTAGTCCCTATTCAGCATACAATTCCCTACACTGTTTGCCCTTACCACCAGGGCTGGTTCCACCAGTTTGACCCTGGAAACCCGATGTAAAACAAGGTTAGGCACAGCAAATAACAACAGTACAGTGCTTTTGTTACAAACTGGAACCACAGTCAGATTAAACACAAAAATTGTTAGATCTGATTTATTCAGGGGAATTGAACAAGGGAGGGGCGTAATCAGGTTGATTGATTCAAAAACTAATCTAGTCAGGCAATTATGCATGCACTTTTAGTCTCTGCACAGTCACATGCTGTGGGTACCCAGTTGGAAGTAAAGTGGGCTAGCCTGGGAAGTTGCCCTGGGTAGGCCAGCATCACAGCTGGTTGGGGCCCTGTGATGAAAAGAAAAGGCATGCACAACCACACACAATTTGTAATCCAGAGCCCGAAGGCTCAGTTCAAGAAACGGAAAACAACAATGCAATCAGATGACAGCACTAGTGATTTAGCTGTTGTTGTAGGGATGTTAAATTATGACAGGTAGCTGATTTATTACATGCACATGTTTTAATGTACACGGTGTTAAGTAACCATAAGCAAAGGGTCGAGAAGTTGGGGCAAGAGAAAGTGGAGTTGCAAGCCTAAAATGGCTGGTAAATTAGTCAATGTTAAAGCAATGTAAGCTGGTATAAGAAGTGTAACAGAGGTTCTAAGCAAAATTTATTTGCTGGGTTTAGTAAAAAAATATTTGTACAAAGTGTAGAATGTGACCAGTGGCAAAAGTCTTATATAAGTTTACTAAGGGCAACACCAATGTGTAGCTGATAAATAACTAAATAATGCAACTATGTAAGTTAATATGTAAGTGTAAAAGAGTTTTAAAAAGGGGTAATTGTTGAAACTAAGTAAATGGCACTGGTAACCATAAGATGTAGAGAGAGATGGGTGCAAGGGTTATAAGCAATGTTTAAAACAAATAAGCAAAATTAATTGGATATGCTCAGCCAAAACACTTTGTGAAAAACATGTTTTTCTGTGACTTAAAAGGTCATGGTCAAAAATAAGGTGCAGCTGTGTGAGCAAGAACCAGAGTGTCCGTGATTATGTTAGTTGGACAATATAAAATTGCCAAACCACTTGTTTTCCCATCCAAAGGATGATGAATGAAACTGCCTTATCTCTGCAAATTGGCAGATGTATCTTTTGACCAATTTATTTTTGAAACCACTTGTTTTTCAATCCAAGGACGATAATGAATGAAACTCCCTTATCTCTGCAAATTGGCAGATGTATCTTATGACCAATTTATTTTCAAACGCCTATTTCATCATTTATTGGATGACATAGTGTCTTGGCTAAAATCTGCAGTAATGATTTTTGGAAAATTCCACTATGCATTTTGGTTGTAAATAATTTGGGTATAAGTATAGGATCTAAATCTTATGTCCAGTGTCTCTCTGAGAGGAAAAGAGTTTACGACCAAGCCATCTGTAGATGCTGGAGAGACCCAGAGGAAAACAAAAGGGGTAATATCACTTAATTTTCTCTGAAAACCTGTAGCCCTGTAATACAGATATTATTAGCTGTTTGGAATGCATGTTAAAAACATCCCAATGGGACTGCCCCATTGGCTGTATAGATTTGAATTATATTAGAAACAGCTGGATAGTGGCGGGCTATCCGATGCCTAGAAATAATGTTAGACTGTATTTCTTTTTGCAAATTAGGATTATTCAGGCTGCACTTCTATTGTTAAAATATAATTTTTCTGGCTAGTCTTTTTGCTACTATACTAATAAATCACAGCTAATTTGGCAAAGAATACAGTGTGGTGGCTTTATTGAATTACTGAGCATTACCAACCAGGAACCTGTATAGTGTATAATCTCACTGTCTCAGTGAGGCATATTTGGTTTATTTACAGTTGGTGAAGCCTAACCAGGAGCTGGTTTGGTGTTAATTCTGGTAATTTGGTAAAGCATTTTTTGTAATCTAAGCAGAGTCCGCACAGATAAGGGTTATAACTTAATTATGGGGCTGGGAAAAAGAGTTTAACAAAACTCGGAGTGTTCAAGTAGACTTGAACCTACAGGTAAAGATCTATGAAAAAGCTAAAGAAAAAGCTTCATAAGTGTACATTTAGAGATATGTGAAACATAGAAACATAGACTTCGACAGCAGATAAGGACCACTTGGTACACCTAGTCTGCCCATTTTCCTACCTAGAGGATAAGCTGCAGATCATATTTTACCAACAGCCTATTTCTTCCTACTCCCCACAAAACTTGCCTTATGTTTGTCCCATGCATTCTTGAATTCTCCCACAGTTTTAGACCCCACAACCTCCTCAGGAAGATTGTTCCATGTGTCCACCACCCTATCTGTGAAAAAATACTTCCTTACATTGCCCCTGAGCCGTCCCCCCTCTATCTTTAAATTGTGTCCCCTTGTTCTTGCACATCTCTTTTTCTGAAAGATGCTACCCTCTTGGACTTTGTTGATTCCACTGAGGTACTTAAACATTTCTATCAGGTCTCCCCTTCCCTCCTTTCCTCAAGGATATACATATTAAGCTCCTTTAGTCTTTCCTCATATGGCTTCTCTTGCAGACCCTGCACCATTTTAGTTGCCCTCCTCTGAACTGCTTCCATCCTGTCTATGTCTTTCCAGAGATGGGGTCTCCAGAACTGGATGCAGTACTCCAGACAGGGTCTCACCAACTGTCTGCACAGGGGGATAACAACTTCCTGTTTTCTGCTGGTGATGCCTCTCCCTATACATCCCAGTATCCCCCCAGCCCTCCCTACTGCCTTCTCACATTGCTTGCCAACCTTAAGTTCATCTGATATGATTACCCCAGGTCCCTTTCCATTTTGGTTGTTGTTACTACCTCCCCCATTGTGTAATCTTCCCCTGGGTTTTTGTTTCCCAGGTGCATTATTTTGCACTTCTTTGCATTAAATCCAAGCTGCTGTACTTCTGACCATTCCTCCAACCTTGCCAAGTCCCTTCTCATCCTTTCCACACCTCCTTGTGTATCAACCCTGTTGCAGATCTTTGTGCCATCTGCAAAGAGGCATACTTTTCCTTCCAGTCCCTCTGCAATGTCACTTATAAAGACATTAAAAAGGACTGGAACCAGTAATGAACCTGCGGTACCCCACTAGTAACCCTTCTTTCTTCAGAGTGGACTCCATTTACAATTACCTTCTATGTCCTGTTGTCCAGCCAATGTTTTACCCAGGCTACCACCCTGGGACCCACTCCCAGGCTGATTAATTTGACTATTAATCTTTTGTGTGTGACTGTGTCAAATGCCTTGCTAAAGTCTAGGTAGGCCATGTCCACAGCCCCTCCCTGGTTTACTACTTTAGCCACCCAGTCAAAGAAATCAATTAGATGCATCTGACATGACCTTCCCACTGTGAAGCCATGCTGCCTTGGGTCCTGTGCTCCACTGGCCTCTAGGTACTCAACAATTCTTTCCTTCAGAAGTGATTCCATCACTTTCCCTACCACAGAGGACAAACTGACAGGTCTGTAGTTTCCTGCCTCTGTCTTGGTCCCACTTTTGTGAAGGGGAATCACATCTGCCTTCCTCCAGTCCTCAGGTACTACACCATTCTCCCATGATTTGTTAAAATGGTAGTCAGTGGTGTCACTAGTTCTCTCTTAATTATTTTAGAATTCTGGGGTGAATTCCATCTGGCCCCATTGCTTTGTCCACCTTCAGTTTTAGGAGTTCTTTCAGAACTCTTTCTTCTGTGAAAGGACTGGGATCGACCCCCTCTCCAGAGTGCTTCTGTTAATTGGATTAGCCTACGCCCACCTCCTTTTTTGTGAATACTGAACAGAAGTATTCATTCAGTATCCCTGCTTTTTCACTGTCCCTCTCTGCCCACCCACCATCCATTCTATTCAGCCTCACTATCCCTCTCTTTGTCTTTCTACGCTCCCTGATAT
This sequence comes from Neoceratodus forsteri, assembly GCA_016271365.2. Taxonomy (NCBI): domain Eukaryota; kingdom Metazoa; phylum Chordata; order Ceratodontiformes; family Ceratodontidae; genus Neoceratodus; species Neoceratodus forsteri. The sequence goes on from JADMNL010000032.1 coordinate 163,935,306, forward strand.
ACCTTTAAAAGGCTTTATCCCCCTTCTTAACTGAGTTGGCTATCTTTTCCTTAGTTTGGGCCTTTGCTATTCTGACTACCCTCCCTGCTTCCTTCTGCCTTAACTGGTACAGTTCTCTGTCCTGCTCCTTCTGTGTTTCTTTATACTTCCTAAATGCTGTTTTTTTTCTCCCTAACCTTCACCACCACCATGTGGAGAGATGTATTAAGGAAATGTATCCCAAACAAGCAAGGGCAAGTAGCCGTTTCTTCTCAAATTGATATCTGGTAAGAGTTTTTACAGTTCACTCCTTATTTTTGTCTTTGACCTTTTTTTTTACAGTTCAAGAACCACTGCTTACCTTGGGTAAGTATTTAAAGCTGTTCTAATGTCATCTGCAACTGTTTGGGTGTAATATATATGTGTTTATTCAATTGTTATTGCTATTCAGTTTAGAATATATTCAGATTCAATGGTATATACTATGGTTGTTATGTGCTCCATGCCTAATTATTGGTGTGATTATCCATGTTTTAGGGTCATTGTTAGCCATTGTTTTTGCTATCTGTGATATCGGGGGTTGTTGTACAAGATTTTTGTCATGGTTATAATCCTGTTGTTACAGTTGATGTCCTAGGCAGAAGTTGTTCAAGATGGCAACAAAAGTGTTGATTGTTTGTGTAGCTGAAGATGGATGGTGTTTGAGGAAAAATATGCTGGAGAATCTTTTGTTTACAAAGATGAACTGTTTACTAGAATGTGTACTGTACAGTGTCTCAAAAGTGTGTATATTATACTGGTCAATGTTAGTTTGGAATCAGCAGACAATGGTTAATTTAACATTTCATTTTTAACTAATGTCTCATTTAAGTTTTTCTTGAGAAGAGCAACTCATCCTCTCACACACATATGTGTCTAACCATTCATGCCAGCTCCTCTGGGCTGACAGCCAAATTACTTGGACTGGATTCAAACTTCTACAGTCACAGTTTGTGAGGCATAAACACATGTATATCCATTTTTCTTTGCTCCTATTGTCATTGCGATATGCCATTGCACTGTATTTCATGGAACAGGTAATTGTATCCCCCATTTCCATATTGAGCCATTTTATAATGCACTGCATTTTAATAGCCACTTGGTTCCATGATACAGTACTATAACTGTGTTAATTCACATCCTGGCCTGGATATTCAAAAGGGTTGCGCCATGCGTAACAAGTTCTTTGCATAAGTCCAAAATACGCCATTCTGCGATATTCAGCAGAGGCAGTGCAGTTACGCCACTGGCATCAGGTTGCGCAAGAGAGCAATGCAAATGAATGCATGCTCAACAGGAGGGGAGGATCCATGCATAACCTGCGCAACCCGATATTCAGTCGGGGTTGTGCAGGGGTTGTGCATCCGCAACCCAACCTGCGCCTGCACAACCTTGAGCCCCAAAAGGCTTAGTTGAGGGCCACCCACAGGTGAGCTGCTGCATTGCAGGCGCAACACAGCAGCTGCCACCCTGGCTGGCCCCAACTCTTCCTGTGCCCCACCAGCCCGATCGCGGGCATAGTGTAACATGACTCCCACCTGCCCACATCTCCCACAGCCCGATCGCGGGCCGAGTACAGATACATGTAACACCCCCCATATCCGAAGCCCGATCGCGGGCATAGCGTGTATGAACCCCCAGTGCCCGATCGTGGGCAGAATGTAACCCCAACCCAAATATCTCCCTGGTGGTCCAGTGGACCGTAAAGCCCGATCGCGGGCAGAATCATCTAAACCCCCAAACATCTCCCTGGTGTCTAGTGTCCCCCCACCCGGCCCCTCACCCGCTCCCCCGCGGCGGCGGTGGCAGCATCCACCCACCTGCCGCCCCCCGCCCGCTGACTGACTGTCGGTGGGGCTGCACCCATTGGTGCAGAGCTACAGCCAATGGGCTTGCAGCCCATGCAGTACTGACAGTCAGATTTGTGAATGATCATAATTTGCATGGCGCCAATGGTACTTGCGCCACCGCAGGTTTAATGCTCATCTCTGGCAACTTGCGGTGGGCAAGTTCCACTATGCCATCGCCGTTTGTGAGCTGGGGAGTGATATTAAAGGAGCTGCGCAATAGCGCAACCCTTTGAATATCACTCCTCGCCACACCCCCAAGAAACTATTTTGAGCAGCGCAAGGGCTTGCGCCTCAGAATGGCGCAGTTTGAATATCCAGGCCCCTATGTATTAATTTTTGTTCTCTCACAAAAGGAATGTACTGTACCTTAGTGCAGCTCAGTACTTGACTGCACTACTCTTTCAAACCTAAATGGCTGTGTTTTATTCCTAACAGCCATCTTTTTTATACTATGTGACCTTTAGCAAGTAACTTGACCTTCTTGTGTTTCAAAAATTCTCTGTCACTACCAGTTCAAATTTGATGTGTGTCCCTACCTAAAGCACCCATTTCCTAATAAAATGTATGTTTTTATAAAAGCACACCAAGGGTGAACCATATAATTTTATTTTATTTTTACAGTACTTGCATTCTGAGTAAAAAAGGACAGACTTTTTTTTTCTGAGCTTGCAGTCAAAATTTATTGGCTAATCTAACACCATGCCCAATGCCTTCCTTCACAGATATTTAATTTTCATATGGCTGTTTGTTTATGAGTAAGACCATGTGATTCCCATACTATGCAAGGCACTCGGGGGGTACTCACCACCTCCCGGTTTTTTTTTTTGCTCTTTTTATATATACAGTATACTGTTAAACAGAAATATTACAGCTGTTTTTGAGAGAGTTTACCATCTACAGTTAAAAACAATGACTTTTGTTTTTATATGTGACCATGGTGTAATTATTTTTTCTTTTAAAAATGCATTCTAAGATATACGTACGTACGGTAATACCATCAATCCAGATCTTTTATGAACTCAGCTGACATTTTGTCATGCTTAGGATAAGGGAACCCGGGGACGCTAGGCTTCTTTTATCCTATCAATATAATCTTATTATCAGGATTGTGTATGTTGTCTTTCTTTCTTTCTTTCTTGGAAAAGAAAGTTTCCCATCTTCTAGTAAGGTATGAAACCTACTAAACTAATTGCAATATAATTTTGTTATAATTTAAAAAGTGTATTTGGTGGGGACTGCACTGGGGCTTTTTAAGGTGCTGCATGACTGGCTACTAATATTGCTAGACCATTTCTGGTACAATATCCATGTCACCACCCACAGTCCAACCCTTTTATTGCTACAGTATTCGAGCTGCCTCTTCCACCACAGTAGGAGCTCGAGAGAGGGGGGGTATGCTACCCTTCCTTCTAGGGCAATACCCACAAAGGTTGCAAGGTACATCACTGTCATCCTATGGGGTAAATACAAGAAAATGTGTATTTGCTAATAACTATTTCTTATTTACAGGTTTTGAAAAGATCCAGTGTAGTCTAACAGTATAATTCAGCTCAGTCCCTCTGCTTTTTCTAGTGCAAACAGTTAAGCCTCACAACACCTATCATTGGTACAAGGGTTTCTGCCCTCAGCAAGTAATCAGCCAAGCTGGAAGGAGGGGATTGTGTATGTATTTCCACATATTCATATCTTTTGATTGTCTTTTCAGTTTTCTTATCATGTCAGACAAATACAAAATAACTTCCCATAGCCTTGCAGCAATGGATACAATTATCTGCCTTCTAGAAGCACAAACAAGTTTCTATAATTTCAAAGTTCTAAAGCATTGCATACCCTGAAAAAGCCTTACAAGTTAACAAAAACAGAGTAGTGGATTGCTCAAATAATTCTTTCAACCAAAACTAAGTAATTTTTACCAAGGACTGCAACTTACAAACTTAAACTGTGCCCCACCCTCTGCAACTTATTCTATGGTTGTGCTCAAGACCAGTGAATTCACAATGCTCTAAGGTTCCTGGACTCTGAACTAAATGTGCAGTCTACATTTGTTCTGTTGTTTGAAATGTATTTTATGCATTATGATCAATACTGACATTGTTCTATTGCATAAAAAATGTTGTTTTATGTTTATGCTATTATGATTTGATATACATCTTGCTACACTTTATCAAGTGTGTATTCAGCAAAATGCTCTACATTTATGAATGTTTTTTTTTTAATGCCCATAACCAAACTTAGATACTGGGGCCAGCATTACTGACCCACCCCATACTATGTTCCAAGCAAAACCCCAGACAAATTAATGTTCTGTTTGTCTCATCACTCCCAGGTACCCCAGGAAAATAAAGTGCTCTCTAGTCACATCTTGTAATCTTAAATCTTAACAATTATAATACGACAGAATTTAAATTCTGCTCAAGAATCTATGTTTCAAGGTTCCATGGTACGCCCTTTCACTCATCACAGGTGCAGTAGGCACTATTATTAGTTGGCACAGGCCAACAATACATATATATATATATATATATATATATATATATTTGTCCCACTATTGCATAGTGTAACAGGCATATTGTTATAAACTATATGTTTGAAGTGTGTTATTATAACATTACAAGATTTTATTACATAGGTCCCAGTTTGGCCTGCCAGCAACACATAGACAGGGAGATCATGTTCATCACTGTCATAGCCTCTTCTGCGATTTGAAAGCAGAGTGTAACCATGATATTGTCATGGATTCGCAGATGGTCAGATGGTATTACTGGACCTTGGCCTGCACCCTCAGGTGTGCGGTCGATGCCCCATTTTAATTTTTCTCTTTCTATAATTGTCAGAAATGTAGGCTCTGTCACACCACTCTTTACAAAACAAAAAGGTCATTGGTTTAACAGATTGTTATTTATGTGTTCTTAACTCAGTTTCTAACATACTTTGCAAGTTTGCAGGTTTCCATGGTGTGGCACACATAACATCTCCATGTACAACAACAGTAAACAGTTTCATCTAAGCTGCAAAAACCTTCATCTTTTTCCTGAAAAGAAAACAACTGCTACAGCTTAAATGTTATCACCATCTTTGTGCCAAAGGACTACTACATGAAACAGGATATTATTACATCTACAAGTGTAATTCTGATTACTATGAAGCTTACTAGTATGCTTACTATGAAGCTAAGTCTGGGGTAGGGGCAATCTCCTAACTTCAGTAAGAAGATTTTCCTTCAATTGATCTTCAAGCAAGACATCCATTTTCTTCACTGCTGTTTTTCCCAAACCTGATTGGTACTTTATACAAACGTATTGCTCTGTTATGGACTGTGTTCTTAATTGTTTCATTGTGAACTGTTACTTTTTTATGGACTGTTAATCTTTGTGCAAGGGTGTGATCAACCCCCACAACACAAATGCTATGCCAGTGTGTGTGTGTGTGTGGCTACTCCATTAAAAGGACTAAGTGCACAATCGAATGCACCCCCTAACAAGACCTCTGCAAATTCAGTTATCCAGCAACCAGCAACCTGAACATTGACTTTCTTACTATGCTGGTGTTTTGTTTTTAAATTCCTGTCAGTATAGCTCCATGTTCTTTGTCAGGTTACTACATTTCTGCAAATGACATTTCACCTGTACTGTAACTATGCCAACTTATGGTTACTTATATGAACTTTATGGACTGTTATTTATATGAACTTTCTAAACTGGTCATATATATTTTATAATGACCTATCCGTTAAGAGATATTATTAACAGATTCTTCAATCAAGCTCCGAGGGTATACCACACCTCAACAGATAGGCAGCATCTAACTTATCCACTCTCAAAGTGGATTCAATGAACTTTTTTTATCGATACAAGCTATTATGTTATGTTTTGTTTTATTGTACATTCTGTTCAATTTTTTTTTGCACTATTATGTGATATCAAACGTTCACTATCTTTTATACATATCACTTGTGGTGTTGACATGCCTAGTTTCTGTTTTGTCACAAACATACCATTCCATTTTTGCTCATTCTGTGATTACCTCGGTACCAACTCCAGAACAGGATTCCTTTCATGATTAACCCGACTATCTGTATGCTATCAACCAGTTTTTAAAAAAAAAAAAATTTCATGCAATTAATAACACTGTGTTGTAATCATATATAAATTTTTTTTCAGCTTAAAGAAAAATTGTAGCTTGTATTATAATAGCTTAAATAATTATGTAAGGTAAAAGTATTAGAATGCAATTAACAGATTAAGATCAAAAGTATTTAGTTATACTAAACTTATATATTAATCAAAGTATTGTTTGTGGGGGTTTGGGACTTCCCTCTACATGTCTTCCCTCGTCCCCATGGTGGGGATTGTTAAATTATGACAGGTAGCTGATTTATTACATGCACATGTTTTAATGTACACGGTGTTAAGTAACCATAAGCAAAGGGTTGAGAAGTTGAGGCAAGAGAAAGTGGAGTTGCAAGCCTAAAATGGCTGGTAAATAAGTCAATGTTAAAGCAATGTAAGCTGGTATAAGAAGTGTAACAGAGGTCCTAAGCAAAATTTATTTGCTGGGTTTAGTAAAAAATATTTGTACAAAGTGTAGAATGTGACCAGTGGCAAAAGTCTTATATAGGTTTACTAAGGGCAACACCAATGTGTAGCTGATAAATAAATAATGCAACTATGTAAGTTAATATGTAAGTGTAAAAGAGTTTTAAAAAGGGGTGATTGTTGAAACTATGTAAATGGCACTGGTAACCATATGACGTAAAGAGATGGGTGCAAGGATTATAAGCAATGTTTAAAACAAATATTATAAACAAAATTAATTGGATATGTTCAGCTGAAACACTTTGTGAAAAACATGTTTTTCTGTAACTTAAAAGGTCATGGTAAAAAATAAGGTGCAGCTGTGTGTGCAAGAACCAGAGTGTACGTGACTATGTTAATTGGATAGTATAAAACTGCCAAACCACTTGTTTTTCCATCCAAGGATGATGAACGAAACTGCCTTATCTCTACAAATTGGCAGATGTATCTTATAACCAATTTATTTTTGAAACCACTTGTTTTTTCATCCAAGGACAATAATGAACGAAACTCCTTTATCTCAGCAAATTGGCAGATGCATCTTATTGTAAAAAACAAAAACAAGACACTGCAACAGCATGTGGTCTAAAAGCAAAACAAAATGGTTATATTAAATGCACGCTGAAAATAGAAAATAGAATTAAAAATCTATGTTTCAACCTTAGGTCTTCTTCAGGAAAATCTAAAAGAGAAAAAAAAGCAAAGTTAGTATAGAGGGGAGGTAAAATGAGAGATAGGTATATATATATATATATATATATATATATATATATATATATAGAAAGAATAAAGGGAGGGTCAGGGAGAAGAAGTGATAAATGGTAAGATTAAGAGAGAATCTGTGAAACAAAAAGGTGATGATGGGAAAGATAACGCATAACAGGAGTGAAAGAGCTAGAGAAGTTCCCAGGTAGGGACTAAGTAACAGGGCCTAGTAAGAAAGCTGAAAGGTGAAAAATGTGTGGGAAGGAGACAGAGATGGAGACTTATGGTGAAAATGAAAACTAAATTAAATGAGTACAAAAACAAATAGACTTTAGGGAAAAAGGGATGGCTGAAAGATGTTAGTGGAAAATAAGTCTATAAGTTGTATCTTATAACCAATTTATTTTCAAACTCCTATTTCATCATTTATTGGATGACATAGTGTCTTGCCAAAAATCTGCTGTAATGATTTTTGGAAAATTCCACCATGCATCTTTGTTGTAAACAATTTGGGTATAAGTATAGGATCTAAATCATATGTCCAGTGTCTCTCCGAGAGGAAAAGAGCTTACGACCAAGCCATCTGTAGATGCTGGAAAGACCTAGAGGAAAAAAAAGGGGTAATATCACTTAACTTTCTCTGAAAATCTGTAGCCCTGTAATACAGATATTACTAGCTATTTGAATTGCTTGTTAAAAACACCTCAATGGGACTGCCCCATTGGCTGTATAGATTTGAATTGTATTAGAAACACCTGGATAGTAGCGGGCTATCCAATGCCTAGAAATAATGTTAGACTGCATTTCTTTTTGCAAATTAGGACTATTAAGGCTACATTTTTATTGTTAAAATAGGATTTTTCTGGCTAGTCTTTTTGATACTATACTAATAAATCACAGCTAATTTGGCAAAGAATACAGTGTGGTGGCTTTATTGAATTACTGAGACTCACAAACCAGGAACCTGTATAGTGTGTAATCTCACTGTCTCAGTGAGGCATATTTGGTTTATTTACAGGGAGCTACCCTGATTGTTATTCACGCTACCCAATACGAGACACAGGCTAGATGAAATGGAGACTGCAGGTTAATGACTGGTTTGACAGGAAAAGTAGGGCCCACACAAATCACAGAGGTGTCATTCCTGTTCGAGATGGTTGAGCAGGGGACTGATTCCCGGGTGAGTCTCTCATCGATGATGGTTTCTGTGCCTGAAGTAGCTGGCTGGGCCAGGTAGCAAGGTCCAGGCTGGGTGGAACAGTTCGGATTTAGAGTCCGGTAGTGCTGGATGCAGCTTCCAGCAAGCGTGGCACATTTACATGGTGGGGAACCAATTCATGACCCACTAACTACACGCAGTACATTTATAGTAAAGCAATCGCCATACCACAAAATGGATAGCAGTCCAGCAGCAATATCAGTGTCTCTGAGCAAAACCGAGAGTTCTGTGGTGAAAGGGTGTCCTGACAGGCCAATCGCGTACAGCAAATCTTTGGTATTCTTCAGGTTCAAAGCTGGTCACAATTCAGTGGCTTTATCGCACTCAGTTTTGGATGCAGTCCAATTACTACGACTTTCAAAAAATTCCCTCTTGATGGACAGCAGGCAGACAGGCCAAACTCAGCCTCTCCGTCGATTTCCTGTGCTACTACGCAGTGGCAGCTGCTCGAATCACTCGAGCTGTTTACTCTTCAAACTCTAACTCCAGACTGAACACACTGCAGCTGGCAGTTTGGGAATTTCCCTTCAGTCCAAAAGGTTCTGGTTGGTTGATCCATCAGTCTGTCAAAGCAAGGGCTTCCCCTCCATGTCCATTTCGGAGCCAAAGTCTAAAAACTACAATTCCTACAGAAATTTGCTCCCACAAGACCCCAGGGACAGACACCATTTTAGAGTCCGCAAAGGTACTGATTGGTCTCAATAGGCTGTCCAGAACCAAGATGGTGGGGCAATACTGAAATGTCCATGCTGCAAAGGAAGGCAGGTTAGACAAACTACAATATTATTATTATTAAAACAGAGAAACAGTAAACAGTCACAGTTTCTAGTAGGGCTTCCTCTGCGCAAATAGCGATGGCAGAATGGAGTGATAACACTGCAGCCCAGGTGGGTCTTGAGTCTGAAACTACTCGGTCCCTACCCAGATTAATTTTACACCACAAGATAGGCAGCTCTTAAAGAGGCAGGCATGGAGGCCAATAGGGCACTCACATGCAAACACTTTTAAATCACCAGGACACAGAACACCAGCCTGGCAGTGGGCATTTAGGCAAGCCCAAGGAAGACTTTCAGGAACCCCCATTTGTAGGGGGGTTACATGTCAATAACAGCAAAATGAAAAATAAAAATTGTTCAGTATAATTATTTACAAAGACAGTACAAACAGAGAAAACAGAGTCCTTCATCTGAGGGTATCTCTAATTCCAAGTTTCAGTCTCTCCCCAGCAAAAATTGCTGCCCTTTTTATAATAAATCTTTGCCTGGTAATTAACTTCTGCAACCTCATCTCGCTAACAGACATCCTGTTTCTCATAAAATGTTTTGGAACTTTGTCAATTTCATTGCAGGTGCAACAAAATAGAACGTGGTGTCCCAGAACTGACCTCCTGTTGACAGCTTTCCAAAAGTTTGTGCTGCATTGCACGGTTAAGCCCTTGAGTTCCAAATAGCTTTTTGAAATCATTTCAACAGTATAACTGTACACAGATTTAAACAAAGGGATCCCAGTATCACTTACAGTTTCACACAAAGATTTATGTCTATTTTTATAACTGCAGATATGCAAGGGGGAAGAAAAGACAGAAACAACAAGTGAAGGCAGAGAGAGATAGTGAGAGGTGGAGAATCACGAGACTATCAGAGTGATCAGTTCCTAGGTCTCACGAGAACATTTGGTTGCCCAATCAGACAGATAAGAGACAGAAAAGGAGAGGATAGATGATTTTGCACTTTTTGGCATTGAACCCCAACTACCATGCTCATGACCACTCCTCGAGTTTCACAGGATCCCTACACATTTCCTCCACCCCCCACCCTGAGTGGCCACTCTATTACAGATTTTGGTGTTGTCTGTAAAAAGGCATACCTTCCCTACCAGTTCTTCTTCAGTGTCACTTTTGAGGACATTAAAGACAACTGGCATCAGTACTGAGCCCTGTGGCACCCTGATGGTTACTCTCCCATCATTAGAGTGAGTGCCATTAATCACCACCCTGAGTCACCAATCAATTGACCAGTTTAAAATCCAGTTCAACACTTTGGATCCCACCCCTAGGTTGTTCAATATCTTTATCAGTCCCTGTGCAGAACATTGTTGAATAATGGTCAGACAGACCACATCCACTGACCTCCTCTAATCTATTTCCCTAGTTGCCCATTCAAAGAAACCAATTAGATTCATTTGGCATGACCTTCTCTATGAATCCATGCTGCCTGTGGTCTTGCAGCCCACTAGATTCAGGATACTCTACCAACCTTTCCTTTAACAGATTTTCCATTAATTTCCCCACCACTGAGCTCAAACATAGACAATACATACATACATACATATATATATAGATACATACATACATACATACATATGTACATACATACATAGATGCATCGAATGTGACAGCAGATGAGGCCCCACCCAATCTGCCCAATTGTGTTCTCCCCTGACCCTGTTTATTCACACTGCAATCTCTTCTTCTCTCTACCCTACCCCCATGATTCCCTTGTGTCTATCCCAGGCATTTTTGAATCCAGTTACTGTTTTCACCTCCACTACCTCCTCTGGAAGACTATTCCAGGCACCTACCACCCTTTCTGTGAAAAAGTACTTCCTCACATCCCTCCTGAATTCACCCCCTCCAGCTTTATACTATGCCCCTTGTTACATAACACCTTTTTCGCAAAATAAAATGCTCTCCTCCTGTACCTTATCAACCCCTGGAAGGTATTTAAAGGTTTCTATCATATCATCCCTCTCCCCTCTCTCCTCCAGGGTGTACATATTTAGTTCCTTTAGTCTTTCCTTGTAGAGCTTTTGTTGTAGACCCTGCACCATTTTGGTAGCCCTCCTCTGGACTGCCTCCTCTTTGTCTATGTCCTTTCTGAGATGTGGTCTCCAGAACTGTACACAGTACTCAAGGTGAGGTCTCACCAGTGATTAATATAGGGGCAGAGCCACCTCTCTTTTCCTACTGAAGGTACCCCTACCATGCATCCCAACATCCCACTAGCTTTTCTGACTGCCTCATCACACTGCCTGACCACCTTTAGGTCATCCAATATGATTACCCCTAGATCTGTTTCCTGTTTGGTCTTCGTCAGTATCACACCACCTCTTTTGTACTCTGCTCCCAGGTTCCTAAGGCCTAAAAAAATATTTTGCACTTTTCTGCATTAAACACAACTGCCATATCCTAGACCACTCTTCCATTCTCTTTAGATCCCTGTACATTCTATCCACCACCCCAGGGGTGTCCACTCTGTTACAGATCATGGGTGCCATCCACAAAGAGGCAGACCTTCCCTTCCAGTTCTTCTGCTATGTTGCTTATAAAGATATTGAAAAGTACTGGTCCCAACACTGATCCCTGAGGTACCCCACTGGTCACCCTCCCTTCCTTGGAGCACACATCATTCACCACTACCCTCTGTGTCCTTTCCTCTAACCAGTTTCTAATCCAAGTTACCACCTTTTAATCTACCCCAAGTTACCCACCTTATTTACTAGTTTCCTGTGTGCAACAGTGTTGACTGCTTTGCTGAAATACAGGTAAGCCACATCCACACATCTCCATTATCTAGCTCCTTGTTCACCCAGTCAAAGAAGTCTATCAGATTTGTTAGGAATGACCTTCCCTCCATGAAACAATGCTGCCTTGGGTCCCGCAATCCATTTGATACAAGATATTCCACAATTTAGCTAGTGCTAGAACCCACCAGGGACAGGGCAATTCTGGACCTAGTGCTGACCGATGGAGACAGAATCATGGAAGTAAGAGTGGAAGGTAACCTGGGGTACAGTGACCACCAAACAGTGTGGTTTAACATGGGTACAGGGTTGCAGTCAAACCACACAAAGATGAGGGTCTTGGATTTTAGGAGGGCAGACCTTACTAAGATGGGGATAGAGATTAAAGAAGCCCTGGTGAGGAGGGAGGTGGGGGGTGAGGAGCAGTGGGTACACCTAAAAGGAGCCATAGTGAAAATGACAGAGCAGTGCATTAGGCTGAGGCACAAAGGCAAATGAAGGAGAAAACCACTATGGTTTTTAAAAGATGTAGTAGAGAAAGTGAGGGCCAAAAGGTTGGGTTTTAGAAAATATAAGTAGACACAGAAGGAAGAGGATAGGGTGGTGTACTTGAATTGTCTGAAGGAAGCAGGAGCGCAAAGGTGCAAACAGAAGAAAGGCTAGCACAGACAGTGAAGAAAGGGGACAAGACATTCTATAGGTACATCAGTGAGAGAAGGATGTCTGGGGGGTGGGATTGTAAGGCCCAGACGGGATGAAGGGAAGGGTGTGAAGGGAGACCTGGAAAAGGCAGACATACTGAATAAATACTTCTGTTCAGTATTCACTGAAGAAGGGGAGGGACAGAGACCCTAGTTGGGCACCAGATACAAAGGTGGGGGGGAGAGGTGAACACCAGTTCATTTCCAGAAGGGAGAGTCCTGGAGGAGCTCACAAAGCTGAAGGTAGACAAAGCAATGGGGCCAGATGGCATACATCCCAGGATATGAAGGAACTATGGAGGGAGCTAGCTGAACCACTGGCAGCCATGTTCAGTGAGTCGCTGAACACAGGAGTGGTTCAGGAGGACAGGGGATGGAACATGTAGCCCCTCTTCACAAAGGTGGTAGCAGGGAGGAGGCAGGAAAGTATAGATTGGTCAGACTCACCTCAGTAGTGGGTAAGATTATGGAGGCACTGGTTAAGGAAAGGATTGTGGAACACTTAGATTCTACCAGGGCCCAGGATCTGCAGCAGCATGGATTCACAGCAGGAAGTTCATGTCAAACAAATCTGATAGATATTTTTGACTTGGTGATGAAAGAGGTGGATCGGGGGAGCAGTAGATGTCGCCTACCTTGGTTTCAGCAAGGCCTTAAACACCATCCATGTAAAAGACTGGTGAACAAGTTGGATGGCATAGGTGTGGGCCATGAGGTGGTAAACTGGGTTAGAAACTGGTTAGAGGACAGGAAGCAGAGGGTGGAGGTAAATGGGATCCAATCCAAGAAGAGAGGGGTGATCAGTGGGGTACCCTAAGGATCAGTCCTGGTGCCAGTCCGTTTTGAATGTCTTCATTTGTGACATCGCAGAAGGGCTTGAGGGAAAGGTCTGCCTATCTGCAGATGACACAAAGATCTGCAACAAGGTGGACACTCCAGATGGGGTGGTGAAAATGAGGCGGGAACTAGGAAAGCTGGAAAAATGACCCGGAGTGTGGCAACTGAGATTCAATGCGAAGAAGTGCAAAATCATGCACTTGGGATGTAGAAACATTGGAGAGAGCTACAGGATGGGAGGTGGGGAAGGAAGTTGCTGGTAGTCACCAGGGAAGAAAGGGATCTGGGAGTTATCATTTCAGAGGACCTAAAGGTGGCCAAGCAGAGTACAAAGGCTGTAGTTCAAGTTCAAGTTTATGAGCAGGAAAACTCCATTGAGCACGCTCACTTTCAAGGAGCTTCCATCAAGGACAACATGAAACAGCAAGATACAATGGAATACACACACAAAGTTCGATAGTGACAGAGTGCGGTACACATATTGACCAAATGCAAATGTTCATGTATGGCAAAAGGGAGTATACAGCTGTATTTCAGTTACAGACTTAGCATACAGAATTAGTATATAAGTAACATAGCATTTACATATACGTATGGGGTAGAGAAGACATTCTAGCATTAAGGAGTGGGAACAGCTAAGGGACATATGTGTTCGCATAAAAAAGAAAAAAAACATAGGAATGTAGTGCTACCTGGCAAAGCATTGGCAAGATTCCTGGACAGCTGTTTTAGCTAAGGATTTAAAGAGACTGAGAGATACTGAGTGACCGAGCTTGAATGGTGATTGGAATTTGTTCCAGACTGATAGAATAGCATATTGAATTATTGCTTTTCCATAATGGGTATGGAATTTGGGCATGTCTAACAGGATGTTGGTGTTTTTTCTTAGGGAGTAGCAACTGTTGGAGCGATGGAATAGGTTGTGATATATGTATGAAGTTTGTTCAACAGTGCTTTATATGCCCATATGCAGGTATGGAACATCCTTCTAGTGGCCAGGGATGACCAGACCACTAAAGAATAAAGGTGCAACAGGGTGGGGACTCCAGATGGGGTGGAGAGCCAGTGGCATGTTGGGGTGCATAGGAAGGGGTATCACTAACAGAAGGAGGGAGGTGGTGATACCACTATGCAAAACACTGGTGAGACTTCATCTGGAATACTGTGTACAGTTCTGGAAGCTGCATCTTTGTAAGGACATAGACAAGGTGGAGGCAGTTCAGAAAAGGATGACAAAAATGGTGCAGGGCTTGCACCAGAAGACATATGAGGAGAGATTGAAAGACCTCAATATGTATACACTAGAAGAGAGGAGGGAATGGGGAGTCATGATTGAAACCTTCAAGTATCTTCAGGGCATAAACAAGGTGCAAGTGGGCAACATCTTTCAGTAAAGGAGAAGTACTAGAATGAGGGGGCATGATATGAGATGGGAAGAATGCAGGATAAGGGAAGATGTGAGCAAGGATTTCATCATGGAATAGGTGGCGGATGCAAGGAACAGCCTGCCCCAGGAGGTGGTGAGGGCAAGCACAGTGGGGAGGATTTAAACATTCATGGGATAGATACAAAGGAACCCTAGAGGTGGGATGGAAGGGCTAAAGTTGATGACCAAGTAGGGCAGCAGCCACTAATAAAGGTAGGGTATCAAGGCAGACTGAATGGGCCTAGTGGTCCTTATCTGCCATCAATTACTATGTTACTGTGTTGCTATCCTTTCCTTTAATAGTGCATCAATTATCTTATCCACTACCGATGTCCGGCTAACAGGCCTATAATTGCTCGCCTTCTCCTTGCTACCACTTTTATGTAGTTGGTAGGGCTGGGTGAAATTTATCTTCATCCAGTGGAATTGTGGCAAAATGCTGATTTTGCTTCTGTGAAATTTCATGAAAGTTCTACGAAAATGTTTAAAATTTCACCAAAATTGTGATTTTAGTTATTTTCATCTACTTCAAAAAATGTGTTGATCCCAATTGCACCAGGTTTGGTATGGTAACTGAACCAATGGCAATACAAAAGTATGCCATGCTTCATATCTCTGTCTTTAAAGATGACTGAGTTATATGTCTCCATACTTGCGGGAATTTTTAAATGACATTTTGCAGTTACATAAACTGATGAATTTTAAGCCTCTATAGGTTTAAAGCTAGAGAATGGAATATCACCAATGTTGTTAGGTTCACTGACCCTAAATATTTGGCTTTAAGGTGGTATCTGGTTACATTAGTGTGGAGATAATAGCGTGGCACAAAACTGCGCAGAGAAAATAGCGATTGTGAAACCAGTGACAGGGAAAGTATAACGTGGACATAACAGCGCTATCCCTGTGCTTGTTTCACCATTTAAATGTGTGCTTACAAGCATGTCTGTGCAGTAGCTTAGCAGATAGAGCCACAGGCTGTGGATGGCGGCAGTACCTACGATCGTCTCTTGGTTTGGGTCTCACTCACTGCATTTTTTTTCTTTCTTTTTTTCATAAGTCACATGCCGTGTGGCTCCCCCCGTATTCCCTCCTGTATACACTGTATAAAAGCCTCCCTTCCCCAAGCTGTTCTTTCTGATGAGACTTCCTCCACGACGTCTGCCCACCCACCCAAATCATGAACATACGAAATTTGCCAGCAGATAAAGGCCTAGAGGTCTATTAAGTGTGCTCGAATGTGCAGCTAGCACCCCTTATTCTGCAGCTGCCCCTCCCTCCCTTCCACCCTTCCCCTTCATTAACCCTCCCCCTTGTCAAGTCCCATCCTCATTTGAAGCATTCCACTGTTCTACTGCATACCACTTCAGCAGGTAATGCATTCCACCCAGCCACCACCCTCTCTGTAAAAAAGTGTCTCATCATCTCCCTCCTGAACCTTCCTCGCTCCAGTCTTATATCATGGCCCCTGGTGGCCCTCCGCTCCCTGACTTTGAACAGCCCCTCTGTACCCGTCTTGTTTATTCCTTTCATGTATTTAAAGGTTTCAATCATGTCACCCCTGTCTCTCCTCTCCTCCAGTGAGTACATGTTCAACTCCTTCAACCTCCTCTCGTATGATAAGTCCCCCAGCCCCTTGATCATCTTTGTCGCTCTGTGCTGCACCCCTTCCAGTACCTTAATGTCCCTCTTCAGATACGGACGCCAGTACTGCATGCAGTACTCCAGGTGTGGTCTAACTAATGACCTATACAGTGGCAGAGTCACCTCCTCCCTCCTCGAGGATATACCCCTTGCAATACAACCCAGCATTTTGTTGGCCTTTGCAGCTGCCTGCCTACATTGTGCCGAGTTGTTCATTGACCCTGTAATGAGCACACCCAGATCCTTCTCCTCCTCTGTCTGGGCTAGCTGCACTCCCCCTAGCTGGTAACTCCTCCTTGGGTTCTTCATCCAAAATGCAGCACCTTGCACTTTTTGGCATTAAAGCCCAGTTGCCAGGTGTCTGACCAGGTTTCAAGCTTTGCCAGATCATCCTGCAACCCCTGCCATCCCCCTAGGTCATCCACCACCGCGCCTACCTTGGTATCATCAGCAAACAGACTGATCTTGCTCTTGATGTCCCATGATATGTCTGCAATGAATATCCCAAACAACACTGGTCCCAACATTGAGCCCTGTGGAACACCGCTCATCACTGCCCTTGGGTGTGAGAGCTCCCCACCCACCACCACCCTCTGTTGCCTTCTCTGCAGCCAGTTTCCTACCCATCTCACCAGTTTTGCACCGCCCCTGTGCCTACTAACTTCCTTCCCAGCCTTCCATGTGGCACTGTGTCGAATGCCTTACTGAAGTCCAGATACAGGACATCCACTGCATGGCCCCTGTCCAGTTGCCTAGTTACCCAGTCATAGGACTCGACCAGGTTGGTTTGGCAGGATCTGTCACATATGAAGCCATGCTGTCTGCTGTCCTGTAGTCCTTTGGCCTCTAGGAGGACCACCAGCCTCTCCTTCAGGATAGTCTCCATTAGCTTACCCACGATGGATGTGAGGCTCACTGGTCCTGTAGTTTCCCGGTTCATCCTTGGGCCACTCTTGTGGAGGGGCACCACATAAGCCATCCTCCAGTCCTGACGTACACACCCCGAATGTAGTGAGGCATTAAATAGGTCTGCCAAAGGTCCTGCAAGGACCTCTGCCAGCTCCTTCAGTACCCTGGGGTGGATGCCACCTGGGCCTGGCGCCTTGTCCACCCTCAGTGCCTTCAAACCCTCTTGAACTCTGCTCTCCATGATTTCACCATCTGTCATCACTTCCCCCCCTGCTTCTGCCATTTCTCCCACCTTGGTGTCCCCCTCTTCTCTTTAGTACATACTGAGCAGAAGTACTCATTTAGTGCTTCCGCCTTACTCCACCCTGCTTCCACCCAACCCCCCTCCTTCCTAATCCTTACTATGTGGTCCTTACAGCTCCTTTTTTCCCTGATGTACTTAAAGAAGTCCTTCTCCCCCTTCTTAATGCCTTGTGCCAGCCTGAGTTCTGTAGATGCTTTGGCTCTCCTCACTGCCCTTGTCACCTCCTTCAATTCTGTCAAGTACTCCTCCCTGTCCTCCCACCTCCCTGTTTTCTTGTACTTCCTAAAAGCAGCTCTTTTCCTCCTTACCTTACCTTATCTTATCACACTCATTCCCCCACATGTGTCCCCATTAGGAGCTGGTTATTTTATAGTAGGGGGTGCAGGGGGCATAGCCCCACAGCAGAAAATTAGTTTCCCACATATGTTCTCTGAGCTTCTCCAGTCTTCTGTGACCACACTTAAAAGTTTCAGTTTTCAATATAACTGCAAGGTTGATAATCCTTAATTACATGTTACGGGGTAATTACACTGTAGTTGCATGTCTGATGCATGTAACTACATTGCAATTGCAATGTAGTTACCATTTAGTTACACTGCAACTACAATGTACTTAAAGTGTTACCAAATGTTAAACTTCAAGATTTTTTTACCTGTTCTTTACAACAGACAGAAAAATACCCTGACAACAAGAAAACATCCGAGAATGAGCTCATGGATGCCTCTGCTGCTGCACAGTTTATTTATTTATTTATTATTTTGGTTACCGGGTAGGTAAACTGATCCAAAGGACTGTTTTCAGGCACGACCCAGGCCACAGGAGTGGCACAGTAATGACAAGGAAATACATACATACATGATTGCATGATAATGTCAGCACATCATCCAGGTAACAAGATAAATTATCACCCCCCCCTTCTACTTTAAATGTGTCTCAGTGACTCAGGTCAGGAAACTACTGAACACTGTGCTGGGCAAGTCCAGGCACAGTGGTGACTCTCTAGACCTCAAACTAATCACACTCACCGCAGAGGATGTACTCCCACCTATCACTAAGTTACTTAACCTCTCTCTAACCCTATTGCAATTTCCATAGGTATGGAAAACAGCCATTGTCACACCTGTTCATAAATCTGGGGACCGTGCACTACATAGCAACTATAGACCTATATCAATCCTCCCTCCCCTTTCTAAAATACTAAAACATATTGTTGCCAACCAACTTGTGGGCTACCTTGATAAATATTCCTTACCATGTGAGCAATAGCATGGCTTTCAGGAAAGGGCACAGCACCATCACTGCACTCTTAGAGTTCACCAGCTACGTCCACCAATCAATTGACCAAGGCAGTCTTGTGAGTGTTGTCTTTATAGACTTAACCAAGGCATTTGACATGGGTTAATCACCTGCTCCTCCTTGAACAACTCTCACTAACTGGTCTGTCCCTTGATATGCTGCCCTGATTTAGAAGCTATCTTGGGGACAGATCCCATTGCATGAAGATTTCCAATGTTATCTCCGACCAGAAGCCTATTCAGTCCGGTGTACCCCAGGGCTCAATCTTGAGTCCACTCCACTTCGCATCTTCCTTAACAATCTACCATCTGCCTGCTACCAATGAACTCTGCTCTACGCGGATGATGCTGTCATTTTTGCAAGCCACCCTGACCCATGCCTCCTTGAAAGTAACTTTCAAAATGGCTTCATGGAAGTTGAGCACTGGTTCTGCAAATGTAAACTGGTGCTAAACTACAAGAAGACAAAAGTCCTGTTGTTCTCCTCAGCACGCAGTTGACACAAAGCTCATGCTCTTACATCCGAAATACCCAAGGTGACCACCTCGAACAAATACAGCACTTCAAGTACCTAGGAGTTACCCCTGATAGACACCTTACCTATACACCTCACATAGAAAATGTTGCCACAGCCATCAACACCAAAATTGGGCTCCTCTATTGAATGAGAAAGTCTCTAACACTTGAAGCCCAAAATATAGCTATTCACAGCTCAGTGCTCTCTATAATCGATTTTGGCCTTGTCATTTACAGAACTGCTTCCACTACTGCACTCAAAAGGCTCACTGTTGCACTGAACAAGGGCTGTAGACTCCAAATTGGCACACTACGCCTCACCCACACTTGCAATGTCTATAAGTAGGCTGGGTGACTCCACTTATATGGGAGAATAAAATACCTCACCTGCCTGCTTGCCAAAAAGATTCTCCTTGGACACATGCCTTTGGGATTGGGATGCTTACTTCACAAATCCCCCAAGACCCAACACACATGCACCTCATCTTCTGCATTCCTACTAGTCCCGATGTGCCGGGCTACTCAATGCCAATGCTCCTTCTGTATAGAGCTCCTTACTGGTTCAATGGCCTCAGCAATGGACTGGTTAACCTTACTAATCTCGGAGAGTTCAAACACAAGCATTGACAGCACCTCCTAACTGAAAACACCTGTGATTGCTCCACCTAACATCATTGTCCCTTATTTCCGGACCTCCCCCTCTCTGTTCTTCCACCGTCACTTGCCCCTGTCTTGCCCCCTCACTCTCCTCTCCATTCCTGCCCCCCCACTTTCCCCCTTTCTCCCCCTTTCTTCATTATTCTTTTCCTTCCCCTACTATCCTAGAAGCTATCCTGACAATCAATCAATCAATCAAAATCTTTATTTTACCAGGCGAACATCATTGAACAATGCTCATTTTAAAGATGGACCTGGGTAGGACATATAGACTAGGGTTGGGCAGACCCAAAAAGGTCCTGACCCTTATTATCAGGATCAGGATCCAGGCCAAAGTCCTGATAAGTTCTGATTAGTTCTGATTCGAAATTAGAACCTTTTGTAAAATGTGATGAAAACTGCAAACCTGCTATATAATTGCATAAAACAAAACTGACATTTGTGACACACACATAGAATTGTAGTCAGCATTTCAGGGTATGAAAACTTTGAGTTTATAGCACTGATGTGCTGGTCAGTTGAATATGGCAGTCATGCAGTTGACCTCTGTTCCCTGTCTCAGAGTCAGTAGTACTAGTGCTGCAACTGTAAACTGAAACTGACCTGTCTGGCCTCAGAGGAGGAATCCCATTCCTATTTAGTAGCACACACTATACAATGGACATATCATAGAAACACAGAAATATAGAATTTGACTGCAGATAAGGACCGCTTGGCCCACCCAATCTGCCCATTTCCCTATCTATTGGATCAGCTACAGGTTTAGCTAACCAGCAGCCTACTTCCTCCTAACAGATATCAGTTTGGTATTGTTGTTCTAGTTCCTTCTCTGCTCCACTGAGAGTCATGCAGTTATTTTCTATGGCATGGGGTCCCTTCCACCCACCCACCCGAATTGAAGACACATTTAGGGGACCCCTACCAAAAAAATAACTGCATGTCCTTAGTAATCCAGAGACCTGGCTACTGTGTTGGAAGGGGGAGTGTGGCTGTGAGGTCGAACCTGTACTGAGTGGGCAGGTAATCTAAAAATGCAAAAATTAGACAAGCCCATTAGTACATACTAAACAACATATGCCATCATGTTCAGGCAATTCAGAAATTAGGACATATTGAAAACATTCTGCCATCAGTCTCAACTACAGGCAGTCCAGAAATTACACAAGTCCATGAGGACATGCTGCGAAACGTGTGCCATCTGATTCAGGCAGTCCAAAAATTACACAAGTCCATGAAGATATGCTGTGAAAAGTGTGCCATCAGGTTCAGGCTATCCAATAATTAGCAAAGCACATGAGGAAGACATGCTGAAAACATTGTGCCATAAGTCCCAACTTCAGGTGATCCAAAAATTAAAGAAGTCTATTAGGACAACATGTGAAATGTGTGCCATCAGGTTCAGGCAATCCAAAAATTAGCAAAGTCTGTTAGGACATGCTGAAAACATTGCGCCATCAGGTACAAAAATTGTGCAAGCCACATATGGGCTTACTTGAGTATTAATTTATTTTTCTGAAGAAATGGTGATCTTTCTACTCTTCCAAGTAGTCATCTTTGAGGTCACTGTGAAATGTATTTGCTGCCTCTGGGTCATAGCTGTAAACAGCCAATGGAAGGTTTACTTTTAAGAATGTTAACTTCTCAACATTTTCTGGTAGTAGCCTAGATCATGTATCTGTTACCAAATTTCCTGCACAGCTAAAGAGTCGTTCTGAAAATACACTGGTTGGGGACAGACCATATACTTCAAGGCTACCTGCACAAGTGCAGGCCATACAGGCTCCTTGCTTTTCCAGTACTTAATGGGATCTTCATTCCATTCAATACTTATTTCTGCTAAATAACAGTTAACCATGGCCTGGGCAGAAGCAGTGACTTATGGGAAAGGAAGGGCTGATTTTTCCAGGATGACAGCATCCATGTGACCCCAAAGATGACTGCTCAGTGTAGAATGAATGGAAGCAGCTGACTGTTTTGCAGCCTGACTGAGAAGAGAGAGCTGTGAAGGTGCAGGAGGAATGGATGAGAGGGCTGCTTCTGTTGTCATGTTTTTTCTTCAAAAGAAAATCTACTTCTTGAATGAGTTTTTCTCTGCAGTTTCAGAACACATTTGGGTCATACTGTGAGAGGTGTTTCATCTTGTACTGTGGGTCTAGTACTGTTGCAATAATGTAATTTTCTGCCGCGGGCATTTCACCAGGTTTCTCATCATCTCTGACTTTTTTAAGCATTCTATGTACCATGTCTTTTTTAATTCTGGGTGGCAAGTCCCTTTCAGTTGCACTAGACTCTCCCATCTGAAACTGGCTTGCTGTACCTTCCAACTCATCCTTGATTGCATTCAGATGAAATCTAAGAATCTTGATCAGTGGGATTATTTGGCTGAGTGTGGCACTGTTGGAACTCACTTCCCTAGTAATTTCCTCAAAGGGTTGAAGGATCTTGATGAGAAGTTCTAAAACAGCCCACTGCTGAGGATTAATGTACACATCAGCATCCCCTATGCTGTTCTCTAGTGTATACTGTCTGACAGCCTTTTTTTGCTCCATCAGTCATTGGGACATGTAAAAGGTAGAGTTCCACCTCATTGCAACATCCTGGATAAGTGTATTAGGAGGCAGTCCATGCTCTTCTTGTATGGCCCGAAGACGTTGGCATGCTTTGCAGGAATGGCTGAAATGTGTGCATATTCATTTTGCCTCATATGTGAGAGCCTTTATATCTCTGTCTTCTTCCATAAATGCATGCACAATCAAATTTAAGCAGTGTGCAAAACATCGAATGTGGACAAAGCCCTCTTCAGGCAATGCTTTCTTTATGTTTGAACCATTGTCAGACACAATAAAACCTATAGAAAGCCATTGTGATGTCAGACAGTACTGTATCTCTCTATTGAGCTCATCCAGGATGTTGGAAGCTGTGTGATCTTGTGGGATATACTGGATGCAAAGGGAAGCCAGTTTCAGAGAGGAATTGTCAGTGTCACTACAGGGAGTAAATGATACCCAATGTGCAGTCAGTAACATAAATGGTTCTGACTGGCAGCTTGTCCATATGTCAGTAGTAAGATGGACAGCCCCAGCAACTGAATCTTTTAAAGAATGTTTCAGTTTAGCACTTTACTAAATCATACATCTGCGGTATTGCAACAGTCGAGAAATATTTCCTGGATGGAATATTGTATCGTGGTGACAGGTGATTCAAAAGCCTTCTGAATCCTACATGCTCCACAATTCTGTGAGGCTGTAAGTCCAGTGCTATCATCTCTGAAATTAGTTTTGTTATAGCAATTGCCTCAGGATGAATACGCTGGTACTTAGCTTTATGTTCAATTGTTTCTGAAATCGTGAGCTATCTTCTAGCAGTTGAAGTTTTCAGATAGCCAACATTAGGAGTGCTGGGTGGTGATGATAAGGGCAAAAGGGGACTGTTTGTTGTACTTATTCTAGAAGAAGACTGAGAAAGAGTTGACAGCACAACTGAAGCAGCAGGGCTGCTGCTATCACTTGATATAACAGGTGCAGGTGTAGTCTGACTTAACTCTGCCTGCATGTTGTCTTCTTTCTCTCCGACCAAAAAATCACGCCTGAGACGTAATGGGTGACATCTCTCTAAATGTCTTTTTAATGCTGAGGTACCCAAAGCACCTTTTTTGCTCCCTCTGCTGATGGTCTTTTTACATATTGAGCAAACAGCTTGTAACTCATTATTGGCAGCCAGAGAAAAGTAAGACCACACATAAGATGTCACCTTTTTGTTTTATTACCAGGCATACTATACTGTCCTCCTTTGTCACTTCCACTGTGCTGTTCTTTCTCAACACTGGGAAGCTGTTCATCATGGTCTTTTTCTGTTTCACCATTATTATCATCCAACAGCTCCTCCAGGCCACTAACAGAACCTAAATCTGAATGCACTGCCCCCTCAACTTGTTTCTCCTGCACCGCACCACACTGTCCATGCCCAAACTGTCCA
Source organism: Neoceratodus forsteri (assembly GCA_016271365.2). Classification (NCBI taxonomy): domain Eukaryota; kingdom Metazoa; phylum Chordata; order Ceratodontiformes; family Ceratodontidae; genus Neoceratodus; species Neoceratodus forsteri. The sequence goes on from JADMNL010000032.1 coordinate 163,959,455, forward strand.
TCTCATCATCCAATCCAAATCATCACATTCATCCTGCATCTGTGCAACTACCACATCTACTGCATTCTGACTTTCCATTTGTTTCTGCTTTTCTCCCTCCTTGTTTACATCCTCCATTTCATAATCATTACTCTCATCAGAGCTAGATTTCTCCCCCTCTGTTTCATTTAAATCTGTACTGGTACTATGGTGTACATAGGTACCATATCTTGGCTTGCCACTCCTTGTGGTGCTGACTACTCCTTTAGTTTTAATTAAGGTAGTTTTGGCCTTTCCTGTCTGTTTGAACATCATTGTGGAAGAACCACTACTGCTACTGGAGGAAGTTCCAGGAACTGGTCTTTTACCAGTCAGACTGTGCAGTGTTGTTTGTGCCATATGTTTCCCCATATCTTTCCCCATTTTGGCCTCTTTCTCACCCTGTCTGGTGCACATTTTCAGCCTTTTTTTATTACACAGAAAAATGCTTTTTCCTGTATGTGTTTTCATTTTTTTCTGTCTTCTCAGTTGTTTCTAAGTTCCTCTGACAACTCAGTACAAGCTCAGCCTCACAGCCACACTCCCCCTTCCACCACTGTAGCTATTTTTTTTTACACACAATGCTTTATCCTGTAGGAATTTTCTTTAGTCCTCTCTCTTGTTCTCAAGTACCTCTGCTTTCTCTGGAAGGGCTCCACCTCACAGACAGACACCCTCCCCTTCCACCACTGTAGCTATTTTTTTTTGAATGAAGGAGCTTTCTTTTTTTATGTTCGCTTGCGCGCATGCGCAAGGAATGTCTTGGAAGAATGGGACACTTTGAAGGTGTGCCCCTCTTCTGCAATCCCCTGCTCCATTGAGCAGGTGTGGCAGTCCTGCACCAATTGGACGTCGTGCTGTGTATGACAGCGGTGGTCTTCTCTTCAAAGAAAACCACCGCTGTCTGCTAGCACCGCATCATGCCGCCCCCCCAAATCTTTGCTGCCATGCTGGAGCCCACCCAGTGTGGCAAGCGTCCCAGCGTCATCTGCCGACAGGGTGCCCAATCCCCCGTCGGCTCCACAGCCCCAGCCATCCTTCTGCCATGTGGAGCCCACCCAGCATGGCAAATGTCCACGTCGTCAATTTTAAAAAAAAAAACCTGTAAGTAATGGTCCCATGCAGCCTCCCGCCTCCTCCCACAACCCGCACCCACCCACTGCGCACCCTGCCTCCTCACACCACCCTCACCCCATACTTACCTCCAGAGCTCAGCGCGATGATCTTGGTGGACCGGAACATGTCTGCACTCTTCAAAGCCGACCACGAACTGAGGAAATGCCGGTAAGCTGTATAATGGGCTAGATAGGGGGTTTTCAACTTTATTGCATATCTCAGGAATTTTTTGGAATTTGTGCACCAAACTTTCAACATGGGGTTTTTGGGACCCCTTCTCATGAATGATGTCACTGTCATGGCGTTATTCGGGCCCAAAGGGTGATTTCGCAGTCACTGCGCAGTCACTGCATGAAATCACCCTTCAGGCCTGACTAACACCATGACAGTGACATCATTCATGAGAAAGGGTCCCAAAAACCCCATGTTGAAAATTTGGCGCAAAAATTCCAAAAAATGACTGTTTTACTTAGCCGCATGCTATGCAGTTCCAACGCACGCCATAAGTTCACTAATTTTCAATATTTTCACCCAGATTTTCAACATTGCCATTTTACCACACCTTCTTATAAGTAGTACAGCTGTCATTTTCACATCTCACCCAAAAGCGTTTCTCGCCCATGTAGCGCACAATGGCGTAAGTCGGTGTGCGAACTCAATGTATGGGACACATTAAGAAAATCACAGTGACACCATTCATGAGCAGAGGTCTTAAAATGGCTGTGTTGAAAATGTAGTGAAAAAATTCTCCTAAAAATGACTGTTTTAAGAGTGTGCGTGGCGCAGTTCCTATGCACGCTCGTAAGTTCGCGAATTTTCAATATTTTCACTCCAGATTTTCAACATTGCCATTTTACCACACCTCCTTATGAGCAGTATAGCTGTCATTTTTCACATCCTGCCCAAAATGTGTTTCCACCCATGTAGGGCACATGGCGCAGTCGGTGTGCGAAATCAATGTATGGGACACATTAATAAAATCACAGTGACACTGTTCATGAGCAGAGGTCTTAAAATGGCTATGTTGAAAATTTGGTGAAAAAATTCCTAAAAATGACTGTTTTACAAGCGTGCATTGCGCAGTTCCTACGCATGCTCGTAAGTTCGCGAATTTTCAATATTTGCACTCCAATGACTTCCAAATACATAAACAGCACATAGAAGCAAGCAACATTTGGCATTGACAAATGCTTGTACTTCTTTATCACTGATTTTTTTAAGCCATGTCCAAGTGCCAAATACCACTGCAAATACCTGCAAGCGAACGTTCGGCATTGACAAATGCTTGTTTTTTACTCTTCTCACTTGTTCTCAAGTTTCTCTGTCCTATCAGGACAGGCTCTGCCTCACAGTCACCCTCCCTCTTCTACCAATGTAGCTTTTTCCTTTATGTAGGTTCTTTTTATTTAGCAGGGAGCATGCCACAGTGATATAATATTTTTACAACAGCAGCTGGTAAACAAACACACAGTCAGTCACACACAGGCAAACTAGCAAGTTTTTTTTTTTTAATTAATGTCTTCCAGGCAAGACAAAGTACAGCACTCCAATAAAGGCAAAGTAGAATCTTGCAGCAAATTTCCACCCCACTTCAAAGCTCAGAGGCTCACTTCACTTAAGCTGAGACACGCGGGGGGGGGGCGGCTAAAACTAACTCACTGATGTTTTCTTTTTTTTAAATCAGGTAAAGCTCAGCTAACTTGAAAAGAGAAAGCAGGAAAGGTAAACTCAGGGTGCACTCAAAGCTTCCAAGTTCCAACTGGCCAGGCTGATGGTGATCTGCTTTTTTCTTTTCTCTAGTCCCCTTTTGTTCTTTTCTAGTTTATATATCACTAGCCTGCTTTTGTTTCTTAATACAACTCTTGCACTTAGTTTGTTTGTTTGCACTGCAGTAGGCTTTACATTTGCAAGTAATCACAGAAAAGATCTGATAAACAAGAGGAGATATAGAGTCAGGCTGTCCACTGTGAGTGATGAGCACTCAAAGCCCGCTAGTAGGCAGGTTGATCTTTTTTTTAATTCCTTTATTTCCCCGTTTTTCTTTGCAGTTGTTTGTTTCACTGTTTTAAATTTCTTATTAAGTAAAAGTCAATCACTCGCTGGATGCTTTTGGTGAGGTATTTAAACTGCGACTGATATACACACATGATAAAGACAGCTCACTAGCTCTGTCTCGTCTGTATCTCTCTCAGCCATGCACTGAGCAATTCCCGCCACATGCAGCCTTATATACCTCAGTGCCCTCTGACCAACATGCAGCTAGTCAGATGGCAGAGGTATGTCACTGTCATGTGTGTCTGTGTGTGGCGCAAGCGCAAATAGGACCAGCTGCAAATGTGAACCTGGCAAATGTGTGTAAAAAAAAAAAAGCTCTGGTCGACTTACATTGGATGAGTGAGAACAGGGGGAATAAAACAGGGACCTTTGGCTGCACAGATAAGCTCCCAGATGGGTCTTCAGTAAAACCCATGCCTGCTGCATTTTTTACAGTAACTCTAGCTTTTTTTCTTCTAATCTGCTCACAGATGCTAAACCGTCATCCCATGTTCTGTGTGCACAGTGGTGGAGAAAATAAAATGGGTGTAAAAACTAAGTACTCTAAAATTAAACACATTTAAACCCTCTGCTAGGACATGCCTGTCTGCTGCAAATGCAAATGATTAAATACACTGCTGTTACAAAGGGCGAGGTTACAGCTGCTCCCTGGACCTCATGGAACTGGTCACTCGCTGCCTTGTGTAAATATGTGGCTACTTTTTTGAAAGGATAAAGTAAGTAGTACCTTGGAAACTGATGGCTAGTTGTTGATTGACACCTTTTGGTGGGGCAAGCGCACTTCTCTTTGTCTTCCCTCTGACTGTGTCCCCCCAGCTTAAGACAGGTCCAGCAGGTACCTTCATCTCCTATTCCCTTTTGTCTAGTGGACCCCCACATTTTCCGATCACGCTGGTCACAGATTTTTAAATTGATATGCTCTCTATATCCAGGTGTGTGGCTGTTGGGTGAGAGTAAACTGACTGCAGTGCTTACTAATACTGACTCTCATCCTTCTTGTTCCAAGTCTAAACTTCACTGCAAATAGCAGACAGTTTCAGAATGCAGCCCTGATCTACGATTAAGCCGGCAGCTACAAGCTGCAAGAATGGTCTTGCAGCTTGTAGCTGTTGGCTTGATCGTGGCTCAGGGCTGCATTCTGGAACTGCCTGCTATTTGCAGTAAAGTTTGGACTTGGAACAAGAAGGATGACAGTCAGTAAGCAGTCAGTCTACTTTCACCATTCAGCTACATGCCCGGAGGGTAGATCTGTTTAGAAATTTGTGACCAGTGTGACTGGAGGTTGGTTTTTCTAACATTTTTTTAATCGGGGGAAGTTTCTAGCCACACGCGGCCGGCAGACCCAGACTTGGTACAATTATGCAATGGGTTCTTATTTATCCGGGTCCACCGGGATGCATTGGATCCGGGGGGGGTTCTGATTTTAGGCAGTTTGGTCCGCCCATCCCTAGTATAGACATAAATTACATTGGATAAAAGAAATGAGTAAAATAGCATAGGAATTCAGAAACAAAATGATACAATCAGCAGGAGTAGATAAGATATTTACAGTGTATAAACATTTCAGTGGTCAAAGCCAGGCTGGATGGTGCAATCAACAGGACTAGACATAATATTTACAGTGTATAGACATTTCAGAGTCAATGTGCTGTTTGAGATAGCTGTGCTCAAGTATAAGCATACAAACCTAAAGCTAACAGAGAAGGAAGGAGGGAAGATGGTACAACACTGGATGATAAGATAGAGACCAGTGGAGGTGGGCACTAGGGCAGGTTTTTTAGAGCATGAGCTGGGAAGGGGTGCCCAATGGGAGAGGAAGATGAGAAGCCTAAAGTGCTGGTTCCGAAGAGCAGGTGTCCGGAGCAAATAACTGATAGGCAATCGGGGGTGAGAAGCCAGGTAGTACTATGGTCTTGGAGAGAGATGTGGTGCTAAGCACATAAGCCAAGTTAGGATGGAGATCAAACACTGGGTGGATAGAGAATACCGGTACATGCTAGGGGTGTGGGAGAGGAAGATAAAAAAAAATGTATAACAAGCATTTTGACCCCAGTTCACCACAGCAGGAGCAGGATTACAGGTTCAATGATAACAACTACAGGATTCATTGAAGAAGAAAGCATAGCTTGTTTTGAAAGCAGCCACTGACAAAGGGTGGACCAGTTTCAAGGATGTTTGTATCATATTCCATAGTAGGGGGAGCATATAACTTATCAAAGCCCTACCGAAGTGAGATCTCACCTTGGGGACAAACAGCGAAATATAGGAGGTGCTTCTTAATGAGTACTTGCCTACTGTACAAAAAGGCAAGCAATCTGATATATATATTAGGGCAGCCTACTGGAAATGGCTTTGAATGTCCAAATGGCTGCATTTCTCTGCTGTCTGTACTTAAGAGATGACCATCTCACCACTGAATACAAAGAACAATGATGGGTTGAGTAGGGGAGACCAGTAATAAATCTTAGGTCACTGTGGTAAAGGGTATCTAGCTTTGCAAGTGTAGCAGTCTGGCCCTGACAGTATAAGAAGTCAGCATAATTGAGAAGGGAAAGAAAAGTGGACTGAACCAGTATCATCTTGGCCTCTCTTGTCAGGAACTGGTTAATTCTATAAAAAAGACCTAGTTTCTGCCTGAGTTTTTTTAGCAGTTCTTCTATGTGGTCGTTAAAGGACAGCCTTTGATCAATCCAGACACCCAGGTATTTTAGCTTAGTTACGTATTCCAAGGGTTCTCCCGGAAGTGTAGTGATGTGTGGGGATGTTATAGGAGTGGCATCATATGTGCAAGGTGAGAATAACATTGCTTTGGTCTTTTTTGCATTTAGTAACAGTTTCTGGTTTAACAGTTGTAATTGCAGCAGGTTAAAATCACGTTGCAGGTCATCACATGTGGCAGTAGGAGAGGGTCCTTCGGAGTAGAGCACCGTGTCATTGGCAAAGAGGTGAATGTTGGCAGCTTTGATATTGTCATTAATTCTATTAATATAAATTGTGAATAGTAGAGGACCCAATATGGAGCCCTGGGGAACTCCTCTCAATAAAGGTTTTAGGGGAGAAAATTCCTCTTCTGCCATGACCTGCTGGTACCGGCCTGTAAGGTAGTTAGAGAACCACTTTTGGGAGTGCTGGTCCAGGCCAATTTTCCTGAGTGAAGTGAGAAGCAGATTGTGGTCTACAGTATCAAAGGCCTTGCTCAGGTCCAAAAATACAGCACATATGAAGTTTTTAGTATCCAGTCCATGTAGCCAGTCATTGGTCACTTTAGCGAGAGCAGAGACAGTACTATGTCTTGCCCTAAAACTGGATTGTAAAGGGTTAATTAGATTTTCAGCTTCTATATATTTTTTGAGCTGGTTACTCACAATCTTTTCCAGGAGTTTGGATAAAATCAGAAGTAAGGCCTGTAATTATTAAGATCTGCAGGATCTCCAGATTTAAACAGGGGGTTGACATGAGCTGTCTTCCATATTGGTGGCAAGGCAGCCTGGGAGAGTGATAGATTAAAGAGGTGAGTAAGTGGGACAGCTAGGACCTGGTTACCAATTTTCAGGTAGTAGGGGTTGAAAAAGTTGGATCCAGCACTTTTCTTGACATCCAACTGTAACAGAAGTTCTTTTTTTTATACTTCCTTTATTAAAATATATTTGAATACATGCATTTATACAAATGATATAGTAATTTTGCTCACAAGTGTATTACAGCTTTCAGTTTAAAAACTTCAGCTTGTCAATCATACAACATAGAAAAGGACAAGCAACATTTTTATAAAAAGAAAATAAGAAGAAATCTAATAAGGGCTAAAAAGATTACAATTCTATAATGTTCTCTGACTACAGTTCAACTTTCTTTTAGTTTTCAATAAGAACTATTTCATCTATTCAAAGTGAGCAAGTAGCAAGTCATCCCCACCATAAGTAGGCAGGTGGCATGTGTTTACTAAGTGAGGTGGGGGTATACCATACCTATTTCCAGCTTGGTTTCACTCCCTCAGGAATCATTTCTGTCCGGGCATAAACCCTATCCATCCAACCCAACTGGAGGTCAACCTCTCACTGAATTTGATCCTGTATCAGTTCCCATCTGCTCCAACCTGAGGTATAAGCCTCTATTCTATCCTGAAGTGCAAAAGACATCTGTTCATTACGTTGTATGGTGGTCATCAGGGACCTCCATTCAGAGATCGGGAAGGCGCCTCCTGAAACCACCTTTTGGTGATGGCTTTGTATGTTGCACATAGCATGATAGACCAGAGGTATAAGATAACTTTATCTTTAACTCCTATGGGTGGAGTAACAGAAGTTCTTCAACCTCCTTCAATGCGACTAGCTGCAGGGAGAATGAGGAGTTAGATACCGGACTTACTTGTTCCTGGACACCAAGTTGGGATCGTAGATTATTGGCAGGAGAGGTGTCGAAGGCTAGTCCTACAGTGGCAAAATGATTGTTGAGGTGTTCAAGGATGGAGGGCTTATCAGAAATGGAGGTGCCACCAACCAGGATTTTAGCAGGTAGGGAGTTACCAGGAGTGTATCCTTCTAAATCTTTTAAGGTTTTCCAGAATTTGTTGGGGCACTTCAAGGATGTATCGAGTTCCCTACGATGAAAAGTGGCCTTTGATTCCTTGACCTGCTTGGTGCAGAGGTTTCTCGCCCTCCTAGACAAAGTCCAGTCAGTTGGGAGCTTAGATTTCTGCGCCATTTTCCAATGCACATCTCTTTTTTGTAAGGCAGTTTTTAGCTCTGGATTAAACCAACAGCAGGATTTCACCCTATTACAGACTTTAATCAGCGGAGCAAGGTTATCCAGGGCTCCTGTTATGATTTCATGAAAGATGTCGTAAGCCACGTCCACAGATTTTGCAAGGTAAAAGTCCTGCCAGCATAATGAATTTGTAAGTTGGGTATTAAACGTATGGGGGTTGAAGTTGCGGCGGCTTTTTTGTCGTAAATTATGAGGCTGATGTGGCATTTTTTTATGCTCTTACGCAGGCAATGTAATGATAGAAACATAGAAACATAAACTTTGACGGCAGATAAGGACCGCTTGGCCCACCTAGTCTGCCCATTTCCCTACCTACAGGATAAGCCGCAGATCCTAGTTAACCAACAGCCTATTTCTTCCTACCCCCCACATGAATTGCCTTATGTCTGTCCCATGCATTCTTGAATTCTCTCACAGTTTTAGACCCCACAACCTCCTCAGGAAGGCTGTTCCATGCATCCACTACCCTCTCTGTGAAAAAATACTTCCTCACATTGCCCCTGAACTGCCCCCTCTATCTTTAAATTGTATCCCCTTGTTCTTGCACATCTCTTTTTCTGAAAGATGCTACCCTCTTGGACTTTGTTGATTCCACTGAGGTACTTAAACGTTTCTATCATGTCCTCCCTCTCCCTGCCTCACTTGTATCAGTGAAAAATATGCTGGCATGAGTAAATAGATAAGGTTTACTTATTAAAATAAGATCCAGAAGAGAGCTATTGTTTGAATTCTTTTGATTTGGTCTTGTGGGTTCATTGATAAGTTGTGTCAGCTCGAGGGAGTCACAAATGGCCCTGAGGGGTGCAGAGGCAGTGGCAAGCCAATTCAAGTTGAAATCTCCTAAAGTTATGACTTCTAAGGATAATGATCCCAGAGTCTTGTTTAGGTGATGCAGCAACTGCAATCCAGTTGACAGAGGCCAGTAGCATCCAGCTACACATAGCAAGACCATAGGTGAAACCTTAACCTTCAAGGATAGGTATTCAAATTCATTTTGAATGGAGGTCGAGTCAATAACGGAGGCTTGGAATTTATCTTTTATGTATATGGCTACTCCACCTCCTCTAGTCTGCCTGTCAGTTCTATAGAGAAGGTACGATGGGATATTCACCTCATGGTCAGCCATTCCAGGTCTCAGTCATGTTTCAGTGATCACTAAAATGTCAGGAGCAGTATGATATGCCCAAGCCTGGATGGAGGTAAGCTTCTTTAGAAGGCTACATGCATTTATACACAAAACTTATCCCTTTGAGACTGGATCAGTGCCAGTGGATGCAAATCATGCAAATCCCGCATGTGGGAGCCTAAGCAGAGAGAGGTCACATGTGCAGAGTCAGCTCGCAGTCAGACTCACACATTTTCCTCTTGGTCTGGACCGTTACTGGTTGGTAACGGTAACAGTTGCCATGGGCCCCCATGGCAACTGACACAGAAGCTGCTGTGCCAGGTGGGAAGTCCAAAAACATGGACAAAACAGCGCCATTTTAAAAATCCACCCAGACAAAAATTCTGATGTCAAAAAGAGGACATGTCCAGGTAAAAGAGGACATCTGGTAACCCTAGGTAGATCAGAAGGGGAAGAGATAGTATCTGAAGGTCCTGGGTTGAGCTCCACGTTACCTGAGCAGAGCAACAAAAGAAGTAGTAGCTTCGCAATAGCCCCCAAGAGACATCGAAATGCCTTTACTCTTTCTCGTTTAGGTGGGTAGTTAGAGGCCACAGCTGGCATACTAAAGCTATTACCCAGCTGGCCTAGTACAGCAAAGATCAGTGTTCTAACTGTACGGTACTTGGGATAATGCAGAGCATCCATAGTGGGTGAGGAGCCCGCCATGACTATCGCTACAACTGTTCCCCCATGCCCGAGTAGCTGTAGGGCCTGTTCCAGTTTGGGGAACAGAAAGGGGAGAAGTAAAAATTCAGGTGCTCAGCTGGGCATTGGGATGCCTTAGCATGTCTAATTGTAGAGGCATTACTGGGTGGCATATAAGCAATCCTAAACAGGAGACAAATGCAGTTCAGGAGAAGGGGCATACAGGGGAATGACAGTATAACCTGCATTGTAACCTATCCTACCAATCCATACTGCTTAGATATATTTGAGTCTAAGAATCGGAAAAAGAAGAATATTCTTCTAGAGTTTTATGTTTGCCCTATGGACAGTGAGCTCAATTTAAGTGCAGCCTAGATATGCAAGCCTAATGTCTCACCTAATTACTTTAAGGAGATAGGCAGGGTCTGAAAGAGTTACGCCAGTTATATGCACAGTATCCCTTTAAGACTGAGCTGTGAGATACTTGTAGACTTATTTGATTGACTGAAGTCCAAACCTGAGGATCAGGGAAGAGCGCACAGTTACACAAGGCCAGTCCCTCTCCCTAAAGTCCTCAGTCCCTCCCCTAGTATCCTTAAGGGACAAGCAGTGCCTACAGTAAATTGCCACAGATAAGAGTGCAATATCCCTTTAAGGACTGAGCAGCAAGATAGTTTCGGTCCTATCTGCCAATGGATACGAGCGTAAAAGATGGTAGGCGGAGTCAATGCGCATTTAAGGTTGGCCTGGGAGGGGGTGGGAGGGTGGACAGAAAAAAATCAAGTTCAGCACTTGCACTTGCTAGTGAGTGGGGAGCACTCCGAGTTGGCAGATCAGCTGTTTCTACACTTGGGAAGCTGTCTGCTTAAGGGAGCTGTAATGCAGCAACTCCAGCACAGCACCAGAATTCCCGTAGTGCCAAGTCCCCTTGTAAGCCAAAGAGGCTTGTCCCGTAGGGCGCTTCAATTTGAACTTGGCACCGAAATGCAGGTTTCTGCATCCGTACCTGTCTTGTGTGGAGGGCGGGTGGCTGCAGGCTCCTTGCGCCGAGGAGGCACTGGTTTTCTTAGTTAGCCCACAGGCTAAGGGCACCTGAGGAGAAAGGAACAAAAGGGTCACTAGATAACCTCTGCAATATTGCCACCTGGCTGCTCCCAACTTCTTTGGATTTAACTCCCCCCATAATTCCTCCTCTTCTTACTCACTGCCTCTAATCACACGCTAAACTAATGTGGATTTAATGCTGTTTTTGTATTCTGTATTATAATGCCTATTGCTTAAATGCTATGTGAAACGTGTCTGTTTCCCCATATTTGTATGTAACCCCTCCGTATTGACGTGGAACCTTTGTAAATGAGCTATCTGGCACTCAAAGGTAATTGTAATCCTAGATTGAATAAATAAATAAAGAGCTACTGTATAATACATGATAATTATTTACAATGAGTACAGTCCGTACAGGACAGGATAACTATATACCATGAGTACAGGCGGAACAGGACAGGATAACTATATACCATGAGCACGGGAGGAACAGGACAGGATAACTATATACCATGAGCACAGACAGAACAGGACAGGATAACCATATACCATGAGCACAGGTGGAACAGGACAGGATAACTATATACCATGAGCACAGGTGGAACAGGACAGGATAACCATATACCATGAGCACAGGCAGAACAGGACAGGATAACTATATACCATGAGCACTGGCGGAACAGGACAGGATAACTATATACCATGAGTACAGGCAGAACAGGACAGGATAACTATATACCATGAGTACAGGCAGAACAGGACAGGATAACTATATACCATGAGTACAGGCGGAACAGGACGTGAGATACTGGTAAAGGTGAGTAATAAGCAACTTTACAAAATGCTCCTTAAGATGAGTTGACAAGGAACACATACATACAATGCAATACATACATGATAATTATCTACTGTACAAAACATAACCTATAATTTTCACTGAGTACAGTTGGTGCAGTACAATGAAATACTGGTTGAAATGAGAGAAATAGCAACTTTACAAGTGTAACTTAAGAGTTGATAGGTCAATAAAAAACAGAAAACCAACTAGCCAATGGTTGAGGGCATAGGTAGCAAAAATGAGGTAGCAGTAAGCGGTTACCATCTAGACTGCAGTTTGACCATCCCCCTGGCCAAGTAACCACTGAAGCATAGGTGCAGGAGAGGGTAAGGGCACAGGTGCAGCAGAAAAAGGAGGAAAGGAGGGTTACACCCCACAGGGGTGAGGGAGGGGCTACCTGGGCGAGCAGTTACAGTGAAAATCCCCAGGTAGCCAGGTTTTGAAACTGGTTCTGAAGGTGAGGTGAGAGGAGGCTGATCTGAGAGATGGGGATAGGTTGTTCCACAGGGTGGGGGCTGTGACCGATAATGCTTTACTTCCCATACAAGTTGCAGCTCTAGGAGCTTCGGGGGGGGGGGGCACAATCGAGGAATGAAGGTTCCTGGAAGAATGTCTTATCTTGAGGATGGAGGAGAGAGAGGGGACACATCCCCAGTCCTGAGGGTACTGTCGATAATACAACCAAGGGCAAAGTCAAAGTGATCTTTCAGCGTTAGCCAGCCAAGGGGACCAGTATAGGTCACAGTGATGGGTAGAGGGGCAAATCGGCAGATGCTGTTGTAGACAGATGTGAGTCAAGCTTGAATTGCAGTGGATACATGTGAGTATATAGGAGCACAGTAATCTAAGATGGGAAGAAGATTTCCTACCACGATAGCCAGGGGAGCTTCCATAGACAAGTAGTGTTTGATACGATAGGCCACCCCAAGGTACTGATTCACTCGACGAACAGCAAGGTTAATGTGTTCAGCAAAGGAGAGGGAAGGGTCCAGAGTCACCCTCAAGTATTTAAAGGAGGGGACATTCTCGAGGGCAGGGCCATCAGGAGAGTAAACATGGAAGGAGGAGTTGGTCTTGTGTGCTTTGGCAACGTATGGCTTGGACCCAAACAACATTACCTTTGGTTTTTGTTTCATTCACCATGAGCAAATTGGACATGAACCACCTGTGGGCAGAGCATTAGTTATGTGTGAGGAAAGAGGATATATGAGGGAGGGACTTTTCACTATGAAACAGGACAAGATCATCCACATAGAGAAGGGAGTTGCAGGTAAGGCTATCAGAGTGGAGGGTATTTATAAAGATGGAAAAGAAAAGAGGTCCAAGAATGGAGCCCTGGGGAACATCTGTAGTAACTGGTATGGCAGGGGATATAGTGGGGCCAATGAGAACAGTTTGGGAGTGATCAGAGAGGTAGCTCAGAAACCAAGTTGTGGTCTCCAGGGAGCAGCCAATCTGGGGTAATTTGGACAGGAGAAGGCCATGGTTTACCATTTCAAATGCCTTGGAGAGGTCAACAAAAATGGTACCGGTGGCATTACCGTGGTCCATGTTACAAAGGGCATAGTCAGTGAATAGAGCAAGGGCCATTGTGGTGCTGTGGTTTTTGTGAAAACAGTGCTGCTGGTTAATGTCCATGGGCACATTACATGGAACTATTTAGATAAATGTTTAAAACAATGCAAAATTAAGTCAGAGTGGCACTCCAGGGTGTGTGCTGTGGTGGGATAACAGCATACCTCGTGTGCTGGAAGCACTTGGCCTGTGGCCTTGTGGTTCTACCCACCTGAGGTGTGTCATTATCCTACCACAGCACACACTATATCATGCCTTACTGCTGAAGAGTCACCTATATTCTCTTATTGTGACCAGTTTTTCCAAACAGGTTAAACGCACAAAGACTATGGCACAAATTAAATAAACTAAACTGGCTCTCCTGTATACTGTATGAAAAGACCCAGCTCTCAACTCTGGAGCCTGACAAGCTCATGAAATTTGTCTTCCCAACAGTCCATTCTTCAGCATACAGAGAGGAAGGGGGAAGAGGAGGGTTGATTATTATTCCAAGAAATACAATCTTTCAGGAGCTTTACTCCTTGTCATATCTGAAGGGTCAACTGGGTACTGTGCAGGGGGTCTGCCATGACATTGAAGTATCTCTTGCCAATCTTTGTGTAATCCCCCTGCAAATGGGGGTTCCCAAAAGACTTCCAGGAGCTTGCTTGAATGCGCCAAGCCTGAATGGTGTTTGGCGTTTAAGCCATTTATCTGTGAGTGTTTTTAGAGCCTCTGGTACTGTCTCTTTAAGAGCTGTCTGCTTGCAGACATAATTAGTTTGTATGGGGTGACTGTGTGTTTCTCTGCTTGAGTACTACCCGAGCTGCTGCCAATTCACTCCATTTTTGCAGTCACTAGGAGTGCAAAGGGAACCTATCTGAAAGATGTAACTGTTTGCCAGAAATCATTTAGAGTAATAATGAAAATACAGTTTGTCTAACCTGCTTTCTTTGCAGTCAGAACTGTGTTTGCCTAGTTCCCCATTCTAGTTTTGAACTGCTGAACTGGACCAATCAGTGTGGGTTAAGGTAGCTCTAAAATGGTGCCTTGGACGAATCAGAACTTGGACTTGTAATCTGAGCCAGCCACAAGAGGATTGTATGGGCAGTGACTCTGGGAGATGTAGTTTAGACTTCGGTGCCTTTTTGGACCAACAGGGACAGTCTATTGTGAGTGACAGCCAATCCAGCCAAGAACTGGGAGGAACTCAAAGGAAGTGCCCGGTTTTGTCTGCTGGAGTTTCAGTTGAGCTCTGGCAGTGAAGAGGGAAGGAGCCCTGTGCATTTTCGGTGTGCAGTTTTAGTCGGGAAACGCGTGTAAGGCTCCGAGTTCTGGTCTGCAGCTTGTGTAACTGCTTGTTAGGACTGAATCCATCCTGTGAAGAGAATCAAAGGATATCTGAAGAGTAGAAACCAGGCTCACCCTGTAGAAGACTAGAGAAATTGTTGAATTGCACTCGGTCTGTCAGGAACTGAATCTGCTGTGTGTTCTCCCGGGTATTGTGCACTAATTGCGATCGGGATAGAGAAGCAGCCTGCCTGGTATAGTACTTTCTTTTTACCATATAAATGTGTGAGGAGGCTTGTGTAGCTCAAGTGAATCCTACTGCCATTAAAGGACTTTTGCCTGTTACTGTTTACCATATAAATGTGTGAGGAGGCTTGTGTAGCTCAAGTGAATCCTGCTGCCATTAAAGGACTTTTGCCTGTTGCAGTTTGTCATATAAATGTGTGAGGAGTCTAGTGGAGCTCAAGAGTAGCCCTGCTGATGTTGAAGGACCCTATCTTGTTTGGAGGTCGGGAGTACTAATTCAGGGTCGCCTCCTGTTGAATTGCCACATTAAATCCAAATGGAATTACTGTACTGCTGACTGTTTAACTAATTTTCTTTTCTCTGTGTGAAAGGGCCCCTACCAGCTGCCACGGTTTGGACTAGCCACTAGGGCTTGGGTACCCAGGGACAGTAACTGGTAGGGATAGGCCTGTGCACAGAGCCATAGGTAGATGAGTAAAGTGATAAGCTAATTAACCTGATTTCCCCCTGTCCTTGTTATATCCACCTAAATAAATCAGAGCTGCTTGTTTCAGCAAAGTTATACTGCCTGAGGTATTTGTCTATGTTAAAGTATTGTACTGTGATTGTTGCACTGTATCTTCTTATTTTACAGGGGGTCCCAGTGCCTGAACCAGTCCTGGGGTAAGTGTATACTGTGAAGGTAATTCTGATATACTGTGTGGGCCACTAGTGGGAAGAAAGGGGGGTTGCAGTATCCCAGAGGGCTGTGACCAAGTTAGTTTAACTATTGCAAACCCTGACCTCTGGGTGGAGGCACCCGCCATCGGATCCAGGCCCCTCAACCTGTTAGTGGCAAATCAGGCAGGGGTAGTAGCCCCTGGGATAGCGCCATCTAGGGGTTACATTTGCCTCACCCAGGGTCTACCAGCCCTAAATAAAAAAAACTGCTGGATCACATAGCAACACACACCAAGGGCATTCTCTTGGTGGGTTATGTTAATATCACTCTGCAACACAATTGGGATTCCTCTAACCCCAATCCTCCGAAGCAACAGGCCCCACATAAATTCTTCAAATGATTCATTCTACAAGTGGGATATATGGCATACCCTACGCCCTCATACATGTAACTTTTCCCATTTCTCACAGGTGCATGGCACCTTCTCACAAATAGATCATTGTTACAGACTTGTTGAGCACCTAGCCACAGTGGCAGATTGCAAAACTGGAGATACAGTACTCTCAGATCATGCTTTATTTAGCAGCTTCTGGGAATTGCACTGCTGGCAACTAAATACTTGCTCTCTGAAATCCTAGAAGTTCTGCTCCTTCATGCAGGAGTAACTGGAAGAAACACCACTTAATCATCTGGGGACTGACAGCTCCCATTCCACCCACTAGGATACAATAAAAGCAGTCCTCAGAGGGTGGACTATGTAGTCCATTTCCACCCAGAAGAAGAAATGTAGGGAACACCAGCAGCAGCTGGAAAACACACTGCACTTGTTGCAAATGGCTCATCAGCAGGGAGCCAACTCATGACTCCTCAGATTACCAAAGTGAAAACAGAGCTCGATGCTCTCTGTTTGCAGCAAAACTAGATTTCCCCTGACCTTTTTGAGACAAAGATATCATGAGGTGGGGGCTACATCCTTCTGCCTGCTGGCATACCAACTTTGGAAACAGCGGCGCCTTGCTACAATTCCAGCCATGGTGCATCTGGTTACAGATACAGTTACTGTTACAGGAATATGCTACACAAAACAACATGATATTACACAGGCATTCAGGACATATATCCTAAGCTGCCAAAAACCTTAGATATAAAATTGTTAAGCCTGGTGGCCTTACCTTTAGTTTGATATTCTTGAAATAACTGCTTGGGAGCTGTTATGATGTGCCTGCAACCTACATGTAACCCCTAGGTTCGGGGAGAAAATCTATTTGCTCAGCATTATGCTAGGTTTGTACCTCTGGCAGTGGTGCCCAAGTAAATCTGGACACTGGAAGCAATAACTGAAATGTCCAAACTAGGAATGGGATTCTAGAGTGTGGCTTTTATTCACATCAGCACAGGAATAACAAAGCGAAGATGGACCCCCACAGGGCTACACTCACTGGCAATGCAGATTTATAGAGGTCAGAGCACATCTTCTTCACTACATGAAACCCTCAGGTTCTGAACAAAACTGGGCTCACACTGCCCGAACTGGTACTCTTCTCTTTGATTCCTTGACATGGCACCCTGGCCAGTACTAGGACACTTTTCCATATAGCATGGAGTTTGATGGTGGCTCCCTAAACCATCCATGAACACTTTCTAGCTCTAAAGGGAAAAAAACTCCATAATCCCATGTCTGGGTGCTTTCTGCAAACACTGGCCAAGTACCTGGGAGAAAGCTATAGGTGCCCAAACTGAACCCGTAGAGGTAAACTTGGTTACTCCAGAGGGGGATCTCCCACCTCTTGCTCCCAAATCTATACTCGGACATTCATTTGGATACAACACCTTTCTTCGAACTACTGGTTGTAGATGCTATCTCAAAATGTTTGTCACATTTAACATTCTACACCGTATTTAGGTGGTGTCCTGACTTAAAAAGTTATGTTAGTGGCTATGTCCATTCCCTAGACCCCCACTGTTTCAGATGCTTCCAAGCCATACACAGATTAAAAGCACTGTACTTGGCTAGTCTTCTCATGACCCCACAGTAGGCAGATACGTTTTTTACTAATCTCTGTCTTGGTGAACATAGGCTCTATATCAGAGCAGACTCACTGTGGTATGCAGGTGCCCCAGGGCTTCTTTCAAAGCAAACACAAATTCTCTGGTGCTTTCTTTACAATCTTCACCTTCAGGCAGCTTTTCCCTTTCCAGGCAGGGCCAGGGGATTGCCCCTGAAACACTGGAATTCCCCCCCATTCCTCCGGGGATGGGGCACTGGAACAACACATGGAACGGTCTCTACCATTTTCTTCTGGTCTCTTCTGTGTTCCTCTTTAGGGTGAGAACACATAACCCACTTTCTGATGCAGCTCTAAAGCAGAGCTAGGCTCTGAGGGGCTGCCAACTGCAGCACATCTCTTCCTCTGTCGAGTACCCACTACAGACTCTCCCTGAAAAATGACTTGAATTCCCCAACGTTCTGCAGCTAACCCTTGCTGCTGCATTCCAATATGGCTTATGCTGCTGCGAGAATTCTATGGTGATGTCATCACTCCAGCTCAGCTGAGACTGAGGACAGAATGAGACAGTGTGAAACCCATTTAACTGGTATCTCACAAGCTGCCTTTCCCTGCCTGCCACTGGTTCTAAGAGGGATTCTAGTAACCCTGGGGAACAAGAGGTTACATACAGATGCACATGAAGAACTGATCCTGGAGAGGCAGCATCACAGGGAAAGGGGGTCGGACTTCTTTGAAGTCACATGTGCATCAAGCAACCTATCAGGTGGACACAACCCATGTGTAAGGAGTGTGGAATGCCTCAGAGATTATCCCCCACAATCAGTCCCTGTACATTTCCAAAACGGAGGTCACACAGGGGAAGATAAACATCTTCCTTAACACTCTCTCTCTCTGTTCCATAGTTTCCCCATCAACAAAAGGTACTAGGTCATAATTGCGAATGTAGAACAGCGACCTCAATAACAGTGACAGCATAACAGCGTTGACAATGTGGGTGACGGACCAAAAGGGCAACAAGTGAAAATAGCGAAAAGCACTCAAAAAAAACAAGAAAAAGGGAATGGCAGACACACCAAACAGCCAGAAACACACGAAACACCAGGGACTCCACACCAGCAGTGCGGTGTCACAGCAACATGAAAACACACACCTGGCTCCTGCAGTCCAGCCCTGCACCCATGAGTAGCGGTTCTCACCCAGCAGCTCTATCAAAAAAACAGCACAGTATCAGAATGCAACATCATAACATTAGTACTTTATGCAGGGGGCTTTCCCCTCCGCAAAACCTATAAACATCCTCCACATCACACATATCACAGGGACGGCAGCACAAGTCACACACAGCGCTCAAATTACCCATGCTGTAGTTACACAGTCGCTATTTTATCCGAGGTGTTATGTGATAAGAGAGAGTCTATAAGACCGCCGATCACATAACACGCGTGAACAACTGCCTGACGTCAAAAGCCTCCACTGCTGTGGGGGGTGGTGAACACCCATCCCGTCTTAATGGGCCCATAAGATGCTAACTTTACGTGTGGGAGGTCAGTGGACACAAACACCATGTTTATTCCAGTTGTATAGGCCCAGCCCACAACTAGAAAACATGACAGATAGAAAAATATTTTATATAGATAAATATCCTGCTGAAACAATTTGCGGTCATTTTCTTTTTGCAGACTTCTAATCCACGACCCCAAGTTGCGGGCAGTATCCTCGCCTGGATTCTGTCTGTTGCGCTGCCTGCTTGTCCCCCACCCCTACCCCATGCACTGCACCAACACCAGCTCCTCTCCCTTCTCAGAGTCCAGGCATCCGTAGTTACTGCATTTGTGAATGAGGTTAATTTTTTCTTTTCTGGCAGCAGACACCACCACCACATACAATGTGAGCGCCTGATCTATTTGGTGCACCTATCAATGAAATCGGAAGTTGCTTCTCTGAAGCCACTGCTCCAAACTATCAGAAGCTCCCAGTTCATGGAGCAAAACCTTTTTCTTTAAAAAAAAAATAAACTTAACAGCTGGCTACATTTGTGCGGTGGGGGTGGAGACAGTAATAGCGGGGGGGAGAGTACTAGTGCACACATATACAGTGGGTGGGGGGGCAGTGTGATCTTACCTAGTGATCTGAAGCACTCCACACAGTGCAAGAAAGCAACAGCAAAGGCAGACAAGATGCTGGGATGCATATCTAGGGGATCAGTAGTAGGAGAGAGGAGGTTATACTGCCCTTGTACAGATCACTGGTAAGGCCGCATTTAGAGTATGGAGTTCAGTACTGATGCCCACACTTCAAAAAGGACATTAACCTGCTGGAGAAGGTCCAGAGGAGGGCTACAAAAATGATAGCTGGTCAGCAGGGTAAGGCATGCGAGGAGAGGTTGAGGGCACTGAACATGTACTCCCTGGAAGACAGGAGACAGAGAGGGGACATGATTGGGACCTTCAAGTACTTGAAAGGGATAAATAAGGTTGATAAGAAGAGTCTCTTTATGCTGAGTGGCAACCATAACATGAGGGGGCACAGTCTTAAGCTGGAGGGTGGAAGGTTTAGGAGGGAGGTCAGGAAGCACTTCTTCACAGAGAGGGTGGTGGACACTTGGAATGCGCTGCTAGAAGAGGTAATCTTGTTGAAGACAGTGGACAGCTTTAAGAGAGGCTGGGACAGTTATAGGGGGAGGGTAAGGGTCATGGGTAGGGAGGATGGGAGAAGTGCGGAGAGGGGGCAGGGACAGTAGCTCAAGCTGTGAACCCTGCAACATGAGCAGACTCGATAGACCAAATGGCCTTCTTTTGCTGGTTTCTTCATATGTTCATATGTAATATGACACAGTACAGGCACCTCTACTGACAATCAAGCAGTACTACTATACAAATACTTTACTTTTAAAGTAATAAACCATTTTACATTAAAATAAAAAAAATCTTTTTTTTATCTATTTTGTTCTTTTTTTATTTTAATATATAAATTTGAGTGACCCATTTTATAAGAGCAGTAAGATGCTCTGTGGGTAGAATATGCAAGCAATAAGACATGACAGGATGTGTGTTAGGTAAGTAATAATACCCAACAGGGTGGGCGTTATTGGGATATAACGGACCGCCCAGGGGCGTAATGAGGCCCGACGCCGCAGGCGGAGGGCCTTATAGCCCCTGGAAGGTCCGTTATATCCCATAACGCCCACCCTGGAGGGTATTACTACACTTAGATAATGGTCTGTATATATATTTTTTTTTAGTATACCAGGGTAAAAATATATATTTAATAAAAATAAATAAAAAAATAAATGTAACTTTTGTAGTAAAGTAGTGCCTGTAGTATTGGAGTCACCACTGGAGGGCTCAGCTTTTATATAAACTTGTTTGTTTATATGAGGTTGTGCTCTATGTTCCCCTTACACACACACACACACATATACACCAGTAGGGAACAGTTAATTCTACCTTCCTTAATCAGCGTCTGTTAAAACACAGGAAAGGATTGCGTGCTGACAGGTAAATTTTTATGGGCTTTGAAAAGAGCTGTGATTGGAGAGTACATGTCTCAAAGCGCACTGTTCAGTTGACATCAGACATGAATGGAAGTAGTGTTTTGGAAATGAAAGTACATTAGTTTAAAAAGACAATGTTTTTGTGTATTGTTGGGGGCCTTTTTGCAGGGAAAGTGTGGCCGAACTGAGGAAGAGCGCCAGCCATGTGAGCGAATCGCTCTCTGAGGAATTGCCGGTTGTTGCTTGGCATCGTTTTTTTATTCCGTTTCATTTTTTAATGAGTGAAGGAGGAAGTATGCTGCATTTTGGTGATGGGTTGCTGTTTTTAGGAGGAAGATGTCCGTTTGTCTCTTTGGTAGTTTGTGTGGTGTTATATGTGGCGAGGTTAATCTTGGTAAACGAGTGGGGGAGACATGGCAGTTACTTAGGTTTACATTGGTTTGAGAATTCAGGGTTGCCCCAGGATTTCCTAGGTAATGGGGCATCCCCAAGTGGCACTTGTTTGAAGCAGGCCGTTGTTAAGAAATAACGGCCCGGGTGGCAGGCTGTTTCAGCCAATTAGGATGCGAGTTTCACTTTAGGCATTATCTAAACAGTTCTAATGCACGGCTAGGGGGCGTAATGAGGCAGTCCCCTAACCGTGCATTAGAACTGTCTAACGCACATCTCTGGAGTGGCCAATTGTACTTGTAAAATGAGTCTGTATTCTACATGGGGTTTCTAGTTTTAACCGTGCATTAGACACTTCTAATGCACTGCTAACAGCCAATCAGATTGCTTGAAATCCTTTGCCCATTTTATAATGTCTAATAAACACACTTTCCAGATGCCTCACTGTGCACCTGCTGCGTGTGTTTATCAGACAACAACCCACACCCTGTCGTGTCTTACTGCTTTCTTTGCTTCATTTTCCCCATCCCAGAGACTGTTCCTGTGTCAAAATAAATTATTTAAAGTTTTAGATTGTAATTACTGGGTACCTTGCCATTACTGTGTTACTGCTTCTTACGCAAACTTAGAGTAATAAGTGGCAAGGGGATTGTACTGTTGGGATCCCTGTTACTGAGGGTGGGGGTTGTGTATTTTTCTCCTAAGTGGAAGCACCTAGGCAGAAACAGCTCTACGATACCAGTTTGAAAACAATTTTGTTGACCAGCATCACAGTGATGGAATTTACGTAGACAGCAAGTTGCGGCTGACATAAATACCAAAGGACTTCCAGTCTCTTTTTTATCAGGGGTCTTTGCCGCCCAAACCCCCCATGTGG
Source organism: Neoceratodus forsteri (assembly GCA_016271365.2). Taxonomy (NCBI): domain Eukaryota; kingdom Metazoa; phylum Chordata; order Ceratodontiformes; family Ceratodontidae; genus Neoceratodus; species Neoceratodus forsteri. Next base: position 163,981,623 of record JADMNL010000032.1, read on the forward strand.
GGTTCTCTGCTCTCCACCCCCTCCCGCTCTAAATATAATCAACTCCGAGTCAGAGTTTATTTGGGGAGGGGGTGCAGGACTGGGAGACAGTGTGCCCGGGTCTCTGGTGCAACAATACAGTGAACTGTCGATGTCACTGGCATCGACATAGCTTGCTGTATTGGTGTCACTGTCGGGGAGGTATACTGGCAGAAACCTGTCAAGAGGATTTCCTCAGGTGGAGGCCCCATGACACATTCAAGTTCCCCTCATCCACCAAATACAGGTACTATCTACCAGAAAACCTTAGGGAATCTACCATCAATAACATATACAGGCTTTAGTCAGGCATCTTGCTGGTGGTCGTGGTGGGGGGGGGGGTTGTTAAACTTAGAACTCACCCAAAGTTCTTGCCTAAGGTTATTCCAGAGTTCCCTATCACCCAGTCCAGTACACTCCCCAGTTTCTTCCTTAGGCCTCATGCCAACATAGGCAAAGCTACCCTTCTCCACTTTTTAACTCTGTATTTATTGAAGTTTATATACTACATCAATGTACAAGGAGTACCATTAGAAAGTGGCAATACAGTAGGTATGTGCCAACAGGGAACTAGTAGCTGATTCAGGACACTCTCTCAATAGTTACAGCTCCAAGGGCTCACTAGACATTCATTCTAATTTAAACAATTTATCACTAATGGTGATTTATGCACCACAGGACTGTCATGGAGTTACTAATTACCGTTACTGAGTTACCCGCCATAGAAACGGTTAAAAGGCCAAGCTTAATGTGCCCCCTCAGACTAGGCTCACAAAAAACAGTGTAAGCTATCTGACTCCCGAGAGCCTTCTACTAACTAGCAAAAATGTATAAAACAGCAGTTAACTACAGAACCTGGAATTATATTACCCAGACATGTATGTTATAAACTAATCAGTAAACAGAATAACACACTAACACAGTACTATTTGCCTTTTTAGAAGCAATAGGAGAAAAGCTGTAATTAGCATTTGCATCAGTGATCACTCCTTCATTGCTTGTGTCAGGTCTAACCATGCTCCGCCACCTGCTTCTAAATTTTCTACCAAAAGATGTCGATGCAACTTTGACCCAGGGGAGTATATTTCAGAGCTGAGCTGCTCCATGCACTGGCAGGACTTTTACCTAGCTAAATCTGTCACCTCAGCATATGACATTTTCCAAGAAATTGTGTTAGGAGTACTTAATAGGCAAGCACCACTAGTGAAGGTCTGAGTCAGGAACAAATCTTGTCAGTAGTTTACTGAGGAATTGAAAGACGCATTGCGGAATAGGGACAGGCTTTGGAAAACTGCCCGAAAAACTAAACTAACAAACGATTGGATTTCCTTCAGGAGAGACAGAAACCTTTGCACTAAGACGGTTAGAGAAGCAAAGGCTAACTTCTTTCGATCACAACTTGATCTCTCGGCCAACTGCCCCTCCAAATTCTGGAGGGTAATTAAGGGTATAGAAGGCCATTCGGCCGGGACTTCCTTGCCTACCAAAATCTCGATGGGTACTACCACACTTACTGATAAACCGTCAATCCTTGATGCCTTCAACAATCATTTTGCTACAGCAGGTCTCACCTTCGATTCTTCCCCTGCCAGTAATCTTCGAGCGCAACTTGGGGTTGATAAACAAGGCACCTCCTCCAGTCAGACCTTCTCGCTTCAACCCACATCTCTGAAAGAGGTGGAAGATCTGTTAAAATTGGACATCAGAAAAAGCGCAGGTGCCAATCACATCGAAGCATTTTTTCTGAAGATTGGCTATAGGGTCCTAGCTGCGCCTATTACGCATCTGTTTAACCTACCTCTGTTGCAAGGCGACCTTCCTCCCATCTGGAAAATGGCACATGTCATCCATTTGTTTAAGTCAGGTGACCGCTGTGACCTAAATAACTATAGGCCTTTTTCCCTTCTCCCGATCCTGTCTAAGTTATTGGAAACAATTGTGAACACCCAGCTCAGGAACCATCTGGAATCATCAAAACTTCTCAACCCATTACAATCAGGGTTCAGAGCACAACACGGCACTACTTCCACTTTGGCCAAAGTCGCTAATGATTGGCAGAGTGAGTTGGATAATAAGAACTTAGTCTGTGCAGTTTTCCTGGATCTAAGTAAGGCCTTCGATACCGTTGACCATAGTCTGCTCCTCACATCCCTTCAAACCATTGGACTGGATGCTCTCTCTCTCTCAGATGGTTCGGCAATTACCTTGCTGACCGTTCACAGCAAGTAAAAGTGGATGGTGAAGTCTCTCCTTTAAAAGCCCTCTGGAGAGGCATTCCCCAAGGTTCCATTTTGGGTCCCCTGCTCTTTGCACTTTACAGCAACAGAATCGATGCTACCATCAAAAAGACCCACATTCACCTATTTGCAGATGATACAGTACTTTACTGTAGCAGATCTTCCCCCCTAATGGCATGCTCTGAACTACAGGATGATTTAAATCGACTACAGACTCAGCTCTTAAAGCAGAAGCTGCTTCTAAATACCAAGAAGACTAAAGCAATGTTCTTATCACTCTTTCCTAACCTAGCAAACCCGGCCACGATGGGGCTACTCCCCCCAATTATTAAAATACAATACTGGGTGAACAGTTGGAGTACATACCAAAATTTAAATATTTGGGGGCTGGCTGGACTCTAGACTCTCCTTCATTGTTCACATATGTAACCCCCAGGTGGCGCTGTCCCAAGGGCTACTACCCCTGCCTGCTTGACTACTGACAGTTGAGGGGCCTAGGTTCTATGGTGGGTGCCTCCACCAAGAGGTCAGGGTTTGTAGTGGTTAGACTAGCTTGGTCACAGCCCTCTGGGACACTGAGACCCCCTTTTATTCCCTCTAGTGGCTCACATAGTACACAGGAGTTACAGCCCCAATACCCCACGTATACACACTGTTCACTCATAAAGTACCACTTACCCTTGAGACTGATTCTGCAGCACGTCTCTGAGAACCCCCTGTAAAATAAGGTTAAACAACACACACAGCAAAATACAATACTGTTTCCATAAGTACCAACACCACAGACAGTATATAGTATAACAACAACAAATCTGATTTATTTAGGGGACAGTAACACGGTCGGGGGCAATTAGGTTAATTGGCAGAATTAAATCACAGTACTGTGCACACATACAGGGTCTGAAAAGTCACACTCTGGGTACCCAGGTTGGGGGGGCTAGTCAGGTCCATTGCCCGGGGTTGGCCGGCAGGTGCAGATGGACAGGGCCCTGTAGAAGAAAATATATGCACAACACCCAATTGTAATCCGGAGCCAGATGGCTCAGTCCATGAAGAAGTGAAACAACAATAATTAGATGACACACTTGTAATTAAAAACAGGCTGCAGTAATTAAAAACAGGCTGCAGGGGAATACCCTGATTTGTACTCACAATACCCAAGCTGAGAACCGGATGGTGGATATTCTTCTGGGTTGCCAGAACAACAGGGCATGGAGACATGGTCCTTGTGACTGGACCCCACTGCAGTAGATAGTAAATGGATTTAGTCCAAGACAAGCTGGGGTTTGCTTCCAGCTTCAACACACAGCACACAGCACAGGGGATTGGAAATGACGATTCCCCACAAGCACTACGCACATTCATATGTAAAAGGGAAGTATTATACCAGGCAGGCTGCTCCTAGATCCAGATCGCAATTACTGCAAAATACCCGGGAGCACACACAGTAGCTTCAGTTCCTGACAGACCGAACGCGATTCAGCAATTTCTCCAGTCTTCTACAGAGTGAGCCTGGTTTCCACTCTTCAGACTTCCTTCCTTCTTTCTCCTCACAACTCGGATTCAGTCTGAACTGGCACTTACAATGGCTGCAGGCCGAACCTCAGGGCCTCACATGCGCTTCCCACGTGAAACTATACACCACAGAAGCACAGAGCTCCTTCTCTCTTCACTGTCTCAACTGATCTGATCTTTCCAGTCACAGAGCAGGGCATTTCCTTTAGCTCCACACCATTCTGTTGGCTGGTTCGGCTGTCACTCACAATGAGACTCCCTCTGTTGGTGAAAAAAGGCACCAAGGTCAAAACTACATTTCCCAGAGTCACTGCCCATACAGTCGCCTTGTGGCTGGCTCAAAATTGAGACTCCAAGTTCTGATTCGTCCACAGGCTCCATTTTAAGGAACCCCTCTTCATTGATTGGTCCATTTCAGCAGTTCATGACCAAAATGAAAGAGCTACACTGAAACAGTTCATGGTGAAATGAAGACAGGTTAGACAAACTACATTTTTTCAGTCACTCCAAATGATTTCTAGCAAATAGTTATATCTTTCAACAAGGCTCCCTCTGCACATGTAGCGACGGCAGAAATGGAGTGAATTGACAGTAGCTCGGGCGCTCGGGCGGGATTCGAGCATTAAATACACAGTCCCTCCGTTCAAACTAATTAAGTCTGCAAGCAGACTGCTCTTAAAGAGACAGTACATGGAGGCTCAAATAGCACTCACTTGGAACCACATTTAAACAGCTTAAACGCTGAGCACCGCCCAGACTTGGAGCATTCAGGCAAGCTCCTGGAAGACTTTTGGGAACCCCCATTTGCAGGGGAGGTTGCACATAGAAGAACTGATAAAGAAACTTAGAATGAGACTTGGCCTTTTCTATAGGATAAAAAATCTCCTCACCAGGGATGCAACATTGAGGCTAGTCCAAACTACCTTCCTCTCTTTATTAGACTACGCTGATTTCCTCTACAGCCAGGGTCCTGCAGGTGTTCTTTCCAAACTTGATACGCTCTACCATAGAGCTCTAAGGTTTATAACGGGCTTTCCCTATTCCACCCATTATTGCTCCCTGTACTCGGCGGTAGGTTGGTCATCTCTTAGCTTTAGACACCAGAGAAATGCTGCGATCTGGATCTACAAAAGCATCCTAAATAAACTGCCTGATTACATCTCGGACTGCTTACCTCTCTGCTCATTAAGTAAGTATGTCCTCAGAAGTGCCTCTTATATTTCACTCAGAGTGTCCAAGGCCAAATCTTGGTTTGCCGGGACATCTATTAGCCACACATCATCATCATCATCATCATCATCATCATTCTTTATTTATTTAAGGCGCCTTTCTTAAAACCAATGCGCCTTTACAAATTACATAAAACAATAAATATTTAAAACAGGATTAAAATAATTAACAATCATTAAAAGCTTTATTAAAAAGGTAGGTTTTCAATGCTCCTTTAAAGCTTTGGACAGTCGGGCAATTTCGCACCTGACGAGGTAGAGACTTCCACAGGGTCGGGGCCATAAAACTAAAAGATCTTGCCCCTGAAGTTTTTAAGCGAACCCTGGGAATCTCTAGCAAGCCCTCGTCAGTGGATCGGAGAGAGTGGGGGGGACAGTAGGGACAAAGGAGATCTTTCAGGTAAGCAGGTCCCTGATCATGTAGGGCTTTATAGGTCAGCAAATCAACCTTGAAGGTGATTCGCCAACAAACTGGCAGCCAGTGCAGTCCGCGGAGCATAGGCGTTATATGACTGGACCTAGAAGAACCAGTCAGAAGCCTGGCAGCCGCATTCTGCACTAGCTGTAAGCGGCGAAGTTCAACCCCCATGAGCCCTAGGTATAGGCAGGTATTGCAATAGTCCAGGTGGGAGGTAACGAAGGCATGGACCAAAGTTGGAAGATCCTCTGGAGGAACCAGGTGCTTCACCTGGGCAATATTCCTCCGATGATAAAAAGAGGTTTTGACCACCGCTGACACCTGAGATTTAAAAGTCAGACAATCGTCAACTACAACGCCCAAGTTCCGCACCCGGTCTGAGGTAGTCAGCTGGACACCCCCTAGCCATAAGCCCGAGGGTGATCCATCTAACAAACCCGCCTCACAGCGACCCTGGTCCACAACCAACACCTCAGTTTTTTCAGGGTTCAATCGCAGCCAACTCACATTCATCCATTCTTGGATTTCAGCAAGACAGTTGTTAAAGACTGAAATGGCAGCATCCTGGCCGGGCACAAAGGACATGTACAGCTGGGTATCATCTGCATAGCAATGAAAACCCAAGCCGTACCACCTAATAATCACTCCTAACAGCAGCATATACACTGCAAACAACATGGGTGCCAAAATGGAACCCTGCGGTACCCAGCAGGATAGGGAGACTGATGTTGAGGAAAAAATTCCAGACACCACCCTCTGAGTCCTACCCTCGAGGTACGATCGAAACCACCTGAGGACTGTATCAGACAGTCCACAGATAGATCACAAATGTTCCAGTAGCACACCATGGTCCACAGTGTCAAACGCTGCAGAGAGATCAAGAAGGACCAAGATGGAACAGGTCCTTCGATCTCTCGCTATTAGGAGGTCATTTAGTACCCGCACAAGTTCTGTCTCTGTACTATGCCTTTTCTTAAATCCAGACTGGAGAGAATCATAGATATTGTTGTTGGTCAGATGATCATCCAATTGTGATGCAACCACCTTCTCAATAACTTTACTCACAAAGGGTAAGTTAGAGACAGGCCTGTAATTGGCCAGACAGTCCGGTTCCAAGGAGGACTTCTTAAGAAGGGGCTTAACAACAGCCTCCTTAAGAGGATCTGGAAAATTCCCCCTCTCCAAGGACCTCCAGACTATCTCAGCAAGGACTGCGCCGATTTTATCCACGCAATCCACTAAGAGACGTGTGGGGCCCGGGTCCAAATTACAGTTGGTCGGACGCAGTGATTGGATAACCATCACAATGTCACTGATTGTGGGGAGGCTGAAGTCAGACCACACAAACTGGGTGTCCGACATCTCCTGCTGACCATCACAACTCCCATTTGAGAGGGTCAAACGGACCTCGGATCTAATTTTGGCAACCTTATCTGCAAAGAACAGAGCAAACTCCTCACACCGTTCTTGAGAAAAGGCTCTTCCGGGCTGAAGACAGATTGGATTGCACAATCTGTCCACAGTCTGGAAGAGCGGAGCTGGTCTATTCTATGCAGCCGCAATCTCTCTGGACAGGAATTCTGCCTTCTTATGAGAGATTGCGGATTGATAGACCACATAGTGGTCCATCAAAATAAGTTTGTCACCATCCAGACCCGATCTCCGCCAGCACCTCTCCAACCTTCGTCCAACTCTCCTCAACTCCCTCAAGGTCTCATCAAACCAAGGAGACCTGGGGCAAAGAGTGAGAGGACAAACACGAACAGGAGCAATGGAATCCAGGGCCCCTGCCACTGCCTCATTATAGGCACGTACCAGCTCTTCTGGATCCATGCAATCTCTCGGTAAGCCCGATAGATCCAGCACCGCCATCAGGCCATCTGGGGAAACACCCCTTAATGGGCGGTACCGGACCATTTCCATAGGGGCTGACCTACTAGGGGTGGCCTCAAAACTGAACCTAATGGAGTGATGGTCCGACATGGCCTCTTTTGTGGAACAAGATACAAAAGAATCTAAAACTCAATTACCCCATTAGTCTTGCAGCTTTCAAAACCTTATATACATTCCATTTCAAGGAATCCTGGTCTGTTCCTCCTGACCTAGGTCCCTTTTCCTCCAGAGCTTCCTACTCTATTCTCTGACCTTGTCCCTGCCTCGTCATGACTTTAGGTCTCTTTCTGTTGTTGACTCCACTCATTGCCGTACCCTTGCCTTCCTCCTTCACTCCTCCTGCCCTCATCTACACTTTGTATCCACTTTATATCTACTTACCCGTGACATTTTTACCCCTATTTTTGTCTGTTTATCTGTTTTTTGACTGAGCATACTCTGTACCTACTGTTCCTCCCATGTTTTGCACTTTGTATAAGATACACAAATTATCTATCTGTAATTAATATTTTTACAATCTTTTGTACCATTTTCTTGCATTTATACTGCGTTTGCCTAATCGTTGTGCTCATAATTGACATTGTATGTTGATCTCACCTAAATTGTAATTTGATGTACACATACTTGAAATCGGATGTTGATCTCACCTATATTGTATTACCTATTGTTTGTCCCAGGTCCACCTTGAAAATGAGCTTGCTCAACGGTGCCTGCCTGGTTAAATAAAGATTTTGATTGATTGATTTGAATATTGCATTAACACTACAGGATAAGCCTCTGTAGAATCAATAAGGGCAAAGCTGCAATAAACAGTTGAAGTCCAGCGAGGGTGAACTACTAATGAGCGTTGAGGGTGCATCAGAAAGCCCAGTGTGCTTGCAGGCCTGGCTGTAAGTTCTTATATAGAGGAGGATAAGTCTGATATGGTGGGAACGTTTTTCAACACAGAGTCTCCATGTTAAACAGTCAGACCCGAACTCCTGCCATCTTATAATTAAGCTGAGGCAGCAGAAATGTAAAAAAGCATTTATTCCCCTCATGTATGTAAATCCAACAATAAGCTACATCATAAGGGCCTTGAGAATGTAGTAGACCAACTAGCTCTTACCTTATCCCTCAATGCTTGTTCAGTTCACCGTACCACCGATCTGCAATGTAATATTCTCTGTAAAGTATTGTTCGAGTCTCCTCATCAGAGTTTTCCTCCTCATGATCTCTGTGGTGATTGGCTCGCAGGTTGTCTGACAATTTACTAGCATCAAAGGTCGGAGAATATATATTCACTCCTGCCTGTTAGCTACCAGCTGGAGTTGGGATGGGAAGACCCACTGATGTTCACCTTTTGGCTCCCTCAGCATCAGTCTAATTCCATCAAATGCATTTGTTTTCTACCTGTTTGAGTAGCTCATGGGATATATCAAGATCATGGAGTCCTGAAGTTCAATGGTCCTTTTCTGTTTCACAGCCCATAGCACTAAATCCTTTTCATGCACTCCCTGCAAGACTGTCAAGATAGTGTGAGGTATTGCATCTGATTGCTGTGCTCTGTTGGGGGGGGCACTCTGTATACTTTTTCCATGCTGATGGGTAAGATCTCTTCAGGTAGATGTTCATCCAGTCATCTAGCAATGAAACTATTGAGATATTCCCCCTCTGCTGGTCAGGGATGGCCAATATGCAAACATTCTTAGCCCATAGTAAATTTTCCATGTTTTCAAGTCTGTCTTACAGCAGCACATTCTCTTGGGACATTGTTTCCAGGGCTTTCACTGCTTTTTTTGAAATCTTTGGCCACTGCAGACATCTGTGCTTCATATCCAAACAGGTCTCTGTGGAGGGGTTGTGGGATATGTTGTGCTAGGATAATTTTCTGATGTCCTAGCACAACTCCTGTGGTCAGTCTCATGTACATGGTTTTCACCTTGACTGGTGGAGACTAACAACCCTTCCAAACCGTCCACTACTTCGGCTAGGTCAGGGTAGAGTTTCATCGGAGTCGCAACACAAAGCGCTGGCAGAGCATGTTCTGAGTTGTAATCTGTAACCCCTCTACAAATGGGGGTTCCTGAAAAGTCTTCCTTGAGCTTGCCTAAATGTTCATTGCCAGGCTGGTGTCCTGCGTTTTTGCAATTTAAATGTGATTGCCAGAGAGTGCCTATATAGCCTCTGTGTACTGTCTCTTTAAGAGCTACCTGGATTGCAGTCATAATTAATCTAAAAGGGAGCTCTGTTAGAAGATGTGCTCATTTGCTGATCATTTGTTAGAGTAATAATAATATTGCAGTTTGTTCTAACCTGCCTTCTTTGCAGCATGGATAGTTCTGTTTGTTTCCATCATCTTGGTCCTGGATTGCTGAAATGGGCCAATCAGTACATTTGGGACTCTAAAATGGAGCCTGCCTACAGGGGCTTGTTGGGGTCAAAACTTGTAGAAATTGTAGTTTTGGGCTTTTTGTGCCTAAAATAACCTGGAGGGGGAGCCCTTGTTGCGATTGACATACAGATTAGCCAACAGAACCCTTTGGATCTTGGAGAAGTCTCAAACTGCTTGCACTTTCAGTTAGATCTAAGTTGGGAAGTGAAGAAGTAACAGCTCGAGGTAATTCGAGCAGCAATCCATAGTGGATCCACGTGGGAGAACTGTGGAAAGGCCTGAGTTTTGGCCTGCATGCCTGCCTGCTGTCCCTGAGAGGGAACTTGTGCCTTTTTCGGACTGAATCCAAACTTGGAGAGCAAAGTAGACTACTGAATTATGACCAGGCTCCTACCTGAAGAAGACCAAAGATGTGCTGAATGCGATCGGCCTGTCTGGACTTCCAGCCACCTCTGAACTCCTGGATTGTGCAGAGACTCTGTAATTGCGACCGGAGAGACTTTTGCCTGGTACAGTGGAATTTCCTTACATGTGAATGTGTTGTGTGCTTATAGTGTGTCGTGATTTGGCTCCCCACTGTGGTTTAAATTGTATTCTGCTTGCTGGAAGCTGCAATAGAATTTTCTAACGTGTAAATGTGCTGTGTGCTGCTAGTGGGTCGCAATTTGGTTCCCCACTGTGGTTTGAACTGTATTCTGCTTGCTGGAAGCCGCATCCAGCCCCACAAACTGAATCCAAAATCATCTCCACTGGGCCTGTGCCTTGCCACACTAGACCAACCCAACTACCCGCTACACAGAGAATGTCATCGATGAGAGACCTGCTTGAGGATCAGCTCCCTGCTCAACACTTGAACAGGAACAATGTCTCAGTGATTCGTGTGGGCCCCGATTCTCCAGGCACTCCAGCTCAACAACTTGCAGTCTCGATTTCGTCCTGCCTGTGTCCAATATTGGGTATCGTGAGTAAATATCAGGATAGCTCCCTGCAACAACAGCTAAATCTAAAGTGTTGTTATCTGATTGTCTTGTTGCTTTTTCTTTCACGAACTGTGCCCCCCCCCCAGCTCCGGATCTTATGATTGATCAGGTATTCTGGTCTGATCATTGCACGGTGAAGTTCACGCTTGGGGCTCCCGCCGTAAGTTTCTCCCCTGCTGAAATGATTCACTGCTGCCCTTTATGCGATCTTACCCCTGAGGGTTTTATGGCGGCAGTCGATTTATCTAGTAGGGGTGGTGCATGCATCGGAGCTGTTGGTGTCGGTGTGGACACCTATAATAAGGTGTTATCTGACACCATCAACTCCCTCGCACCTATCCGTGTATGACCCAGAACTTCATACCTGAGGTCTCCTTGGTATGATGGAGATCTTAGGGAAATAAGAAGATGGGTCGGAGATTAGAGCGCTGCTGGAGGAAGTCCCACCTGGAGATGGACAACTGCTTGTATGCGCATTATTACATATCAGGAGGCAATCAACCAAAAAAGACAGCATTTTGTCTCGGAGATTGCTGCTGGGAGAAACCGACCAGCCTCACTCTTCTGGACTGTTGATAGACTTCTTCATCCTGTCTGTCTCCAGCCCAGAAGAGTTTCCTCAAATGAGGATTGTGAGGATTTTGCTCGTTTTTTCTCAGACAGGGTGTCTTTGATCCGGCGGGAGGTTTCTTCAGCCAGCAATACCATTGCTGACAGTGGTCGCCAGTTGTGTGCTGAGCGCACTCCACCTAGTTGGGGAGAGTTTAGGCCAGTGGAGGTCCATGAAGTTATTGAAGTGGCAGTCAATCTGAAGCATACCTTCTGTGAGCTGGACCCAGTGCCAACGCGTTTCTTAATGAGATGCATTGACTCTGTTGGCCCGGTGTTTGCCCTGATTGTCCGGTGCTCCTTAAGTCAGGGTGTCTTTCCAGATGCCTTGAAGGAGACCCTGGTGAGACCCCTTTTAAAGAAATCTTCTTTGGACCCGGAGGTCAGGGCAAATTACCGTCCCATCTCCAATCTTCCATTTCTGGGGAAGATTGTTGAGAAGGTGGTATCGCTTCAGTTGGAGGAACAGCTCATGACTCACGAGTTGTATGATCCTTTTCAGTTGGCTTTTCGGGCAAGACATAGCACTGAAACTGCGTTAGTTCTGGTGCAGAATGACCTCCTCAGGGCTAGAGACCGAGGGGACAGGACAATTCTTGTTCTCGATCTCTCTTCAGCATTTGATACTGTGGACCATTGTGTGTTGCTTCTCCACTTGAGGGAGTTATGTGGACTCACTGGTACTGTCATCAAGTGGTTTGAGTCCTTTCTCACCAATAGGAGACAGCGGGTTGTGATGGGAAATTTCTCATCTACACCCTGCCTCCTTTTACGTGGAGTCCCTCAGGGTTCGGTATTGGCCCCAATGTTGTTCACAGTATATATGCTGCCCCTGGGGGGGATCATTAGGAAGTATGGTCTGAGTTTTCATTGCTATGCTGATGATACTCAGCTATACTTATCCTTTGCCCCAGGAACATCAAACGCAGTGGATGTGTTAAATGTCTGTCTGGCTGAGATTAGTGACTGGATGGCCTCCAGCTGGCTACGACTGAACCCTGACAAGACTGAGGTATTGGTAGTGGAGTCGAACAGAGTTCGTGATGGGATGGCCTCTGACTCCGCAACTGGACTTGTGCTAGGAGCTGCGTCATTGATGGCCTCCCTTGTGCGAAATCTTGGTGTGATTCTTGACAGGAATTTGTCCATGGAGGTTCAAATATCTTCTGTGGTTCGTTCCTGTTTTTCCATCTTAGAAACATTGCCAGGATTAAGCCCTTGTTCCGTCCTCTGGACCTCCCTACCTTGATACATGCCTTAGTCACTTCTAGGCTTGACTACTGTAATGCCCTCTATCTCGGGGTCTCTGGGGGCTCTCTTCACAGACTGCAGCTAGTGCAAAACGCTGCTGCCTGGCTTTTGACTGGGCAAAGTAAATTTTGCCATATTACACCTGTGTTGCGCGAATTGCACTGGCTGCCTGTCAGGTGGAGAGTGCTCTTCAAGGTGGGTTTTTTCATCTATAAGGCCCTACACAGACAGGGCTCTGGTTACCTGTCAGTTCTCCTGGTACCCTCTTCCTCTACCCGTAATCTCCGCTCTTCTAGTGGTGGCCTCCTAACTGTTCCAAGAGCAAGATTAAAATCTGCAGGCGACCGAGCCTTTAGTGTTGCCGCTCCCGCTGTTTGGATCTTCTTACCAGCTGTAGTTAGGAAGGCCCCCACTATAGTTGCCTTTAAGGCTCGCCTGAAGACCTTCCTATTTCTGCAAGCTTTTGGGGTGTAATTCTGATTATTTATATTTTTTATTATTATTTTATATATTCATGCGGTATGAAATGCTGTAAAGTTTTTGTGTGGCATCCAGAGCCTTTGGGATTGGGCGTCTTTTTAAATAAACCTGCCTTTGCCTTTGCCTTACAAGTAGTGTGTGTTGTGCATGTTGCTTTCTTCCATCACAGGGCCCCAACCAGCTGCAACGTTCCAGGCTAGCCTACCATTTTCCTACCTGGGAACCCAGAGTGTGTGGCTGTGTGGGGACTTAAAGTGCATGCATAACTGTTTGATTACTATAGTCTTTAAGCCAATCAACCTGATTACGCCCCTTCCTTGTTCAAGTCCGCTGAATAAATCAGATCTGATTTTTTTTTGCTGCATTTAACCTGACTGTGGTTCCAGTTTGTGCCAAGAGTACTGTACTGTTGCTATTTGCTGTGCATAACCTTGTTTTACAGCGGGTCCCCAGTGTCAAGAGAGAGGAACCACCCCTAGTGGTAAGTGCAAACAGTGTGGGTACTGGTATGGTGTACAAAGGGTACTGTGAAAGTGATTATTGTATATTGCTCAGGCCACTAGATGGGAAAGAGGGGGGATTACAGTGTCCCAGAGGGTTGTGCCCAGGTTAGTTTGACCACTACCAACCCTGACCTCTGGGTGGAGGCACCCATTTCAGAACTCAGGCCCCTTAACCTGCTACTAGCCGCACAGGCAGGGGTAGTAGCCCTTGGGATAGTGCCACCTTGGAGTTACATCTTGGAGGCTCACTGCTGGGATTTTGTGCCTTCTAGTGGCCAAAAATTATGAATGATTGTTAAAGATTAATGACTACCCCAGTAGAAATGGCTGTACACCAGTTGGTGGGGTGGTGTACTGGGCAGGAGATCGACCCCCAAAATGCTCTGCTTATACTGGATATTCCCCTGGGTACAAGTAAGGACACTGTAGAGGCAGCACTCTCCAAAGTTGAATGTTTAAAAAACCCTGTGGTGGTGGGTTGACAGGCTGATTTGATCGCCCCCAACTTTCATAGCCTTGGTAGAGGGTAGTGTCCTCATGAACAGCTCTAAAGTGCCACAGACTATTGCCTCAGAAGGGGTCCTAGCTGCCTGGAGAGTAATAACAAAAGACAGTAAAGACCCTGGGGAGGATGAGCTCCCACCATTATCTGAGACTTTTGAGGAGAAATTTGCTAAGTTGTTGCTGGAGGAAGGGAAAACCATAGAGGACTTTAAGAAATTATTCCTGCCACTTGGTGGTGTTCCTTCCCCAAAATCCCCTCCCACTCCAGCACCTGTTACTGCCTCGCCTTCTGTGCCCATGTCAATGCTGGCCTCTATATCAGTACCCACCATTAGTCATGACTCGTATCGCTGGCTGAGGATGTTTTCAGGCACCCTTCCCACACCCCGGGGGAGGAAAATTGGGAGACTTGGATAGACTGGTGTAACCCCCCTGCAAATGGGGGTCCCAAAAGTCTTCCAGGAGCTTGCCTGAATGCTCCAAGTCTGGGCGGTGTTCGGTGTCTGAGCTGTTTAAATGTGGTTCCAAGTGAGTGCTATTTGAGCCTCCGCGTACTGTCTCTTTAAGAGCTGTCTGCTTGCAGACTTAAGTAGTTTGTATGGGGGGACTGTGTATTTAATGCTCGAATCCTGCCCGAGCTGCGGAGAAATCACTCCGTTTCTGCAGTCGCTAAGAGCGCAGAGGGATCCTAAATGAAAGATGTAACTGTTTGCCTGAAACCAGTTAGAGTGTTAAGTAAAATGCAATTTGTCTAACCTGCCTTTCTTGCAGCTGGGACTCCCTGCTGTGTGTTACCCCTCCATTTTGGACCTAAACTGCTGTGCTGGGCCAATTGGGTTAAGGGTTCCCTAAAATGGAACCTGTGGACGAATCAGAACTTGGACTCTTAATTTTGAGCCAGCCACAAGGGGATTGTATGGGCAGTGACTCTGGGAAATGTAGTTTTGACCTTGGTGCCTTTTTCTACCAACAGAGGGAGTCTTATTGTGAGTGACAGCTGAATCAGCCAACAGAATAGTGTGGAGCAAAGGATGCCTGCTCTGTGACTGGAAAGATCAGATCAGTTGTGGCAGTGAAGAGAGAAGGAGCTGTGTGCTTCTGTGGTGTATAGTTTCACGCGGGAAGTGCGTGTGAGGCCCTGAGTTTCGGTCTGCAGCCTTTGTGAGTGCCAGTTGGGACTGAATCCGAGTTGTGAGGAGAAAGAAGTACTAGAAGTGCGGAAACCAGGCTCACCCTGTAGAAGACTGGAGAAATTGCTGAATCGCACTCGGTCTGCCAGGAACTGAAGCTGCTGTGTGTGCCCCCAGGTATTTTGCAGTAATTGCGATCGGGATCGAGGAGCAGCCTGCCTGGTATAGTACTTTCCTTTTACATATAAATGTGTGTAGTGCTTGTGGGGAATCGCTATTTCAAATCCCCTGTACAGTGAATTGTGTGCTGAAGCTGGAAGTAAACCCCCAGCTTAATTCAGACTACATCCATTTTCTATCAACTGCAGTGGGGTCCAGTCACAAGGACCTTGTCCTCATGCCCTGCTCTTCTGGCAATCCAGAGGGACATTCTCCATCTGATCCTCAGCTTGGGTGTTGTGAGTATAAATCAGGATATTCCCCTGCAGCTTGTTTTCAATCACAAGTGTGTCACCTAATTCATGTTGTTTCACTGTTTCATGGACTGAGCCCTCTGGCTCTGGATTACAATTGGGTGTTGTGCATATATTTTCTTCTACAGGGCCCTATCCATCTGCACCTGCCGGCCGACCCCGGGCAACAGACCTGGCTAGCCTCCCCCAACCTGGGTACCCAGAGTGTGACCTTTCAGACCCTGTATGTGTGCACAGTACTGTGATTTGAATATTTCCAAACCAAATCAACCTGATTGCCCCCCTCCTTGTTACTGTCCCCTAAATAAATCAGATTTGTTGTTGTTGTACTATATACTGTCTGTGGTGTTGGTACTTATGAAAACAGTATTGTGTTTTGCTGTGTATGTGGTTTAACCTTACTTTACAGGGGGACCTCAGAGACACGCTGCAGAATTAGTCTCGATTATAAGTGGTATCTATATGAGTGAACAGTGTGTATATGTGGGGTATTGGGGTTGTAACTCCGGTGTACTGTGTGAGCCACTAGAGGGAATAAAATGGGGTCTCAGTGTCCCAGAGGGCTGTGACCAAGCTAGTCTAACCACTACAAACCCTGACCTCTGGGTGGAGGCACCCATCATAGGACCTAGGCCCCTCAACCTGTCTGTAGTCAAACAGCCAGGGGTAGTAGCCCTTGGGATAGCACCACCTAGGGGTTATATCTTGGAGGCACTGCTGGGATTAACGTCCACTAGTGGCCACATTTACGAATTACTGTTAAAAATAAATGGATACCCCAACAGAAGTGGCTGTACACCAGTTGGTGAAATGGTGTACTGGGCAGGAGATCAACCCCCAAAATGCTATACTTATCTTGGATATCCTGCTGGGTACCAGTATGGACACTGTAGAGGGAGTACTTTCCAAGGTCGAATGTTTATGAGACCCTGTGGTGGTGAGGCGACAGGCTGATCTGCTCGCCCAAACTTTCCTGGCCCTGATAGAGTGTAAGGACCCTGTAGACAGTTCTAAAGTGCCACAGACTATTACCCCAGGGAAAACCCCCTCACTGTCTGGAGAGTGATACCCAAATATAGTAAGGACCCCAGGGAGAACGAGCCTCCCCCACTATCTGAAACTTCTGAGGAGAAATTTGCTAAGTTGTTGCCGGAGGAAGAGAAAACTGTGGAGGATTTAAAGAAACTATTATTGCCACCTGAGAATGTTCCTCCCCCAACACCCTCTCCCCCTCCAGCACCCGTTATTGCCCCTCCTCCTGTGCCAGTGCTAGTCCTTATGTCTGTACCTGCCAATAGTCACGACTCTTACCGGAGGTTGAAAATTTTCTCCGGCACCCTCCCACCCCACAAGGGGAGGATGACTGGGAGACATGGAGGGACTATGTTGCCCCTCAAGTGCTAGAATGGCAATGTTCGGAAGCATAAAAGTGAAAGAGGGTCAGTGAGAGCCTCCGAGGTCCCGCCCTGGCTACCATCCGTGCCAAACGGGCCAGTAACTCTGAAGCGACTGCACAGGACTATCTTGAGGCCTTAGAGAATGTGTATGGGAGCCCAGATTCCGAAGAGGACCTGTGGTGGAGAGTAAGAAATGCACAACAGTGCCAAGGGGAGTTGTTGTCTGTGTATGTATCTCGGCTGGAAAAATTGTTGCAAGAATGCCTCAGAAAGGGTAGTTTGTCAGCGATGGAATTGGACCGAACCAGGCTGGACAGGATCCTTAAGTCTGACCCCTTCTCAAAACTGCTGTTGCTTCAGTTACACCTGGCCAATCGACTGGAATCCCCACTCTCCTATGATGAGCTAGGGAGAGAAATTCGAGGAGTTGAGAAAAAGCGACCCCAGGAGTGACTTGCACCAATAGCTGCTGCTACAACCCGAGTGACTGAGGGTGACCCGCCAAGTGAAGTTGAGGGGCAGAGGCTGGCAGTTAATGAGTGCTCTGAGAAGGAAAAGGGTGTGCCACCATGGGGTGAACTGCTGAGGGAGATTAGGAAAGTAGCAGACAGTCTCATCATGAAGGCCGCTCCTACCAGTATGGGCACTGACACTTGCCTGACTGCTTCTGCTGTGGGGGTGGGGGTGCCTACTCAGGCACCTCATGTAGACAACAGTTTGAAACTTGATGCCTTGACTATGGAAGTGAGGGAACTGAAGAGATGTCTCCAAATGTCCAACCCACCACTGGCTGAGGTGGCACCAAGGTTTTCTATTGATAGTACCAATGCCGCAGCCCCCAATGTGATGCCTCGGTCACCCCAAACTTCAGCAGATATATTTTGCCATAATTGTGGGAAGGATGGGCACATGAAGAGGGAATGCTGGTCTCGGAATGACTTAGAGAAAGTGGTGAGCTGGCTGCAAGGAGAGCTTTGGAGCACAAAACAGTGGTAAAGAGGTGCATGAAATGACCGCAGTGAAGGTCCCAAAAATGCTAACTCACATCCTTATGTGGCTAGATCATCTACCCAGGCCCTTGCTACCACCTCTCCAGACTGGTCCAGAATAGTGGGCCCTTCAATGGAAGCTACAGTAAAAGTGAATGGTGTGCCCACCAGAGCTCTGTTGGACAGTGGCTCCCAAGTGACACTTATGTTCCAGGATTGGTATCAGAAGTATTTGTCAGTCATACCCTTACAACCATTGGAAGGATTGCATGTATGGGGGTTAAGTGAGAAGGCCTACCCCTACTCTGGGTATATCTGAATTTGGCTATGTTTCTCTACCTCCGTGGCTGGAGTAGCACAGCAAGTAGAGACCCTGGCCTTAGTGTGTCCCCCTACTGGACTGTATGATGGGATTCCTCTACTAATTGGGACGGATGCGCATATGTTTGGACGGTTGGCGCAGTTGTGTTATGAGAAAGAAGGGTCAAGGACTGGTACAGATTTGAGAATCCCGGCCTTGATCAAGAAGGCCTATGAGGCACAGAGAGATCCTGAAAAAATGGACCCAGAGGAACTGGTTGGAATTGTCTGGAAGAAGGATCCTGAGTCTCTGATTCTGGTGCCAAATGCCCAGTGTACCTTACAGGGGAAGTCCGTATCAGAAAGGATGTCAAGAATAAAATTCTCATGCTGGATGCACTAGGCGATGGGAAATTGCCAGAAGGACTGCTGGTCAAGCCAAGTGTAACCCCCTTGTTACCCGAGGTTACTAGAATCCCAGTAAGACCTAGTGGTAGGCAGGGAAGGCAGTAACATGGTATAAAATGTGGTATTTTAATGGTGTGTGGTTGCAGGTTGCCCAAGGTCAGGGAGGTCCTTGGGTTGTTTTTGTTTTTGGAGTATTAGGTTAGAAGCAGATAGGTTTTCCCTAGAGGGTTAGAGGGGATAGACAGGCTGTGGCCCTGACCTGCAGTAGGGACCGCAGTGCTGATCTATCAGGGCTATGCTCTGGATGGTTCTACCAGAGCCACTAGGTGTCCATAGTAAGTGGATAGTGTAGAGGCTGATATGTCAGCTCAAGGCCTCTAGACCCTTAGTGTTGCCTGCCTGTGCTTGCACATGGTAGGAGGGGGCCTGATCACCCCCCACCGCAGGTAGCACATAGGGTGGGATGGCCTAAGGCCGGGTAAATAATGACAGTCATTTTCCTGGTCAAGGGCGAGTGTAACCCCCTTGTTACCCAGGGTTACTAGAATCCCAGTAAGACCTAGTGGTAGGCAGGGAAGGCAGCTTGTGAAACTCCAGTTAAATGGGTTTCACACTGTCTCACTCTGTTCTCAGTCTCAGCTGAGACTGAGGGATGACATCACCAACAGAACTATCGCAGCTGCATGAGCCACATTGGAATCTGCAGCAAGGGAGTTGGTATAGAACATTGGGAAGTTCTGAGTTCAGTCAGTCAGTGTGAGTCAGTCAGTTCAAGGTGGAGTGAAGTTGGGAGCTTGCTGAGAAAGCAGCTCAGTGAAGGCTCTAGGAGCCTCAGCCCTGACAGAGGGCTACTTTTAGTTTAAAAGGGTGTGTGTCTTCACCTTAAAGAGAGACACAGAAGATAATTGAAGTGGTGGAGACCGCTGTTTTCAGGTCTCAGTGCCCCTTCCCTTCCGGGGGACAGGAAAGGGTTCCCTGCAGATTCCTGGGGCAACCCCCTAGTTCTGCTTCTAAAGCTGCCTGTGTGTTCCAGAGTTTATTTGGGAGAACAAGAAGATTTGTGAGTCACCTGTGGGGCACCTGCAACGTGAGGGTGAGTGTCTGCTCTTGATAAAAGGGCCTATGTTTTGCATTCTGGGACTTGTGTGACAATGTGGGGATTGAACTACTAAAATAGTGGAAGCCTAGAGTAATGGGCTAAGCAAATTAAAAGTAGGTTCAAGTCCAGAGCTTGTTGGGATGCAAATGATATGTAGAGGAGATGTGACAGACGTCTACCCAGAATCTACATTTGAAAGTTCAGTAAAGGAATTGTTCAGTTTCCAGAGAAATGGCTGGGTATGGGCTGTGGGAGCTGGAGGTGGGTGGCCCCCATCTTTAGTGACCAGGTCCACCTCTACGGATTTCTTCTGTGGATTTCTACTTTACCTCAGGCACTTGGCCAGTGATGAGGAAGTACCCAGGCGATGGGATTATAAGAAAATTCTCTAGGAGTTGAAGGCTCTAGTGTGGTTTGAGGAGCCACAACAGAATAATTGGTTCATTCCTCAAATGGACCACAGATCAGAAATGGCGGGAGGAGGCCGGGCCAGTGGGAAAACACCCAAGTAGTGTACAAAGTGGGCTGTGTACCCAAAGCTGCGTGCAAGTCGGGGCTGTGTGCCTGGTGGGTTTAGAGCCTGAGGGCTGGAAATAGTGATAAAGTGTTCTGTTGTCTCTAATCTGCATTACCAGGAAATGTAGCCCCATGGGGGTCCGTCTATGCTTTGTTTGTTCAGCTTGGATGTGAATAAAAGCCACACTGAAGAATTCCATTCCTGGTTCTGGACTTTAACGTTTTTTCTTGCTGTGTTCGGATTTACTTGGGTGCCCCTGTGCAGAGTAGCTAAACCTAGGTCCCCTTCGCCGAGTAACCTCATCCTTCCCGAACCCAGTCCCCACCAGGTACTGCTGTCAGCTTCAACAGCATGCCACCTGTCGTTTTGCTAAAAAGGCAGAGGTGAGGGGTTACACAAGTATTTTGGCTGCCAGAGCCCATGCTTATGCCAGAAGGGTAATGGTTCAAGTTCGTAAAGTGTCTGATAGAGAGAGTCGAGTAAATAGAGGTTGCACCCTGGCTAATGTACATTGTGCAGATACTGCAGCGCTACCCAGTAACAAGTATTCGGGGAGAATGACAGAGTGATGCCTGACTTGTTTGATTTTGGGGACTTCCCGTTGCCAGCTGAATGGAAGATGAGAATCCGTAGAAAGCTTGCCCAGAGAGACCAGGTGTTTTCTTTAAAGGAATGGGACGTAGGATGTGTGCAAGGAGCTGAGCACCACATCCGGCTGCATGATGAAAGGCTATTTTGTGAGAGGTCTTGATGCCTGGCCCCTGCTGACATAGATGATGTGAGACGGCATCTGCAAGAGATGCTACCTGCTGGTGTAATACAAGAATCCAGAAGCCCCTATGCTTCCCCCATCATGGTAGTGAAAAAAAAGAATGGGACAGTAAGGATGTGCGTGGATTATCGCACTTTAAACCAGCGGACTATCCCTGATCAGTATACAGTGCCCCACATTCAGGATGCTTTGGACTGCCTGAATGGTAGCAAGTGGTTCTCTGTGCTGGATCTTCGCAGTGGGTACTGTCAGATCCCAATGGCCCCAGAAGACCGTGAGAAGACAGCCTTTATCTGTCCACTTGGCTTCTATGAATTCATGAGGATGCCTCAAGGGATTTCAGGCCCCCCAGCCACTTTTCAATGATTGATGGAGCGTGCAGTGGGGGACATGAACTTATTAGAGTGCCTGGTATACCTAGATGATGTTATTGTGTTTGGCAGCTCACTGGAGGAACATGAGAGCAGATTATTTAAGGTGTTGGACTGACTGGAAGACTTTGGCCTTAAACTATCCATTGATAAATGTCAGTTCTTCCAAACCTCTGTAAAGTATGTGGGACACATAGTACCCACCGAGGGAATAGAGACCGACCCAAGTAAAGTTGAGGCCTTGACTGCCTGGCCACAGCCCCACAATCTAAAAGAACTGCAAAGATTCTTGGGATTCTGTGGCTACTATCGCTGTTTCATCAAGGACTATTCAAGAGTGATCCGTCCTTTACTTAATCTTACTCAAGGTTACTCTCCTACCCACAAAAAATACAAGAGGTTGGTTTCTTCTGAGCCTAAGAGAGTGTGTTTTCGTCCCAATGAAGTATTTGGAGCCAGATGGACACTTCGGTGTGAAGCTGCTTTACATGAGATTATATATCAACTTACCCACACTCCTGTCCTTGCCTATGCAGATCCAGCGAAGCCCTATGTCTTGCAAACTGATGCTAGCCTGCAAGGCTTGGGGGCTGTATTGTACCAAGAGCACGAGAATGGCCTGAGACCACTGGCCTTTGCCAGTAGAAGCCTGATCCCATCTGAAAAGAACTATCCTGTACATAAGTTAGAGTTTCTAGCTTTGAAGTGGGCTATTGTTGACCAGTTCCACGAGTATTTGTATGGGGCTAAGATACTAGTAAAAACTGACAAGAATCCTTTGACCTATGTGCAGACTTCAGCTAAGTTGGATGCCACTGGCCATAGGTGGCTGTCTACATTATCTACATACGACTATGCTATTGAATACAGAGCAGGCCTGAACCACATAGATGCTGATGCTCTCTCCTAGAGGCCTGTTCCCCGGAATGACTGGGTCAGACTGTCAGAACCTGATATTCAAGCACTCTGCCAGAAGTTTGACAGGGAGGAACAAATGTCCACGGACGCAGTGGACTGTATGGTGGATTGTTTGGGACCCTCTGAGAACTGCATACCTGCTGCTTATTGCCACTTTTCTGCAATAGACATTGGTGCACTGCCTCAGCTGGACAATAACAGTATTTAGCAGGCTCAATCCCGAGATCCTATGATCAAATCAGCTTTAGAAGCCCTCTATGCAGGGAAAGATGTGTCCAAATTATGCTCCACTGATTTGAGAACTGCATTGTTATACAAGGAAGGTCCTAAGTTGAAACTGATCAATGGACTGTTATACAGAGAAACAGTAGATAGTGGGGGACAAATAGACAAACAACAACTAGTGCTGCCCACTGCCTTTCGAGACTCAGTACTGAGGTCCTTACACAACCACATGGGGCACCTTGGCATAGACAGAACACTTGACTTGGTGAGATCCAGATTCTATTGACCTAAGATGGAGGCTGATGTTGAGCAACACATTCGAACTTGTAGTCGCTGCTTACAGAGGAAAGCTTTGCCCCAGAGGGCTGCCCCCCCTTGTTAACATCACCACCAGTGCACCCATGGAGCTGGTCTGTATTGATTTTCTGAGTTTGGAATCAGATCAAAGAAATATTAGTAATGTGCTGGTGGTCACTGACCATTTTACGAGATATGCCCAAGCTTTCCCTAGCAAGAACCAGAAGGCATCCACTGTGGCAAAAGTGCTTGTAGAAAACTGTTTTGTTCACTATGGGGCTCCACAAAGAATCCATTCTGATTAAGGGAGAGACTTTGAGAGTTATCTGATCAAAGAGATGCTTTATCTGTGGGGAGTGCGAAAGTCCAGAACCACCCCTTACCACCCCCAGGGGGACCCACAGCCTGAACGTTTCAACCACACTTTGCTAGATATGCTAGGCACCCTCCATCCAAAGGACAAGACTAGATGGAGCCAACAAATTAGCACCCTGGTACATGCCTACAACTGCACCAAAAGTGATACCACTGGGTTCTCCCCCTACCGCCTGATGTTTGGGAGAGAAGTTCGACTGCCGGTAGATGTGTGTTTTGGAGTCTCTCCTGATGGGGTTCAAGCTGACAACTATTTACAGTATGTGCAAAAGTTAAAGGCCCAGCTAAATCATACGTACCAACTGGCTCAAACCATGGCTGCCAAAAGAAATCTGGTCAACAAAGAAAGATATGACAAAAAGGTGAAAGCACAGGAACTCCAGGAGGGAGATCGGGTATTGCTAAGAAATCTGGGACTGCATAACAAACATAAGATTGCTGACAGATGGCACCATCTCCCTCACATTGTAGTGGTCAAACTAGATGATCTGCCTGTGTACAAAGTAAGGCCTGAGAATAATTCAAAAGATGTTAAAACAATGCATAGAAATCATTTACTGCCCATTGGACAAATCTTGATTGAATCTGAGCCCCCAGAAAATGCCCCCTCTGGACCAGTGACTAGAGCTGCTGCTAAGAAAAAATCAAGAAAGCCTGCACCTACAGAAGCTGAGTTAAAGTGTTCCCCTCCACAAGTCCCAGTTGAACATGACTGTCAGTCCATGTCAGAGGAAAGTGAGTGTGGCTTTGAATACTACCCTAATTATGAACTGAGTCAATTGTTTCGGGGCAATCCCCTAGTCAATCCTGGAGATGAAGCTGAGCCTTCTGGACTGTCTAAGCCCCCAGCTTTGTCCCTGGAGCCAATGCTCCCAGAAAGTGAAGTACAAAGCATCAAGTCAGATGATATGGAATCATTGTATATGGTTGAACTGTTTGAGCTTTCAGGGAAGGAAAATGATGGACTGGAACAGACTGGTGATATACCAGAACAAGAAGAGTATTTTGAGTTCCCTGACGGTCCACTGCCAGTGTCCAAAAGCTCTCCATGTGAGCCAAATGTTGTGGACTCAGAGATTGTAAGTCCTGGAGCTGAAAGTGCCCCAAGTTCTAGCCTCTCTACCCCAATGGAGACTCCCCTGACAAGTGAGGACAATGCTGAAAATGAGAGGCTCAGGGTGCAGAGACTGTAACTAGTTCCCCCTAGAAAGACTGGTCAAGCTGTAAAGCCTGTGGTGCACCTCAGTTATGATTCCCTGGGAGGCCTGTGGACTTGCCTCTCAATGTTGTCCATAAAGGGTGTATGTGTCCCAGCTCATTGCCCAAACTGAACATCAGTGCTAACTCCAAGTTACTTGTGTTGCCCTCTGGGTGGTGCCCTGCCCCATCCAGCCCCAAGGTAGCTGATAGGGAAGGACCCTTTCTCTTCAGGTTTCATGTACAGGAGGTAATAACCTGAGTTATGGTACAATGTGTGTATAATACTGTGTAAAAAGTGAGGTACTAAAAAGTTTCAGAAATGTGTTTCTGGTAAGGTGATATGCCGACTGATGATTACATGTATAAGCCTAATGTGATACTGATGTAAATGTATACGGTTGTACTGAAACTTATGGGGGTACTTACTTGATGCAGACACCACGTTTTCCAGGCCAGGAAGGGTGTAACCCCCCCACCCCTGCAAATGGGGGTTCCCAAAAGTCTTCCAGGAGCTTGCCTGAATGCTCCAAGTCTGGGCGGTGTTCGGCGTCTGAGCTGTTTAAATGTGGTTCCAAGTGAGTGCTATTTGAGCCTCCGCGTACTGTCTCTTTAAGAGCTGTCTGCTTGCAGACTTAATTAGTATGTATGGGGGACTGTGTATTTAATGCTCGAATCCTGCCTGAGCTGCGGAGAAATCATTCCGTTTCTGCAGTCGCTAAGAGCGCAGAGGGAGCCTAAATGAAAGATGTAACTGTTTGCCTGAAACCAGTTAGAGTGTTAAGTAAAATGCAATTTGTCTAACCTGCCTTTCTTGCAGCTGAGACTCTCTGTATGTGTTACCCCTCCATTTTGGACCTAAACTGCTGTGCTGGGCCAACTGGGTTAAGGGTTCCCTAAAATGGAGCCTGTGGATGAATCAGAACTTGGACTCTTAATTTTGAGCCAGCCACAAGGGGATTGTATGGGCAGTGACTCTGGGAAATGTAGTTTTGACCTTGGTGCCTTTTTCTACCAACAGAGGGAGTCTTATTGTGAGTGACAGCTGAATCAGCCAACAGAATAGTGTGGAGCTAAAGGAAATGCCCTGCTCTGTGACTGGAAAGATCAGATCAGTAGTGGCAGTGAACAGAGAAGGAGCTGTGTGCTTCTATGATGTATAGTTTCACGTGGGAAGCGCATGTGAGGCCCTGAGTTTCGGTCTGCAGCCTCTGTGAGTGCCAGTTGGGACTGAATCCGAGTTGTGAGGAGAAAGAAGCACTAGAAGTGTGGAAACCAGGCTCACCATGTAGAAGACTGGAGAAATTGCTGAATCGCGCTCGGTCTGCCAGGAACTGAAGCTGCTGTGTGTGCTCCCGGGTATTTTGCAGTTATTGCGATCAGGATCGAGGAGCAGCCTGCTTGGTATAGTACTTTCCTTTTACATGTAAATGTGTGTAGTGCTTGTGGGGAATCGCTATTTTGAATCCCCTGTACAGGAAATTGTGTGCTGAAGCTGGAAGTAAACCCCCAGCTTAATTCAGACTACATCCGTTTTCTATCAACTGCAGTGGGGTCCAGTCACAAGGACCTTGTCCTCATGCCCTGCTCTTCTGGCAATCCAGAGGGACATTCTCCATCTGATCCTCAGCTTGAGTGTTGTGAGTACAAATCAGGATATTCCCCTGCAGCTTGTTTTCAATCACAAGTGTGTCACCTAATTCTTGTTATTTCACTGTTTCATGGACTGTGCCCTCCGGCTCCGGATTACAATTGGGTGTTGTGCATAGATTTTCTTCTACAGGGCCCTATCCATCTGCACCTGCCGGCCGACCCCGGGCAATGGACATGGCTAGCTCCCCCAACCTGGGTACCCAGAGTGTGACTTTTCAGACCCAGTATGTGTGCACAGTACTGTGATTTGAATATTTCCAACTCAAATCAACCTGATTGCCCCCTCCTTGTTACTGTCCCCTAAATAAATCAGATTTGTTGTTATTATACTATATACTGTCTGTATATACTGGAAACAGTATTATGTTTTGCTGTGTATGTGGTTTAACCTTACTTTACAGGGGGTCCTCAGAGACTTGCTGCAGAATCAGTCTCGAGGGTAAGTGGTACTTTATGAGTGAACAGTGTGTATACGTGGGATATTGGGGTTGTAACTCCGGTGTACTGTGTGAGCCACTAGAGGAAATAAAATGGGGTCTCAGTGTTCCAGAGGGCTGTGACCAAGCTAGTCTAACCACCACAAACCCTGACCTCTGGGTGGTGGCACCCGCCATAGGACCTAGGCCCCTTAACCTGTCTGTAGTCAAACAGGCAGGGGCAGTAGCCCTTGGGATAGTGCCACCTAGGGGTTACACTATGTTGCCCCTCAAATCCGAGAATGGCAATGCCCCGAGCCAGAGAAGAGGAGAGGAGAAGGGTGGTTGAAAGCCTCAGAAGCCCCGCCCAACTTACTATCCACGCTACACAGGCTAGTAATCCAGAAGCAACTGCTCAAGATTTTTTGAATGCATTGGAAAATGTGTATGGGAGTCCCGATTCAGATGAGGACCTGTGGGGTAGGGTCAAAAACACTCAGCAGTACCCAGTGGAGCCCTTATCCATGTGTGTGTGTGCCTCGATTCGAAGTGGTGCTACAGGAATGCCTAAAGAAAGGTGGCATAGCCCCAGCTAAGTTAGATCAGAATAGGTTGGATCAACTCTTCATGTCAGTCCCATTCGCTGAATTATTGCTGCTCCAACTACGCCTTGCTGCTCGGTTGGATGCGCCTCCTACCTATGATGGACTGATGAAGGAAATTCAGAGGATTGAGAGGAGGCAGCCATGTGGGGGGGCTCCTCATGTATCTGCTATTGCTGCTGCCCAGATGACCGAGGATGCACATGTGAGTGATGCCCAGAGTCAAGATAGAGTGCCAGTTGAACATTGGGAGGCTAGCAAGGACGTTCCACCCTGCGGTGAAATACTGCGAGAGGTCCAAGAAATGAGGGCTACCATTTCCCTACAAGCCAATTCCGGAGATACAATGGGCCCAAACCCTTCTCAGAGCATGTCTGCTATGGGGGTGAGGGTGCACTCCCAGGCATCCCCTGTTGACTGCAGCTCAAAGATTGATGAATTGACTATGGAAGTGATGGAATTACTGAGGCATCTCCCCATGCTCACCACACACCAGATAGAGGTTGAATCACAATTTTCTGTTGGTGGTACCCCAGCCTCAGCCCCCAATGTGATGCCTCAGCCACACCAGACTCTAGAAAGCATATTCTGTCATAATTGTGGGAAGGAGGGGCATATAAAGAAAGAATGCCAGTCCCCAAAAGACTTAGAAAAAGTTGTATACAGACTTCAAGAGGAGCTCCAGAAAGCAAAACCATGGCCGAGGGGGACTGGAAATGACTGCAATGAAGGGTTAGGAAATCCCAACTCCAACTTCTTTGTGGCTAAGTCATCTGTACCAGCCCCTGCTACGGTCCCTCCAGACTGGTCCAAGATAGTGGGCCCTTCAAAGGAGACTAACGTGGCTGTGAATGGTATTCCTACTCGGGCTGTGCTTGACAGTGGGTCTCAAGTGACCACTGTGTTTCAGGACTGGTATGACAAACACTTATCTGATGTGCCCTTACAATCCCTGAAAGGCCTACATGTGTGGGGGCTGAGTGACAAGTCTTATCCATGTCTAGGATATGCCTGCCTCTGGTTGTCTTTTCCTGCAACTCTCGGGCATAGAGGAGCAAGTAGAGATACTGGCCCTAGTGTGTGCCTCCACCGGTATGATGGGTTTCCCCTGTTAATTGGAACAAATGCCCACATGTTTAGGAGACTAGCACAATGCTGCCATGAGAAACAAGGGCAGCTGACTGGATGGGCCCTAAGAATTCCAGCCTTAGTAAAAAGGGCTTATGACTGGCAACAGAGACCTGATGAAGTGGACCCAGATGAGCCGGTGGGGATAGTGTGGAAAAAGGAACCTGACTCCTTGGTATTGGCCCCCAACACCCAGTGAACAATCCATGGAGAAGTCTGCCTAAAGAGAAACGTAAAGAACAAAATATTAATGTTGGATGCACCAGGAGATGGAAAGTTGCCAGAGGGATTATTGGTCAAACCCAGCATCTTGCCTGCTTGTGCTCTCGCCTATACACTACGAGTGATGGTCCAGATTCAGAATGTGTCAGATCGGGAGAGTCAGATGAACAGAGGGTGCACCCTAGCTACAGTGCACTGCACCAACACTGCCGTATTGCCCAGCAACAAGTGCTCTGGCGAGAAGGAGAGAGTGACCCTGGACTTATTCAACTTTGGTGACTCCCCGTTACCAGCTGAATGGAAGGCTAGAATTAACAAGAAACTCGCTCAGAGGGACCAAGTGTTTTCATTAAAAGAATGGGACATGGGGTGTGTCCAGGGTGCAGAGCATTACATACGTCTGCATGATGACCGGCCATTTCGAGAGAGAGATCCCGACGTCTCGCCCCAGACATAGATGAAGTGAGGAGACACCTGCAGGAAATGCTCGCTGCTGGTGTGACAAAAGAATCAAGGAGTCCATATGCCTCTTCCATTGTGTCTGTGTGTAAGAAGAATGGGTCTGTAAGGATGTGTGCTGATTATTGAACCCTGAACCGGCGGACCATCCCGATCAATACACCATGCCCCGTATACAAGATGTTCTGGATTGTTTGAATGGGAGCAAATGGTTTTCAGTATTGGATCTTGGCAGCAGATACTACCAGATCCCGATGGCCCCGGAGGACCATGAGAAAACAGCTTTCATCTGTCCTTTGGGGTTCTACGAATTCCTGAGAATGCCACAGGGGATTTCAGGTGCCCCAGCCACCTTTCAGCAACTGATGGAATGTGCGGCGGAAGATATGAACTTGCTGAAATGTCTAGTGTACCTAGACAATGTCATTGTGTTTGGGCACACATTAGAGGAGCATGAGACCCAACTGTTTAAAGTCACAGACTGATTGGAAGACTTCGGCCTTAAGTGGTCCATTGACAAGTGCCATTTTTTTCAAACCTCCATGAAGTATGTAGGGCACATAGTATCTGCAGAAGGGATAGAGACTGATCCCGGTAAGGTTGAATCACTGACTACTTGGCCCCAGCCCCATAATTTGAAAGAACTACAATGTTTCCTGGGGGTTCTGTGGCTACTACCTCAGGTTCATAAAAGTCTATTCAAAGATGATTCGCCTGCTTTTGAATCTTACCCAGGGTTACCCTCCTACCAACCATAAATATAAAAAAGGGTCCATCAAAGAACCAGAGAAAGTGTACTTCCACACAGGTGAACCTTTTGGGCCCTGCTGGACACCCGAATGTGAAGCAG
Organism: Neoceratodus forsteri; assembly: GCA_016271365.2. NCBI lineage: Eukaryota > Metazoa > Chordata > Ceratodontiformes > Ceratodontidae > Neoceratodus > Neoceratodus forsteri. The sequence goes on from JADMNL010000032.1 coordinate 164,011,432, forward strand.
CCTTTCACAAAGTCAGCTCACCCACACCGCCATCCTCGCCTATGCTGACCCCACCAAGCCGTATGTGCTGCATTCAGATGCCAGTCTACAGGGTCTAGGAGCTGTGCTGTATCAAGCCCATGATTATGGTTCGAGACCAGTGGCCATCACCAGTAGGAGCTTGACCACGTCGGAGCGAAACTACCCTCGGCACAAGCTGGAGTTCCTTGCGCTAAAATGGGCCATCGTCGATCAGTTTCATGAATACCTCTATGGGGCAAAGATATTGGTGAAGACCGACAATAACCCATTAACCTATGTATAGACTTCAGCTAAGTTAGACGCCACTAGGCATCGGTGGCTTTCTGCCTTATCAACCTATGATTATGCTGTTAAATACAGGCCAGGACTGAACCATATTGATGCAGATGCCTTGTCACGAAGGCCAGTTTCCAAGAGTGATTGGGTCAGGCTGTCTGAACCTGACATCCGAGCCTTGTGCCAAAAATTTGACCAAGATGAACAAATGTCTGTGGACACAGTGGACTGTTTAGTAGATTGCTTGGGCCCTCCTGATACCTGCATACTGGCTGTGTATTGCCACTTTTCTGCTCTAGATATTGGTGCACTACCTCAGTTTGACAATGACAGCATTCAGTGGGCTCAATCCCAAGATCCTATGATTCAGCCTGCACTTCATGCCCTGCGTGCTGGGAAAGATGTGTCCAAGTTGCATTCCCCTGACTTGCGAACTGCTCTATTGTTTAAAGAAGGCCCCAAGTTTAAGCTACTCAGTCAGTTGTTGTACAGAGAGAGACAGTGGATCGTGGCAGTCAAGTAGACAGGCAGCAATTGGTCCTGCCCACAACCTTTAAAGATTTGGTACCGAGGTCCCTCCACAATCACATGGGGCGTCTTGGTATTGACAGAACTCTTGACTTGGTACGATCTCGATTCTACTGGCCCAAAATGGGGGCCGATGTTGAGCACCATGTAAAGACCTGCAGTCCTTGCTTGCAAAGGAAAGCCCTGCCTCAGAGAACTGCCCCCCTTGTCAATATTACTACCAGCACCCGCATGGAACTGGTTTGCATAGACTTTTTGTGTTTAGAACCTGATCAGCGGAATATTGGCAATGTGTTAGTGGTTACGGATCATTTCACATGGTATGCGCAAGCTTTTTCAACTAAAGATCAAAAGGCCACTACCTTGGCCAAGGTGCTATTGGAAAATTTCTTCGCCCACAATGGTGCCCCTCAGTGGATCCATTCTGACCAAGGCAGAGATTTTTGAAAGTCGGCTAATCAAAGAAATGCTCTCTCTATGGGGGGTTCGGAAGTCAAGAACCACCCCTTATCACCCACAGGGGGACCCTCAACCAGAACATTTTAACCGCACCCTTCAAGACATGCTGGGCACCCTCCATCCCAAAGACAAGCCTAAGTGGAGCCAGCAGATTAGCACCTTGGTCCACGCATAGAATTGCAAAAAAAATTATGCTACTGAGTTCTCCCCCTACTGCCTCATGTTCGGGAGGGAGGCCCGACTGCCCGTTGATGTCTGCTTTGGGGTCTCTCCAGATGGGGTCCGAACCAAAAATTACCTACAGAATGTACAGAAACTGAAAGCTCATTTGAACCATGCCTATCAACTGGCCCAGACAATGGCTGCCAAAAGAAATCTCGCCAACAAAGAGAGGCATGATAAAAAAGTAAAGGCTCAAGAGCTTTGGCCTGGAGACCGTGTGTTGTTACGCAATTTGGGACTGCATGGCAAGCACAAAATTGCTGATAGGTGGCACCATCTTCCCCATGTAGTAGTTGGAAAGTTGAATGATTTACCAGTGTACAAGGTGCGCCCAGCGAATAACTCCATAGCTGTCAAGACCATGCACCGTAACCACTTGCTACCTATCGGACAAGTCACAATTGAGGCTGAACCATCAGAGATTGAGTCCCCTGGGCTGGTGACTCATGCTTCTGCAAAAAAGAGACAGAGTCAACCTGCTCCAGTAGTTACAGATTTAAGGTTTCCCCCACAGCAGGCCCAGAATGATAGTGACTGTCAGTCCACCTCTGACAAAAGTGAGTGTGACAATGCCTATTACCCCTCCTATAATTTGAGTCAGCTGTTTCAAAGTAACCCTATGACTAATTGGGGGCTGAAGCTGGGACTTCTGGACTGCCTCACCCCCCAGCTTCATCCTTGGAGCCAATGCTCCCTGAAAGTGAAGTGCAAAGTATTACATCTGAGGTTGTGGACTCTTCGTGTTTTGTGGAACTGTGTTAATTGCCCGAAGAATGGTCTGACGGTCTGAGTCTCTCTGGTGACACACCAGAACTTGAAGAACAATATGAGAGTGTTGACAGCCCCCCTTCAGTGCCGCAAAGCCTAATTGTGCCAGAGCCTCCTCAAAATGAGCAACCTGGGCCTCCGTCAGAAGATAATAATGAGCAAAGTGTTGTAGAAACAGAGCCTACAGAGCAAGAAGCTGACAGTGCTCCAAGTTTGGGCATTACCATCCATGCAGAGGCACCCCTCACAAGTGTCGAAAGCTCCAAAGTTAGTGCTGAAAGTACAGAGACTGTGGCCGCTCCACCCAGAAAGACTGACCGAGCTGTCAAGCCAGTGTTATGCTTTAGTTATGATTCCTCTGGGAGGTCAGTGGATTTACCTCTCAATGTGGTTCACAAATGGGTTTATGTTTTGCCAAGCTCACTGCCCAAATTGAGCTTGACGGCCAACTCCAGGTTACTTGTTCTTCAATCTCACCATGGTACCCCTGCTCCATCCAGCATCAAGTTAGCTGATAGGGAAGGGCCCCCCTCTTACACTGTTTAATGTACAAGAAGTTATTAAATGAATCAGTATTACTTGTATGAAACATGCATAAGTATTGTCAATATGGATGTAGTAATGTGAAGTATATTGAAAGGTATAGTAATGTAACAAGCTAATGATATATATATATATATATATATATATATATATGTCTTGTTTATATTGCATTTTTGATATTGTGATGGTACAGACTTGACGCAGATGCCAAGTTTTCTCCAGGCAGGGAAGGGTGTAATGATGGTACAGACTTGACGCAGATGCCAAGTTTTCTCCAGGCAGGGAAGGGTGTAACCCCCCTATGAATAGGGGTTTCGGAAAAGTCTTCCTTGAGCTTGTCTAAATGCTCACTGCCAGGCTGGTGTCCTGCGTTTTTGTGGTTTAAATGTGATTGCCAGAGAGTGCCTATATAGCCTCTGTGTACTGTCTCTTTAAGAGCTGCCTGGATTGCAGTCATAAGTAATCTGAGAGGGAGCTCTGTTAGAAGATGTGCTCGTTTGCTGATCATTTGTTAGAGTAGTAATAATATTGCAGTTTGTTTTAATCTGCCTTCTTTGCAGCATGGACAGTTCTGTTTGTTTCCATCATCTTGGTCCTGGACTGCTGAAATGGGCCAATCAGTACATTTGGGACTCTAAAATGGAGCCTGCCTACAGGGGCCTGGTGGGGTCAAAACTTGTAGGAATTGTAGTTTTGGGCTTTTTGTGCCTAAAATAACCTGGAGGGGGAGCCCTTGTTGTGATTGACAGACAGATCAGCCAACCGAACCTTTTGGATCTTGGAGAAGTCCCAAACTGCTTGCAGTTTCAGTTAGTTCTAAGTTAGGAAGTGAAGAAGTAACAGCTCGAGGTAGTTCAGGCAGCAATCTATAGTGGATCCACATGGGAGAACTGTGGAAAGGCCTGAGTTTTGGCCTGCATGCCTGCCTGCTCTCTCTGAGAGGGAACTTGTGCCTTTTTCAGATTGAATCCGAACTTGGAGAGCGAAGTAAGCCACTGAATTGTGACCAGGCTCCTACTTGAAGAAGACCGAAGATGTGCGGAATGCGATCAGCCTGTCTGGACTTCCAGCCACCTCTGAACTCCCAGATTGTGCAGAGACTCTGTAATTGCAACCGGAGAGCCTTTTGCCTGGTACAGTGGAATTTTCTTACAGTACATGTGAATGTGTTGTGTGCTTATAGTGGGTGGTGATTTGATTCCCACTATGGTTTGAATTGTATTCTGCTTTCTGGAAGCTGCATTAGAATTTCCTTACATGTAAATGTGCTGTGTGCTGCTAGTGGGTCACGATTTGGCCCCCCCCACGTGGTTTGAACTGTATTCTGCTTCCTGGAAGCCACATTTGGCCCCACGGACTGAATCCAAAATCATCTCCATTGGGCCTGGGCCTTGCCACATTGGCCCAGCCCAACTACCCGCTGCACAGAGAATGCTATCGATGAGAGACCTGCCTGGGGATCAGACCCCTGCTCAATACGTGAACAGGAACAATGCCCCAATGATTCGTGTGGGCCCCGCTTCTCCAGGTACTCCAGCTCAACAACCTGCAGTCTCGATTTCATCCTGCCTGCGTCCAGTATTGGGTATCGTGAGTAAACATCAGGGTAGCTCCCTGCAACAACAGCTAAATCTAAAGTGTTGTCATCTGATTGCCTTGTTGCTTTTTCTTTCACAAACTGAGCCCCCCCCCCTCAGTTCCAGATTACAAGTAGTGTGCGTTGTGCATGTTGCTTTCTTCCATCACAGGGCCCCAACCAGCTGCAACGTTCCTGGCTTGCCCACCATTTTCCTACCTGGGTACCCGGAGTGTGTGACTGTGTGGGACTTAAGGTGCATGCATAACTGTTTGATTACTATAGCCTTTAAACCAATCAACCTGATTATGCCCCTTCCTTGTTCAGGTCTGCTGAATAAATCGGATCTGACTTTTATTTGCTGCATTTAACCTGACTGTGGTTCCAGTTTGTGCCAGGAGTACTGTACTGTTGCTATTTACTGTGCATAACCTTGTTTTACAGCGGGTCGCCAGGGTCGAGCCAGAGGAACCAGCCCTGGTGGAAAGTGCAAACATTGTGGGTACTGGTGTGGTGTACAAGGAGTACTGTGAAAGTGATTATTGTATATTGCTCAGGCCACTAGACGGGAAAGAGGGGGGTTACAGTGTCCCGGAGGGCTGTGCCAGGTTAGTTTGACCACTAGCAACCCTGACCTCCAGGTGGAGGCACCCGTTTCAGAACTCAGGCTCCTTAACCTGCTACTAGCCACGCAGGCAGAGGTAGTAGCCCTTGGGATAGCACCACCTAGGAGTTACATAATCCAAAACACCCGCTGCCACTATTTGGTCGGACACTTGGCTGTCCAAGATTATTTGGTCTCAGTCCACAAATGTACTGTGTTCATTATAGTCTATTGTCCCCTTATGGGCATGGTTGGACATCATCGGACAATGAGCTTGCCCTAGCTCCTCAAATATGATTACATTTACCTTAAAACCATCGGTTTGCTTATGTCTAGGACAATCATATATTTTGCACATGTATTTTTTATTAGAATCTATGAGACACCAACCTAAGTATTTATGTAGAAATTCTTTACATGCTAAATCTGCACAATTTACCATATGAATATAACCAGGAACTGTAAGTTTTGTGGTGCCAGCATGGCCGATGAAGCAAAAGCTTTAATTTGGCTTAGTTTTTAAATTAACACGCTCTAAATCGTACCCCCTTAACTTTATAATATTAAATTGAGAATGAAGACCAAAAGAGTCAGAATTCATGTTCAGAAAATGTCTTTTTTACTTGTTTGATATTTAAAGTTCAGCAGTTATAAAGCAGTTTTGGCATCAATGAAAGCAGACAATTACAATTTAAAATGACAATAACAATTTCTCTGAACAGCAGAACAAACAGAAAAGATTTCCCCGTCACTACCAAAGAGTCGCAATCAAAGAAATAAAAACAATGCAGGCATGTCATCCACAGATCTATGCCTAGGGTACAGGCAACAAACCCACCCACCAGTACCAACTGATGCCCGCTTGAGATCCTAGGAGCTGGAGTGACTCAAGGTTCTCCCTCCGAGAGCTCTTACCTTGACTTGGGTTGTTGTAGATTTATATACCCTTGTCAAGGCAGGAAAATAAATGGTTCAGTATTGTGATAGCTTTCAGTGTTAGAACAGTTTCTGTAGTCTCAGCTGACCTTTAGGGGTTAGAAAGCTATCACCTAGCTCAAAACATCTAATTAATTGGGGGAAAACATTTGACTTGACGTCATAGAATTACGTCTGGGATGGCGAGGGGAATTTTTTCTTAAATGCAAAAAAAATAAGTCTGTCTTTGAGTGGGACATGCAGTCTGGGTTTAAGCAGAAGGTATTATGACTCACGTGGACATCTAGCAGTTCTGTGGGTAGCTGTTTTTTTTTAAATATACAAGAGTAACCTTCAGTTGATCTTTTCGTGGTCAGGCTTGATAGTTAAAAATATACTGCCTTGTGGTCACCAGAGGAAAACATTTAACAGCTGGCAGTTCACACTGTAGTAGCTGTATCACTCAAAAGCAAAAACTGAGGTTTGAACTTGGCTATGATTCAAAACTGAAATGAGCTTAAAAGTTCATCCTCAGCAACATGTCTTGTTTAAAATGAAATAAAATAAAAATATACTGCCTAAGGTTTGAGTCTGGCTAAATATCAAGCACACACTGAAATTCATAAGTAATTATCAATTGCAAATCATTGATTAATTAACAAAAAGCAGGTGCCCAAGTACATTAAGCACACACTGAAATTCATAAGTAATTATAGAAAGCATATGCCCAAGTAGTGAGATTGGCTATAATTAATATTAAGCATGCACTAAAATTCACAAGTGAGTACTAATTGTAAATTAATAAAGCAGAGACCCAAGCTTTGAGCTCGACCATGTTTGTATGCTTGAAAGCTGTCTGGTAGAATTCATTCATGGTTTCCAGCTTGGGGTTCCAGGAGGAATGTTTGCAGCAATCCACCTGGACGCCATAAGCGCAATTTCTGGGTTTATCTCCTTATTGATTGGTGGAAAGGAGCAATGTAAAGTAATGGAGCAATGGAGCAATGTAGTAATGGGGTAGAAACCAATGGAACTAGCCTACCCAGTGATAGGGCAGGCAAAGCCAGTGGAGCAGGCATAGCTGGTCAAGGCAATGGAGCAGGCAGAGCCAGTGGGGCAGGCAAAGCCAGTCCAGGTGATGGAACAGGAAAAGCCAGTCCAGGTGATGAGACAGGCAGAGCCAGTGGGGCAGGCAAAGACGGTCCAGGTGATGGGGGCAGGCAGAGCCAGTGGGGCAGGCAAAGCCGGTCCAGGTGATGGAACAGGCAAAGCCAGTCCAGGTGATAGGGCAGGCAGAGCCAATGGGGCAGGCAAAGTCGGTCCAGGTGATAGGGCAGGCAGAGCCAGTGGGGCAGACAAAGCCAGTCCAGGTGATGGGACAGGCAGAGCCGGTGGGGCAGGCAAAGCCAGTCCAGGTGATGGAACAGGCAAAGCCAGTCCAGGTGATAGGGCAGGCAGAGCCAATGGCGCAAGCAAAGTCAGTCCAGGTGATAGGGCAGGCAGAGCCAGTGGGGCAGACAAAGCCAGTCCAGGTGATGGGACAGGCAGAGCCAGTGGGGCAGGCAAAGCCAGTCAAAGTGATGGGGCAGGCACAGCCAATGGGGCAGGCAAAGTCGGTCCAGGTGATAGGGCAGGCAAAGCCAGTGGGGCAGGCACAGCTGGTCCAGGTGATGGGACAGGTAAGCCCAATGAGGGCTGTATAGGATTGCGCGCAGGACAGATAACAGATGGACCAGACACCGAAGTTCAAGTTTAACACACAATCTCTGTGAGATGTTTATTCAAAATGCAGAAAATAACCTTCAGCAGTGGTATATCCCTTCTTCAGTACATCAGTTTGTAGCAACAGAATTTGCAAGTCTTTCCTCTACACTTAGCCAGCACCTACTGACTCACTGATCTCTGATCTAACTTATCTGTTGAGATTTTGCCTCCCCTATGCAGGCCTTGTTTGCTTGGGTGGTGGGAGCTCATAAAAAAAAAAAAAAAAAAAAAAAGCTAACGACAAAGAACTCCAGTGCAGAAACACTGAAATAAGTGTTACCCCAAAGGGCATTGACAATAAGCCAAGTTTCGAAGAAACATAACATCACACATACTTCCATAATGCAAAGCATCATGGGACAAAAAATGCGCTCACTTGGCCTTGACACCCATTCACTGGGTTGGTTCAAGAGTTATCTCTCTGGACGCACCCAGAGGGTCAAGTGGGAGGATAAAGTCTCCACGCTAGCTCCACTCAAAGAAGGGGTACCTCAAGGGTCAATCCTCGGCCCCCTTCTCTTTACACTGTTCATAAATGATCTGCATACACACTGCGGGAGCAGTAGCGTTATCCAGTACGTGGATGATGCGGTCATTTACAGAGCTTCCCCTACTTTACCTGAGTTGGAGACAGCCCTCCAAGAAGACATCCTTCAGATGGAGGACTGGCTCACTCTTAACAAAATGGTTTTAAACACCAACAAAACAAAGGTAATGCTCTTTGGTCCTAGATCCCTGGGATCTGAGAGGTCACATCTTCGACAACTCCAGTCCAGGGGGGGTGTAAAACTTGAGGTGGTCACCTCCACCAAATACCTTGGCCTTACCCTGGACCAAGGCCTCACACTAAAAATCACGTAGACCAAATCACCAAAGCCATCCATGGGAAACTTGGAATCCTTTATAGACTAAAGGACAGATTATCCCTGAAGCTAGGGTAGCCATTGCCGCTAGTACTCCTCCTAAGCTCACCTACTGACCCCGATTCTCCAGGGCGTGGCCGTGATGGAGTTAGGGAGGCTGCAGACCTTGTACAACAAGATAGTCCGCTTTGCCACTATGTCACACCCGAGGACTCACCACTGCGAGGCCCAATCTAGGCTCAGGTGGCTGTCTTGGAAGCTCGCCTCTCCTACCCAACCCTCTGCCTTACATTCAAGCTACTGGGTCCCACACTTCCCCCCAGCCTGAATGGTCTCGTTAGGGTGAAACCCAACCCACGGTGCCTGCGCTCATCAGGCCAAACTCTCCTCGTGGTTCCCAAGACTAGGACTAAAGCTGGGTCCAGGTCTTTTGCATACACCGCCCTTCCACCTGGAACAACCTCCCCTTGAGGTACGGAGGCTGTGTCCGCCACCAGCTTCGGACAAAGCTCAAGGGACACCTGCCTCGACAGGAGCACATGTCTTGTTACAGGACCTGACCATGTACAGCCATCCTGGTAGCTCATCAGACCCGACCTTGCATAGCCATCCTGGTAGCATAACGGACCTCCCCCTAAAGATGGGGTGCACTTTTGTCCCTCTTATCCCCCTTCCAATATGCCCACAAAGAAGCTAACCCCAGGTCTTTAGCTACTGCTTGCCTAACAGAGCACTCTCAACCTAATCACTAACTTGGGATGTAAAACGGTCTCGTTATGTGTAACCTCTATGTCCTTACTGCCTGCATGTCTTACACTACCTGCCGCCTGTAAACCTATGTATTCTTACTGTTAAATACTTTACAATTCACATGACTGTACTGATCTGTTACCTGTAAGTTGTTGTCTCACCCAGGTCGCCCCTGAAAAAGGGACCTCCGGGGCCCAGTGGGCCTACCCGGTCATCAAAATTCAATAAATAAATAAATAAATATATGCAAATTAATATGACATTTCAGACTTGTTCAACTTACAGCAATTTACATGCATTTTAAATAGCACAACTAACTTAATTTCTATAATACAGTCACCTAGTACTGTTTACCTTTATCAAAAACACCTAGTGCCATGGTATTTTCAACATTTACAGGTTTCATGCACATAAGGTATATAAATCAATGTATTTTATGACATAGTGCCATTGCATACTAAATACAACAATGAGGAACACAGCCTGTTGTTTTACATCAGCTCGGAGGTCACCACAAAAACCTCCCTGTACGAGGACCTGAGAAGGAAAAGGAAAATTTAAAGAGGACACCATAGCATAGTCAAGAAAGGGGAGGGGTGCCCATAGGTGGCCAACCCTATGGACTAGAAACTGTAAAGAATAGATTTGGCTAAGAAATAGAAGAACTGTTGCAACAGATTTAAGAAATGGTTGGTCCTCAAGAGTGGCAGGAGCTCCCTGTCACAGTCTCCACTCCATGTATCCGATCCTGCATGTCGTTTAACTTTTTATCAGAATCTTGCAGTGACTGGACAAGCTGTTGTAGGGTTTTATTCACCATAGCTAGGGACACTTCCTATGCCCTGTCTGCACTGAAGCCCACTACTTTCTCAGCCTCTCCACTCTTTGTATGTTGCTTTAAAGAAATCTGTGCTGGTCACTGCTTCTTTCGACTTTGCCGTGATGTGCACATCAGTTCACGCAACACCAGGAAAACAGTTTAAAGTCCAAGATTAGGTAAAATGTGATATTAAATGTTATTTAGTAGAAGCAAGCTCAGGAGCTCCAAAACCATGTGTCTGCTCCCTTCAGCTGCTCACCAGCGCCCCTTCACCATCTTTAAATGAGCAATGAGTCTCTATCTCAACAGAACGTAACCCACAACAAGAGTAGAGCTGAACAACTGTCACCACTTCAAGCCTTCCTGTGGCTAAAAACACCCTATCTCATGGGATAGTTTCCTGTATTAGCAATTGCTTGCCTAGCAACCTGTCCCCATGAAACTATGCCACACTCTGCCAGGGTGTGTGGCCACTTCTATGGCTGCCTCTGTGGTTAGTCCCTTTCCCCAAATCTGCAAAGCAGCTACTTGGGCATCTACTCACACTTGTACTGCACATTGCAGTGTGGACTTCCAGGCCTTTCAGGAGGAATTGTTTTTTTCTGCACTGAAGAGCTTGTTTCCCACATAGTTTAGTACTTCCCTCCTCCCTGTCTGTTCTGCTAGTAGTTGATGCACTGTGCAAGATGAATCCTTGTTGTTTAAAGAAAAGGTTACTCTAGGGAGATTCTAAAATCAGAGGGATGGGGAGGCTGGTGTGGTCTGCCAACCCAAGGGAAGGGTCTGTGCATTGTTTACCAGGGGCAAGAGTAACCAAGATACTTCCTCAGTTGGAGGAGCTCATGGGGGAGGGATGGGGGAGGGCAAGCCAGATATTTTGATACATTTAGGTGCTAATGATCTGGCAAGTTATAGCATAGATGGAGTACAGGACAAGACAGTTCCTGGGAATTTCTGTCACAAAGCTGAGAATGGCAGTAGAAAAGGCAATCTTCTCTGACAGTCTACCAGTCTAGTACCAGTGGCATGTAAAGGCAGCATAGACAGAATAAAATTAGAGAATTCAACACATGGCAAAAAGGTGGGTACAGGGAAAAGTACTATTTTTTTGAGGACTGTGGCTCCTTCTGGGAGGAATGCAGACTGTTCACAGGGGATGGCCTGCATCTGAGTGCAAAGGGCACTAGGGCACTAGTGCAGAAGAGAGATGTGGCAATTAGCAGGAATTTAAACTAGGTGGGGAGAACAGTGATAGTAGGCAGAAGATCAATTACATGCATTCACAGGGCCAGAATGGCTTTCCCCAAAATACACAGGACATGCAGTGAGCAACTGGACCAGTCAGTAAACTAGTCAGTCAGGAGTAAGAAGGTACCTCATTAGGCAATAAAATGGGCCTAATTGGCTGAAGAAGGATAGGTGGAAGGTGCTGTACATGAATGCTCGGAGCCTGGGTGCAAGACAGATGAGCTGCAGGAATTTATAGTAGTGGCAGTTACTGAAACGTGAATTAAAACAAACAGCTGGGATTTATTTGCCTCTGGATATCTCTGTTCAGGAAAGACTGAGTGGTTGCCTGGGGGGAGTATATGTAGAGAAGTCTACAGCGGTGTTAGAGGAAAAGTCCATTTCTTTGGGAGAAAGAGTAGAATCACTGTGGCTTCTGGCAACAGAGATGGTGAAGAAAACGTAGGATATGAGTGATCTACAGGCTACCTAACCAGTCAGTATGGCTGAATGCAGCACTGGAAAGGGAAAAAAGAGATGGCAGGCCTGGGGAGGCTTTTACCCATGAGAGATTTTAATTTTTCAGACATAGACAAGGGAAATCTCAGAGGCTGAAAGTCTTAGGAGCAAGAGGTTTATAGATGCTACGCAGGACTGCTTTCTCAATGTATGGGTAAGAAGGAAACAAGAGCTAGGAACACATTGGACCTCATTATGTCCAACCAGGATATAATCAGTGACATCTGGGCAGTAGATCCCCCATCCCAATGACCACTCCACCAACCATTCATCCTTACCCAACCTCTCCCCCTCCTCTATATCTCAGCTATCTGCTTATACACTGTCCCCTCTAAAATATAACCAACAGCTTAGTCTGGTTCAGGGTCAGTTGGCATTTATCTGTATTCCCTTCCCCGTGTCTGAAAATAGGCAGAATTTGTCTGGTGTACTTACCCAGTCAACAAAAACCAAATAAATAAATAAAAAAATCTGTGTTCCTCTGTTTTACCCTTGACAATGTCTCCTCTAACTGCATATAGTCCACTGCACTTTACTTTAGTAAACATCTCAAGCTTCCTGGACTTAAAATGTACTATGTATCTGCCTAATCTTTGTACCACACTATCGTAGTGTTGTTATTATCCCTCTAGCACGTTGTAACTGAAACCTGCAATGTAATCTCATTGTATTAACTATCATTGTCAACATGTAACTTTTGTACTCAGTGTATTGTCATGTCTATTCGACTTGAAGCCTTTGAAAAAGAGCCCTCCGGCTCAAAGGTTGTAATCTGAAACTGAAATAGATAAATAAAATAAATAAGATCCTTTAGGACAGAGTGACCATAATTCTGTAACATTCTGTACTGTGCTGGAGACCCAATGGGTTAATTCCAGCACCACGGCCCAGACTTTTGAAAGACAGACTTCACTAGAGTGGGAGAATTAATGACTGGTAGAATTCTATCGACTTAAAGATCTGGTGGCACATTCAGGAGAACTTTAACAAAACCTAATATTTAGACACAGTCCAGCTTGTATTTCCCATCAGTGCTGTAGTCCTGCTCCCCATTACTTATTACTGAGGTCATCTGTATGAAATCAGGATCGTGGCTCCTGAAGGGTTTGTCTATTCCTGCTGCTTTCTCCCTACCTGAAGTTGTAGAGCACTGCTTGTGATATCACAGTTACCCCCATGGCAACAGATGGTGATGTCACAATAGAGGATTATGACTAGCAGTAGGGAGTAAACTATAGAGGCAGATGGACTCCAAAGGAACTCTAAGGGATAAAGATCATATAGTCATGCAAATAAATGTCCTTGGTAATGAATAATGGGGAGGAGAAATATATAAAATATAAATGGAATGCAGGCAGTATTGTACCTAATTATTATGTTTTTTAAAGTTTTCTTTGAGGCATCAGCAGCTCTTTAAAGTCTGCGTTTGATACAATTTGCAGGAAAATGCTTTGGAAGATGCTATATCAGGAAGGAATAGAGCCTTGCCTCTTGGTCTAATTAGATTGCATAACGAAACATGTCCTACTGTACAATATAATCAACAAAGACATTTCGCAGCATAACAATTATAGAAATCTTGGGGTTCATCAGAGGTGTAATTTAGCCCCATATGTTTTTAATCTATACATAAACAAGGTAATAAGTTCTCTTTATAATCTGGATTTTCATTCACCACCAATGTCAGATGCAAAGATTTGTCATCTGCCATATGCCGATGATATAGTGCTTTTGTCCATTTCCTTTTTGGGCGTTCCAAGGAAGGTAAATATATTCTGCACATTATGCAGTAGTCATAGCTTAACAATGAATAGGGAGAAGAAAACATGTTGGTAAATGAGAAAACCAGGAAAAAATCTATAACTGTATTTATTTAAAAAAATCCGGGGGGGGCGCTAATGAGCAGCTAACTGAGTGGTCGCGTTTCTTGTTCGCTCTGTCTGTGCAGCTGTTAATTAATGGTAATATAAATTCAAAATTACCCCTAAGTGGCCAAAAATACCATCGCCAGGTGGGAGTAAGTAGGATGGACGAATTTCTGACCCCCATGCCATCCAAGAACCAGCGGGCGGGCAGCCGGGAAAGCTGAAAAGAAGTGTGCGCCGGCCTCTGTGGGTGAGAATTCGGGCCTGGTCTCACTTTCGGCAGCTGAGGTCACGGCGTTGGGGAAGGAGCTGACGGGCCAAGTAATTGCGGCACTCGAACTGCGCCTAATCAAGTTAGAGGACAAGCTAGATTGCAGGCTGCAGAAGGTCCTCGAACAGCAAACGCAGCAAAGTACCAGGCTGACAGAGGCGGAGGAAAGACTCTCTAGGCTGGAGGACACGGTGCTGATGGTTCCTGGGCAAGTTAGAGCCCTTCAGAAGGAGCTGGAGGAATTTAAGGAGGCCTATGATTACCAAGATAACTATCATAGGAGGCTGAACCTGCATTTGAGAGGGCTTCCGGAGGGGCAAGAGAGAGGCGATGCCCTGGATTTCTGTAGCAGGGTCCTGCCTGAGCTGCTGGGCATTAGCACAAAGCATGGTCGTGTGAAGCTGGAACGGGCTCACTGCGTGGTTATACTGCGTCCTCCGGCCGATCAATCGCCCCGCCAGATAATCATGCGGTTCCATAATTTTCAAGACTGGGAGGTGACCCTGAAGGCTTACTGCGCAAAGGGCTCCCTGAGCTTTGAAGGCCATCATTTGTTCCTTTCGCAGGATTACTCGGCGCACCTGCTGAAGAAAAGAAAGGCATTCAATGGGCTCATGGCCCAGCTAAGAAGCATGAAGGTCGAAAATTTCCTCGTGTATCCTGCCACACTTAAGATTAAACATGAAGAGGCGACCTATTCCTTCTGGGAGCTTGAGAAAGCAGAAGAATTTGTGAAGGCCTTAAAGAGGAAAGTGAGCTGAAAGGCCGGCGTGTAAGTGGTGAGGAGCTGGATAGCTGGGCCGGAAAGTGGCCTTCGTATACATATTATATCCTTGTTGGATTGTGTTGCTGTTTGGAACTTGCTACGTGAGAACTGTTTGCGCCGTTGCACTTTGTTCATCTGGAAAGCTGTGGAATAAGAGGAGACAGTTGCTGGCTTGGATGGTACTGAAGTTCATTGGACACTGAGAGACTGAGATGGACGTTGGTGGCACCTTGATGTGTCTCCTTTGTTCCCCCTTTTAGCCCTCACTACCTCATAGGCCCTGGGAGTACTCGTGGAGGATGAGGCCGTGGAGCGTGAGGCCCTTAGGCCAGATACCTGATTCCTGTAAGGTAGGGCCGGGGGCAGGCTTAGCGCGTGTAACTTGATGGCACAGCCTAGCCCTCGCATCCTCAGTGTCTCTACATGCTTTATCCATTTGCTTGTTCCTGCTGTTTCTCGAATCGGAGTGGCTGCTGTGCAGTGATATAAAAAAGGGTAAAGTTTGTGTACACTGACTGCATGACAGGGCAGGGGAGCGGGGGGGAGAGGGGGTTAAACTTGCCCTTGTTGTACACTGGAGGTGAAGCGTCTATCTTGCGGGGGCACACCTTGAGGGGAGGCATAGTTTGCGGCACCTTGCTGTGTCTCCTTTGTCCCCAATTTTTGGCCCTCGCTACCTCATATGCCCCGGGAGTGCTCGTGGAGGATGAGGCCGGGGAGCATGAAGCCATTAGGCCAGATGCCTGGTTCCTGCGAGGTAGGGGCAGGGGGGCTTAGCGCGTACAACTAGATGGTGCGGCCTAGCCCTTGTATCCCTAGTGTCTCTCCATGCTTTATGCATTTGTCTGCTTCAGCTTTCTCCCGAGTTGGAGGGTGCCATGCAGTGATATAAATAAGGGAAAGTTTATCTATACTGGCTGCATGACAGGGCAGGGGAGCGGGGGGAGGGGGGGAGAGGGGATCAAACTTGCCCTTGTTATACATTGGAGGTGAAGCATTCATCCTGCGGGGGCACACCTCGAGGGGAGGCATAGTTAGTGGGAAGGATGGATGAAGGGTCTTTCCCCTCTTGCTGGTATACGTTTGTGGAAGGGGGAGGGAGATAGGATGGGGAACGGTGGAAGTTAGGGGCGGACTGGGTCACTTTGACGGGATCCCGTCTCCACCCTTTCGGTGGTGGTGGTGCCTGGGAGCGGCTGAGACTCCATAGGAAATGCAGGGTGCTCTGCTGAGCAATAATTAGGGGAAGATGGAACAGGGGGAAGGCGGATGGGGTTCTGACTGAGGGGTGGGTTTAGGGGCTAACTCGGTAGGGTGGAGGGCTGAGGGGGTCTGGCTCCTGCACTACATCTCGGTCCCCTCCGGGCTTTCACTGTGGATACTGGCACGCAGTGCGGTGCAGGGGCAGGGGTGCCACCAATGTACTGGGGGGAGGCCAGGCTGGGTTCGAAGGGTTAGGAGGCTTGGACGAGGGTGTGGATTGAGGAGGAAGAGGGGGATCTGGGAGGGTCCGAGGGGGGGAGGCACAGGGCGAACATGGCATTGTTTGTGTGAGGAATTTGGGATTCAATTCAGAGACATGCTGGGTGGGGGATATATTGTGGATTAATACTTGAAGTGCAGGAAAGGGTGTTAGAAGGACAGTTGGGCCCTTAGGGCTGGTGAGGGGGGGGCAAGTCACCAAGAAGCAAAGAGGAGTGGAGGACGAGGGAAGGCAGCAAATGTAGACCTATGGGGGATAGGATGGATGGACTGGTGTCCCATGCCTTTGCTTTCCTCTGATTGGGCCACTAGGGGACGTCACCAAGAAGGGTGGGTCATGGCTGCGGGGGGGAGCGGCGAGACGTGCATCTCAGTTGTGGAGGGATGCATCTGTTTGTTCGTTTTTCTAAACACACTTGTGCTATGTTAGCAATTAGTGTTGATAAGAGGGTGGGGGGAGGTGAAGGGAGGTGTGAGCAGGGGGGATGGGGAGGGTGAGATGGTGGGGCGGAAGGGAAGTAGGGTGGGGGAGTTTACCAAGTTCATTAAGTTAAAAATGTTATGCTTGGCAGAAGACACCAGGAGAAAGGACTGCTGTTTGACTGAACTTCTCTGCTGGGACTATATTGCCCTCCTTCCTTCCACCCAAAGCTAGTTCTATTTTTATAGGCACAGGATTTGACTGACAACAGGAACTTCCTGTTTAGGGGCAGGAAGTGAGTGATCACAGAACCACCAAGGACCCACCATCCTAGAAGGGCAAGAGTAGCTCTCCTGCCCCTCTAGCTGCTGGAGGTCTGCCTCTGAGCAAGTAAGTGGTCTACTGAAATATAGGATATTCTTGTCTCAGAACAGGACAATCAGGAGCTTAAAGGGCACACAGGCAGAAAGTAAGGAGAGAGAGAGAGAAAAAAGAGGAAAGAGTAAGGATTGCAAACAGTTAAAGGGCCAGACATAAGACATGATTGGAGTGGTGCAGTGCAGTGGCTGTGGAGCAACAGTCTTCCGGAAATGTTCTGGAGGATCTGCGGTGTTGTCCCATCTGCAGGCACCTCTCTGAGGCTGAGGAGAGTTGCTCATCTCCAGGCTGAGTTGGCCAGGATTTGGGGACCTCCTCTTCCATCCAGGGACCACAAGTGCCACTGCCGTTGCCTCAGAGGTTGCCAAGAAAGAGGAGTGGTTGGACCACAGTGGGCTCAGGGAGGGTGAGGGTGGTGGAACAGAGGAACATCCCTCCAGTTGTACCTCTCCACAATTCCTATGCCATTCTGGCAAAGTGTGGACCCTCTATGGAGGCACCCACAGTGGAGACCAAGGAGGATGCTGGGAACCTCCACAAAGAAGACCCACAGGAGGGTGGCAGGGGACCCTGCAGGGGAAGGAAACAACTCCTGGTGGGGGACTCCATTGTTAGGAAGGTAGAACTGGGGGAGGAAGGGAGAGGGAGGGAAGGTGCCTGCCTCGACACGGCTTGAGGGACAGGGAGCGAATCCTCAGGATTGCCGGAGCAGCTGCATCGGGAGTGGATGTCATTGTCCACCTAGGGACAAATGACCTGGCTAAGAAAGGGATTAGAGAAGTGCAGGAAGAGTTTGTGGAATTGGGGAGGGGCCTTAGTCAAGTAGCACGCACGGTAACCTTCTCGGAGGTGCTATCCATCTATGGCATAGGAGAGGCTAGTGTGTTCCGCACCATGGGATTCAATCAGTGGTTGAAAAACTGGTGTGGAGCTCAGGGATTTGGCTTCATTGGGGACTGGGGGTCCACCTGGAGTGATGCAAGCCTATACTGGCATGATGGTCTGCATCTGTCCGGGAGGGGAACCAGGATCCTAGGTGATAGGTTTAAATGCTTCATTGGCAAGCTTTTAAACTAGCCAAGGGAGAGGCACTGGAAAGGGCAGAAAATCCTAGCCCCCAAAATAATCATGGTAGTAAGTGCGGCAAACACCAACATAGAGGTGTCGATAGGGAGAAGGGCAGGGAAAATGGAGAAAGTGACAAAGGCAAGAAGGACAGGGATGGGGCAAAGGGGTAAGGCCATCAGTAAATGGAGGTAATGAGTACCAATGCCCGTAGTCTGGGCAACAAGCTCCCTGAGCTGATGGCCTTAATGGAAGAGGGATGCCTGGATATCGTAGCAGTCACAGAAACATGGTACACAGAGAACCATGACTGGGATGTTAACATACCAGGCACATAACCACAGGAGAGACAGGCAGGGAGAAGAGGGGGAGGAGTAGCTCTCTATGTAAAGGAAGGGATAAAAGCAACTGAACAAAAGAGTAAACAGGGAGGAGAGGAGGCACTGTGGGTCACCTTGGAGACTGGAAAGGGCACCACAATCACACAGGGGTTGTGTACAGACCCCCATGTCAGGGGGAGGGAATGGACAAGGATATGATAGAAGGCATTCTTAGAATGGCAGAGAAAGGGGAGATACTGTTGACGGGAGACCTGAATATGCCAGATGTTAACTGGAGCACATTTGCTGCAGCCACATCCAAGAGCAGGGCCATTCTTGATGCCCTACGGTGGCAGGCATTAGAGAGCTGGTTCAGAACCCACTCGTGAGGAGTAATCTTAGACCTCATTCTCTCAAACGGGGCAGTGAGAGGATCTCAGATCTAGAAGTGGGTTGCCATCTGGGGACAAGTGAGCATCAAACAGTGTGGTTCATGTTAAACTCAGCTACGAGTCAAGCCATACAAAAGTGAGGGTACTGGACTTTAGGAGGGCTGACTTTGGCAAGATGGAGAGTGCCTCAGAAAGCACTAGCAAACAGGCTAGAAGGAGGTGTGGAGAACAAAATGGGAATTATCAAACTGCCATCACAGAGGCAACAAGCCTTTGTGTGAAGAAAATAAACAAATCAAAGCAAAAGAAAAAGCCACTATGGTTCTCAAAAGAGGTGACTGTGAAAGTCAGGAAGAAAAAGATAGCATTCCAGAAGTATAAGGAAACACAGAAGGAGCAGGACAGAGAGCTGTACCAGTTAAGGCAGAAGGAAGCAGGGAGGGAAGTCAGAATAGCAAAGGCCCAAACTGAGGAAAAGATAGCCAACTCAGTTAAGAAGGGGGATAAAACCTTTTATAGGTACATCAGTGAGCATAGAAAGACAAAGGGAGGGATAGTGAGGCTGAATAGAATGACAGGTGGGTGGGCAGAGGGGGACAGTGAAAAAGCAGGAATACTGAACAAATATTTCTGCTCAGTATTCACAAAGAGAGGGAAGTGCCTAATCAATTAACAGAAGCACTCTTGATAGGTCGATCCCAGTCCTTTCACAGAAGAAAGGGTTCTGCAAGAACTCTAAAACTGAAGGTGGACAAAGCAATGGGTCCTGATGGAATTCACCCAGAATTCTAAAAGAATTAGGAGGAACTAGTGAAACCACTGGCTACTCTTTTAATAAATCATGGGAGGATGGTGTGGTACCTGAGGACTGGAGGAAGGCGGATGTGATTCCCTTCACAAAAGTGGGACCAAGACAGAGGCAGGAAACTACAGACCTGTCAGTCTGACCTCTGTGGTAGGGAAGTGATGGAGTCACTTCTGAAGGAAAGAATAGTTGAGTACCTAGGGCCAGTGGAGCACAGAAATAGATTTCTTTGACTGGGTGACCCGGTAATAGACGGGGGCTGTGGACATGGCCTACCTAGACTTTAGCAAGGCATTTGACACAGTCCCACACAAAAGATTAATAATCAAATTAACCAGCTGGGGGTGGGTCCCAGGGTGGTAGCCTGGGTAAAACATTGGCTGGACAACAGGACACAGAAGGTATTTGTAAATGGAGTCCACTCTGAAGAAAGAGGGGCTACTAGTGGGGTGCAGTGAGGTTCAGTATTGGGTCCAGTCCTTTTAATGTCTTCATCAGTGACATTGCAGAGGGACTGAAGGAAAAGTATGCTTTTGAAGATGACACAAAGATCTGCAACAGGGTTGATACACAAGGAGGCATGGAAAGGATGAAAAGGGACTTGGCAAGGTTGGAGGAATGGTCAGAGTATGGCAGCTAGGATTCAATGCAAAGAAGTGCAAAATAATGCACCTGGGAAACAAGAACCAGGGAAGAATACACAATGGGTGGGGAGGTAGTAACAACAACAAAAAGGAAAGGGACCTGGGGGTAATCATATCAGATGACCTTAAGGTTAGCAAGCAATGTGAAAAGCAGTAGGAGGGCTGGGGGTATACTGGGATGTATAGGGACAGGCATCATCAGCAGAAAACAGGACGTTGTTATCCCTCTGTACAGACAGTTGGTGAAACCCCATCTGAGTACTGTGTCCAGTTCTGGAGACCCCATCTCCATAAGGACATAGACAGGATAGAGGCAGTCCAGAGAGGGCAACTAAATGGTGCAGGGTCTGCAAGAGAAGCCGTATGAGGAGAGACTAAAGGAGCTTAATATGTATACCCTTGAGGAAAGAAGGGGGGACATGATAGAAACTTTTAAGTACCTCAGTGGAATCAACAAAGTCCAAGAGGGTAGCATCTTTCAGAAAAGAGACTTGCAAGAACAAGGGGATACAATTTAAAGATAGAAGGAGGGCGGTTCAGGGGCAATGTGAGGAAGTATTATTTCACAGAGAGGGTAGTGGATGCATGGAATAGCCTTCCTAAGGAGGTTGTGGGGTCTAAAACTGTGGGATAATTCAAGAATGCATGGGACAGACATAAGGCAATTCTTGTGGGGCGGTAGGAAGAAATAGGCTGTTGGTTAACTAGGATCTGCGGCCTATCCTGTAGGTAGGGAAATGGGCAGACTAGATGGGCCTAGCGGTCCTTATCTGCCATCAAAGTCTATGTTTCTATGTTTCTATGTTATCATAGATAGGATTGTTATTATTGTTACTACAGTTCTGTTATTCCTTAGATGCAATCGACTATGTAGAAACCAAAGGCAATATGCAAGTCTACTTAAAAATGCTCCAGTAAAATGGAAGTGTACAGGGGAATGCCTGGTGGGAATAGACTGGAAACTGAAAAGACGTATGGAGATGTATGGGGGATGCAGTGAACCTTAATGTTATCTCTTGGAATGTAAAAGGCATAGCGAGCCCAGTGAAGAGGACAGCACTTTTGACTGCATTGAAAAGGAGGGGGCGAAGGTGGCATTACTGCAAGAAACCCACCTGCCAGAGTCAGAACATGTCAAGTTGGTACGGAATTGGGTGGGGAAGTGTTTTGCTGCCTCTTATTCCTCTCACAAAAGAGGTGTCGCGATAGTCTTTCATAAGAACCAGCTTTTCGAGGTGAAAAGAGTTGTGCGAGACCCAAAAGGGGGCAGGTATATTTTTGTTACTGGATCGTTGCGAGGGGAGGCACTTATGTTTGGCTGCGTATATGCCCCGGCGCTGTATGAGCTGCAGTTCTATGCCTCTTTGCTGGGCTTGCTGGTCAGGGAGCAATTCCCTGGGCTTATTATGGGAGGGGATTTTAATTGGACTATGGATGCATGCATGGATCATTCCGCAGGGAAGGGACGAGTCTATGAGGCCATGCACCAGTGGCGAATTAGGGTAGCAGATTTGGATTTGGTGGATGGCTGGAGGGCGGTTAACCCCAGTGTGAGAGAATATACATTTTA
Source organism: Neoceratodus forsteri (assembly GCA_016271365.2). NCBI lineage: Eukaryota > Metazoa > Chordata > Ceratodontiformes > Ceratodontidae > Neoceratodus > Neoceratodus forsteri. The sequence continues at coordinate 164,033,266 of JADMNL010000032.1, forward strand.
TTCTAACCCTCGCAAGACTTGGTCCCGCCTGGATTACATCTATCTTCCCAGGTGTTGGGTGGGTAGGATAAGGGAGATATCTCACAGTCCCATTTTTGTCTCGGACCATGCCATGGTTATGCTGAAGCTGGCAGGGGGGATCTGAGGCAGACCCTCACAAAATTCTCACTGCATCTAGTTAAAGACCGCCTTAGGGACTACCTAGTGAACAGTGGAAGTGGTATGAGGAGACAGACTCACACATGAGATCTCTAGTACTATTTTTTGGGAAGTGGGGAAAGCCTATATGAGGGGGGCTATAATAGCCTATGTAGCTAAAATTAAGAAACGGAGCAGGTGTAAGAGGGAGGAGCTAGAGAGGCACGTGAAAGAGCTGGAGAAGCAGGTTGGGAAGGAGAAGGTGGGGACGCCACCAGATTGTTAATGATGGCGAGAGAAGCCCTCAACACACTGCTAAGGGACAAGGTGGGGAAAGCACGGTTCTTTCGCCAGAGAAGGGTCTTTGAGTGGGGTAACAAGCCAGGGCCCATGCTGGTGAGACTGATGAGAGGGGTAGGTGTCCAACACGGCTATTGAGGGTCAGGGATACGGAGGGGCAGGTCCTCACTAGCTCGAAGGAAATAGCTGACTGTTTCAGGAGATTTTATGAGAGGTTGTATAGGGCGGAACATACTGGGAGGAAAGACTGTATACGGGAGTTTTTGGATGGAGTGACCCTGCAGAGGATTATGGATGAGCACAGGTAGCTGCTGGGACAACCCATTTCTAGAGTGAAAATCCTAAGGGCTATACAGAAGCTACAGCAAGGCAAGGCCAGTGGGCCGGACGGTTTCCACATTGAGTACTATAGAACCCTGGGGGGGCAGCTGGCTGAAACATTGAGTAGGGTGTTTGAGGAGGGAGCAGAAGGGGAGGTCCCGGTGCTGCCTGACTCGTGCTACGACGTGAACATCTGCTTAATACATAAGGCAGGACAGGATGACCTGGACTGCACAGCTTACTGACCTATTTCTCTGCTTAATGTGGATCTAAAAATTCTGGCCAAGGTCCTGGCTACCTGACTGGAGAATATTCTCCCAGAGTTGATTCACCCAGACCAGACCGGGTTCATTAAGGGACGACAGTCTTATCATAATGTGCGAAGATTACTTAATGTCATATGGCGGGCAGGCCAGACCCTAGAAAAATTGGGGGTGATCTCCTTGGACACTGAAAAAGCGTTTGATAGGGTGGAATGGGACTACCTATTTGAAGTGATGGCCCAGTTTGGTCTGGGGGACTCTTTTATAGGCTGGGTTAGGGCTATGTATCTCAGGCTGAATGCACGTGTAATAGTAAACAGATGCATCTCGGAAAAATTTGGGCTGGGGAGGGGCGTGAGACAGGGTGCCCGCTGTCTCCCCTCTTGTTCGCCCTAGCGATCGAACCTTTGGTGTCGGCGATACGCCAGCACAAGGGTGTGGTGGGAATGGGGAGAGCAGAGGGGAGGGAGCATAAGGTGGCCTTGTACACGGACGATATGCTACTGTCCTTGGGAGACCTGCACAGCTCTGTGGGACACTTGATGGATATTATTGAGAGGTTTGCAGGTTTCTCAGGTTATAAGATTAATGTTAGAAAATCTGAAGTTATGGGATTCCCGGATGCTGGCCAAGAGGTGCAGTGAATGGGATTCAAGGTGGTCCAGATGGATTTTAAATATTTAGGGGTCAGGATAGGATGGAGATGGGAAGAGCTGTACAAGTTAAATTATCACCCTCTGATTAAGTCAGTCCTGGCAGACCTCAAATGATGGCTGCAACTCCCTGTGTCATGGATTGGGAGGATTAATCTGATAAAAATGAACATCCTTCCCTGCATCCTATACCCTATGCAAATGCTGCAGGTGAGGCTAACAATGGGGGATGTGAAAAGAATAGAGAAGGGGTTCTCGGACTTTATTTGGCAGGGCAAGAAGCCCAGAATTAGCTTGAAATGGCTTAAGGCAGACAGGACTAAAGGGGAGCTTAATTTTCCAGATTTGGGCATCTACTACAGGGCGGTGTACCTTAGGGGATAGCTGATTGGGTTCACAGGCTGGTGGTGGCCAGCTGGGTAGAGCTGGAACAGTGAGGGACCCCAGGGAGACTTACGGCCTACCTCCATAGCAAGGGACTCTGGGCATATAGGGAGCTGGGGTGTGGTAACCTCCTAGTTAGGGAAACATTGGAGGCTTGGGATCATCTGTGGCGGTGGAAAGGTTTGGCACAGAGGGAGACCGTATTGCTACCGATAGTGAAGAACCCTTTTTTTCTGCCTGGGATGGAGGATAGGGAATTTTTAGAATGGGAAAGGGGAGGAGTTGCCTATGTGGGTGTTTTGCTGGAGAAAGGAGAGCTCAGTACGTTTGATAGGGTTAGGCGAGACATGAGGTTGGGGACATCCCAATTATTCCGATACCTGCAAGTGAAAGCATTTGTGGGGAAGATGGGAATGGGAGACAGGGGAGGACTGCATCCAAATATGGTAGAGCAGATGGTATACCAGGCTAGGAAAGACCCAAAAGGATTCATAGGGAAAGTAGCTAAACAGGGTAAGCAAAACCTGCCGGATTTAACTGGTGCCACGAAGGCCCTTTGGGAGAGGAATTTAGGACAGCAAATATCGGGGGGGAATTGGAAATTAGTTTTGGGTATGCCTGAGGGGATCATGGTATGTAATAAGTTTAAGGAGGCCTTTTATAAGTTTCTGCATAGAATATACTGGCCCCCAGTGACGGTCCACAGGGCACATCCTGCAGTATCCCCACTGTGCCGGAGATGCAACAGGGGATTGGGTACTTTTTGTCACTGTTTTTGGTCATGTCCAGTCCTGGCTCAGTTTTGGGGGGAGGTAGTGCAAGAGGTAAATAGGATGACTGGAGGGCGGCTGCCTCAGGACCCCCTGGTTTGCCTATTTGGGGTGGAGGCAGTGGGAGGGGAGGAGGAGGAGGAGTGGCTACCATTGCCTAGATGGATGAGAGTCCTGTTCGTATTGGCCCGGCACTGTATTCAGAATACTTGGGTTTCGGGGAATGGGCCTATGGTGACTGAGTGGCGGAGAATGACTCTTCGCTCTCTAGCATTGGAAAGGCTTACATTACTGGTTAGAGATAGGGAGGAGGCTTTTCTGAGGGATTGGGCACCCTTCCTGGCGTCCTTGAGTATCTCTGAAAATATGATGCTCCACACAGGGCTGAATATATAAACATTAGCATAAATGTTAATATAAATTAAAGGACATCTTTCATTAGTTGGTTATTTATTACTTATTATTTGTTAATGTTACTATTAATTTGTACAGAATGGAGTTGGTCTCCCTGGTCCTATGTATGTAATTGTTAGTACTTGTATATTTATAATGGTCTGTAATGGAATGCACACTCGATTGCATCTATTTATTGTTAGTTTATTTAGGGTGTTAGTTTGTCTGTTCTTGTAGTTGTCTGTTGCTGTATGTTATATGTGTATTGTGTGTAAAAGAAAACTCTTAATAAACAGAATATTCAAAAAAGAAAATCCAAGAAACAGTAGATATATATGATTATCTTGGTGTAAGGTTTTCTTACTCATTATCTTGGAATAAACATATTGACATGATTGAAAATAAAGTAACAAAATCTGAACAAGCATTTAAAAGGGATTACAGTAAATATGGTGGCCATTCAATTCATGGGATGCTAACAGAACTTACTGTAAACATTAAAGCCTACATTTTATATGCCTCTCAAATATGGGGATACAACAACTTTTCATTGCTTGAGATTTTGCTTAATAAAACATACAGATACCTTTTAAAAGCACTACCTTGTGTCAGTACCTATGTTATAAGGGCTGAACAGGGTCAGTTTTCTTTGAAAATGCAAATTAAAGAAAGAATCATTATCTTTCTAATAAAATGATCAGAATCACAGTTCCCTGAAAAATATTTTGAAGAACAAAATACAGTGCTCTGATTGTGGTTTTGTTTTTCTCTAGTTGTCATATTTAATGTAAGGAAGAATATGTGGGTGACTATACACAACAAGCCTGTTTCCATCAAGAGGTAGAGATAACAGTATATTGACCTCGAGAATCAAGCTCAAGAGGACAATGCTGTTATCTCAGTCCCAAGATGGAAACACAAGGCGAGTTGTGTATGGTCTCCCATATTCTATTTTTCATAGTATATGGTTCTATACATGGAAATAGAGAGGGGACTGAGAGAGAAAGAAAGAGAATGAGCCAAGGAGTGGCTCTGCTGAATAAATGCTACAAGTACGTATTTTAATTTACTGTATACTGTATAGTATATATAAAAAGGTAAAATCCAAGGATCATTTATTTTTCCTAACTGTATCAAAGCCCAGCATGTAGGAACCTCATGCAGCAGTTCAGCAAAGGCAGCTGTGCTATTACAGAAAGCCAGAAAGAGAGAGAGTGTGAGCTGAGGAGTGTCTCTGCCTACTAAGTGCAACTGCGCTCAGGGGAATCCCCTCAGACACGTTGAGAGTGGACATTGTGAGCAGCTAGTGCAACTGTGAAGTCAGGCTGTGGTCTGCACAAGTCGCACTGAATGAAAATTAAAGCAGGTGCCAGGCGGGAGTCAGTGCAAGCAGGGACACAGATGCACTTGATGACAGAAGGTGCACAATAAATTTTAAAACATGCATAACAGCTTTTTGAGAGCCACTGTTTTCCATGCAGAATAAGCCTTAACCATATACTATAAACAGAATAATAGATAGATAAGTGTGCATTACAAGGCAGTAATACAATCAAGAGGTTTTGGGGCATTGAAGCCTCCAGAGCGAAGCCCCATGATATTAGTGTGCAATGAGAGCAATGCAGGTATGCGCATGGTGGCACGTTGACCGCACACCTGACTGATGTCCCTCCACTCTTCTCTTGCCTCACTCTGTGCTACCATCTGTGGTCTCCCAAGTGGCAGCATTACAGTAGGGGCTGTGACTCTCCCTCACTGGAGGAAGAGGGCTTCTTCTGGGATGATCGATCCTCCTCCTCTCCCCAGCTGTCCCCAATGACCTGGGCTCATTCCAGAACCTGGGTATCCTGTGTCATGAGTGGTAGCCCTACCACTGTACCCAGAAACCAGCGTATCAGGATTTCAGTACAGCCTTTGACTCAGTGCCACACAGGAGACTGGCAAAGAAGATGGTGACGTGGGTTTAGGGGACAAACTCAGTAGATGGATTTGGAATTGGTGGTTAGGAAGGACACAGAGGGTGAGTCTCAGGGGCAAAACAGGTGGCCAGTGGCATACCATAGAGGTCCATCATAGAGCCAGTCCTCTTCAATATGTACATTAGTAACATTAGGGTTGGTCTGCAGGGCAAAGTAATGTTATCTTCAGAGGACACCAAGCTCTGCAGGAGGGTGAACAGCGAGGAAAGGAGTAGTTGCTGAGGAAAGATGCTGAGAGACTAGAAACGTGGTCTGCCATTTGGCAAGTAAAATTAAATGCTAAAAAATGCAAATCAACTCACAGGGATGAAAGGGGTTCAAGGGTGACATTTACTAACATATAAAATCCTCCTCTCAGTGTAGCAAAGTGTATGGCAAAGCAAACCGAATGCTGAGTAGCACGATGCAGTTTCACAAGTCACAGGCAGGAGGGGATTCTGGCAATGCACAGGTCGCTGGTTAGCATGCACCAGGAGTGTTGTTTGCAGATAAGGAGCCCACACTTGAGGAAGGACCGGGACATGTGGGACATCGTCCACTGAAGGGTGACCAAAATTATCCATGGCCAGCAGGGCAAGGCCTAGCACACAATGCAGGAACTCTACGTGCACTCACTGGAGGCTAGAAGGGAGAGGAGGGAGAAGATGGAGATCTATCAATACATTTAGAGGTGCAGTAGAGTGGGCCATACAGAGCTGTTCAAAGTGAAGAACACTTTAACCACTAGGAGTCACAGCCTCAGGCTGGCAGAACGTTTAGGAAAGGCATCAGGAAGCATTTCTCCATGGATAGAGTGGCAGGCAAATGGAACAGCTAGTCCAGCAATGTGCAGAGGGGGTGGTAGACAAATGGAACAGCCAGCCCAGCAATATACAGAGGGGGTGGTAGACAAATGAAACTTCCTGCCTAACAGTATACAGATGGGATGATGGACAGATGAAACTTCCTGCCCAGCAATGTGGTTAATGCAGGGACCATAAATAGTTTTAAAACACAGTGGAACACCTTCAAGGGGATCATTAGAAGAAGAAGGAGGTCATCACTGGTGAAAAAGCAGTGGAGGGGGAGTAGGACTAGTCATGCTGGGAAGAAGAGTAAGGAGGCAGGCCTCTGTGTATCTATGTGGCTCACCTATAACTGGGTTACTATTTGGGTATAGTATACGTTATTGTGCTGTTTTAAACTACTTGGAAGTGCTTCTCCCTTCAGTAGAAAAGATCTGCTGGTTAGAGAAAGCCACACATGAGAAGTGGAGACATGTGACGCAGTTTGACTGCGACTGGCTGGTTTCTGAGTTCTGGCTGCTGGAGCTGAGAATCATCTAATGTGTTTAGGTATACATGAATACTGTACATCTAGAAGAAACACAGTTGCAGGTGAGTAATCTTTACTTCCCTGCCTTTATCTCACTAGTTAGTCTTACAATAATATACATATGATGTGTACTAGCTTTTGTCCTAATTTTTCTGCAATCCCCAAAAGCCATAATCTGTAGTATAACCACAATTCCGGGGTCATAGAATGCTGTTGTACCTTTCTGTGGTACAGTAGCTTTTTAATTAGAATGGAAACTTGTGGCTGGCCCGGTGGCACTGAGGGTTGAAACGCTGGGCACCACACCTCGCACCACGCCAGTGACCCATGTTCGGGAACGAGCACGGGTTGCCATGGGTCGGCAGGGAGGAGATGGATTGAGCGTCCGATGGACTGCTCTCCATCTCCGGGAAGGGGGGTTTCTGGTGGCCGGTGCTTGTCTGACCCCTAGCGGAGGCTGGAGCTCAGCGGCACAAAGCAACACACCATGGGGCGGGACACGGCAGACGCTTGACAGGGGTGCACACAGGAGCATGCGGGCACCCAATTGCTGGTGTCATTGCATGCCATGAGCCCGCAGAGGAGAAAAGCAGAAAAAGGGGAATATCCAGTCGCAGCGGCTTGATGGCCGTCTGTGAGCACCTGTGCTGGCTCCAGGCAGGGATCACCAAGTGTGGCTCCATATTAGGTGGGGGGAGTTGGCCACTCCCTGCCACCCTGCCACGGGTGGTAAGCCATGGGGCAATTAGGTGGTCTCCCTCCAAGGAGACCGGTATGGGTCAGACAGTGGCCTGAGAAAGGGATGCGAAGATGGATTAGCCGACTGGTGGCCCCGTGAGAAACAAAACCCACAAAAAAAAAAAGAATGGAAACTTGTGCCACCTCCCATTTCGCTTTCATTTTACCCACATACATAATAACCCAGACCTTCCCCTAACACAAAATAGCCTGCTGTTTCATCATTTTAAAAAACAGAAACTCACCCTTTACCCAAATGGGTTTTCAGTAGCTGGGTTAGTTATTTTTTTAAACAATAAAAAATTAAGACAGCCCATCGGCGCAGTGATAGCACTACTGCTCGCGAAGCCGGCAACCCGGGTTTGGAAGCGAGCCCAAGTCACTGGAACTGGATAGAGGGAGAAGGACTGGGCATCCCACAGAACGCTGTCTCCTTCTGGGGAGGGAGGGTAGCCAGCTTGTGTGAACAACTGCCACCTGGGTGACCACAGTACGGCTCGTGGGAGGGGAGATGCTGGCGCTTGACGCCCACCATGCTCATGTGTGTGCTTGCGTCATTCCCCAAGGTTGGTGTCTCGAGGGAGGGGAGGAAAGGAAAAGGGGTGCACCAGAGCAGTGTGAAGGACCAATCTGTTACAGACCCCACACCGCGATGATGTGGCAGTCTCCCCAAGAACCGGATCCTTGTCTGCAGCAGTTGGGGGTCCTGCCGCACCCCGCCACAAGAGGCAAACCATGGGGGCAGATGGGGAAGAAACTGGCAAGTCCATGGGAAGCTGGATAGGGGGGCTGGGGGGGTGGTCCAGAGGGCGGCACTGCATGCCAGGGGGAGAGAAAAAAAAACAATAAAAAGTTAAACCAAAGGTTTCTTATTGTAACCTAGGGTTGTGGGTAGACCCCAGCTACGACGTTCATGATGCATTTAGTTAGAGACGACATGGATACAGCCAGGAGAGCAAGCAGATTTAATCAGCGCCTTGCCTTGCATTATACACTGATGCTGGGTCTCTCTCTCAGTGCCTTGAGAGCACCCACTTATATACATGTAGCCACTACTAGATATGCAGATCTCGCAGTCAGCCAATCATAAAACAATAACAAGTTAATACCAAGGTGTGGTGTACTTTTCCACAGCTTACTTCATTTTTGTTACCCAATATTTTTAAATATGTACCAGTGGGTCAGTTTGACCTAGGTGAAACAATGAGTTTCACTTACACTATAGCAACGTACAACAACTTAAGGCTTGCCCTTAATGCCGAAACATGCTGTTATCTTATACTTTGCCCAAGCATGTGGTCATTAGTTTGGAGCTGAGCTACTCAGCTTGCATACAGTGCTTTTATAAACTAAATTTTACAATTTTTATCTTGAAAAATCAGTTAGTACTGTTAGTACGAAACATATCAATGGTTGCTATCTTAAGACAGAGTTAGTGAGGTTATACCTCCTGTCTAATACATTGATAGCTACTTTCTCATTTATATTGTCTATGTATTAAACTTGAGTGCAATATTCTTAATGGCCAGCAGATGGCGGCATTGTATAACTAATGATTTAAATACAAAGGCTTAGCTTTCTAGTAACGGTATCAATCAATCACTTTATTTAACCAGGCATAAACACCATTGAGCAAGCTCATTTTCAAGGTGGTCCTGGGCATAAATACAATACAGTACACTTCATAAGATTACAATTACAGTGGACAACGGTACAAAAAAAAAAAAAAACATTGTGAAGGTGCCGGTCAATATGGGCCTCATACCTCTCAACCTCCTGCCTCACAAGTCAGGGACAAGGCTTAAAAAAATCAGGGACAAAGGACCAAAATCAGGGACACAGCTTCAAAATTAGAGATATCCACCCAGAACGCTGGTAGAATATGGGGCTTAGTGTAGAATGTGTTTTCTAAAGAAGAACAAGTCTGTAACTTTAATGCTTGATATTATTTTGTGCTAACAATTTCCACTGTTTAGCCATGGAAACACAAATTTTAGGAGGGAAAGAGTAAAATTCTGAGGCAAAATCAGGGAAGTCCCTGAAAATCAGGGACAGTTGAGAGGTATGATGGGCCTATACATACCGGTCAACATAATTAACATGCAAAGGTACATAATGATAAGCTTTACTGAAATGAGAAGAGACAACAATCCCATATACTGTAGTCTCCGCTGAGTAAGAGCTCATACCTAAATTATAAAAAATAAGGAGGTATTAAGGAATAGGGTAGAAATTGTGGTGAAAGAGTAGGCAGCCAAGAGGGAGGCCAGAATAGGTAAAAGGTAGAGAATAGGCAGGGTCATCTTGGATTAAGGGAACTAGGCTTGTAGGTCCTAGGTTTCTGTTGTTAGGAATGTGGGGTGGATGAGATACTTAGGTGTAGGATTTGAGAGTGGCACCCGGGGCTTAGGGGTCATAGGCGTCTGAAACAGTTGCATGATTCCTTCAGATAATCCGTTAATAGAGCTTTGAATGTGAAAATGCTTGGAAGTGAGGATAATTTTAATGAGTCTTGCATAGTGTTCCAAAGTGATGGAAGTGAGAAGTTGATTGCTGCTGAGCCAAGGGTAGTTTTCACTCTAGGAATCTGGAAGCAGATTAAGGAGAAGCGTCTCAGGCCATAGGAACCTTTAGCCCATTTGAAGATGTTCGAGATGTATGCAGGGAGGTTATCAGATAATGCTCTAAAAAACCAGAGGAGAGCATTCCTTTTTCTTCTAGTTGAGAGTGAGGTCTATCCCGAAACCTGGTATAGACGACAGTGATGTGTACTACGGGGTAGATTTAAGATAAATCTTAAAGCCCGGTGGTAAAGGGTGTCCAGTTTGTTTAGCATCGTTGATGGGCAATGACTGTAAAGGAAGTCAGTGTAGTCCATTATAGGTAGGAATGTAGTTTGTACTAGTCTCATTCTGGCTTCTAATGTAAGTAAGTATTTAATGCGATAGAATAAACCTAATCGCTGTCTTAGTTTCTTCAAGGTTTCATTTAAGTGGCACAGAAGGTTGAGCTTGTTATCCAGCCAGAACCCTAGGTATTTAAAGGTATCAACTACTTTAAGGGGTTCATCTAAGAGTGTTCGGATCTGTGTGATATGTGGACATCCGGAAGCAGACTTTGGTGAGAGAATCATTGCTTTAGTCTTTTGGTGTTGAGGAGGAGCTTATGGTGAGAAGGTTGTATTGGAGGTGTGAAGTTCTGTAAGTACTCATGGGCCAGATCCAAGGATGAATTTGCGGTATAGAGTACAGTATCATCTGTGAATAAGTGCACATTTGCTGTGCCCAGCATGAGTCCAGATTATTGATGTATATTGCAAAGAGGATATGGCCCAGGATGGAGCCTTTGTGGGACCCTCGTACAAGGATTTTGTGGGGACAGATCTCATGGCTTTGACTTGTTGTAACCTATTGGTTAGGTAGCTGGTGAACCATTTAATGGCAGAACTATCAAGTCCAATGTTACTCAGTGCAGTAAGCATGATGGTATGATCCACAGTATCGAAGGCCTTACTTAGATCAAGGAAGAGGGCAAATACATGCTTCTTAGAGTCCAAGGCCATTTGCCAGTCTGTAGTTACTTTGGCAAGAGCTGATATTGTACTGTGTTTGGCTCTGAAGCCGGACTGAGCCGGGTTTAGCAACGTTTGTGAATCCAAATGTTCTCTAAGTTGGTATGCAGTGACCAATAAGAAAAAATTACTCACCTTAGTAATTGTGTTTCTTCTAATGGAGTCTTGCTCTATTCTGACAAACTGCAGTTAGCTCCAGCCTTTAAACTGCCCCGGAGAACATAGGGTTAAATTTCTATGCAGTGCAAAGAACGTTGAGCTCAAGCTCGGTTGAGGTCTCTGTCTGCAGCCCTTTGAAACCCAACCATCAGATTCTTACGAGCAAAAACTCACTAACTATACTATGTGCAAATTGTAAAATTTTTAAATTAGCCAACTGGCAACAGACAGTTTTGGATTCCCAAGGAAGACTCAAGTCAGGAAACCCAAAACCAAAAAAGCAATCCAAAATAAGGATAACAATACAACAAAACACCCAAATAAAAAGGAGGGTGTGCAAGAAGCACCTCTGGGGTGCAGCACTGCACCTGCCCACTCACTTCCCAAAAACCAGGTTCTGAGAGGGGAGGCAGGGAGGGAGGGAGGATAGAATACAGCAAGACTACATTAGAAGAAACACAATTACTAAGGTGAGTAGTTTTTTCTTCAAATAACATGAAGCCTTTCTGTATTCTGACAAACTGCAGACTACCAAGCAGTACCTCCATGGAGGAGGGAGAGAACCTACTTTGGGAATAGGCTGTGAAGTACTGCTGTGCCAAACCAAGCATCACTCCTAGCCTGGATATCCAGAGACTAATGCTTGGTAAAGGTATGGACTGTTTTCCAGGTGGCAGCTTGACAAATTTCTAACAAAGGGATATCCCTGGCTGCAGCCAGGAAAGCAGCTGTACCTCTTGTAGAGTGAGCCCTCAGGCCTGAGGGTGGAATCTTTCCCAGTTTCTCATAGCAGAATTGTATACAAGACACAATCCACCTGTCAATACCTGTCAATTCGTCCCACACCGGGATTGGACTTGCACCTAAAAAATTGCTGGCATTCGAGTGCAGTATTGGGGGGTGGTGTACTGCTGGAGTGTGCCGTCCTTTGGATGAGACGTTAAACCGAGGTCCCTTCTGCCCATCCTGGTGTTGTCCTGGTGGGTGTCCAGGTGGAAGTAAAAGAACCCAGGGCACTCTTCGCAAAGAGCAGGGAGCATTCCCGGTGTCCTGGCCAACATTCCCCTTCCCATAAACCGGTTCATGCAATTATCCAGGCTGTGTGTGGGTGATGATGTGCGATATGGCCGCCACCACACACTCAGTCACTTCACTACCAGTCTAGCATTGCTTGTAAAGTGCTTTGGGATACTGTGTGTGAAAAGAGCTATATAAATGCTGATTCTTCTTCTTCTTCTTCTTCTTCTTCTTCAATAGTTCTCTTGGTGGCAGGCTTGCCCTTTCCCACTTCCCCATAAGTGAGGAACAACTGGAGGGAATCAAACCTGTGACCCTTGGTACACTCTATGTAGTAGCTAAGGGCTCTTTTAACATCTAAACTGTGTAGCCTCCTCTCTCCTGAGGAGGAATGATCAGTGAAGAAGACAGGAAGAGACATAGACTGATTCAAGTGGAAGTCTGAGACCACTTTGGGCAAGAACCTCCTATTGGTTCTAAGGACCACTTCATCCCTATGGAAAGAGATAAAATCAGGTTCCACTGACAGGGCTTGCAGTTCACTAAAACGTCTGGCAGAGGTAATGGCTACCAAAAACACAGTTTTCCAAGTCAAGTACTTAAGCTCTGCTGAGGACATAGGCTCAAAAGGAGGTTGCATAAGTTGAGCAATGCAAACATCTAAGTCCCAGGCAGGGGCAGGATCCCTAAAGGGAGGACTGGTATGAAGCAATCCCTTGAAAAATTTACAGAACACAGGATGAGAATATAGTGAGGAAGACTTTCCCACTGACAGAAAAGCAGAAACAGCTGACAAGTGTACCTTGACAGTAGCTGGTCTGAGGCCTAGGCCATTAAGATGGACCATATAATCCAAAACTGTAGGCAATTCAGCAGTGTCTGGAGAAATATGCTTCTTGGAACACCAAATGGTGAATCTTTTCCATTTGGAGTTATAAGTCTTTCTGGTGGAGGGCTTCCTAGAAGCTTTGAGAATATCCAGAACCCCCTGAGACAGATGCAAATCTGCATACTCTAACTCTTCAAGAGCCATGCCTTGAGATTGAGAGACCGAAGATTGGGGTACCAAACCCTCCCTTGAGAGAAGGTTAACAGGTTGTAATTCCTGGGAAGCGACGGGGAAGATGGACTACTAGAGACAGCAACAGAGGGTACCAAGGCTGTCTGGCCCAGTCTGGAGCAATCAGAATCACTTTGCAAGGTTGTGACCTTATCTTGACTAGAACTTTGAACAGTAAAGGAAAGGGAGGGAAGGCATACAGAAATTTCCATTCCCAGTTCAAAATCAGAGCATCCAGAGGGACTGAACCCAAGACTGGGGATCTGCAACAAAACAGAGGAAGTTGATGATTGTCTGGGGCTGCAAAGAGATCTATCTCTGGAGTGCCCCACCTTGAGAAAATTACTTTCAACACTAAGGGGTCCAGGGACCATTCGTGATGGCCCTGGGAGATCCTGCACAGTGCATCTGCTAGCACATTGTCCTTCCCCGGAAGGTGGACTGCTATCAGCGAGGTCTGCAGGGAATAAGCCAGGGACCACAATTTCATGGCCTCTGTGCACAAGGCCATAGACCGAGTGTCTCCCTGCTTGTTGTTGTACCACATGGTGGTGGTGTTGTCTGTTCTGACCTGAACTACCTTGCTCTGCACAGACTGAAAGAAAGCTTGCAGGGCCAGGAAAACTGCCCTGAGTTCCAGGACATTGATATGAAGAAGGGACTCCTGAGGGGACCACAGTCCCTGGACTGTGAGAGCTCCCAGATGAGCTCTCCACCCCAAAAGGGAAGCATCCATGGTAAGGACCACCAAATGAGACCGAGTGACAAATGGGACCCCTTGCCTTAAGTTGTCCTGATCCTGCCACCGTTGAAGGGCTTGGATCAGTGTCCGAGTCACTGGAATCAGTTTGGTAAGAGGGTCCTTCTTTTGGGACCAAAAGGCCCTCAGATGGAACTGAATGTCCCTCATCTGAAATCTTGCCCTTGGACCACTGCTGTAGAAGCTGCCATGTGGCCAAGAGCTGAAGGAAGTGCCTTGCTGGTCGGGACACCTGAAGGCTGAAGGAAGAAGCCAGCTCCACAAGAACTCTTGCCCTTTCCAGGGGAAGAAAGGCTCTTGCTTTGACAGTATCTAGCTCTGCCCCTATAAAGGTAAGAAGCTGCACTGGTTCGAGGACTGACTTGGGGAGATTGAGAAGGAACCCCAGGGAAGATCGCGCTTGCTGGGTCACTTGCAGGTCTGACTTGACTTGGTCTGGAGACTGACCCACTATGAGCCAGTCGTCCAGATATGGAAAGATGGAAATCTTCTGCCTTCTTAAAAAGGCCGCTACTACTGCCAGGCACTTTGTGAAAACCCTTGGTACTGATGTTAGGACAAAGGGCATTGCTTTGAACTGATAATGGCCTAAGGGCAACTTGAACCTGAGGTACTTTCTGTGGGAGCACCTTATGGGGATGTGAAAGTAGGCATCTTTGAGGTCCAGGGAGGCTAGCCAGTCCCCTGGCCTTAGAGAGGGAAGAATTATTCCTAGAGTCACCATCTTGAACTTTGGTTTTAAAAGATGTTTGTTCAGGTATCTTAGATCTAGGATGGGTTGCCACTCCCCTGTCTTTTTTGGGGTAAGGAAGTACCTGGAGCACAGACCTTTGCCCCAGTGTAGGGTAGGAACTCTTTCTATGGCTCCTAGGGCCAGAAGAGATGAAACCTCTGCCTCTAGGGCAAGGGTTTCGGAGAGACTTGCAGGTGGAAAAGATCTGGCTCTCAACTTCAGAAATTTTTTGAAGCTGAGAACCATTCCCTGGCTTACTACTTCCAGGACCCACTTGTCTGAAGTAACAGACACCAAGTCCTGGATGAAGTAAGCCAGCCTGCCCCCTACAGGGATAGGAGAGTCGACCCGGGCAGACCCATCAGGGTGTCTGCTTGGCAGGAACCTTAGGCTGAGAAGTGGATGCAGCCCTGCTCATCCCCCTTCTGCCTCTCCCTCTGAAGAACCCCCTCTGTGAAAAGGAGAAAAGGCCTGTGCTTGGTAGAAAGGCCTATGAAAATGCCTGTCCCTGCCCCTAGAATGCTGCCTTTGAGGAGTTGCCTGCCTCTCCTTGGCCTGTGCACTCCTATAAGTGGTCCTATAGTCCTCCATCTTCTTCATGTAATTCTCTGTCTGCTCCCCAAACAGAGAATTACCTTCCACAGGGAAATCCATGGCCTTAGCCTGGGTGTCCTGTGAGAAGTTAGTACATCTGAGCCAAACCATTCTCCGAAGAGCCACAGATGTAGCCATGACTCTTGATGACACATCATTGGAGTCCACAGCAGCATGGAACTGTACCTTAGATGCCTCAATCCCATCTGCAGCCACTTCCTCCAGCTCCTTGGCCAGCTGGGGGGAGGCCTGTTTAGCCAGGGCCAGTACAGTGTCCCACCTGGACTTCTGGTACCTGGCTGTATAGGCCATATAATTAGCCTGCCTGAGTCCCAAGGAGGATTCCATGTATTGCTTCTTTGCCATGGCATCCATCCTTCTGGAGTCTTTATCTGAGGAGTGTGAAGCCAAGGGGACATCAGCCCTGTCACAGGCTGCAGCCTGCACGACCCCAACATGGCTGCATTGTTGGTAGAAAAACTCCATGTCTGAGCCTGATAAGGTGTACCTCTTATCCATTCTTCTATCAACAGGAGGTACAGAATTAGGAGACTTTAAAATTTTTTGAGTCTGTTTCCCAAAAGATTTGTGTAAGGGAATAGACAGCCTCCTGGACTCTGGGATGTTCATCATCTCTTACAAAAATCAGGCTCCTCTTGATCCTCTGTAGCTTCCTCCATAGGAAGCTGAAGAGTTTCAGTTACTTTCCAGTAAAACAAATAGTGGGGAGGGGACTCAGAGAGCCTAGGAGGGGAAACACCTGAAGGTCTGTCTGGGGAGATGTCTGGTTCAATGGGCACATCCAGACTTTCTGCTCCATCATACTCATCATCTAGTTCATAATCCCCCTCCTCCTCCTCAAATTCCGGTTCATAAAAATCTTCAGGGGCATAATCCTGAACTGGAGGAACTGACCGAACCCCTAGCCAACGGAGCCGGATCGGACGGAACTGAGCGAAGCAATTCAGCAATCTGAATCGCTTGGGCAATCTCATCAGCGGTCGGAACATGAACTTCTGGATCCGAACCGGCTGATTTGTCTTTTCTTTTCCTTTTTGTAGGAACCGATCTCTCAGGATTGGCTCTCCTCTTGCCCGAAGAAGTATCACCCTGGTCAGAGGGCACTCCTTCTGGTTCGGTCGGAACCGAACCGGGCTAGCCATCTGGGTCAGCGGACTTCTCGGCCTCCTTTTCCCTAAGTCTACCTAATCTCTTTTCTAGAGTAGACTTAGGAAGATTTTTGCAAATTTGGCAGTCTGTATTGAGATGTTCAAACCCCAGACAATAAACACAGGTGGTGTGGGATCGGCCTTAGCAAAGACTTCCCACACTCATTGCAGTGTTGTCCCAGGCCCGGTTTTCTTGCTTGATTATGTCCAACCTACCCAACTTATCCTTTTTTCGCAACCGCTGCAAGGGTGCCCTTATCGTTCTAACTGTCACGGTATTTGAAAAAGAATGTTTTTTTTGAACCGATATGACCGTAACCATGCACTAAAGTAAAGTGCAATGAATCATTATAAAGGATCGGTTCAGCTGAACCGATCGAACAAACTTACAATTTCCACACAATAATAAGAAATAACTATCTAGTGCTCACGGTACCGCAGACAGAGCCTGAACTGACGATGCAGAATAAATTCGGAATAATTTCGGTTTAAAACCAACACTTTAACTGACACTTTGACCGACTTTTGAAGCGAGCTGAAGGAGAAATCTCTGGAACGACTGTTCATTGGGGCGGAGTAAAGAATCTGACGGTTGGGTTTCAAAGGGCTGCAGACAGAGACCTCAACCGAGCTCGAGCTCAACGTTCTATGCACTGCATAGAGATTTAACCCTATGTTCTCTGGGGCAGTTTAAAGACTGGAGCTAACTGCAGTTTGTCAGAATACAGCAAGACTTCATGTTGTTTGAAATAAGTCTTACACAGAATAACACATACTCAATTATGCATTGTGTTTTTGCATCTTTTACAGTTGCTGCTGTTATAGAAACACAGAAAGAGTTGTTGGTACTCTTTGTTTAACAAAGCAGAAGCTTATTTACTTGCTAGCATCTGAATAGGTAGTTACAAATATACACTTGTGTTGGGTCTCTCCCAGTACTTTTAGGCTGGGGAGTCTCTTGACCCATACACTGCCGTGTCTCTCCATGAACTAACTGGTGATTTAAGGTTATATAATCTGTACGTTGTCATAGCTCCCTATGGCATACATATACTGACTGACCTTTCCTGTTAGTTTTATTTAACTCAGTTATGGCATTTATCATGTTTACTGTATCAGTGCATGTAACTGCATATAACTACCAACATTTATGTAAATACAAACTTGGCTAACTTTTTATTAATACCTAGACTGACAGTTGCAAAAGGGTCACAAGGCCCTTCAGCTAATAGTTGCACAACACATTGGAAAAAAACTAACTTTTAACTCATCAGAAGATGGAGGAAAAATACAGAAATTATCTCAAACCTATTAAAACTAGCTTGTTAAAGCAGCCAATGGGGCAGTCCCATTGGGGTATTTCTGGCATATAATCAAAAAGCATATATTTTCAACAACTTGTTTGTACTTAGTAGACAGCAAGTGTAGCAGTACACTTGATTACATTATGGTTTGTAATAAAGAAAGAAGAAGAGAAAACAGTTTGTCACAATGGTTGTGTTGCAGCCACACACTAAAAATTATTTTATTGTTACACTTGGAAAGACAAAAAAGCAGCGTTTTTTCAATATTCAACATATTTATTAGTGTCTCAAGTAAGGTACAGTATAAAGGGCAACACGTACCTCTTTGCTGATGATATGAAGCTGTGTGTCAGGCTGGACAGTGAAGAAGGTGTCTGGGGGAACAAGTGGGAGCTGGAAATACTGTAAAGGTCCTATAAATTACAGCAGTTAAGGTTCAACACCGAGGTATTACACAGGTTACATAGGTTTATCAGAGCAAAGAAGACCGGAGTCCATGAAGCTCGTTTGTAATTTTATACGCTATACCCCTGGATTTTTTTTAATATCAGGTGATTATCTAATTTAGATTTAAGCTAAGTCATGGTTTTACTAGCTACTACCTCAACTGGAAGGCTATTCAAGGTATAGTAATGCACACTACCAGGAGGAACCCATTCCAAGCATGGAGTATTGGATGGGAGGTGTGAGAATAGCAGAGATGGGGGAAGAGAGAGATTGCGGGTTCATTATCAAAACCTCAACATTTCAGAGCACTGCAACAGGGCATATAGCAAGGCAAACAGGATGTTCAGCTTATAAGGAATGGGGTTCAACAGCAGATGGAAAGAAGGGATCAGATCCCTGTAAAGGACCCTGGTGAGGCCTCCTCTGGAGTACTTTGCCCAGTTCTGCAACCCACACCTGAAGGATAGGGCAGGCTGAAGACGGTGCACCAGAGTGCCACCAGGAGGATCCAGGGACAGCAAGGGGGGATTAGGAGGCATAACTGACAGACCTCAGCATGTACTCGCTGGTGGCTAGGAAGCAGAGGGAGGATATGACAGAGACATGCATGTGTCTGAGGGGCTTAACCAAGTGGATAATGAGGAGCTGTTCGCATGCAAGGAAAATACAGTAACCAGGAGACATGACTGGAGACTGGTGGGTCGGAGATTTAGGAGGAAATGTTAGGAAGTTCTTTTTCACACAGAGAATGGTGTATCCGTGGAATCGCCTACCAGAGGGAGTGGTGGAGGCATAGACTATGACAGAGTTTAAGGTAGGGTGAGGCAGATTCAAGGGCTTGGTGAGCCCAACTAGGTAGGGAGGGTGGATAAATAGACCTTATCAGGTAGAAGGCCTAGAGGGCAACAGGTAACAAATGAGGCAGACTGGATGACTCTGAGGTTTTTTTTCTGCAATCGCTTCCTCTGTATCTTTCTATTTATCTACGTATTTGTTATCTTACACTTCAAACCATATATTATACAAAGTTACACACCGGGCAATCATACATAATTTGACTGTGTTCATAGCTCAGGACTCGGATGACCTGGCAAGATAGCCACCGCGCTGGGCACGCCGTGAAGTATGGTGAATTCCCGCTTTGTTTGTGGATCTCAGAATTCGCCTTACCTTTCTTTTCATTCGCTTTTCTCTTTTTGTGAAACCTTCCTGCTCAATCGATTTCGAATCGATCATTTTTAAGTTAGATAGGACTGGCAGTGAGTGAGCTAACTGTGTACTGCTGAGCGTTACCGGGGCCACCACCAATGGACTTGAAGTGTGCACTGGGGCTGTCTAACTTGCCCCGATAGCGCTCTGATTGCTAGCGGGAATCCCTGGGACCATGTCATAACTTTGAAAAGGGAGATGTGCCTGCCCGTCTTGTGTTATATGTTTTTTCAGCAGGAAGATAGTCGGAAGAGAAGGTTTTGGAATGGAGCAAGTGTGGAGCTGATGTGAGCCGAGGTGAACTGAGCGAATAGCAAGAAAGTGGACGGGCTCCCTGGGGGGAGAGTTTTCAGCAGAGTGGATCCATGCAATGATGTGGAGTCTGCGGGGACTATACTTTTGAGCGTCAGCTTGCCCAGCTGAACAGCCAAGGATTCCTTTCTCTCCAAGGTCGTTGCTGACTGGTGGAGTGGTTCCAAGGGAGTAACTGGATCTTTGCCTGTTCAGACTGTGGACCCAGCATTTTGTGGTCGTCCTGACTGCTGGAATCTGCTCTGCTTGGGAAGACCGGGCCTGGATGGGTCAGGGAGCTGGCCAGTGGGTGCACGGTTTTCCTAGGCCCTCTGCAAGGCCAGCCGGTGTGTTGACTTAAGCAGAGAGCCGTGGTTGTGGACCAGTTATCTCCAGTGGCTGGCCTTCACAGGTAGGGTTCTCAGGTGTGGACTACCAATTGTGCTGGACTGTGTCTCTTCAGGAGGTCCCCATTCATACTGAATACGGTCAGATCTCAAATTTTTCCTTTTTATCTGGACAGTGAGAGCGTCCTATTCATTGGTACTCCTTGGCAGTGAGAGGGCCTGGGTTTCTTAACTTTTTCAACTTTAATTTACTGTCTTCCGTATGCCCAGTGAGAGGGGATTACTGGAGTGTTACTGTGGAGCGAGGTGCCTTACTCTCGCACTCCCAGGCTGTGGAGCTGCCTGGGGTCTGAATTCCATTAGGCTTCTTTTGACTCTGTATACCAGTGAGGGGGGTGGCCGGAGTGTTACTTTTACTTTGATTTTTTTTTATGGTGTCAGCTTTTTTTAACTTAAGTTCTGTTTTTTGATGCATAGTCTCTAAAGTGGGAGTCTCTCTGCTGATTGGGTTTCCACTTTTCTTGGTCTTGTACTGTTTCACTCAGATTGAGTTCAGCTATTTGAGACTCTGTGTGCTGGACTGAAACACCTGAGCAGCTCTAGAAGGGGTTTTATTTTAATCTAATTTTTGTCTTAGTATTTAGTGTTGGGTGGGGTGGGCATTTTATTATTGTTTATCATCAACGTTGGGGTATTTTATTATTGTTTACTGTTTATGTTGGGTGGGTATTTTAGTTTTATTTTTGGTACTGAATCTCTCTCCTCTGTGAGAGAAAGTGGGAGAGCTTCAAATAAGGGGGTTCATTTTAAATGTCTAGTATTGGGTTGTTTTCTTTTGTGTTATTTATATTTTTAGTTTTCCTAAGTGTGAATTATAGGGTAGGGTATTGTCTTATTTTGGGATTATTAGGGGGTTTTCTTTTCTTTATAAGCGTGGTGCACTCTGATTACGTTAATCCTGTAGAATGTGTTGTAGGCCCCCCCTCGGTCATGCGCTATTCGTCCTCTGCTCCCCGTGCCCTCCGCCCATTCTCCCCCCTTTGATGTTTTCAATTTATCAGCATTGTAGAGCACTGGGTATCCCCTGTAGGAGGGGGTGGGGGGTGCAGACATTGGAGGAAAGGGGCCCTCACATTGGGGTAGTTAGATCCAGAAGATTTGCAAAGTTCCGAAAAAGATTCCTGCACTCACACATGGAGGAGTTCGCTACTGAGGTAATAAACCCTAAAAACTCCAACAATTCTCCAAAGAAAGTAGCGCTTATCAGCAACAAAGGAAGCAATAGTGCCAGATGTAATATCTGTAGAATTTTATTTCACCAATTGTGAGAACCCATAGCGCCTCGGCAGAGTGCCTTCAAGGGGGTATAATACCATGATACAAACTTGAGCACTTTAAATACAATTGCCAATAGTGACATCATTAATTTTAAACCAATCACAATCTCTATATACGCATTATCCAATCAAAGAGGAGAAACATACAAGTTTAAGATTTATAGAAAGAGGTTAAGGGAAGGTAAAAAAAAAGGGGGGAGGCTGGGAATTGGGAAAAGAAGATTAGTCAATTTTAAACAAACCTTAGAATTAAAAAAAAAAATTGGATAAAAACCCAAGATTATTAATATCTTACACCTACAGTCTAAGAGCTATAACCAATTATGGGATATCACTTGTATTGGACATAAATGTTACCAGTATCCTGATTGTTACTAAGTTTTAAAGGGTTCACCTAACATTTAGGGATACACCAATTTTATACATGAATAATTCAAGTTCTGGGACAATATATCCAATTAAAAAACATATTTTGCATCAATCTTTAGCTTATATGATATTCACAACTTGTAACGCACTTTAGGATACAGTGATTCTCTAAACTAGTATATAAAACAAAAAACAGTTTTTTACTTTTATGATGTTCAACAATTGCAGAGGGGTAAATTCAGAGAAATTCAGGAGGACCCATCTAGACTGGAAGAGATTTATAGATTGTAATGCCATCTGTACCGGAAAGGAGATTTTCTTTTTGATTATTTTGAAACCTGTAAAGATTTATAGAAAAAAGAAAGAAAGAAGAGAAAACAACACAATGGTTATTATTTATCATATCAATACTATTTACATCCATTTTGGAAAACATCAAATGATTTCAGTAGAATTTTAATGAAACTTTATCTATTCTTTCAGAAAGGGTTTAAGATCCCATCTCTCATTTAGTCCGAAAGGTGCAACTGTATTTGCTTTGAATATCCAAGAACTTTCTTTTTGTAATAGTTTATTACGTCTATCACCTCCTCTGGAACTGATTTTTACTTGTTCCAGTCCCATAAAACTTAGACCTGTAGTGTTTTTGTTGTGCGCTAATGAAAAGTGTCTTCCCAATGGTGTGTCCAATTTTCCATTGGTAACAGATCTTACATGTTCTTGGATTCTTTCTTTCAATGGTCTAATGGTTTTTCCTATGTAAAACAAATTACAGTGGCACCATATCATATATACAACAAAAGGAGTCTTGCAATTAATGAACTCTCTGACTTGAATTGGACATTGTTTGTAATGTGAACCTATTACCTGCATTCATATACTTACAAATATTACAGTTCCCACATTTATAGTTCCCTATAGGTTTCTGTGGTAACCACATCTGTTTTTTTGGGTTACTTTGTGAGAATTGACTATTCACTAGTTTATCTTGGAGATTAGATGTACGTCTAAATGTTATTCTTGGTTTTTCAGGTAAAATATTGTTTATTTCAGGATCACTTTTCAGTATGTCCCAACTATTCCAAACTATATTACCTACTGCTCCTGATATTACATTAAACTCCAATGAGCAGGTTACTTGGCAGTTTTCATTTTGTGACCCTTTTGTTTTTTTTAACTAAAAAGTCTCTGTTTTTTACCTTTAATTTTTACCAAGGCTTTATTTAAAATTGACTCTTTGTAGCCCTTGTCTCTGAATTTTTTCAACAAATCTTCTGCTTGTGAATCAAAATCAATATCTGATGTACAGTTCCTCCTTAGTCTAACTAGTTGTCCATATGGTATAGAATTTTTTAGTTTAGCTGGATGTGAACTGTCATTTCTTAATAAAGCATTGGTACTGCTTTCTTTTATATCCCTTGTGAGATACACCCAGTTATTCTATCGCCTCTAGGGTAATGTCCAGAAAGTTGATGCTACACTCGTCCATGACTGCTGTGAATTTTAAATTTCGATCATTTCATTTAACCACTGAATGAATTTTTCAGCTGTTTCTCTATCCCCATCCCATATACAAAGACAATCATCAATGTATCTTTTCCATTGTATGATATTCTTTATATATGGATTCGAATCAGAATGGTAGAGTGTTTCTAGCTCCCATAATCCCAAAAAGAGATTTGCATATGATGGAGCCATTGATGCTCCCATCGCAGTGCCACATACTTGCAAATAAAATTCATTATTAAACTCAAAGTAGCTATGATGTAAAGTGAATTCTAAAATATCATTTAGAAATTGTACTGGGGCACCGGTCGATTCCTAATCTTTTAACAGAAAGTGTTAGGCTGCTCTGATGCCATCCACATGTCTTATGGATGTATATAAAACTTCTACATCTATACAAATCCATAGGTAATTTTTGTCCCATATCTGATTACACATTTTGTTAATAGTGTCTCCAGTGTCCCTCAAATATGATGGTAGTTGTACCATACTGTGTCGCAGATATAAATCTACAAATTCACTTAGATGTTCAGTGATGGATCCTATACTAGAAACGATTGGTCTACCTGGTGGATTAGTTATACTTTTGTGAATTTTAGAGAGACAATAAAAAGTTGGAACTATTGGATGTTCACAATATAGATATTTAAATTCTTGATCATTTATGTCACCTCTAAGTACAGCTTAATTCAATAATTCACATAACTGTTTTCTAAATGACTGTGTTGGATTGTATGATAGTTTCTTATAATTATTTACATCAAACAGTAAAACTTCCACCATCTCTTTGTATTTTTCTCTATCCATCAATACAGTATTACCACCTTAGTCTGCTTTTTTGATCACTATTGCTGAGTTGATGGTAAGTTCTTCCAGGGCCTCTTTTTCCATTTTGGTTAGATTTTATTTTATTTTGTTAGTTTTTTTATTATTTAAGAGATCTCTTACCTTATAGAGTACTGTATTTTCAAAAGCAGCCACATTGCTATTCATAACAAAGGGACAAAAAGATGAATTGTTTTTAAACATAATGTTTCTTGTTTTTATAAAATCTTCTGGTATAGAACATCCCTCTGTTTCAGTTCCTCTATTTCTTGTATCGTCTCTAATATCTTCCAAAGGTGGTTGTGTTTTAG
Source organism: Neoceratodus forsteri (assembly GCA_016271365.2). Classification (NCBI taxonomy): domain Eukaryota; kingdom Metazoa; phylum Chordata; order Ceratodontiformes; family Ceratodontidae; genus Neoceratodus; species Neoceratodus forsteri. The sequence continues at coordinate 164,057,528 of JADMNL010000032.1, forward strand.
TCCCTCTTTGATCTTCATTTATTTGAATTTCATCCAAAAGAAAGTCCAATGTTTCGTCTAATGTCCCTTCATTTGTTCTTAGAAAACCCATTTCTTCACAAATACTGGATTCTGGTTGTTTGGCAAAAAATATTTTTAGTTTGATTTTCCGAAATAGCTTGAATAAATCCACAAAAATACTGAAATTATCCACTGGTGGAGTTGGAACAAAATGTAAGCCTTTTTGGAGTAAGCTCACATGATTTTTATTTAATATGAAAGAGCTAAGATTGATTATTTGTTTTTTTGAATCTTCTGATTCCGCAATAAATGCTTTCTGTTGGTTTGTATTCCTGCATTTACCACCTCTTGTTCCTCTCCTAGTTTTTCGCTTCTTATATCGTCTTCTCCCCTCCTTTCTAAAAAAGTGGTGGGGTTTGGGTTAATAGATACAGACCTCTGTTCAATATTATTTTCTATGGATGTTGTTAGTTCTTTATTTCTTTTTCTCAGGTTTTTTCTGCTTCTTGAGCGACCTCTGCTCAATTATCTCTCTTTTGTGCTTTTTATAGGGATATATGCAATACCTAATGAATAATCAGTCTAATCTCTAATGTGTTTACAACGTTTTCTCTCTAAAACTTCTTTTTCATGCTTTCCAATCTTATTTTTCAATAATTTGTCTAGATTCAAAAATTTGCTATGTTCTCTGAACTCTCTGACGTCTTGCTTTGCCAATTTAATCTCTTCAGATAGACAATTATAGGTTTCACTATCTTCTTCAGTTAATAGCTTGACATATGCTAACGACACTGTCTCCGAAATTTTTAGCCATTCATTTTTACGTTTAAATGAATCCAGACCACAAGATGGTGTTTTTTGAACTTGTAAGCCTCGTGGTGCTTGTTTCTTATCCCTATAGGTTTCTAATGACAGTATATTATAACTGAGGTTAATTTCTTTAATTAATAATCTCTCCAATTTCAAAAATGCAGTTTTGATATTACCTTATCCAGAAGATGCATGGGGCAAAATGGAGTCTGGAACGTGGTCCCCCAAGGCTGATCTCCATACCCAAGGGCATCACCATTTCTGGTGGGCATAAGCTGGGGTGGCCCTGGAGACCCATCCAACTTGAGCGGTGTTATGCAATGCCAGATCAATTAAGAACAAGACTGCAATTATTGCAGATATTGTTGGAACAGCTGATTTGGCTCATGTCACTGAGACCTGGCTGGATGAAAATGCTGGTCCCATGCTGGAGGCTGCAATTCTGGATGGTTACTCGGTGATACACTGCTCGAGATTGGACCGGTGGGGGAGGGGTTGTGGTCTGTTTCAAGACCAAATTGGGCCTCACGAGTGTACCAGTTGAGGAAGCCGAGTCATTCGAGTGTACTGTAATAGCAAGTGTAGGTTGTTGGATAGCCCTCATCTACTATCCACCTGGGGATGAGAAGTGATTCCTTAAGGAAGTAGTGGATTTCATGATCGACATGGCATTTGAGTTGCCCAGACTGATGGCCCTGGGTGACTTCAACACCTGGGTCGATGATGAACTCTTGCAATTTGGACAACACTTCCTCCCGTTGATGACATCTCTGGGCCTCACATAGATTGTTACCTCTGCTACTCACAAACATGGTCACTCCCTTGATTTGGGTTTCCTTCTGGGGATCGAAGCCTCTGATTTGGGGGTGGAACCTGTCAGTTGGTCCTATCACTACACCGTGAGTTTCAGTTTTTGCACCCCCCTTCATAGGTCTACCCCTCTGCAGATGGTCAGTTACCGGCCTTTATGGGATGAGAGCCCTGAAGGCCTCACGGCGGTACTTGACCTCTCAGAGTTTCCTGTGGCAAGTGGGAATCCAGAGGCTCTGGAGTTGGCCTATAATAAGGTCATCTTCACAGCGCTGGATTCTATTGCTCCTGTCTGCGTTCGTCCTCTCTCTCTTTGCCCTCGGGTCTCTTGGTTTGACGGGACCCTGAGGGAGTTGCAACGACTAGGACGAAGGTTAGAGCAGCGCTGGAGGAAATCCACCCTGGAGGCCGACCACCTTAGATTGATAGAGCATTATCAAGTCTATCAATCAACGAACTCCCGTAAGAAGGCAGAATTCCTGTCCGGGGAGATTGCTGCCACTCTGAACCAACTGGCCCAGCTCTTTTGAACTGTGGACCAGCTGTGCAACCCAGCCTGTTTGCAGTCTCGAAGAGTCTTTTTGTGAATGGAGTGTGATGAGCTTACTCGGTTCTTTGCGAATAAGGTGGCTGACATCAGGGTGAAGATCCTCTTGATTCGGTCTATGGGGGATACTATTGATCGGTGCTTGGCCACTGTCCCTCTTTTTTCCTGGAGTACCTTTGACCGGCTGGAGTTTGTGGATGTCATGCGGATTGTCCGGGTATGTGCCCTATGTGCTGTAGTTTGAACCCGGGCCCAACTTCCCTGATTATGGGTTGTTGTGACATCATTGGCCCAGTCCTGGCACAGATAGTCTGGTGCTCCCTTGATTCGGGTGATTTTCCCAGCTTCCTGAAGGAGGCTTCTTTGGATCCAGACTCTCTGGCTAACTACAGACCAATCTCAAACCTCCCCTTTATAGGGAAGGTAATTGAGAAGGTAGTGGTGGTACAGCTGAAGAACCACTTGACCATCCATAACATCTACGAACCTCTCCAATCCAGTTTTTGAAAGAGGCACAGTACCGAGACTGCACTGGTTCAGGTGCTCGATGATCTCCTGACGGCTAGAGATTGGAGAAGCCTCTCCATCTTGGTGCTCCTTGATCTCTCTTCAGTTTTTGACACCGTGGATCATGGGGTGCTGCTTGAGTGCCTGAGGTTCATCTGTGGCCTGACTAGTACAGTCTCAGGTGGTTTAAATCTTTCCTCACTGGCAGAACTCAGAGAGTAGTGTCTGGGATGTATTCCTCTGACCCTCTCTGTCTGTCATGTGGGGTTCCTCAGGCTCAGTGCTGTCTCCCATGTTGTTCGCAGTGTACATGCTGCCCCTCGGAGACATTGTAAGATGGTATGGGCTGAGGTTTCACTGCTATGCTGATGATATCCAGCTCTACCTGGCTTTTGCACCTGACCAGGATAGTACATTCTAGGTATTTAATAACTGCCTCACTGAAATCCAGGATTGGATGAATTCCAGCTGGCTGAATTTAAATGCGGGAAAGACTGAGGTGATGGTTGTGGATCTGGGTCACTGGATAGAGGGATTGGGGGCTGGTAAGCCTTCTGGACTCTTTCTGGGTGGCTCCCAGCTCCTTACCTCCAACTCCCTTTACTTAGGGCTACCGGGGGTTGATATCTGCCGCCTGCAGCTAGTGCAGAACGTTGCAGCCTGGTTGTTGACGGGGATCTCCCGGTCATCTCACATTACACTGGTGCTGTGTAAACTGCACTGGCTGCTGATCCAGTAGCGGATCACCTTCAAAGTCGGATTACTGATGTATAAAGCCCTACACAAACTTGGCCCTGACTACCTGAAAGAGCTTCTGGTACCTTATTGCCCTGAGTGACGGCTCCGCTTGGCTGATGAGGGGTTGCTAGAGGTTCCAAGGGTATCTTTAAAATCTTCAGGGGCCTGTTCATTTATGTATGCAGCCCTAGCCCTCTGGAATTCTCTACCCTGTCAGCTTCGGGAGTGTGCGACCAAGGGGGACTTTAAACAGGTGCTTAAAACTTTTTTATGGCACCAGGCCTATTCCAATTAATTGTATTGATAAGGATCTCTACAGACTGTTTTATATCATTTTATATTGTTGTTCTTTCTCATTGATTTTACTAACTTTTATGTACAGTGCCTTGATACTTTGAAAGGCGCTTAATTTAAATAAAGATTATTATTATTGTTATTATTATTATTATTAACTCTTGAGGTATCTGTGATGTCAGCTAGCGTTGCCAACACTGTAGCTCAATAATAAGGGACAAACCCCTGTCCTTTGCCCCCCGTCTCACCCCTTGTCCCCCCCAGCCAGGTAGGGGGCCCCGCTGGGCCCTGGCCTGGCAGCACTGGTGCAGCCCTGACCCAGCCCAGCACAGTAGCCAATAGCTGAATAGCCATGCCCGTGATGATCTCCTCTCAAAACGGCAGCCCAGCCCGGCAGGGGGCCGGCTGGCCCTTGCAACACTATCATGGTGCGGCAGGAGCAGTCATCCCCGTAGCCAACCAGAACAGTAGCCACTAGCCCCCTTAAGACTGAGAGCAACTTGCAAGCAGACAGAGCAGTACAGTAGTCACTGATGAGCAGGCAGAGCAGTGGTTTATGTGGGGATTGGGATGGGAAGCACCAAATGACCTGAGTCTCTGACCTACACCACCAGCACAGCACAGAGAGCATCAGATGATTCAAAAGCAAGCAACCCAAGCAAATTACTTCTCCTTTTTGTTTAAATGACAAGAGAAAAAAAACCTGATCGTGCCATCACATGCCACTTCTTTGATCATCACCAGTGACCATTTCCTTATGACCTTGCTCAGGAACAGTTGCTCACCCCAGCCTCCCCACCCAGCCCACCCACAGCAGCTTTAATTTATACACAATATGAATCATATCACGATCATCACATCAAGTCACAGTGTGAGCAGTACAGATGGCAGTGGCAGTGGCACTTACTTTTTTGCCAGTAGGTTGGGTTCTTCCTTCCACCATTCTCTCGTCCCTTCCCGATCCTATTAGGACCATACAGGGACTGTCAGTGAGCCCCCAATCCCCCCCGCCCACCGGGCCCACGCTACCTCCAGTCCTTCCCTTCCTGAATCTAATGATGATGACTCAAGTCTCGATTGAATTAGACTCCTGATGATTTATTTGGCTGCCCGCCAGGCCGGACCCAGCCCCGCCGCTCTGACGCATGGCTCTCCCCCTCTCCCCGGACTCCCAATCTTCTGCTGAGTCAAATGCACCACAAGTGGCACTACTCTCTCTCTCTCTCTCTCCTGCTCAAAAGATGAGGAGACATCATCTGACTAGGCTTGCAGCCACAGAGAGAGCGAGAGACCGCAGAAGCAGCAAGGCGGCTGGCTTTCCTCCCACTCTCATGATGACATGAGGTGACGATGGTCACGTGACATCCCTGGACCCCAAGTTGCTGATGCGCACCAGCTCCACCACAGCCGCTACAGATCTTGGGAGACAGAGTTTTTTACAGTGAAGGGGCCACCAAAAAATATGGGACAATAGACATTCTATATGAATTTCAAATGGGACAGGGGAAAATGGACTGGCAGTATAGCCTAGAAGTTAGAGGAACGAGGTGTAAATGAGCTTGGCACATCCAGTAGACCAGACCTGAGTCTGATTCTCACAACCTCCACCTGCATACTGTGTGACTCTGAGCAAGTCACTTAACCGCCCAGTGCTCCCAGGTCGCCCCTGAAACCAGGCACTTGTGCCTAGCGGGCCTTACCCGGTTACCAAAGACTAAAATAATAATAAAAAAAGAATAAAATTAAAAAACAAATAGTGGTAAATACGGGACATCCCATAAAATATGGGACTGTTGGCAACCCTAACTATTGTCATCAGAACCCCTCAACAGTAAAGCAATCTTCTTTAGCATGGTTGCCCATGCTTTATTCTCTATGTGCTCCTTAAAAGCTGAAACTAAATGTATTAGTTTCTTTTTTGTTGACCAGGAAAGGTGGGCTAGACAGTGCTTTCTATTTTCAGCCCCAGGATAGATGCAAACTAACTAAAAGTGAGCCAGAGTCTGAATTCAAATTTCACCTTGCCTCCAGGAATACCTGTGACTGTCTGATGAGCTCCTGACATCTCTCCCTCTTTTGCTCCTGACCCCCAACCTTAAGTTTTGTCCTCCCACCAGAGTGCCATCCTGGTGTAGAAATTAAGACTAGTGGTGAAGGGTGGTAATGACGATCTCCTTTGGCTCTAGTGTTCCACTATAACGGTTGGCCATTGACTTTAGTGGTTTCCCTGGCAAGGCACCTTCACCGCATTCTCCCCACGACTGCCTCTGGTTCACCTGGTTTGATTTAGGGTGGGTAGGCCAGGTGAGTGCCTCAGCAGTTGTTGCTCTCCTCCTGCACTTTGGATGCACGTATTGCTGCAGAGTTTTCTTGCAACCTTCCACGGCGTTCCTGCTAGAGTGTTTGAGTGGGAACCTTCCTCCAAATTGCAATATTTTCCACCTCCCTTTAATTGGGTTTTCTAAATTGCAGCTGCAGAGCCGTCACTAACTAAACTATCCCAAGCCTGGAGGGAAGGCGACCTAGGCGTTGGATCCCCAGAGATTTCCTCGTCATAGGGTTTTTTTCCTCTCCTCTCCTTTGTTGCCTCAGGTCATAACACTTAGTTAGCATAGTTGTTTCCCCTAGCTTCTTAGGTAGGTTCCGCTGTTGGATGGAGGTGTCGGATGTCTTGCCATTCCCTCTCTCCTTTGGGGATCCTCTAATCTCAACACAATACATCAGTACCATGCTACGCAAGCCTGGGTATTCATTACGTTATCCAACTGAGCATCTCATGCATTATCAACCTGCCTATGCTTCTCCGCTACTACGTTACAGTTACTGCTCCTATGTCACAGTTACTGCTTGCTCATATGCTTCGTGTTGCCTCCTTTTTGGGGATGATACTACATTTCTTTTGGGGATTGCTAAGATACCTTTAACCATGGGAATCGTCCCATGGCATCTCTAGGGGTGGAACCCTCTTCGAGAGTTCCTTGCCTTCGTACCCCTACAGGATGGTAATTCCTCTGGAATAGAGAGTGCAAACGGCCAAAACCAAACTAACACAGTTGCACAAGCATAACACTATACTGGCTGCATAGGTCAGTGAATTGGTCAGGCTCTGCCTGGAGTTCAGTGGCCAAGCAGCCAGCCACTCCCACTTCTGAGCTATATAAGCAGTTCCTCTCAGCCTCACTGTGAAGCATTTTTCTTTGCCCCACCATCCCCCTCCTTCTCCAGTTGTAGCCTCTCTCATGGGGGATTCCTAAGGTACCTTCCAGCCACGAGGAGTTGTCCCGTGGCACCTCTAGAGGGTGGAACCCTCTCCAAGAATTCCTTGCCTTCGTATCCCTAGAGGGTGGTGATTCCCCTGGAACAGAGAGTGCGAACGGCCAAAACCAAACTAACATAGTTGCACAAGCATAACACAATACTGGCTGCATAGGTCAGTGAATGTGAACTTATATATAATTTCCCTGGTGTCCAGTGGCACCCGCACTCCCCGGTCACTCATCCTGTGAACTTATATAGCATCTCCCTGGTGTCTGGTGGCACCCGCACTCCCTGATCGGCCTCAGGACTCAACAATCTAGACGTCCTCTACCACCGCGCCATATGGATCATGACAAACCTACTCTACCGAACCCACCATTGCGATTTGTACCTAGCTGCTGGCTGGACATCATTCTCAACTAGACGCATGCTTCATGCTGGTATCTGAACTCTTAAGCTACTCCTGAACAAGCTCCCAAACTATCTCACAACCGTTTTCCATATTTCCCATAGCACCTACTCTCTTAGGAAAAATGACCTCCTCCTCCTCGATGTACTGAGAACTCGCAACTCACCCGGCAAGTGGGCCATATTGAGCGTACTCCTACTATTTGAACCAGCTCCAGATGCATGAAGCTACCGTCGCACTGTCACATTGGCTATATAAAAGATTGGCTGCAGCAAAATAAAAGATGTGCAGCTGCTTCTAAATCCTAGCTCACTGCTCTAACCCTAGTCCACTGCTTCTCTTACTTACCTAGAAATTTGCTACCTTGATACTCCAAAACGAGCACTTTGTACCTTTTTTTCTGTACTTGTATTTTTCTATGTCATTGTCATTTTTATGCAACATGTTAATGCTTGCCCATAATTCTGTACTTGAATTTGCACTGTTTTTTCAATTATGCAATATGTAACTACCGTTCTGTGTCAAAGAACCTCCTTGTGAATGAGCTTATTCAATAGAGTTTTCCTACAATAAACCTGAACTTGATCACTCATCCTGTGAACTTATATACCATCTCCCTGGTGTCCGGTGGCACCCGCACTCTCCAATCACTCATCCTGCAAACTTACATACCATCTTCCTGGTGTCCGGTGACACCCACACTCCCTAATCACTCATCCTGTGAACTTACATACCATCTCCCTGGTGTCCGGAGGCACCGGCACTCCCCGATCACTCATCCTGTGAACTTATATATCGTCTCCCTGGTGTCTAGTGGCACCCACACTCCCCGATCACCCATCCTGTGAACTTACATATCATCTCCCTGGTGTCCAGTGGCACCCACACTCCCTGATCACTCGTCCTGTGAACTTGTATATCATCTCCCTGGTGTCCAGTGGCACCCACGCTCCCCGATCACTCATGCTATGAACTTATATATCATCTTCCTGGTGTTCAGTGGCACCCACACTCCTTGATCACCCATCCTGTGAACTTCTATATCATCTCCCTGGTGTCCGGTGGCACCCGCACTCACTGTTCACTCATCCTGTGAACTTCTATATCATCTCCCTGGTGTCCGGTGGAACCCGCACTCTCCGATCACTCATACTGTGAACTTATATATCATCTCCCTGGTGTCCGGTGGCACCCACACTCCCTGATCACTCATCCTGTGAACTTCTGTATCATCTCCCTGGTGTCTGGTGGCACCCGCACTCCCCGATCACCCATTCTGTGAAATTATATATTATCTCCCTGGTGTCTAGTGGCACCCGCACTCCCCGATCACTCATCCTGTGAACTTACATATTATCTCCCTGGTGTCTAGTGGCACCCGCACTCCCCGATCATTCATCCTGTGAACTTACATATCATCTCATAGTTCATTTGCAGCACCGGGTAAGAAAAGAGGTCCAGCTCCCACTGACCTTTTAGAGGGAAGCAGACCTCACTCAACAACTAACACACGAAATCTGACCAATGGAAAATCATGTACACAAATGCTTGCAGTCTGGGAAACAAGATCCCAGACCTGCAGGCAATAATGACAGAGGCTAAACTGGACATAGTAGCAATTAGCGAGACCTGGTTTACCAGTAACCACACTTGGGAGACTTCAGTACCTGGTTAAGTACTGTTCAGAAGAGACTGAGGTGCAAAAAGGGGGGGTGTGCAGTGGCCCTGTACGTCAATGAAAATATCAAAGCTACAGAAATTCTGAATACACATTGGGAGCCAGAAGAACTGTGGGTCACCCTGGAAACAGGAAATAGGACAGCCATAAGAACTGGGGTTATCTACAGGCCCCCAGACCAGGGGGAGGACATAGACACATTACTGTTAGAAGATATACAAAACATGACAGCTAAAGGGAAGGTTCTGATAATGGGAGACTTCAACATGCCTGATACAGATTGGTCAATACCATCAGGAACATCTGCCAGAACTAGACACACGGTGGATTCCCTACAGAGGGAGGGCCTCAAACAACTGGTACAACAACCCACAAGAGACAGAGCTATCCTAGATCTAGTACTGACTAACAGGGAAAGGATCACAGATCTCCAGGTAGAAGGTCACCTGGGGGCCAGTGACCATCACATGGTATGATTCAGTTTGGCCACTACAACTAAATCATCTCATTCCAAGGCAAAAATATGGGACTTCAGAGGAGCTGACTTTGATAAGATGGCCAACAGAGTTAAGCTAGCCCTGGCAAAAAGAAATACAGGTGAGGGGGCACAGGCAAAATGGGCAAGCATTAAGGATGCAGTACTTGAAGTAACATCCCATTGTGTTAGAGAGAAAAGGAAGTGCAAAGGAAGAAGGAAACCACTTTGGTTCTCAAAAACAGTAGCAGAAAAGGTCAGAGCCAAAAGGCTGACCTTCAGGAAATATAAGGGAACGCAGCGGGATGAAGATAGGGAGGCATACCAAACTTCCCTAAGGGAAGCAGGGAAGGCAGTAAGGCAGGCAAAGGCTCAAACTGAGGAAACACTAGCACAAACAGTAAAAGAAGGTAACAAGACTCTCTATAGATACATTAGTGAAAGGAGAAAGTCCAGGGGGGTATTGCTAAGATCAAAGGAGATAAGGGGGCGTGTGAGGAGGAGGACCATGTAAAAACATCTATCCTAAATAGATACTTCTGCTCAGTATTTACTGAAGAGAAGGTAGGGCAGGGCCCACAGCTCAGCACCATGGACACAGGGGGAGGAGGAGGTGAGACTAGTCCCTTCACAAAAGAAAGTGTCCTACAAGAGCTCGATAAGCTCAGGGTGGACAAGGCAATGGGACCTGATGGCATACATCCCAGGGTACTAAAGGAGCTCAGGGTGGATCTAGCAGAGCCATTATCAGAACTGTTTAGTGAGTCTCTGAGCACAGGAGAGGTCCTAGAAGACTGGAGAAGGGCTCATGTGATCCCGCTCCACAAGAGTGGTAGCAGGGAGGAGGCAGGGAACCACACACCAGTCAGTCTTACCTCAGTAGTGGGCAAGATTATGGAGGCACTCCTAAGGAAAAGATAGTAACACCTGGAATCCATAGGAGCACAGGATCCAAGACAGCATGGGTTTACAAAGGAAGGTCCTGTCAAACTAATCTCATAGATTTCTTTGACTGGGTAACCAGAGTGGTGAACCAAGGGGAGCAGTTGATGTCGCCTGCCTTGACTTCAAGCAAAGCTTTCGATACTGTTCCACATAGAAGATTGATTAATAAGCTGAGTAGGCTCAGGGTGTGTCAGAAGTTGGTCAACTGGGTGGCAAACTGGTTGACGGGCAGAAAACAGAGAGTGGTGGTAAATGGTATACAGTCAGAAGAGATGCAAGTCACAAGTAGGGTACCTCAGGGATCAGTCCTGGGGCCAGTCCTCTTCAATGTCTTTATCAGTGACATTGCAGATGGACTGGAGGGTAAGGTTTGTCTGTTTGCAGACGACACCAAGATCTGCAACAGAGTAGATGATCCAGATGGAGTGGGCAGAATGAGAAGAGATCTGGATAAACTAGCAAAATGGTTGGAAGAGTGGAAACTGGAGTTTAATGCAAAGAAGTGCAAGATCATGCACATAGGGACGAGAAACCCTGAAGCCACCTATAGGCTGGGAGGAGTTGCTGGCAGTCACAAGGGAAGAAAGAGACTTGGGCATCATCATCACCAATGACCTGAAATCATCCATGCAGACCACTAAAGCAGTAGGTAAGGCTAGGGGGATGTTAGGGTGTATTAGTAGAGGTATCACAAGTCGGAAGAGGGAGGTAATAATCCCTCTTTACAAGACACTTGTTAGGCCCCATCTGGAGTACTAGCTACAGTACTGGAGGACACACCTTCACAAGGACATTAACCAAATTGAGGCTGTCCAGAGAAGGGCAACCAAAATGGCGAGGGACTGCATGAGAAAACATATGAGGACAGATTAATGGAGCTCAATGCTAAATACCCTAGAACAAAAGGAGGAGAAGAGGTGATATGATCAGAACGTTCAAACACCTTAAGAGCATTAACAAGGTGAAAGACTCTAACATGTTTCAATATAAGAAAAATAGCAGGACAAGAGGACGCAATGAGATTAGAGGAAGCCGATTAAGGGTAATGTGAGGAAATTCTTTTCACAGAAAGGGTGATGGATGCATGGAACAGCCTACCTCAGGAAGTGGTGGATATGAATACAGTGCAGGGCTTCAAACAGGCATGGTATAGGCATAAGGGAGCAATACAAATGAGTATGAATAGATAGGCCATTGACAGAGCAAAGGCCGATGGCACATTGATAAGGTAGAAAAAGAAATGGGCAGACTGGATGGGCCTTGCGGTCCTTATCTGCCATCAACTTCTATGTTTTATGTTACTATATATGTTTCTATCTCCCTGTTGTCTAGAGGTACCCCAACCCCTGATCACCCATTCTGCGAGATTATATAACTCCCCGGTGTCTAGTAGCACCCCCCCACCTCCCCGATCACACTTTCCATAAATCTGCCAGCCCTCCCTGGTGTGTAATGGCAACCCACACCCAATTACCTGTCCCATGATCTTATATATCATCTCCCTGGTATTTAGCAGCACCCACCCTGATCACCCATCCTGTGAGATTATATATATAACTCCCTGGTGTCTAGTGGCACCCTCACCCCAATCACCTGCATGCATATGGCAGCCACCTTTCCCTGGTGTCTAGTGGCACCCTCACCCCAATCACCTGCATGCCATATGGCAGCCACCTTTCCCTGGTGTCTAGTGGCACCCTCACCCCAATCACCTGCATGCCATATGGCAGCCACCTTTCCCTGGTGTCTAGTGGCACCCTCACCCCAATCACCTGCATGCCATATGGCAGCCACCTTTCCCCGGTGTCTAGTGGCACCCTCACCCCAATCACCTGCATGCCATATGGCAGCCACCTTTCCCTGGTGTCTAGTGGCACCCCAGTCACATGTTCCATGTACCTTATACTGGCCCTAGTGTTGAGTGGTACTCCGCCTCCCCACCCCCCCACATGCTGGTCTACAAACAGACCAGTGAACACTGATGGTCCAGAGCCCCCACCTGCCCTGCCCACACCCTGAATATCACCCATTCCACCACCCCCTTATCAGCGTGTCTGAGGACATGCATTGCATCCCAAGACAACGACCGACACAGCCCTCCTCTCACGTCCTCAGTTGGCTGCCATATGAGCTGCAGTGATCATGCGTACTCCATGCCTTTGTTTCATCAGAACTAGATAATATAAACTTGCTGTATGTGCATCTTCCTGAAACAGTGACTTGCAGATTGCAGTGCAGTTGAAACAGGATATTTCAGCAAGGGTCTACCAGGTGTGGTCCCTAGGGAACATATTACACTAGTTTTGCAGCATCTGCACTGGTAGGCACTCAAACAGTGAGTGATTTTCAAGTGTCTTAGCGCAGACATTCAGAGGGAATATGGATTTTAGAATCTGCATCCTATCACTTTAGCCATTCACTCGAGGGGCTGGCCAGTTGCACTGCAGACCTACAGAAAGTTTATCCAAAATGAAGCAGCATTCCCTGACTGTGTGGCACCAGTTCAAAATGCCAGGGAATTCCATGGGATGCCAGCACCCACTCTTTGCATTTAATAAGAGCTTTAAAAGTGAGTTTATTCTGGCATTTTGTACTATAATGAAAGCTCTTATTATATTAAAAGAGTAGGTATTCCCTTTGAATGTCTGTGCTAAGCAACTTGAAAATCACTCACTGATTGATTGCTGACCAGTGCAGATGCTGCAAGACTGGTGTAATATGTTCCTTAGGGACAATGGACAATAGCTGCAATACCATGTACCAACTGCACTGCAACCTGCCAGTCACTGTTTCAGAAAGATGCAAATGCTGCAAGTTACATAGTCTAAAATGCACAGAGTACGCAAGCTCACTGCTGCTCAAATGGTGGCGGCCATGTAGATGAGAGGAGGCTGTTCTGGTTGCCGTATCAGGATGCAACACATGTCCCTGGACATGCTAATTGGGGTGGGGTGGGTGGGATGGGTGATGTTCAGGGTTGTAGATGGGAGTGAGTGGGGCCACTGAACTCAATGCTGGCAGTCCATTTGTTGACTGGCATTAGAGGGTTGGGGCAGGGATACCAATGGGCACAAGGACTAGCATAGGGTACCCAGAGAATGGGTGATTGGGGGGTATGGGTACCATTAGACACCAGGAATAATATCCAACTAAAGGGGATGGGTAACCATGGGGTGGGGGTTCCACAAAGCACCAAAGAGTTATGTGACACTACCGAATGGGTGGTTTGTTGGGGGTGGGGGGTGTCAGTAGACACCAGGGAGATCTATGGTCTCATGAGATGGGTGATCAGGGTGTGGGGGGTGCCACACCATGGAGATATATGATCTCATGGGATGGGTGATTTGTGAGTGGGGGGGCCACTAGGCACCAAGGGGAGATATATAAGATCATGGGATGAGTGTTCGGGGGTGAGGGTTCTGCTAAACACCAGGGAGATAGATAATCTCATGGGATGGGTGACTGGGGGGACAGGGGGCTGCCACTAGACAACAGGAAGATGAAATATAACTTCACGGGATGGGTATTTGGGGTGAGTGGATGCGCTGCTGGACACCAGGGAGATAGATAATCTCATGGGAGAGGTGATTGGAGGGTGGCGCTAGGCATCAGGGAGATATCTACTTTCCTGAGACAGGTGGTCGGGAGGGATGCCACTGGACACCAGGGATGGTGTGGGAAGTGCCCACAGGATGGGTGCAAAAGAGCCTCCACTCACAATGCAGATGAGCGCATAATATGCATTCTAATGGCCTCTTAGCACCTAGCATGCCCAGTGAGCTCATTTGCATGGTGTAGCTGAAAATACCATCATAACTCCTGGTACTATCCGGTCCTGGGGTGCAATTCCCTGTGGGTGGGATACAGCCCAGGTCCATGTAGGAGCAGCAAAGTTTGACTTAGCGCTGCACCAACATGGGCTGATATTCAGTCAGATAGCACTAGTCTGCAATCTGACTGACTGTAGCAGCCTCTGGGTTGGGCGCATACATGGGCATGGTGCAAATGTTTGCGCTGCGCTTGCACCCATTTTTAAATATCTGGCCCTCACAGTGTTTGATTGCTTTTATTGCTGTACTTCAGTTTAGTTGGAATGTATTTGTTTTCAAGCTCTGTAATTGTATTAATTGACCTTTCCCGGGCCTCCTCAAGCTCCAATCCCTTTAGGCCTCCTTTCCAATCACACTCACTCAGTTCCTTCCTCATACCATTAAAGTTTGCTTTGGAAAAGCATTTGATTTTTGTGGCTCCCACTACCTCATCTACTTGGTTCTTTAGCTTAAATGTTACTGTACTGTGATCACTGTTTGAGAGAGTATCCCAAAGTACGCAGTTTCTTATTGCTCCACCATCAAGGGTGCCAGAAGATGGTAAAAGTTGAGGGGGCTGAGAATCAAAAGGGCACTTATGAGGGTACAAAGGACACTTTTTCTATACTAGTTTTTGCCATACAGAAATAAAAAGTGGAGTGGCTACCGTCCCTTTCGCCCCCCCCCCCGGTCCAGCACCTATGTCCACCATCTTTATTGTTCAGTACAAGATCTGAAATACAGTCTGTAGTATTACTTTTAACAGGCTCTATGACACGGTTCGACAACAGTTTTGTCGACCGATTGTTACAATGTTACTTTATGTTGACCGCAAATTGTGGTTGGCATAAAGCCTTTCGGGAGGCTTCACCCCACGAACCACCGATGTGGTGGGCTGTGCACACTGCACCCCCGGTATCTCAATATAATCAACTCCAAGTCACAGTTGATTCGGGAAGGGGCTGCAAGACCCAGAGAAGCAGTGCCAGGATCCCCCGGGTATATTACAGTGCCAATATTGAATAGGCGCTGTAATGTACTTCAGTTTTAAAATGTCACTGTTGCAACGGCATACCCTTTTAACATGCTGATCCATGTTAAATGTTATTAACAGTTCCACAAAATCCTTCTCACCAGCTGGCCTGCCAGTGCAGTGGTATTGCTACTGCTTGCAATGCTGATGAGCTGGGTTCAGAAGCGAATTTGGGCTGTCAGAGGGCCAGATGGAGGAGGAGGTTTGAGTGTCCATAGGACTGCTCTCCCTCCTCTGGAGAGGAAGGTGACTAAAGCCCGGAACTTGCCTGGCCCCTGGCAGAAGCTGGGGGAAAGGCAGCCCTGGCTAAGAAGGCAAGGAAGTGTGGCAGACATACAGTAGGTGCATACTACATGGGGGCATGCAGTGTGCACCATAATATGATTGCATGTCATGTCTCCTGGGGCAAAAACTGGAGGAAAAAGCTGGCAGCAGGACAATGACAGTCTTCCGCAGGCCCCGCACTGACCAGCTGGGCACGCTGACACAACCGGATCCCATCTGCAGCAGGGCTTGGGGAACCCTGTTAACCCTCCTGAGGGGGGGCAGGCCCCGGGGAAGACAGCTGGAAGTAAAGTCCCAGCAGACATCTGGGTAATGGAGCTACGGTGCTCATAGGAAGGAGGGCCAACCATGAGGGAAAGAAGAAAAACAAATCCTTGTCACAGGCTGTGTTCCCTGTTTTATGTCATCCCATTTTATACCAAGCATGTTAAAGTCACCTACAATGAACAGACTGTCCTCTGCTTTAAATGATCACAGCTCTCTGTATAGTATTACCATCTGTTCCTTAGTCATGTTTGGTGGCCTACAGACAAGCCAAAGGAGCATGTCTCTCGTGGCTTTAGATGTGATCTTGACACACCACGCCTCTGTTTCAGTACTTTCTTCCTACATGATCTGTGGTGCATTGATTCCCTGCCTTATGTAGAGCGCCACACCTCCCTTTCATTCTTACCCATCGTTTCAAAAAAGATCATCCCCCCCATGGTCTTACCCCAAACTGTTGTATCCGCTCCACCCTGTCCCCGATACTGCACAGATATCTATGTCATCCTTTGTAAGTATTAACTCCAGCTCATCGTTTTTATTTCCCAAATTCCTTGTGTTAACTACTAAGCAATTCCACCTTTTATGTCTGTGTCATTATTTTTATTTCCTTTCCTTTCCTTTTGGCCCTTACTATTGCAAAGGTGCTATTAGGCCAATCTCTTCCATTTGTATCAGTTTGTGGCACACTTCCCCTTAATAAATTCCTTGTCTTATAAATGAACTCCTCTGTTTCCTTTGTTTTTATATTTCACTCAAGGGTTTCTTTTAAAAAAAACACTTCCATTTCCAGCTGCCTTATATATTTACACCTTATGCAAATCAAATCCTTCGTCTCACTTGATGTCCCCAACACACTGCAATGTTGACGTGATCAGCCCTACCTTGTTATGGGATGCAAATGTCAGTGAAACCTGCTCTGGGCTTTGATTGAGAACAGGGATTTCATGAAATGAAAAGCACATCTCCTTTGGTGCCCAGAAACATAAAGGGTTATGGTAAATGATTCCCAGTGTGAGATTTGAGATTCAGTGAATGAAATGTAATTGCTCCCTTGAATGGAGAAGTTTCCCAGTGAATTTCTGGCATATGCCTTAGCCCTCATAAAGATGAATGGAAGCTGGATGGCTACCTCCAGAGCAACCCCTTAATTGTAGATTGAGCACCAAACGAGTCCCTTCAGAGTGCAGGATTACTCTTGCACCAGGGCAATGTTCACCCCACGAGTCTCTCCAGAGTGCAGGGTTACTCTTGCACCAGGGCAATGTTCACCCTATGAGTCCCTCCAGAGTGCAGGGTTACTCTTGCACCAGGGCAATGTTCACCCTATGAGTCCCTCCAGAGTGCAGGGTTACTCTTGCACCAGGGCAATGTTCCGGTGTGCAGTAAGCATACAGAGGTAACAAGTGGCTTAGAATCTTGATTGCTCACAGTAAACTCAGCAAACCAATGTAATGCACAAATGCCTGTGTTCTCAAAGAGTAAAGTGAAAGTTGGCATGGTACCTAATAAACTTGCCACCTCCCTGACTGGAGCAAAAGAACAGGTGGATAATAAACTTTATATGCTATGAAAATGTATTTAGTTGATTTTTTTGTTTACTGGGTAGGATATGTGATGCTCTGCCACCTGCTTGTTGTTATACAGTATGTATCATATTTGTATTTTTTAAATAAAATGTGTATGTGCTTGGGACTGTCTGCTTGGCACACAAGTCAGCCAGTGTGCAAGAGACTTGACCTTTGACCCCTGAGATGACAGTGTGTTGAAGCAGCTAGCTGCTATAAAAGCTGACTGGGGAAAACTGATCAAATGTTTCCTGTTCTGTTTTAACAGAGGGCACTGGTCATCTGCCAGGAGATAGGACCTCATAAAATGTTATGATTCCTGCAGGGAGAGACAATTTGGTCACAGAACCTTATTAAGTAGTAAACCTAAGATCATTCTTGCAAAGCAGGAAACCAGCAGACAGATGAAAAAGAAATGTTTGAAAAGAGACTTACAGTATATGTTAAAAATTGCTGACTGTTGATTTCCACAGCAGAAATTAAGTCTATAGGAGGATCTAACTGTGATCTCACCAAGGGGGTGGGGAGATGGATTTTGAAATGGTCAGACATCTGAGGGAGACATTGTTTTTTATTCTGGATTCCACAGGAGTGAGACTTTTGTCTCTGAACTTAAAACAGGCACTTCTGGTAACATCTAACTAAGCAAGAACTTTGAAGTATTTAGCAGCCGTTTTGCTTGGTCTGTAATTTCCCATTTATTTTATTGACTGTAAGTTATTAATGTATATGTTCTGTGTTTGATATTTTATCTATTTCACAATTTTTAGTAAACAGTATTTTCCTTGAAATTCTGCCTGTGTTTTCTCAGTTACCTTTTGCATGTGAATGCTGAACCAGTGTTTAATTCTGACATCTGTTAAGAGCTCAACCAGGTGTGTTACTATCTGGCAAAAAGGTAAGAATATACCTAGGTCTCATATTGAGTCATAAAGGCACAATTGTGGGAACCTGGCTGGGTGCCACTGGGCAAAGGATTGTACTGCATCCCCCGAAGATGGTACATATCTAAGCCTGTTAACAGGGTATGCTAGCATAAGGATCATATTTGACCCCCAGAACTCGAGGCTGGTAGGTGATTCGGACCAAAAACAGACAGGAGGGTTACCCTGTTTGTCTCCTGTTCACACTATTGCACTTTGAGGTTGGCACTGTGGGAGCAGAGGGCCTGACCTGTGGAGTGTGTTTGTGACAGGATACACTAGGCAAGGCAAGTTGACGCCTATTTATGGATATGATATGGGAGAGTACATGGTATCACACAAAAATCACAATTCAAATACAGAATAATAGGTGCCAGCAGACCACAGTTACTTATAACAAAAGGGGTACAACTCCTCTAGAACACAGAACCTTGAGGGGAGAGTTTGCCCAGTACAACACAACAAATAACATTCAAAAGATAATCATCCCTGGTAGAGAGTTCTCTGGCTATACTAGATTACTTTGAATACACAATAACATAGAAACATAGCATTTGTCAGCAGATAAGGACCACTTGGCCCACCGAGTCTGCCCAGTTTGCCCCTGCCTATACCATCACCCTAGTTGCTACCTGATCTCTGGCTATTCCCTTCCCTTTCCTTCTAAGATTCCTTTGCACCTATTGCATGCATGCATGCATGCTTAAAGATTACTGCTGTTTTCGATCCCACCACCTATGTCCAGGCATCCACCAGTCTTTCAGTGAAGAAGTACTTACTCACATCCCTTCCTTAACTTCCACCCTTCCAGCTTCACTGCATGGCCTCATGCCCTGGTGCACCTTCTCTTCTGAAAAATACTCTCCTTCTGTACCTGGTTTGCCCCTGTGAGGTATTTATAGGCTTCTATCATGTCCCCTCTTTCTTCCAAGGTGTACATAGTATGATCCCTCAGTTTCTCCTCATAGGGCTTATGATGCAACCCCTGCACCATTTGAGTTGCTCTCCTCTGGAGAGCCTCTACAGTGTCTACATCCTTCCTGTGATGTGATCTCCAGAACTGGACAATATATTCCAGGTGGGGTCTGACCAACGAATGATGCAGTGGTAACACCACCTCTCTGCTTCTGCTGGTGATTCCCCTCCCTACGCACCCTAGCATCCCGCTTGCCCTGTCTACTGTCTTGTTACACTGCCCCATCACCTTGACATCATCAGATATGATAACCTCAAGGTCTGTTTCCTGTTTTGTAACTGTCAATACTTCTCCCCCCAATTTATACCATACCCCTGGGTTTTTGTGCCCCAGGTGCATGATTTTGTACTTTTTTGCTTTGAAGCCCAGCTGCCACACTTTGGATCACTCCTTGAGTTCTCAGGTCTCTAGTCATTCTCTCCACCCCCCTGGGCTCTATTGCAGATTTTAGTGGCATCTACAAAGAGGCATACCTTCCTTTTCAGCCTTCTGCAATGTAACGCTTATGAAGATATTGAAGAGGAAAGTCCTATAACTAGGCCCTTTAGAATTTTAAGTATTCTATGTGTTGCAGAATTTTCCGCAGAATTTGCATCATGCCGCAGAATGTATATAGTACTGCAGAATTCACTGTTTTTGGTGAATTTTTATTCAAGTATACTGTTTTTCCATAGTGCCAGGCTTTGTTTCCCATCTTGTTTATCCTGAAGCCCCTCCTGTATGCTCTGCATATGATGTCATTGATGACATCACATCATTTATACCCAATGGCAGAACTGTGTTCTGCCAGAGTAATGAATAAATCATGCCACAGAAATCAGAAAATGCTGCAGCAGAAACCAAGGAGCCCTGCCGCAAAAATCAGAAAGTTCTGCCGTAGAGCACTAGGGGTCCTGCCTATAACGGCTAACAACCTCACCAAAGAGATAAAAGAGACATAGACAATAACAGTAGAAAAAGACCAATGGTCCACCCAGTCTGCCCATAACACCCTATCCCCAGGACCTTTTGTCAGTATGGGGTTTTTGACTACACTATCCACCCCTTGATCCCTGTCTTACTACTACTCCCCTGAGTAATTATTATGCCCCAAACTCTGTCCCAGCTGTTCTTTTAACCAATAATGGTTCTTGTACCACCACATAGAAACATAAAATGTGTTGGCAGAAAAGGACTGCTTGGCACATCCATTCTGCCCAGTTGTTTCCTGCCTAGTCTGACCCTCCCTTCTCCCTACCTAATTACTAATATTCCCCTATCTTTATCCCATGCATGCTTGAAGCCCCCCACTGTTTTCCCTGCCACCATTTCTGCTGGCAGTTTGTTTCAGCCATCTACCATATTTTCTGTTAAGTAGTACTTCTTCATATCCCTCTTAAATTTGCCACCCCCCTCCACCTTCACGGCATGACCTTTGGCCTTGGTGCTTTTTCTCATTTTAAAGAGACTCCCCTCCTGCACCTTGTTCTGCCTGTGAAGTCCTTATGGTCTCTGTCATGTCCCCTCTTGCTCTCCTCTCCTCCAGGGTATACCTGTTGAGATCACTCAGTCTCTCATCATAGGGCTTTTGGTGCAACTCCTGCACCATTTCATTTGCCCTCCAATGGACTGACTTCACCCTGTCTATGTCCTTTCTGAGGTACAGTTTGGACACAATACTCCAGGTGGGGTCTCACCAGCAAGTGATACAGTGGCAACGTCACCTCCCTCCTCCTGCTGGAGATATCCCTCCCTATGCATCCCAGCATCCCACTAGTCCTACCCAATGCTTTTTCATACTGCGCTGCAACTTTGAATTCATCCGTTATGAAAACTCCAAGGTCCCTTTCCTGCTTAGTGATTGTCAGTACCCGTCCCCATCCTATACTCAGCTCCTGGGTTCCTATGCCCTAGGTGCATGATTTTGTACTTTTTGGCACAAAATCCCAACTGCTATGCTCTTGGCCACTTCTTGAGTTACCCAAGATCCTTGCACCTTCTCTCCACCTCCTCATTAAGTGTCCACCCTATTACAGATTTTGGTATCATCTGCAGAAATTCCTATCTTCCCTTCCAATCCTTCAGCAATGTCACTTATGAAGAAACTGGATAGGGCCATTCTTAATAGTCAGCCATGCAGCACGCGGTTGGTCACTCTCCCATCCCTTAGTGAGTGACATTAACCACCATCCCCTGACACCCTATCTGTTAACCGGTTTCTGACCCAATTCACCTCTTTGGATCCCACCTCCAGGCTGCTCAATTTCTTTATCAGTCTCCTGTGTGGCACAGTGTCAAAGGCCTTGCTAAAGTCCAGATAGGGCACATTCACTGTCCTATTCTCACCTATTTCTCTGGTTACTGACTTAAAGAAATCAATCAAATTCATCTGGCATGACCTCCTCCCCCTGTGATTCCATGCTACCCGTGGTCTCACAGCCCACTGCATTCATGATATTCTACCAGTCTTTCCTTTAGCAGGGTTTCCATTAATTTCACCACCACTGAATTAAGACTGACCAGCCAGTAGTTGGTAGCCTCCTCCATGCTACTGCTTTTATGTAGAAGGACCCTGTCTGATCTTCTCCAGTCCTCCAGAACCACACCCGTTTCCAGCAGATTTTTGAATAAGGCCACCAGTGGGGAAGCTAGCACCTCCCTGTGTTTCCTTAGTACCCTTGGGTGCATCCCATCTGGTCCCATAGCCTTGTCCACTTTCAGAGCTGCAAGTCCTCTCAGAATGCTTTTCCTCTGAAAATGGACTTGCGTCCCCATCTCACTCCCCCTTTTGCTCCTGATGCTTCTCCTTGGTTAGCTCCCCCCACACACACACCTTCCTGTACTGTGAAGACTGAGTAGGAGTACCTATTCAAGATGGCAGCCTTTTCCTGGTCTTCTTCTGCACAGTCTCCCCCTGTTACCCACCTTATCTTCAGTATCTCTTCCCTTGCTTTTCTCTTCTCACTCATGTACTTGAAGAAAGTCTTATTCACTTTAGCAACCCCTTTCAATCAATCATTCAATCATTCAATCAATCAATCAATCCATCAATTTTATTTATATACTAGAGGGTATGTGAGCAAAAATGCCTGTTTTCACAAATGTCCAGTGGGGGAAGGACAGCAGAGAAGGTACAAAACAGAGAAGAGTCAGAAGGTTACAGCATGAATGCAATAGAATCAGAACATTATAAACAAAGCATTTGTCAATGCTGAATGTTGTCTCACTGGCATTAGCATTGGTAGTGCCAGAGTTAGAGATGCATAATAGGAACGGCAGTGAAGTATTAAAGTGATGCCAACCCCACCCCCACCCTGTAGAGACCGACAGGCATTGGGGTGTGCCTTTGGGTCATCAGCTATAACGCTCATGCCATTTTACCTCATCCTACCCTGTAGACACTGACAAGTGTCATGGTGTGCTTTGGGGTCTTTGGGCATTATACTTACCCCATATATGCTGAGGTGATGCAGTATAGGAGAATGGAGTGAACTTTGTGGCCAAACTCTGCAAAGCACACCACAATGCCTGTCACTGGCTGCAGGGTGGGGGTGGGGGTGGGATGGCATGAGCATTACAGCCGATGATTCCAAGTCACACCCCTGACACCTGTCAGTCTCTACAGAGTGGGGTGCTACAGTTGGAAACCCTGACATCGTAGGTGTGTGTCTGTATTTTCACTCCAAATTTTCAACATGGACTTTTTGTGACCCCACCTCATGAAGAGCGGCACTATCAGCTTGTTAGCTGAAAGGTGGTTTTGCACAGCGGCTATGCCATTTGGCGACACAGGGATGAAAACACATTTTGGGCAGTATGTGGAAAATGACAATTGTATTGTTCATGAGGAGATGTAAAAAAATGGTAATGTTGAAAATCTGGAGTGAAAATATGAAACATTGGTGAAGTCATGATCATGCATAGAAACTGTGCAACACACATCCGTAACCCAATTATTTTGGGGATTTTTTTAACCACATTTTTAACATAGGCATTTTGGGACCTCCCCTCATGAACAGTGGCACTGTGGTTTTGTTAATTTGTCCCAAACATTGATTTCTCACAATGACCACGACATTGGTCGCCACAGGTGCGAAAACACATTTAGGGCAGGATGTGAAAAATGACAACTATACTGTTCATAAGGAGGTGTGAAAAAATGACAGTGCTGAAAATCTGGCATGAAAATATTGCAAATTTGCGAAGTTACAAGCTTGGGTGGAAACTGCACAATGCACACTTGTAACGCAGTCACTTTATGGAATTTTGTCACCAAATTTTCAAAATAGGCATCTTAGGACCTCTGCTCATGAACAGTGTCACCATCATTTCCTCACTGTCACAAAAACTGATTTCGCATAGCGACTGCGCTATTCTGCGCCGGATGTGCGAAAACACATTTTGGCCATGATATGGAAAATGACAACTATATGGTTCATAAGGAGGTGAGGAAAAATGCCAATTTTGAAAATCT
Organism: Neoceratodus forsteri; assembly: GCA_016271365.2. Lineage (NCBI taxonomy): Eukaryota > Metazoa > Chordata > Ceratodontiformes > Ceratodontidae > Neoceratodus > Neoceratodus forsteri. The sequence goes on from JADMNL010000032.1 coordinate 164,081,310, forward strand.
GGAGTGAAAATATTACAAATTCATGAAGTTACAAGCGTGCGTGGAAACTGCGCAATGCACGCTCTTAAAACAACCATTTTTTGGATTTTTTCCACCAAATTTGCAAGAACGGCTTTTTGAGAGCCCCCCTCATGAACAGTGGCACTGTCATTTCTTTAATCAATCCTGAAAAGTGACTCCACGCAGTGACCGTGAAATCACCTTTTGGACTGAATAACGCCATGATAGTGCATGAATTCATGAGGAGGGGTCCCAATAACCCCATGTTGAAAATGTGGTGCCAAAATTCCCCAAAATGGCTGAGATAAGCATCAAAGTTAAAAAAACACCTGAGTTATGCCATTATACAGCTTACCGGCATTTCTTCAGTTCGCAGCCGGCTTTGAAGAGTGCAGACGTGTTCCCGGTCCACTGAAAATTGTTGCGCTGGACTCCGGAGGTAAGTATGGGGTGAAGAGGGGTGTGGGGAGGCAGGGTGCACAGAGGGTGGGCGCAGGTTGGGGGAGTGGACAGGGAGACCGCAAGGGACTGTTTCCTTTTTTACAGGCTTAAAAAAAAAAAAAAAACATTGTGGGACAGTTTTCTTTTCAGGATTTGCCATGCTGGGGTGGGCCCCAGCATGCCATCTAAGTGTTTTTTTGGGGGGATGCTATAGCTGACAGGGGATTGGGCACCCCCATCGGCACATACAGAAGGGGGGGACAAGAGCCGAGGGGGATTGGGCACCCCCCCCTCGGCACACAACAAAAGCGGGGAGGGACATTATGCCGACGGTGAGTGGGCTCCCCCGATGGCAAAATAATCATGGAAGGGGGATTAAAGCCAACAGGGATTGGGCCCCCCATCGGCAAAGAAAGACTGTCGGGGGGCGCATGATGCCGAGGGGGATTGGGCACCCCCTCAGCATTCACTTTAAATGAGAGGGTCATTATGCCAAAGGGAGTGGGCTTCCCATCGGCATTGTGACAGGCGGCGGCAGTCACTGCCACCATGCATGCACGCCGGGAGGTGTGTTGTGGTCCCACTGCATGATTGCAGCGGATTTTTTCTTAGATCTGGTGCCCACATAATGGATGCGTGATGTCAGCACCTGCTACAGGCTGATTGGGGAATGAGGAATGCACCTACTGATGCATGCCCTGCATTCACCCACAGTGACCGCACCTCCAAATCTGCTACTACCGCAAGATGTTGACTCGTGTGCAAGCGCGAGCCAACATCAAAAATGTCACATGGTATGTTATAATGTGATTGCTTGGGTATCAATACATGACGAAGAGAAAAATGGCAGATGGTAGGTTCAAAATCAATGCAAGGGTTTCAACACATTCCAGAGACAATGTGAACAGAGGCAACAGTGTTTCCAGGATAAACAAGGTATAAACTGGCACGAGAGTGCAAACTGAGAGGACAGAAGAGAGGAAGGCAGTATAGAAAGGTGGGAAGACAAGAGGGGGACCTTTACTTCCCTCACTGCCTATCCTGCTTCCCTCTGTTTTACTTGGCACACTTCTCTGTCCTCCTCCCTCTGCATTTCCTTGTATTTCCTGAATGCTACTCTTTTTTCCTTCATCACCTTGGCCACTTCATTAGATAACTATAACGATCTCTTTTTCAGTCTGCTTTTACTCACTTCCTTTATGCAGAGGCTGGTTGCTTTAATTACGTGTGCTCTTATTTTTACCTACTGTGCTCTTGCCCCTCCCTGGCAATTCCCTCATGAGGCAGTTCATGAGTTAGTCTCCCATTTCTTTAACATCTGCTCTCCTTAAGTTCAGGATCCTGATTTTCATGTGGTTAGCCTCTGTTCCCGTCTTTATGTTAAACCAAACTGTGCAGTGACCACGTCTGCTGGTAGGCTGTTCCACGGCTCAACCTTTCTCTTTGTACAATAAAACTTTCTCATGTCCCTCCTGGACCTCCCCACACCAGCTTCACTTGTGTCCTCATGTTCCAGATTCACCATTCCTGCTGAATATTTCCTCACGTGTTCAGAGCCTTGAGACGATCCTCGTAGGCTCTGCCTTGCTGGCCCTGAATCATTTTGGTTACGTCACAGTGCACCATCTCCTATCTTCTCCTAGGTGGGCACTGCAGAACTGGGAACAGTATTCCAAATGTGGCCCCACCAGTGATCTACAGAGAGGTAATATCGCCTCTTCTGTACTTCTGTCAAACCCTCTTCCAGTACTATACTCAGTACTATACTTGGTGTAAGACAGAAGAAGGCTATTGCCCATTGAGTCTATTTCACACTTTAGTAGGGCCACATCGTGTCATTAGCATCTATCAGGGTTATACTTTATTGTTAAATGCATGTTAAGTTTTACTTATGATAAGACTCCCCGTTGTGAAATGGATTACGTCCTGTAGAATTAGATGCAATGGTCTTAGGTTAACTTTGAACTTCCTGCCATTTCAGGTCATAAAGGTTCAAGCCTGGGTTTATACTTAGAAACACTGAAAGATAGACTTTGACAGCAGATAAGGACCACTTGGCACACCTAGTCTGCCCATTTCCCTACCTATTGGATAAGCTTCAGATCCTAGTTAACCAACAGACTACTTCCTCCTACCCCCTCTAGAATTGCCTTCTGTCTGCCCCATGCATTCTTGGATTCCCCCACTGTTTTTATTCCCCCACTGTTTTTGAGCCCACGACCCAATCAGGAAGGCCATTCCATGCATCCACCACCCTCTTCATGAAAAAATACTTCCTCATGTTGCCCCTGAACCATCCCCCCCTCTATCTTCAAATTGTGCTCCCTTGTTCTTGCACATCTCTTTTTCTGAAAGATGCTACCCTCTTGGACTTTGTTGATTTCCTTGAGGTACTTGAAAGTTTCTGTCATGTCCTCCCTCTCCCTCCTTTCCTCGAGGGTATACATATTAAGCTTCTTTACTCTCTCTTTTTATGGCTTCTGATGCAGATCCTGCACCATTTTAGTTGTCCTCCTATGGACTGCCTCCATCCTGTCTATGTCCTTGTGGAGATGGGGTCTCCAGAACTTCACCCAGTACTACAGATGGGGTCTCACCAACTGTCTGTACAGAGGGATAACAACTTCCTGTTTTCTACTATTGATGCCTCTCCCTATGCATCCCAGTATCCCCACAGCCCTACTTGCTGCCTTCTCACATTGCTTGTCTACCTTTAGGTTGTCTGATATGACTACCCCCAGGTCCCTTTCCATTTTTGTTCTTGTAAGTCCCCTCCCCATTGTGTACTCTTCCCCTGGGTTTTTGTTTCCCAGGTGCAGTACTTTGCACTTCTTTGCATTGAATCTAAGCTGCCATACATTTGACCATTCCTCCAACCTTGCCAAGTCCCTTCTCATCCTTTCCACCCCCTTGTGTGTATCAACCCTGTTGTAGATCTTTGTGTCGTCTGCAAAGAGGCATACTTTTCTTTCCAGTTTCTCTGCAATGTCACCTAAAAAGACATTACAGAGGACCAGTCCCAGTACTGAACCCTGCTGTGCCCTGCTAGTAACCCCCCTTTCTTCGTAGTGGACTCCATTTACTATTAGCCTCTGCGTCCTGTTGTCCAGCCAATATTTTACCAAGACTACCACCCTGGGACCCACTCCCAGGCTGGCTAACTTGTCTATTAATCTTTTGTGTTGGACTGTGTCAAATGCCTTGCTAAAATCGAGGTAGGCCAAGTCCATAGCCCCTCCCTGGTCTACTAGATTTATTATTTTGCTAGTTTTTTTTTTTCATGAGACGTCTGGTAAAAAAATATTCCATGGAGATGTCTAGTCTGATAAGCAGTATGTGTTCTTGACTTGTTGCCACTGTTATAATGCGATTACTGTATCTATGCTGGTTTTGTGGTGCAAACAGAATAACATTTTGTGTTGTGTGTATTTTACTCTCTAACGTTCAAGGACCAAGAATCTCACTAATGAGAAATGTTGAATGTTTCCAAGTTGTAGACATTCAACTGAATAGAAATACCAATTTCACCTTGTTCAGCCCACAGGGTGCTATTCATATAACAAGCATAACTACCTGGTACTTTGCATAACAGTGTTTGTTTTCTTTCTCTTTCTTGCTGTGCTTCCTTTTTATTTGTTTGCATTTCCAATGCCTGTCTGAGTACAGATATTGTTTGCCTTGTCAAAAAAACCTGTAAAGCTTGTTGACAGTGTGCAGTAATCATGTGATGAGATTAGAACCTATGCCACTTTCTGCATGTTTGCGGTACTGCCACATTCAAAGCTTGTTGACACATTGTGCAGCAATCATGTGGTGGGATTAGAACCTATGCCACTTTCTTCATGTTTGCAGTACTGCCACATTAAAAAACAAACATTTGTCAATGCCGAATGTTGTCTCGCTGGCATTGGCATTAGTAGTGCTGGAGTTAGAGATGCATAATAGGAATGACAGTGAAGTATTGAAGTGACGTCAACCCCACCACCACCCTGCAGAGACCGACAGGCATTGGGATGTGCCTTTGGGTTTTCAGCTATAACGATCATGCCATTGCACCTCACCATACCCTGTAGACACTGACAAGTGTGGTGTGCTTTGGGGTCTTTGGGCGTTATACTTACCCCATTGCATAAGGAAATACGCGCGAGGTGGGTACAGTATAGGAGAATGGGTGAACTTTGTGGCCGAACACTGCAAGGCACACCACGATGCCTGTCACTGGATGGAGGGTGGGGTGGGGTGGAATGATGTGAGCATTACAGTCGATGATCTCAAGTCACACCCCTGACACCTGTCAGTCTCTGGGGGGGGGAGGGGGTGCTGCAGTTGGAAACCCTAACACCGTAATTGTGTGTTGGTATTTTCACTCCAAATTTTCAACATGAGCTTTTTGTGACCCCACCTCATGAAGAGTGGCACAATCAGTTTGTAAGCTGAAAGGTGGTTTTGCACTGTGGCTATGCCATTTCGTGACACAGGGACAAAAACACATTTTGGGCAGGAATGTGGAACATGACAACTGTATTGTTCACGAGGAGGCGTACAAAAATGGCAACGTTGAAAATCTGGAGTGAAAAAAATGAAAAATTGGTGGAATCATTAGCATGCATAGAAACTGCGCAACACACGTCCATAACCCAATTATTTGTGGGAGATTTTTAGCCACATTTTCAACATAGGTATTTTGGGACCTCCCCTCATGAACAGTGGTGCTGTGATTTTGTTAATGTGTCCCAAAAGGTGATTTCTCACAGCGACCACGCCATTGTGCGCCACAGCTGCAGAAACGCATTTTGGGCAGGCTGTGAAAAATGACAACTGTACTGTTGATAAGGAGGTGTGAAAAAATGGCAGTGTTGAAAATCTGGCATGAAAATATTGCAAATTTGTGAAGTTACAAGGGTGCGTGGAAACTGCACAACGCACGCTTCCAACACAGTCATTTAATAGACTTTTGCCACAAAAATTTCAACATAGGCATTTTAAGACCTCTGCTCATGAACAGTGTCACTGTCATTTCCTCAAACTGTCCTGAAAACTGATTTCGCACATTCTGCGCTGGACATGTGAAAACACATTTAGGCCAGGATATGTAAAATGACAGCTGTACTGTTCTTAAGGAGGTGTGGAAAAATGGCAATTTTGAAAATCTGGAGTGAAAATATTACAAATTAATGAAGTTACTAGTGTGCATGGAAACTGCACAATGCATGCTCGTAAAACACTAATTTTATGGACTTTCGTCACCAAATTTTCAACATAGGCATTTTAGGACCTCTGCTAATGAACGATGTCACTGTCATTTTCATAATGTGTCTCGAACATGGATTTCCCACAGTGACCACGCCGTGAAAACACATTTTGGCTAGGATGTGAAAAATGACAACTGTACTTTTCATAAGGAGGTGCAGAACAATGGCAATGTTGAAAATCTGGAGTGAAAATATTATAAATTCGCGAACTTATGAGCGTGCCGCAGGAGCCGAGGGGGTTTGGGCACCCCCCCTCGGCAAGCAAGGAAAAGGGGGGGGTTACATGATGCCGATGGGGTTTGGGCACCCCCATCAGCACACAATAAATGGGAGTGTTGACAGGCAACAGCGGCAGTCACTGCTGCCATGTTGCCTGCACATAGGGGGAAGCGTGTTGTGGTCACATTGTGTGAGAGTTTCGCTCTCATTGCAGTGGACCTTTTCTCTGATGTCGTCACCTTATTAGCTAGGCAGGGTGTCGGCCCTGCTGCTGGCTGATTGGGGAATGTGGGATGTACCTACTGATGCGTGCCCTGCATTCACCCAACAGTGACCGCGCCTCCAAATCTGCTACTACTGCAATATGTTGGCTGCGCATGCGCAGGCCAACATAAAAAATGAGTAAATAGTAATAAACTGGATGAGTTGTATATGGCTCCCTCCTTGTTTTCAGCTGCCTGACCCTTAGGTATCACATTTTCTCTGTGCTGCAGTTCTGTTTTGTGGTTGCAGTGTACCTTCACAAATTGAGGAAGTGCAGTTTCTGGGGATTTTACTAAAAACAGAGTATTCTCTGGGAAATCTTCCAGTATCTGGAGTATTTTTCCTGCTTATGCCCTATCTCTGCATTTGTGAGCACATACTGGTAGCAAACAGCAGTAAAAAAGTTCTGTACAGGAACTCATTTAACTAACGTTTCTTGAATTAATGTTATTAACAAGTGTTGGCAAAAGGTAGGAGCCACAGACCTCGTTAAAATGTCACTGAAGCATAATGACATTTATTTAGTTTTTATTGACCAGATAGGAACACTAGATAGAGACTGCCTATTTTCATGTATGATGGGGAGAATTTAGCTTGTCTCTCAGCCTTGCATCAGCTGGTGTCTCAAGTTAGCTCCCACTTTTAGGTACATTCATTTGTAAATTAATCCATTCACCACTGACTTTAGTATACCTTCTTGTGGGAACTGATAGAAAACTTTCCAGCAGCACAGAAGGGAGCAGAAGGCTGACCAGTTGTAAACAAAGCAGAATGTCATTGTGTGTGTGCACTGCAGTAGGCAGCACAGGTTGGGGGAACAACATGGCAGGCATTCAAATGTAAACAATAAACAAAGAAGAAACTAGGCTCTTTTTAGCCAAATGCTGCACGACACAACAGAATTTTAAATGGCTACATGCTCAACTGATCAGAAGGAGGATACCTATGTGGTACTGACATTTTTTATGTAGTACTGCTTTAAGCAGGAGGCAGAGATAGGTGCTGTAGCACCAGTCGAAACACTTAGCGGAAAACAACTTCCTCACATTCCTGTCACATGCTACTACAGTAATTTTTCTCTTAGCCATGCAGCCGTAAAAAGGCCTATGATAGGAAACACCACTGCCATGTCTTAGGAGAAAATGGGCCAATGTCCGTGCCCATTGTAGGAAACACCACTGCCATGTATTGTAAAGACATGGGCCAATGTCTGACAGCCCAACTCGCAATGCTTTGTTAAAACTTATCTATGAATCTTCACGCAAGTATAGTTAGGTGTGAAGTGTTAAATCAAACTGTTCACAAAGCAAACCAAAAAGGCAGCACAAAGCACACTATAAACAATCAACTGATGCGCTGAATGAATTCAGGGTTTCCATGGTGTTTGTAAATGCAAACTAGGAATCACGCCAGGAATCATTAGGACAGAAGAAGGCTGTGAGCCCATAATACTACTCCCACTACTTATAGGTCTTTATTGACTTGCCAGAAAAATTGGCTTCCTAGTACAAAATGTTGTTTCGTCTTTTGGAAGCAAGGAAACCCAGATGCATCGGGTCAGTACAGTTTTTCCTTACCTAGTACTGTGGGCTTGTACTAAAGGACACACCATTTCAATGAGTACTTCAGTGGGGCCAGTGGTTTTCCCAGTTACTAGCCCTGCTGATCAGTGGCAACACAGCTTAATTTCAACCCGTGTAGAGATGTAATTGCACCAGCAGTTGGGGATTTACCTTCCTAACAGAAACAATGTAGTTTAAAATGTGATGCTCTGTACTGACCCACAGGACATCTGCCATCTTTATTCTAAAAACAAAATGCTCACACTGGCAAGGTATATCTGTCGAGACTCTGAAACTAGGTTGTTGCTGTTGCAGAATGCCAGCCAGGTCATTTGGTAGTAACCAAAACACAAGGCGCTGAAGCCTGCACATTGTCATTACACATTCAACCTCTCTGGTTTTTGACTCCCTTGATATTTATTTTAAACTGAACATCACCCAAATTAAATGAGGATGCCCTAACTAAATGATATTGTATTCATCATAATTTATTGTTCTTCCTATTGGTTGCTTATTGTTTCTGTATATTATAAATTATTGGCAGTTAATGTCATTTTCACTAATTGTACTGAATTTTATACTGTAAGTATTCACTCTTTATTTGTTTTTGTAACCAGTTGTATCTCATATATACTGTAGGAAACCATCCAACTGAAAAGATAATGATTTTATAAAGACATATCATGAATGATCATAATCAACTATGTTCAAATATCATGTTCAAGCTTCAGAAACCATCATTACGATCATGACCAAATGATGAAACATGAACATTAAATGGCCGCCAGTCAAAATCTTTTTTCCATACTTCTGGAATTTATCTTGTCTTCTATTTAGACATTTTTGTTGCAGTCATCAGTTATGATGCATCTCCTATACAAACATCCTGCTTTCAATTATACTTACTCTGTCACCTAGCTTCTTACCAGTGTTATTAAGGCTCAGATTGGTGTACATACAATAGTTTCATTCAGTGGTTCCTTTTATGGTTGTGGAGGGTTCCTACAAGTACCTGGTGGGTGCTCTAAATCTTTTCTTGCAGTTTGCAAATTAATACTGTCAAGATAAACAAGCATTTGTCAATGCCGAATGTTGATTGCATTGGTCCATTGGGCTTGCACCTCTGTCACTCGCTCGGTCTGTTTCTCCCGGTGCTGCAGGCTGCTCTTTTGTACTGGGCTCTTGCCTGCATTGGCACCTTTTTCTGCCCACTAAGAAATCCTCAGCTGTCCCGACAGAGCTCCATTGAGGTGGCTCACTCCCCCCCCCATGCGCTCATTCTGTTTCTCCTGGCGCTGCATGTTGCCCTTTTGTACTGGGCTCCTGCCTCTATTGGTGGCTTTTTCTGCCCACAAAGAAATCTGCAGCAGTCCCGACACAGGTCCATTGAGCCTGCTCACTCCCCTTCTCTCACTCACTCGTTCCATTCCTGCCGGCGCTGCAGGCTGGCCTTTTGTACTGGGCTCCTGCCTGCATTGCCGCCTTTTTCTGCCAACAAAGAAATCCGCAGCAGTCACGATAGAGCTCTGTTGAGCTCACTCACTCCCCCTGTCTCACTCACTCATTGTGTTTCTCCCAGCGCTGCAGGCTGCCCTTTTGTACTAGGCTCATGCCTGCGTTGGCACCTTTTTCTGCCCACAAAGAAATCCACAGCTGTCCCGACAGAGCTCCGTTGAGGTTGCTCACTCCCCCTGTCTCACTTGCTCATTCTGTTTCTCCTGGTGCTGCAGGCTACCCTTTTGTACTGGGCTCCTGCCTGCATTTGTGGCTTTTTCTGGCCACAAAGAAATCTGCAGCAGTCCCGACACAGCTCCGTTGAGCTCACTCACTCCCCCTCTCTCACTTGCTCATTCTGTTTCTGGTGGCGCTGCATGCTGGCCTTTTGCACTGGACTCCTGCCTGCGTTGCCACCTTTTTCTGCCCACAACAAAATCCGCAGCAGTCGTGATAGAGTTCCATTGAGCTCACTCCCGCTCTGTCACTCACTCATTCTGTTTCTCTTGGCGCTGCAGGCTGCGCTTTTGTACGGGGCTGCTGGCTGCATTGGCACCTTTGTCTGCCCACAAAGAAATCCACAGCTGTCCTGACAGAGCTTCGTTGAGGTCGCTCAGTCTCCCTCTCTCATGCGCTCATTCTGTTTGTCCTGGCGCTGCAGGCTGCCCTTTTGTACGGCACTCCTGCCTGCATTGGCGCCTTTTATTGCCCCCAAAGAAATCCGCAGCAGTCCTGATAGAGCTCTGTTGAGCTCACTCAGTCCCCCTATCTCACTTGCTCATACTGTTTCTCTCACCGCTGCAGGCTGGCCTTTTGTACTGGGCCCCTGCCTGCACTGACGCCTTTTTCTGCCCACAAAGAAATCTGCAGCAGTCCTGACAACCCTCCGGTGAGTTTGCTCACTCCCCCTCCCTCACTCGCTCTCTCGTTCTATTTCTCCCAGTGCTGCAGGCTGCCCTTTTGTACTGGGCTCTTGCGTTGGGGCCTTTTTCTGCCACAAAGAAATCCGCAGCAGTCCCGACAGAGCTCAGTTGAGCTTGGTCACTCCCCACTCTCACTCACTCGATCTTAATCTGTCCCAAACACTGATTTCCCACAGCAACCGTGCTATTCTCCAGCAGGAGTGCAAAAACATATTTTAGCCAGAATGTGAAAAATGACAGCTGTACTGTTCATAAGGAGGTGTGAAAAAATCCAATGTTGAAAATGTGGCGTGAAAATATTACAGATTTGCAAAGTTACAAGGGTGCGTGGAAACAGTTCAACGCACGCTTGTAACACAGTCATGTTATGGAGTTTCGTCACCAAATTTTCAACATAGGAATTTTAGGACCTCTGCTCATGAACAGTGCCACTGTCATTTTCTTAATCTGTCCCGAAGCCTGATTTCCCACAGCGACGGCGTTATTCTGTGCCGGAAGTGCGAAAACACATTTCGGTCAGGATGTGAAAAATGACAGCTGTACTGCTCATAAGGAGGTGTGAAAAAAATGCGACTGCTGAAAATCTGGCATGACAATATTACAAATCTGCAAAGTTACAAGGGTGCGTGGAAAGTGCGCAATGCACACTTGTATCACAGTCATTTGATGGGTTATCATCACAAAATTTTCAACATAGGCATTTTAGGACCTCATGAACAGTATCACTGTCATTTACTTAATCTGTCCCGGATAGTGATTTCCCCACAGGGACCACGCTATTCTGCGCCAGAAGGCGAAAACACATTTCAGCCAGGATGGGAAAAATGACAGCTGTACTGTTCATAAGTAGGTGTGGGAAAATGGCAATATAGAAAATCTGGCATGAAAATATTGCAAATTCGTGAAGTTACGAGTGATAATAACAATAACGCAAAACGCTTGTAAAACAGTCATTTTTTTTTTATTTTTTCCACCAAATTTGCATCATAGGCTTTTTGAGAGCCCACCTCATGAACACTGACATTGTTGTTTTGTTACTCGGCCCCAAAAGGTGATTCCACGCAGTGACTGCAAAATCACCTTTTGGAGCTGATCAATACCATGACAGTGTCAGAATTCAGGAGGAGGGGTCCCAAAAACCCCATGTTGAAAATTTGGTTCCAAAATTCCCAAAAATGCCTGAGATATTTATCAAAGTTGAATAAACCCTATTTATTCCATTATACAGCTTACCGGCATTTCCTCAGTTCGCAGTCAGCCCTGAGGAGTGCAGACGTGTTCCCAATCCAACAAAGATCATCGCACCGGACTCCAGAGGTAAGTAGGGGGTGAGGGGGATGTGAGGAGGCAGGGTGCACAGTGGGTGGGCGCGGGTTTGCGGGGAGGGGGGCAGGGGAGACCGCCAGAGACCGTTCCTTTCACAGGTCAAAAATTAAAAAGACATAGCGGACTGTTTTTATTTTCAGGAGCATGTGGCATGCTGGGGTGGGCCCCAGCGTGCCAATGGACTCGTTCTTGGGGGCAGCTGTAGCCAATGAGGGATTGGGCACCCCACTGGCAAACAACAAAAGGGAGGGGCCACATCATGCCAATGGGGATTGGGCACCCCATCAGCACTAAAGCTGGGGTGCAAGAGCTGAGAGGGATTGGGCACCCCTCAGCACAAATATTCTGGGTGTTTTGGGGGCATTATGCCAAAGGGAGTAGGCTGCCCCGTTGGCACATGAAACTGGGGGGGACATAATGCAGATGGGAGTGGGCTCCCCATCAGCAACACATCCAAAGGCAGGGCCACTGAAGCCGTGAGGTTGGGGGCCCTTGTCACTAAACAAAACCTGTTGTGGGAGGGCAGGCTGCCGAGGGAGATTGGGTACCCCCTCGGCACTGGGGGTTACTTCATAAACAATATTGCACTTGGAAACATTCTGCCCAGCAATGACGGGTTGCTCTCTCATTGCAGCGAATGGCTGATGCCGCAATGAGGAGGCGGCCCCTGATTGCAGCAGCTGAAACGTTTCAAGTTGGTGCAATGCTGGCTGAACTAGTGTCAGCAGCAGCATGCCATGGCATTGGGAAAAGCCAGCCAAGCCTTTAAAGGCTGTGGGGGCATTGGCCACAATAGTGCTGCGCCTCCACAACCTGCTTCTGAAAACCTGCCACAGTATGTTTCTTGCGCATGCAATCAATCAACATAAAAATTATTTTAAAAATAGTAATTACCATTGTTTATCTTTATAAACGGTGCTTTTGAAATGTGTGAATTAGTTACTGTACACCTAACATTGCATGTACTCAAAGAAATACAAAATCACTCACGCCCGTGCATGTGCACATGTAAAATTTAGGCTGGTTCTGCTCACTCAGCCTGGGGCAGCCATTTTGAATAAAGTTAAACATAGAAGGTTTCAACTCACATATACACTATAGGATTGAGTTTATTAAGAGGAATGCATGGTGCCAAAGGGCCTCTCACACAGTCTACAAAGGCTGAGAACAGTGCAGTGAAAGCGTAAAAAGCACCCGTAGCAAACAGACACACACAGGACTGCTTATATATATGTTGCAAAGCCCTTTTATTGTTGCATAGTAGTGCAATAGTAAAGGCTGAGAACAGAAGACACAGACACAGACATATATTTCATCCTACTCAGGACTCATCAGTGTGCCTCATCTGTCTCTCACCCAGGGGAAGAACGAACCAGCAATTATGTGGTCTTCTGGGTTTGGGTCATGGTGGGCCCAAAGTAAGAAAGCAAGCTAGAAAGACAAAGAATCTCAGCACAAAAGCACTGAGGTGAACAGTTACCCCAAAAGGGAACTGGCAATAAAGCCATGTTTCGAAAAAATAATAAATAATATATACACCCCAGTTGTGGTGTGCACATCCTTCGTGTCATAACCAACTGGGCTACCATTTCTGAAGCATTCCCTCAGACCTGAAGTGAGTGTGAACTTGCAAGGAGAGGCAGTCACAACTTCAGATTCAACAACATGTGTTTATTGTAGAGAGGGGAGGGGAGTGCAAGTGTCAAGTCAAACAAAGCAAACCAAGCCCTTAAAAAATTGTACCACTTTTGTGATCTATATTAATGCTATACTAGATGCACTAAGTACATTCTATACTCTAGGCAGTGGCGGCTCTACACCAGGGCCCACCAGGGCACGTGCCCCGTTAAAAAAATGCTGTGCCCCAGTTGGTGCCCCATATGGTGCAGAGCTTCCCCCATATATCAGTGCCCTGGCTGCCATCTGTTGTGCCCCAGCTGTGCCCTGGTAACCATTTGTGGCTAGAGCCGCTACTGACTCTAAGCAGATACAAATGCACTACATGGGCTACTGAATTCTAATGACCCTGGCCAGGGGCAACCTGAAATGATAGTCATGTTAACCTTTGTGAGAATGGGAGGATCAGGAATCTGCAGGTTGCGAATTCACAAGACAGTGGAAGTGTAAAAAAAGGGATATTCTTTCAAATGGGGTAGTACACTAATTGGAGCTCAAGAGAGGTGCCTCCAGGGGAGGCCAGAACTTTTCTGCAGAAAAGTGAGGATCACCAGAGGGTACATCTCATCCCCTGGTCTGACAAATGTATCACCCTTTGAAAGGTCGCATTCAGACCACCAGGTAAAAGGCACATGTAGAACTTTTTGTCAGTGAAGAGGTCATGGCACACCACCAAACAGGGTGTGGCAAAATCAGATTCTTTCATCAGCTCCTGTGGGCATTGGTGAAATGGTCATTGCAGACTGCCAAATAGGGTCTCACTAGAAGCACAAAGTTTATTCCAATAAATCTTACAGCTTTTGTTACTCCTGGATTTGGCTGCCTTTTTATGTTTCCTTTCGCGCATGCTCAAGAAACGTTTCATCACAGCTTGGGAGAGAAGCGGGGTTTTAGAGATGCGGCACTGTGGGGGCCAATGGCCCCAGTGCCTTTTGAGGCTTGGCCCGCTGTCCCCGATTTGGTGGCATTCTGCATTACTGTGTGAACTATCTCTACTCTGCAATTTTTCAAGAAAAAGCGCCAGGGTGGCATAAAACATTGACGCAGGTGCACAGGGGTTGCTATATCTATTAAAGTATCTAATTTGTTGCTATTTTAGCTTCACTGCATTTTTATGTTGGCTTGCCATGCCTGTGCGCAAGTCAACATCTTGCGGTAGTGCAGATTTGGAGGCATGGTCGCTATTGGGCGAATGCAGGGCACACATCAGTAGGTGTGTCCCTCATTCCCCAATCAGCCTGCATGCCGGTGCCACACCATGCATACTAATGTGGTGAGCACATCTAAGGAAAGGTCCGCTGCAATCTGAGCAAAGCTCGTCAGACGCAGTGGACCTTTCCTGCGTGCTTGCCACATTGTCAGCATGGCGGGCGAGCGGGCGGCCGCCCAACTGCTGACTTCAGGGGTGCCCAATCCCCCTACTGGCTTACTGTGGCCGCAAAACTTTGTTATTAGCCAGAAACACAGGCGCTGATCCAATTCCACCAGACAGGAAACATGGTAGATGAAATTTCAGGTGATGATGTGATTGGCTAAACATATTGTAGGCTGTGTCTCTACCCTGCCCCGATCGGTTAGTTTCAGGGGACAAAATCACTCGTTACTACCAGATCCCCTACCGTGTTACTTACTACTATTAGTAAAAGTGTTGTAGGTTTTGCATTTGAGCTGGCCATTCATAACCAGGGCTCAGGGAGCATGCGCACTGATGCCGATTACCGCATGACGGGAGCTGTAGTTTCCAAGTACGTGGTCGGTATGTATGGGTGTAGTTCCAGACCACTAGACCGGTACTGTGAGTTGTTGTATGTTACGTAATCCCCAAAACAGCTGCAGAAGAGACACTAGTATTTGTAACAGGTGTGTGGTGTGCCTTAATTACCAGGACCAGGACCAGGATATGTGTAGGATACGATAAAATAATAGAAAAAGTCATCATTCTTGTGGTTAACTGCAAATCCCAGCAGCTTCACATTCGGGTGGCGTAATACGCAGACTCAGCTCCTTCATGGAGGGTTCTGGAAAGGTCACGCGCCCACAACCAGTGACGTAGCGTGCAGACAGGTGGATGGGCTCACGATGGAAGAGTACTTGGCCTCAATTGTCGGCACCGAGAAAGACAAGTAAGAAGGCCGGAACCAGTAGCACAGTGGAGGCACCAGGAGAGGGAACACCTGGGCCGATCAAGAAGGGGGATAATGCTGTGATATGAGGGTGCCAAAGGAAAGAAATAGAAGCAGAATGTCGGTAGGCAGGGTTGAGAGGGAACGCCGGGGCTAGCGTCAGGAAACACTGCGGGCAGCGAGCACCTGAGGGAGGCTGCGTAACTGGGGACCTAAGAGTGGTTTGTGGTCACCGTGCCGTACCGTCGCGGGCAGTGTGTAATGTTTCCTTTAAAACATTTACATTTTTTGGGAGGCAGTTTCACACTTTACCTCATTCTTCCCGGATGATTCAAACTCACAGTAGAGAGTCAAATATGTGACAATGGGGTTGGCATCAACACTGGTAAAAGTGGGGGTCAGTTTGACTCTGCTTCAAAAGTTGGCCAGCTCAGAAAATCTCGGTGTCTGAAATTTGCCAGTGGCGTCATTGTAGTGCATCATTTAATACTTTTTTGTCTAGTGATACTCTTACCAACACTTTTGTCCATAGTGCAGTAGCATTGGTTTTATATTTGTGCTTCAAAATCCTTAGAAATCCCATTTAGGAATTCGGTGGGGTTTAATGCAAGCCATAGACAAAGACATTCAACTCGTGGCACCATGTAAAATTATGCAAATAATAAATCTGTGGCAATCACAAAGTCTCAACAGAATGTGGGATGACACCTTCATGTTTGGTTTAGGTGAATGCCAGACCTGCCAGAATGGATAAAACATGAAATGGTTCGAACGTGCAAATTTTGCCGGTTCCTACTGAGTTGTCTGTTTCCATGTTTTAACACATGTAGGATGGGGATGAAATCTGGAGCTGCATGAGAAAAAAGACACACTTGCCTCAGTGATAATCTGGGTTGCATTCATTTCTTCAGGTAGGGCCAGACAGGGCAGCTATATTCAGAGGCTACCAGTGCTGCCCTACAGTCAGTGTTGTGCAGCTCATAGTGCACTACTGGCCCTGAGCTATAGTCAGAGGATACCAGTGCTGCCCTGCAGTCAGTGTTGTGCAGCACATAGTGCACTACTGGCCCTGAGCTATATTCAGAGGCTACCAGTGCTGCCCTGCAGTCAGTGTTGTGCGGCACATAGTGCACTACTGGCCCTGAGCTATATTCAGAGGCTACCAGTGCTGCCCTGCAGTCAGTGTTGTGCGGCACATATTGCACTACTGGCCCTGAGCTATATTCAGAGGCTACCAGTGCTGCCCTGCAGTCAGTGTTGTGCGGCACATAGTGCACTACTGGCCCTGAGCTATATTCAGAGGCTACCAGTGCTGCCCTGCAGTCAGTGTTGTGCGCCACATATTGCACTACTGGCCCTGAGCTATATTCAGAGGCTACCAGTGCTGCCCTGCAGTCAGTGTTGTGTGCCACATAGTGCACTGCTGGCCCTGAGCTATATTCAGAGGCTACCAGTGCTGCCCTGCATTCAGTGTTGTGTGGCACATAGTGCACTTCTGGCCCTGAGCTATATTCAGAGGCTACCAGTGCTGCCCTGCAGTCAGTGTTGTGCGACACATAGTGCACTACTGGCCCTGAGCTATATTCAGAGGCTACCAGTGCTGCCCTGCAGTCAGTGTTGTGCGACACATAGTGCACTACTGGCCCTGAGCTATATTCAGAGGCTACCAGTGCTGCCCTGCAGTCAGTGTTGTGTGCCACATAGTGCACTACTGGCCCTGAGCTATATTCAGAGGCTACCAGTGCTGCCCTGCAGTCAGTGTTGTACGGCACATAGTGCACTACTGGCCCTGAGCTATATTCAGACAGCACACTTCCTTGGAGCTCACACCAAGTGTCTGAATAAGGGGTAATGCCAGTGTAGCACAAAGTAACTGCACTGCGCTGATGTGGTCCATAGCTGAATATGGTCCTTGAAAGCCCACTGGTAGTGGGGCTGCCAAAAGTGGTATAGTGCCAGGTCTCTCATGGGCCATATTCAGCCTGACCACCCAAATGAGTCTTTCAGGTGTGCAGGGTGCTAAGGGGTCATTTGCATGCCTCTTAGCTCCCACGCTGACTTGGCTCAAAAGTACATCTCTAGTGTCTAGTGATTTCACCCCTCACCAGAATGCCCCAGTTGTACCATTCCATATATGTCCCTGGTAGTTTTGTTCCCTGCCACAGATTGCTTATATTTGTATGGAATAATTTTTCCCTGTTACAGGATTCTCTATTGAATGCCAGCTACTCCCCCCCCCCTCCTACCCACTTAGGACCCCGTCTCATAGGTTCTTCTCCAAACGGTGGCAACCATCACAGCTCTCTGCTTACCTTCTTGGATGACCACTGTTGGACAGTCACAGAGCTTGATTACAAGAAACAGCCGCTCCCTTGTCAGACAGTGGCCACTGAGGAGGTGAGCATAGGCTGTGATGCTTGGGGGTGGGGGGTAGGGTGGGGCTGCTAGACTAACAAGAAAATAATTGCATGTAAACATGGGTGATTGGGAGGAGGGGGGGTCCACTAGACTACCAGCAAAAAAGTTATTCTGTAGAAACATGGGCGATTGGGGGGACCACTAGACTACCCATAGCGCCTGCTTAAGGTCATGGTTTTGGTGGCAGTAACCAGTGACGTGCTGGCAGCTGTTCAGGATGTGTGAGACCTGTGAATATACTGCTGTGCCCTTAATGCATTAAGGATCCCTTATTTGCATAGGCACAGCAGTATATTTTGTACAATAACGATGCCGGGTTATTGTGGGGCTGTGGGGGCCTCTAAATACAGCCCGCCTGGAACGCTGTTGTTATTCATGGTTGGTGCTGCACTGACTATTTTGTTTCTGATTTCAGACACTGTGCACTAGGCAGAGCAGAAGAATAGAGCCAGTTAAAACTTGAGGTGTTCAGCAGGGAGCAAGTCAGTTGCAGGGTCTGTGATGTGCTTTTTCAGGGTTACACCCTGGCGAAGGGTTGACTCTGCTTGCAGGATCTTTGCAGAACTGTATGCTCAGCTGGTAGCAGCAAGGGAAGACAAATCTCCTGTGGCACTGGCTCCGCTGGAACTCATACCCCCACTCCTCCACAGGCACATTGGTCCAGGGGTTGGAGAGTGAAGAGAGGGGGAAGTGTGGCAGGGGCAGCCACAAGGAGGTCAATCAACCCTGCACCATACCATACCAACAGCAAGTTGCTTTGCAGCCCTGGAGGGGACTCTGGTACCTGATGGGTAATTTGGGAGAAATGGCAATGTGACCTTATAGCACCCAGTGGTTAAGAGTAAGAAGAAGGCAGGTAGGAGAGTCTTGATGATTGAGGATTCTGAGATCAGGAGAGTAGAGAATGGGGCGAGGAATGATCAGGGGCCCATCTTGGGGCGTCACCCATCTGGGACAGAATGAGGATAGTATGGGGTGGATGGGATTGTTGGTAAGCTAGAGTACCAATGATCTAGCTAACCAGGCTGTGGAACAAGTGAGGTGGAACATCTAGAGGCTGGGAGACAGACATGCAGCATACCTGTCTCCCTGGCCTTTTCTGAGGTCCTCACTGTGTGGAGTTTGGGGGGGGGAGGTAGAGTAAGGATGGAAAAGAGAGAAAAGTACCAGAGAACCTGCACTCTTACTAAGATAAAGAACCAAGGCTGATTCAAATAAAAGTAGATACTTATTGGTTCACAGCACTTTGTTTGTGCCACTGCCCCAGCGCTTCGGCGGTTAGCTTTCGTTAGGGGGTGTCACCTGTTTATTTTGGGTCTGGCGCCCTTTACTTGCACCACTGCCTTACTGCTGTTCATGGCCCTGCTTTTGGATTCATTGGAAAAGAGAGAGGAATGAAGTGGGTGGTTAAAGGATTGGTGTCAAGAGAAAGGTTACCACTTTGTGGGGGACTTCTGAGACAGGAGGCTCTTAAAAGGTGACTGCATTCACCTGATGAGAGGGGCAGAAGTTTGATGCCTGCGCTAGACAGTTACACTGACACTGGGGGATACTGAGACTAGGGGAACCACTTGCATTATTAGACACCTTATGCTGGGGAAAGTAAATCCTTGCCACTTTTTATGTTGGCTTGCTGCGCCTGTGCGCAAGTCAACATCTTGCGGTAGTGGCAGATTTTGGAGGTGCGTCAGTGTGGGCGAATGCAGGGCACACATTAGTAGGTGCATCCGGCATTCCTCAATAAAGCAGCATGCTATTGCTGACATGCACTGACACCAACATTATGTAAAGTGGACAAAACTTCTAAGAAAAGTGCCGCTGCAATCAGAGGCAAACTCCTCATGCAGCAGCACCAATGACACTCCTCCCGACGAGCGTTTGCTGGTGAATCATTTAAAGTGCTAGTGGATTTGAGTTCCTGTTTTCACTCCATTGCTGGCTATTTCAATGTCCCTAATTAAGAGAACCTCGTATTCTCTCCAAAACCTTCCCGCAACCGCTCACTGTGCGCTGCACCACCCCAGCCCCATCTTCCCAATTCATGCAGGTAAGCAGAGTGTAAGTAAACCCTCCTGCAACCCACTGTGCACTGTACCGCCCCCACCCCTCCAATCCCTTAGCACCAATCACCCGGTTCACGATCGGCATCGACATCCTTTTTTTATTGTTAAACTTTAACAAGAAAACTGCTCGTCGATGTCTTCTGCACCACAAGACCCTCCCTCTGAGCACCCCCACAGCCCTTCACAAATCACCCAGTTCACAATCGGCCTCCTTTTTTATTATTTATTTTAAAACTGTAGCAAGAAAACTTTCCATCGATGTCTTTTGTGCTACCAATCCCTCCCTCTGAGCACCCCCCGAGCCCTTCACAAATCACCCGGTTCACAGTCGGCATCGGCATTCTTTTTTTAATTTATTTTAAAACTGTGACAAGAAAATTGTCCATCGATGTCTTTTGGGCACCAGACCTTCCCTCTGAGCACCCCGCCCCCACAGCCCTTATTTACCCATTGGGGGTTGGACCGCTGAAACGTCTTCACTCTTCAAAGCCCGACCCTAAACTGGAGAAACGGGTGTGCCGCATTACCTTATAGTGCAGAGCCGGTAATGACTTTATATTAAACTGTTTCCCAGAGCAAAACAAGTTGATTTCCTTGGGAGCAGCAAGAAGCCAGATGTGTTTAAACATCTGTCTACAGTAAGTAACTCAATGTGCTGCGGCAAGTTTTGAATACTATTGCTACCAGTTGTAAGACTTTTTGGTTAATATGCTGGCTATCTTAACTTTATGGTTCCTGATGGTAAATGCTCCTTAATTTTACAGTAACACTGGCAAGACTTTTGTTTTTTTAGACTGCCATGGGGCCACAATGTACAATCTTATTGTATGGGGACTCTCATGGATATTTGTGACTATTTACAAAGGTGCTGCCAGAAAATGTTTAAGTAACCTGGTTCAGTTCTGTGTAGCAGCACATTGATTTTTATGGATAAGATCTATTCTAGAAGATTCCCAGTGAGGACTCTGCAGTTTTTCCCTAATTAAAAAAAAAAAATGGATTCTCTCCATCCATCACCAGTCTACCCCCTCCCTAGTGTCCCTGATCAACTACCATGTTTTTATAAAGGGACTCCACTCCTTCCTAAAAAAACACTCCAACAGCTGCCCACTGTGTGCTGTACTGCCCCAGCCCTGTCTTCCCAAATCATGCAGGCAAGCAGATTTAGAGTGTAAGTAAACCCTCCTGCAACTGCCCACTGAGCACTGTACCACCCACACCCCTCCAATCCCTCAGCACAAATCACCCTGTTCCTTCCCCTGAAATATAACTGTGGCACTGGGAGTTTTGTTTGGAGGTTGTTAATATAGGTTTGGAGCAGCAATTTCTTTATGTGTTATACATTTATTTTTCACAGTTATTAAAGAAATAAATAACTCCGTCTCTAGTCCCAGTCCTCCCTTGGATGTCTACAGTGTGAAGAGGCTCCACTGCTGTTGGTGCACTGTATATGTCAGTAGATAGCTAGTTGAATGTGCTGCGGCTTTATCTGGCAGCACCCGCTGGCTCTCAATGCTACAGAGGAAGGGACGCGGAGCCACACTCTGCCTCCCCTCTTTATAGTTTAACACCCTTACCTTTTAGGAACACAGCTCTGGTGGTATTCCCATCCACAGCAGTATTCCTGATGGCCATGGGTTTTCTCTCTCCACTATGGCACTTGAGACATAAACCATAGGTGGGGGGTGCTAGGGGCTCAGCTAACCTAGCTCTGAAATGAGCCCTGTAGTCGCACATGACATTGCTGCAGGATGTATAATGGGAAGGCAGGGGGGTTACATTTAGAGATAACACCCTTATAGGTCCCCTAGCTCCTAAAGCTCTGATGAAATGCAATTCCAGTACTGGTGGTGTTTTTGTTGCACCCCATCCCACAAAAGCACCACGTTTTTTCTTTCCTTTCCCCACTCTTCATTTATTATTTTCATTCTCTGTATTTCTGTCTTCCTACTTTGTCCTGTCTGTAGCTTATCTAAAGCTGCTTCTATCTTTACTCCTATGCTCTCATATACACATTCATATTTCTCCAGTCTCTGCCCCAGCTCACCTCTCGGTACTGTATTTTCTCCATATTTACCTATTTTTTTCTTGTTCTATTTATTAGGTCTGAAAGGACATTGATTTCTTCCCCATCAGATAAATATTACTTTACATTTAGCTGGATTTTTATCCTTCCTGTTTACTCTAAGAACTAAGCATCCTTTTATGACCCTTTTCTCATATTTTATTTTACAGGTCTGATGGATGCTGGCTCTACAAGACTCCTACATCTTCCCCTTCCCCCCAGTACACAGGTAAGAGATCATCAACATATTACCTATACTTGTTGCCACAGATGGTGCGGTGTGCAGGATGCACATTCTGCAATGTTTTGTAACTAGCCAATAGTATTGTAACTGTGAGGGTGGGAGGAGTACTGTTTTCAGTACCAGTCATGGAAGGCAGTGTGTGTGTGTGTGTGTGTGTGTGTGTTCACAGTAGTACAGGTGGGTGAATAGCTTATTTGGAATATTTGGCTGAGTATTTGCATTTGAGTCCCAAAATGTTCAGCGTTTCAATATTCGTTGTTCATGTTCCTGGGGAAAACAGATAAAAACAGGCCCCCACCCTCCTCCAGAGCAAAACTATCTAAACTTTACAATCTCAGCCCCCTAACCCTCCCTTCCTATCACCAAAACCTACAGTTTATTCAACTCTACCATAATAAGTGACTGGCACAACCCACCCACCTCCATGGCTGAACGCCGTCTCTTGTAGTGAGCTAAATAATAGCCCACCCTTCCACCCCAGCTGCAGCAGCACCCAGTTCCTAACCTCATCAGCACCAGCATTATTCTTACCGTGTGGAACACTCCAGGCATGCAAAAGTATCTGACTCAACCTGCCCCACCTCCATAGATGGTTGCCTTTTGTGAATGAAAAGCGCTTCCCATGCTTGTTAGCGCATAGTAAACCAGCTGATCATGTGATCAGATGTTTTACCTATCTGAGCATGCATGGTAGCACTTTCATTCACAAAATGACCAGCCATGCTGAGAGACAGGTTGAGGCAATTGCTTTCTGTTTCCTGTGGGTATCTTCTTCACAGTAAGAAAAAATACGTCTTTAAGGAGGAGTCGGACAGCTGTGGAAGTCAGGCAGAGTTGTACCCAGTCATCCATGCATTAGAGGATAATTGTTAAAACAATAAATTTTGGGTGCTGCCAGGAAGAAGGGTGGGGGGGAAATGAGGGGTTGTAGATTTTTAAACAGTTTGGCTATGGGTGCCACTTTTAGCTTTATTTTAAAGTATTTCATGAATATGAATAGTAGTGCCACTGTTCTTTATTCATATCTCAATAACGAATAGTGCATTTTCCATTATTTGTAGCATTTGGTAAATACTATGAATCCCTCTCACACGCCTACACAGCAGTTTGTTGATAGCTAAGAGTTTGAGGGTGGAGAGTGACTGAGTGCTGAGGGTGTATGTGAGAATGCCAAAATTTAGCTGTGTGGTGTCTGTGTCTCTGTGTGTGTATGCATGTGTGAGGCAAGCCTAGATTTGGTGACCATAACAGAATCTCCAGTACACCGATAACAATAGCTCAGATTTGGCCATTTCAGGATACACCATGTTATGACAGGACAGGGAGGGGTGTTTATATGTTACAGAAGGCATGAAGGACACAGAGATATACAGAGAGAACCTTCCCTTTTTCCCATTCTTGTCCCTCCAGGTTCTTGCTCTTCTCTCGTGGCTCCTCCCCGCAGCCCCTTCCCTTGCCTCCTCATAGTAACCACCCCTCTCTCCTGACCATGCAACTCTCTAGTATACCTCCCAATGCCCTTTTCCTTCCTACCATTTCTGTTGCCTACAACCTGTCTCCCTCCTGCAAGCTTCCTCAGTCCACCCTTCTCTATGCACCCCTCTCCTAGCCCTCCTCACCTTCCTCTCCCCTCCTCCTGCCTCCCTCCCCTTTCCTGCTCCCAGACTAGTCTCCTCCTCCCATCAGTCTCCTCCCTGGCTTCACCAGTGTCCATCAAAACCACTATCTCCCTTCACCCTCCTGATCCCCCTTCATCTCCATTGCATACTGTTGCCCCCAGCCCCATTAAACTTATCTTCCTCTACTCCTCTACCTCCTGGTGATGTTGTGCTCAACCCAAGGGCTGCCCATTCCCTTCCTCCAATCTCCCCAAAGGACTCCAGGTGACCCACAACAACATCCATAGTTTCCCCCAAAATTGATCAGCTACAGCCCCATGGTTTCCCTCCTCCTCCTTGATGTCCTGATAGTTTTGGAATCTTGGCTTTCCCCCAGTATTTCCGACGCCACTATTTCCATCCCTGGTTACACCCTCACCTGTCAAGACCACATCATGAAAGATGGCGTTATTGCCATCTGCCTCTCTTCCTCTATTCAGTTTAATGTAGTGCTGTCTGTCACCTCCCTTGATGCTTATGGAGGCTAGAAATTACATACCAGTCACTCTCCTATTACTGGTGTGGAAATTAATGGTGACTGTACTAAAGGAAAGGCTGATGGAGTATGTGGAGGCAAATGGGCTGCATGACCAGCATCATGGTTTAACGTATGGGAGCTCATGTGAAACAGATCTCACAGATTTCTTTGACTGGGTGACTAGGGAGGTGTATTAGGTGAAGGTACTGGATGTTGTCTATCTGGACTTCAGTTATGCCTATCTGGATAGAAACTTAGTAACTTGGGTTTGAGGATAAGGCAGTATGGTGGGTATCAAACAGGTTGCAGAATAGGAGACAGAGAAGAATCAAAATTTATATAGCACTTTTCATACACATTGTATACCAAAGCACTTTATAAGCACCACTAGACTAAATTGAAGTGACTGAATGTGTAGTAGCAGCCATTTTGCACATCAACACCCACACACAGCCTTGGGCAATTGGATGAACCAGTTTGAAGGGAAGGGAAGGGGAATGTTGGTCAGGAGATCAGAGAAAGTTCCCTACTCTTTCTGTAAAGTACCTTGGGTTATCTTATTTTCACCGTGACACCCATCAGGACAGCACCTGAGATGAGTAGAAGGGACCTCAGTTTAGCCTTTGGTCAAAGATGGCACATCCTGACCCAGTACAGCACCCCCTAGTACACTCAGACCTCAGCATGTATAGGTGAGCCAATCCAGTGTGGGACTAGAACTAATAACCTTCTGTCCCAGAGGTGGATGTGCTACCAAGTGAGCCAAACTGACACCTGGTGGTAAATGGATTTCTCTCTGGGGAATGGGAGAGTGACCAATAGAATCACAAGGATTGGTATTGGGTCCTGTCCTCTTCAGTGTATTCATAAGTGTCATTGCTGAGAAACTGCAGGGGAAGGTGTGTCTCTTTGCAGTGACATAATAATCTGTGACAGGGTGGGTACTCAGAAGGTGTTGTAGAGAATACAAAGGTGTATGGGGTAACTGAAGGAATGGTCTAGGGGTGGCAGCTTTGTTTCAGTGCTGAAAAGAGCAAAGTTATGCACATGGTACAGGGAAACGTAGGCACTGAGTACGATACGATGGGGTACTTATATCATCAAGTAATAGAGGTACATTGGGCAAATCATATCTGATGACCTCAAGGTGGCAGGGCAGTGCAACAGGGTAGCTGATAAAGTTATTGCATTGCTAGGGTGCATATATAGGGGTTGTTTAAACAGGAGAAGGTAGATGGTGTTGCGCCTGTATCACTCAGTAGTGGGACCACACCTAGAGTACTGTGTACACTGTCAGTTCTGAAGGCCACAACCCCTCAAAGACATTGACTGGGTGGATGTGATCCAGAGGAGGGCTTCCAAATGATGCATGGAATTGCACGAGAAAACATACAAGGAGGGACTGTAGGAACTCAGCATTTACCCCCTGGGGAACAGCTTGACTGGACATGATTGAGCCATGCATATGCCACAAGAGTACACAAGGAACAGGAGGGGAGTCTCTTTCAGAGAAGGAGGAGCACCACAATAGGGCACATGCAAAGAAGCTTGAACAGGGGAAGTTTAGAAGTGATGAGAGGAAATCATACTTCTCAGAAAGGCATAATGGATGCCTGTAACAGCATGCCACAGGAGGTGGTGGGGGCAAAGACAGTGGGGGGTCTTCAAACATGCATGGGATAAAGACATGGACATGATACGTAGAGGAAAGATGGGAGGTTATGACACCTGAGGCTGAAAAGAAACATAGACTTTGACAGCAGATAAGGGCCGCTTGGCCCACCTAGCCTGCCCATTTGCCTACCTAATGGATAAGCTGCAGATCCTAGTTAACCAACAGCCTACTTCCCCCTACCCCCCCACTAGAATTGCCTTATGTCTGTCCCATGCATTCTTCAATTCAGGGGAGCCGCAGCCAACAGGGACATAGGGCACGCTTGTTGGGCTTAGGCCTACGGGTTCTTTTTTCTCCCCCATTAGATTCCATGTTTCTGTGTTGCTAGAGTACACGGTACACTTGCACCCCTATACAAGAGTACGGCATATTCTACTCTTCCTTATGAGGAAGTGAAGACACAATATGAGTCTCTCAGCAGCAGCCAGCTTCTGAAGTGTGGCACAACCAGGTTTTGAAAGTGTTACCCAAAACAGAGACCTACATATGAGACAAAGGGACAGGCCAAAACACCAGAAATACAGATGGGTCACTATGTATATTCCTTGCCTCCCAGCAGGCCTTGCAGGAATATACAGTATGATGTGCTGAAAGAGCTATGTTGGTGCTAATAAAGAAATACACCACACACGCCAAGAAAAAATAAAATAACTTTTATTATGAAGGTATGACAGAGTGATGAATGATATCATTGTTTGCTTGTAAGTTTCCTGCTGAACTATGTCTTCTAGTCTCAAAATACTGAAGTTTAATAAGCATTATAAAATATAATGCATTTACCGTCTAGCTGTATGTTGACAGTCTTACTTCCCCATCTCAGCATTGGACTACCACCTGGTGGGTGCCCATTGCTAGTGCAGGCTCTGAGAGGTTTCAAAGGGTATGGACTGCAAGTTCTGAGAGTGTACAGCACATGTCATCGTTCACACACTGTCGAGCCACAGTGGCTAGGGGGACTTAAGAGAACAATTGAAAAATGGCATTCAGGCAGGCTTAATGAAGCCCCATCTGCTTTCCCTTGGCTCAAACTGCCACTTGGTCCCTGGGACATGTTTGGGTTTTGCTCCAGATGGGACTCTTCCTCCTCTGGTCAACCCAGTGGAAAGAATCTATGGGAGATTCAAGCTCCTGTAACTGGGAGAGGAGAAAGCCAGTCAAGGGAAGTTGGTAATAGGGCTAAGTAAAGGTCTCAGTCATGTCCCCCCCATCCCTTCTCTCTTGCAGGGAGTACATATTCAGATCATTCAGCCTGTCCTTATATGTTTTTCTCTCCAATCCCTGGATCATCTTTGTGGCTCTGCGCTGCACCCCCTCTAGTAACCTGACATCCTTCTTTCTTTAGGAATGAGAACCAGTACTACACGCAGTACTCTAGGTGCTGCCTCACCAGTGACTTAAGCAGGGAAAGGATCACCTCCCTTCTTCTGGAGGAGATACCCATTGCTATACACCACAGCATCTTGCTGACCTTGCCCTTGCCCTTGACCTTGACCTTGACCTTGCTGCTGCCCTTTTCCTCCATGGTGCTTTCTAGTTGCACCACTCCCATGTGGTAATCACACCCCAGGTTACTAGCTCTGAAGTACAGCCCCTTGCATTTATTGCATTTGAAACCCAGCTGCCATGTTTCTGACCACTCCTTTAGCCTAGTCAGGTCCTCCTGCAGTCCCTTCCACTCTTCAATGTCATCCTCCACTGCTCCCAGTTTGGTATCATTTTCGAACAGACTGATTTTACTCTTGATCCCATGTGAGATATCTGCTACAAACAGCCCCAAAAGCACCGATTCCAGCACCGAACCCAACAAGCCATTGTGCACTGTCCAAGAACAGCAGTAGTGTAAGTGATCAGCTCAACCTAATGACTACTGCCAGCAGCTCTGTCTCACATAACTAGGACGAAGGCTGTACTGTCCACTTGCTGTGCAGCATACAAGCTGAGGGCTCCCAGTTTAACACCACTGTTTTCCAGTCAACACTCTCTAATTTAGGGGCATGTCCCTGATTTTGTCAGCAAAACTTCCCAGGTCCCTCTTAACTTAGACATCTCTGTCACTGAAGAGTGGTGATTTGAAACACAAAAATCCTACATAGTTGTAATTGTTATTCTTTACAAACCTCTTTTTCTTTGTGTTTTATTGCATGTGTTTTTTTAAAGTGAATATTTTCTCAGTTTTCAAAGATGCTGGTGCCCCAGGTACAAGTCAAGTATTTGCCCCCCGTTTTGTATGGACTGTCCCTTT
Source organism: Neoceratodus forsteri (assembly GCA_016271365.2). Lineage (NCBI taxonomy): Eukaryota > Metazoa > Chordata > Ceratodontiformes > Ceratodontidae > Neoceratodus > Neoceratodus forsteri. Next base: position 164,109,434 of record JADMNL010000032.1, read on the forward strand.
ATTATTGTAGCAGGATGTCTTGAGGGGTATGGTCTGTGGTAAATCTTGTAACTTAGGGAAATGGAGCACTTTACCTGGAAATGGCTAGTTTACATTATTAATATTGCTTTTTGCGGTGAAATAGACTAATGTAGGGCTCCTTAGGAGTAAGTTACACAACCATTATGCTATATTGCAGGAACACTGCTTAGGGATCTGTGAGCCCTTGCTGACATCCCCCTAAATTAAGTCCCTGGGAACCAGGAATCAGGTAAATAGACCAGACTTAATCTGACCCTTTTGGTGTATTTGTGAGTGCACCTTTTCCAAGACTGAATGCAGCTTGGAATTTAATATGTGAAACTCTGTACTTTCACCAGCTCACAGTAGGCTTTCCCTTAATAAACAACAAAACTAAACAAAAAATTATGCATTGCCTGTCCAGGACTTGATATCAGGATCCAGCAGGCAGCATTACAGTAGTCAGGGTTTGGGATGCTGGGCTTGATTCACTGATGCTCAATGCAGCTGCATGGATAACAACCAGGGTCACCTCTTTTCAGTCAATGAAACATGACTTTCTACAGTAGGTCTCAGGAAGTCTTGGAGACAAGAAGGATCACACTGTGGCTGCTGCCCCTCTTTCATACTTTGGAGTGTATCTGTTATGGCTGTCGACCCAAAGGCACACCCCAATGCCTCTCACTCTCTGCAGGGTGGGCCCGAGGTTGGCGTCAGTTCAGTACTTCACTGCCAATCCTATTATGCACTCCTGCACTACCAATGCCAGTGCCAGCAAGCCAACATTTGGCATTGACAAATGCTTGTTTGAGTTCTCTCTGTGTTTATAGTAATGTTTATAACCAGGAAGTTCAGCTAGCCATTCTTTTTCTGAATTACCCCATGTTTCTGTGATTGCTATTAGTGCTAAGTCTAGGGTCTGAGTCAAAACTTCCAGCTCAGCATACTTAGACATATTCATTGATCATGCATTGAAAGTGAGAATATTTACTTTAGAGCTATGTTTTGGGCAAAAGTTATTAATAAGAGACAGGGGTGTCTCCCCAGTCTCCCTCTTAGTTGTTAGTTTAAATGTGTATTTATATATGATGTTATCTTTTGACCCAAAATTGTACTTCCTCTTCTACTTAAATGCCATCCATCCCAACAGTAGAGTGAAGGTTTATCCTCAAATTCCTCCAAGTGTGTTACACACTTAATTCCTTGTCGGTGGCACCATTTACGGAGCCATTCATTCAGGGCTTTTATTTTGGAAGTGATAGATCTGGTAACTCTTGGAATTGGTAGTATTTCAGAGATACAGACAGTACAGCCATGCTCAGTTAATATGTTATTTAATGCAACAAAATCTTGTTTAATTTGCAGGAGTTGTGATCCCCCAATATCATTGGTCCCTGCATGAACAATTACTAGGGGATTATCACCAGCCATGGACAGTATAGGTTTTACCATCGATGTAATGTCCGCAATTTTTGACCCTCTAAAACTAGAACACATTCTATGTTCCTTATGAGGATTACATATTGCTCTATCTAGATATTTTATAATTGAGTCACCTAGAACAATTACCTGTTGTTTTTTGGTATGGGGTCCTACTGGTGATTGTAATTCTGAAACATTTGTTGTAGGATTTGTAACTAAAGCAGAGTTTATTTCCAATTGGGTAATTATTTCTTTGGGGCCTGAAGTTTAGGTCCCTTGCTTAGTTTGTTAAATTTGCTAGACTGTGATGTGGTGGGTAAAGGGTTTGTTTCAATTGTAGTGGGTGTTTCAATAGGAAATTTGGAATCATTGGGCTGGATATTCAAACTACGCTATTTTGTGGCGCAAGCCCTTGCGCTGCACAAAATAGTTGCGCAGGGGTGTGGCCGGGGCGATATTCAAGGGTTGTGCTATTATGAGCAACTCCTTTTGAATATCACTTCGATCACAGCCACTAATATGGCGCATGTGGAACTTGCGCCACCACAGAATGGTCAGAGTGGAGAATTCAAGTTGCGGTGGCGCTAAGTACCATTCGCCATCGCCAAATTTCCGATATTCAAAAGGTGACATGCACATGGGGCCATAATTCATGCAAGGCACAGGGCCATTTGCATCTATTTATGCCCCATTTGCTATCCATGCTGTCACAGGTGTGCTGATCCCCAGGACTTACACCTGGCGCCCTGCCAGGCAGCAGCTGTCGGGGACCCACGCCCCTGCAGCCCGGGATCGTAGGCAAAAGTGTGAAAATCCCCCTTTCCACGACTGGGTCTCGATCGCTGGCATTAGGTTAAATAAACCCCACCACCAGCCCGATCGCAGGCATAATTGGTAAATGTCCCCCCACCACAAGCCCGATCGCGGCATAATTGGTAAATGCCCCCCACCAGCCTGATCGCGGGCAGCACAGAGTCCCACCCCAAGAACTGATCCCTGGTGGTTTAGTGGACCGCTAAGCCCAATCGCGGGCTGCAAATGTTGAATCACACCCCAAGAACTGATCCCTGGTGGTCCAGTGGACCGCTAAGCCCGATCGCGGGCAGAAAAGTGATGAATCACACACCACCCCAAGACCAAATCGCTGGTGATCTGGTGTCCCCCCACCCCACCACCATGAAGCCCCATCACCCCACTCCCCCCTCCGGCAGCCAGCAGGCAGCAGCATCCCACCTGCCTGCTGCCCCGCCACCCGCCGACTGACTGCCCGATAGGGCTGCATGCCCATTGGTGCAAGCAAGAGCCAATGGGTATGCAGCCCATACCGTACAAGGCAGTCCAGATATGTGAGGTGGGGGGACACTAGATCACCAGGGATTTGGTCTTGGGGGGTGTGTGATTCATCACTTTGCTGCCCGCGATCAGGCTTAGCGGTCCACTGGACCACCAGGGATCAGTTCTTGGGGGGGATGTGATTCAACATTTTGCAGCCCGCGATCGGGCTTAGCGGTCCACTGGACCACCAGGGATCAGTTCTTGGGGGTGGTGTGATTCAACATTTTGCAGCCTTGATCGGGCTGGTGCGGGAGGTTATTTAAGCTGCGCCCACGATCGGGCCAGTTGGGGGGAGGGGTTTTTATGCTTTTGCCTGCGATTGGGCCAATCGGGGTGGGGGATTTTATACCTTTGCCCGCGATCGGGCTGCAGGGGGGCACAGGGAGTAGGTTGAGGGCCAGCCACAGGTGGTAGCTGCTGTGTTGCACCCTGCAATGTGGCAGCTCACCTGTGGGTGGCCCTCGACTTACTCCTTTTTTTTGGGCTCAAATTTGTGCAGGCGCAGGTTGGGGGTTGCGCCTGCACAACTCTGCACAGCCCGCTGAATATCGGGCTGTGCAGTTTATGCATGGTTCCTCCCCCTCCAGTTCAGCATTCATTCATTTGCATTGCGCTGTTGCTCAGCTTGCCTTGGGGGGCGCAACTGCCTCCTGCTGAATATGGCAGAATGGCGCAATTTCGGACTTGCGCAGGCACAACCCTATTGCGCATGGTGCAACCCTTTTGAATATCCAGCCCAATGTGTTTAGGTGTTATATTGCTACAGTCTCCCAGTGCAATGTCTGCATCTCTATCAATTTTTTGTAGAAGAATTTCAAATGAATTTTGTAGAGGGATTGCTTGATTTTTATCAAGATGGTTGCTTTTCCTAGTGTGTTTCTTATGATGAATTGTTGTCCAGTTGTCATTATTGACAGTATAAGTTGAGGGAGTTGAAGAAATAACTGGTTGCTCTGCTAAGTTGAATGCAGGGTGGTTGTTAGAGGATATTTCATGGGAGAGTGAGTCTTCTGGGTGCTTGGTGGCAGACATGTTGGCATCAACTAAGAGCGACATCTGGTCAATATAGTCCTCTAGTGCTTTAATTTCAGAATTAAGAGTTTCTTTAGGCTGCAAACGTTTAACTTCTTCCTGCAAGCTTTTCAGGAAAATGCATCTATCACATACAAAATTAGCTACTTGCTTGCCAGTAGTGTACATTAAACATGATGTACACAGTTTGTTTGCTTTCTTCATGACTAGTACTGGAATAGAGACTATAGAGGAAGGAGCAATTAGCGGTCTGTAGGTTACCTTTTTGATAGTGCCTTATTCTGGTGTCCTGTGCCTGTTGACCCCGATGGACATGGTAGACATGCGCAGAATGCGTGTGACTCTGCGCGCGGTCCCGCGCATGCTCGCCCCGCTTGCTAGTGTGAGTGGTTATGTAGGGTGCAAACCGGAAGTGCCTAGTCGCACTGCTTCCAGTTTCGCGCTACCATAAAGTTAAAATCAGAATAAAATAGCCTTTAAGAAGGCTTACCCAGTGTGGAAAGGGGTAATTTGTGCAATAAATAGCACCAAGTACTTTTTTATCCTTTCAAACAATGAGTAGTGGGGAGGAGGTAAGCCAGGAGGTTTCAGGAAGTATTCACTGGCCTCCAATATCCCACACTCCTTTGCTGAAGTGACAAGGAGAGTACTGTGGCAAGGAGGAAACCCTTCCCACAGAATTAAGCAAATGATACAGTACAATTCAGTTTATCAAGGTTTATTTATTTTAAAAAAAGCATCAAGCATACATCAACACTTCACAGCAGCAGTATACTATTGACTGCCCGCTCGCTAGTGCGAGTGGTTATGTAGGTGATGAAGGATGATCTCTCCCTAGCTCTGAAAGTTAACTCCACCTGCCAATACCCTTTTGTCAGGTCAGTAGTGGTAAGGTATGTCACCCCCCAACTTGTCAAGTAGTTCATCCATCCGTGGCATTGGGTGGGTGGCCAACTTTGTGACTGCGTTGAGTCCACGATAGTCCACACAGAAAAGAGTAGAACAATCTGGCTTGGGAACAAGGACTATGGGTGAGGCCCAGGGGCTGTGGGATTTCTGGATTACCCCTAAATCCAGCATTTCCTCGACCTCCCTCCTAATGTCCTTTTGCACAGTCTCTGACACCCAAAATGCTGTCCACCGTGTGGGTGCTTGTGTCCCTGTCTCTGCATCATGCGTCACAAAGGGGTTTAGTCCAGGCTTGGTGCTAAACACTGGGGCAAAATCTGCTAAAACCTCCCTTACTTCCTGGATCTGGTCCGAGGTCAGCTGGGGCAACATTTTAATTGCCTCCACAGAGGACTCCTACTTGCTTTCTTCCAGCAAGTCCAGAATGGGGTCTTCCTCATCCATCCTCTCCCCAGGACTACACACTGCAAAGACCATGTCAGCCCTATTAGCATATGGCTTCATCATGTTGACATGGTACATTCTTTGGGTATGTCTCCTGTCAAGTAGTTCTATAATTTACATCATTCACCTGTCTGACTACTTTGTATGGCCCTGCCCACTCAGCCTGTAGCTTATTTTTCCAGACTGGGATTAGGACCATGACCTCTTGACTCACAGGGTACGAGCGAGTTCTGGCTCTACGGTCGTACTATGCCTTTTGCTTTGCTGGGCTGCTGCCAGGTTGCGCTGAGCTGTTCCCATAAGCTCCTTCAGCTTTTCACTAAACTTCAGGACATAATCCACTATGCGAGTTCCCTGGGTGGTGTGCTTGTCTTCCCAGTCCTTCTGGATCAAGTCTAGCGGCCCACCCACCCTGCATCCATATAAGAGCTTGAAGGGGGAAAACCCTGTCAACTCTTGGTGCACCTCGCTGTATGTGAACAACAGGTGGAGAAGGTATTTTTCCCATTCCCTACCATGCTGTTCAGCAAATGCTTGGAGCATCGATTTAAGGGTGCCATTAAATCTTTCCACAAGGCCATTGGCTTGTGGGTGATAAGGTGTTGTGTGTCTCTTCACCGCCCCACACTTCTCCCACAAACATTTCATCAGGTCTGACATGAAGGAACCCCCTTGATCGGTGATAACCTCCTGTGGGAACACGACATGGGAGAAAATCCATAGCAAGGTATCTGCCACTTTGTCTGTCATCAGTGAGGATAGGGCGACTGCCTCTGGGTATCAGGTGGCATAATCCACCACTATTTGAATAAACATCTTCCCTGAGGAGCTGGGGGTATTCAAAGGCCCCACAATATCCATTCCTACCCACTGGAATGGCTCCTCCACTATGGGCAAGGGAACTAGGGCAGCTTTGGTTTTGCTACCAGCCTTCCCTATTTCTTGGCACTGGTGACAAGATCTGCAATATTCCTTCACCTGCTGGGTGAAGTTGGGCCAATAGAAATTCTGGGCCAATCACTGTGTAGTGCATGTGATTCCCAGATGTCCAGCCATAGGGATATCATGAGCAATCTTGAGCAGCTGCTCACGGTACCCCTGGGGAACAACAAGTGGCCTGCCCATCACCCCTCCCTCTGTTTTTACGTCCTGTGTATACAGCAGTTCATTGTCCCAGTAAACTCTATGATTCCCATCACTTCCCAGTGCTCTGTCAGAGTCTGCCCAAGCCCTTAGCCTCTCTAAGCTGGGGTCATTTTTCTGAGCAGCTGCAAAATCTTTACACATTCCCAAGGCATGGGACAAGTCCCCTCCAGGTTCAAAACTGGGGTCCCTAGCTCTAGTGTCAGGGCATTCAGGGTCACTGCCATCCCTAACCCTCTGACAATTGACTACCCCTCCCTCCTCAGAGAAACCTTCTGTAGCTGTTCTGTTAACTGCAGCCTGGGGAATTTCTACCCCCCCTTTCACTATTCTCCATATCAGAAGACACAGTCTGGGGAACCAACCTCCCAGTGTTTTCCACAGGAGCTTCTATGGGGTCCAGAGAACTACAATTTTCCTTTGCTGCTTGACTGTGGGTAACTGCACACACCATCCCCTTTTCAAGATTGTTCCCTATAATTGCATCCAGGGCAAGATTTTCTGCCACTGCAACTTTTTGCACAGTCTCTCCTGTCTCACTCCAGTCCAGGAGAACACTAGCAAGTGGCAGAATTTTCTCCTCCCCAGTGAATCCCTATACTGTGACAAACTGATTGGGTATAAGCTGTTCAGGCTCAACCAAATTCCGTTTTACCAAAGTAAGGGATGCCCCTGTGTCCCTTAACCTACTGTATGGGTTTGCATTCCATTCACAGTAACTGGGTGTATGTGCTTCCTCATGTTTATTGGCATGCTTTCAGGGATACACAAAAAAAATGACTTCTTTCCCAGCACCACTTCATGCACTCTCTGCCTTTTTAGTACACTGTCTTGCAAGATGTCCAGGCTGTTTGCAAAACCAACATTCATTTCTTTTATCGGGCAAATCCTTTCTTTGTAATCAGGAGCTGCCCCCTTTTGGTGGAGACAGTGAGGGTTTTAGTTGCCCTGAAGGTGTGCTTTTCCCTTTCTGTGCTGCCATGCCCGCCACCCTCCCTATCAGAGCAGGTCTGCTCCTGGCATAGTGGTCTGAGAGTTCGGCAGCCTCCTGCACTGTTTTTGGATCACGGTCCTCTAGCCAGGTTTTCAACTCTGCTGGGAAAGCCCAAAAGAACTGCTCCAAAAGTACAACATTTTCCATTTTCTTTACAGAGTCTGCTTGTATATCTTCCCACCAATGTTTTAAAAACTGATGTTGTTTAGTGGCTAGCTCCTTGTAGCTCATACCAGGGCTTCTCCTGAGCTTATGGAACTTAACTCTGTATGCTAAAGCTGTCAAGTCATGCCTTTTTAACAATGCAGTTTTAAGTTTGCCATAATCATTACTATCCTGATTGTCCATTTGACCCAATACATCATAAGCTTTCCTGATAAGCAGTGGGGATAGTTGGAAGCTCCAGGACTCTCTGGGAATTTTTGCCTGAATGCATACCTTTTCAAATGAATTTAAAAATGCATCCATATCTTCCAATTCTTTAAATTCAGCTATCAGTTTAGAATTTAGTTTGTAACCCAGGGTCTCCCATGCCACTTACCTACTCTGGAGCTGATCTTTGGAATTGTAGCTTCTCCAGTTCAGATTTCCTCTGGCTCTCTCACTCCTCTCGCTTGGCCTCTCTCTCTGAAGCTGTCGCTATTTTTCCTTAGCCACATGCTGCTCTCGCTTCTCCTCTCTCTCTATTTCCCACTTCCTCTGTTCAAACTCCAGCTCCACTCTCTTCAACTGCAGCCTGACCCCGTCTGGCTCCAGCATGGTGGCGATCCTCCCCTGCAGCTGTGGCTCTCAGTTCACACTAATCTCACTCTCCTCCTCACTGGGTCTGGACACTGTAATGGCCCCTGGCCCCTCTACACTGACAATCTGGTCCCTTTCAGTCAGTGACTGTGATTCGAGGTCTTGGGCATCGGCTGCCACAAGAGCCTCCAGGAGGTGCTGCTTGTTTCGTCCCTCGCAACAGACTCCTCTCTCCTGGCACAACTGCCTCAGATATTCTGCAATGTACTCACTATAGTTGTAAACCATCTTCTTCCCTAATCTACGGCTACACTAGCTTACACCCAAAAAAATAAAAATAAAACAAGTAAGTAACTTAGACTGTAACCGCAGTGATATATTTCTTCTTTTTATTTTCTTCAAATCACTGGCTTATTTTGTGTGTGAACTATTACAGTTTATCAATCTGAAACACTGGACTGTTAATGTTCATGTCACCAAGTAATTTCACAGTATGCAAACAAATCTTTTTGATTGCAGCACTGTAAATCAAATCTTTAAGATTTTACTGCTGCCAACCAGATCTGTCACAAATGCACTCCGGTGGTCAGGACCTCTGCTCCCACGGTGCCAAACCTTGAAGTGCAATATGTGAACAGAGACAAACAGGGTAACCCTCCTGTCTGTTTTGGGTCCAAACAACTACCAGTCTCGAGTTCTGGGATCAAATATGAACCCTTTTTCACTAGCACGCCCAGTTAATAGGTTCAAATATCACACCCTCTTCAGGGAAATGCAGTGTAATACTTAACCCTGTGGCACACAACCTGGTTCACAAGCCCCCTTTTGACCCACTTGAGACTAGGTACTTTTCTTATCTTAGTGCATATGGTAACACACTGTAAGTGCTTAACAGTTCTGTCAGAATCATCAACACTGTCCCAACACTCACATTAAAAATGAGGAAAAGGCTCTGTCAGGATTTCAAGAAAAACATTTAATAAAATTAAAAATAGTAAATGAAATAGAAAACACTGAACATATAAAATTGAGTGTACAGTCATACAAATTAAATGGACAATTTAAACAAAACCTCATTACTGAGTACTTAATCCTACCCTAGTTTCAATTGGCAAATAGTGGAAGTTGATTTACCAAATGTAGTAGAAGTGCTCGAGTGTGTCTTTCAGGAGTGCAGAGATAAAAAGGACAATCTCTTCTTAGCTTGGACTATCTATAGAGAACAAGGGTCCCACCCAGCTTGTGAGGTCACAGCTCAGTGGTGATGCTGGCTGTGAGGCCACTCACGTTTCCTGTATACCAAATGGTAGTCACAAGCATCTGCATATTGCTAAGCATCCCACTCACATATATATATATATATATATATATATATATATATATATATATTTGTTGTTTTTTTTAATTAGTGGGCCTGCTTTATGGCAGGTCAGAAGAAAAAAATACTCACCATAGTAATGTTTCTTCTAATAGAGTCTTGCTGTATTCTGACTATATGCAGTTAGCCCCAGCACTTGAACTGCTCCAAAGAGTAAAGGGATTACTCTATGCCAAGGCATAGAACGTTGAGCTTGAGCTTGGTTTTCAAACCTCAGTCTGCGATACTCTGAAGAGTAACTGTCAGATTCTTACAAGCACTAAACTAACTAACTCAATAATTAGAATTTTTTTCTACAATTGTTATGCCAAAAGGCAATAAACAGATGTTTAGGGCCAAAAGACTCAAGTCAAGAACCCCAAAGGGGAGAAACAACCAAAATATCCATAATAAAAACCAGAAGAACCCTTAATAAAATAAAGGGCATGCCAAATACACCTCTGAGGTGCAGCACTGTGCCTGCCAACCCACATCCCAAAACTACTAGGTTCTAGGAGGGGAGGCAGGGAGGGAGGAAGGGAGGTCAGAATACAGCAAGATACCATTAGAAGAAACAACATTACTATGGTGAGTAATTTTTTCTTCAAACAACATGAAGTCTTGCTGTATTCTGACTATATGCAGACTACCAAGCAGTACCCCCTTGGAGGAGGGAGTCACAGAACCTATTTTGGGAAAAAGTTCTGCAGCACAGCTGTGCCAAACCTAGCATCACTTCTTGACTGACTGTCCAGAGATTAATGCTTGATAAATGTGTGAGCAGCTTTCCAGGTGGCTGCTTTACAGATTTCTACTAAAGGTATATCTCTAGCTGCTGCAACTGAAGCAGCTGTACCTCTGGTAGAATGAGCCCTCAGGCCTGAAGGAGACTCTTTCCCAAGCTTTGAATAGCAGAACTGGATACAGGAGACAATCCACCTGGCAATTGTTCTCTTGGTGGCAGGTTTGCCCTTTCCCACTTCTGCATGAGTGAGTAACAACTGAGAACAGTCATTCCTATGGGCCTAAGTATGTTCCACATAGTAACTAAGAGCCCTCTCTACATCAAGACTGTGTAACCTTCTCTCCCCAGAGGAAGAATGGTCAGTGAAAAATACAGGCAATGACATAGACTGATTCAAATGAAAGTCTGATACCACCTGGGGAAGAAACATTCTGTTGGTTTAAAGGACCACCTTATCCCTGTGAAATGAAATGAAATTAGGTTCCACTGATAGAGCCTGTAATTCATTGATTCTCCTGGCAGAAGTAATGGCTACCAGGAATACAGTTTTATAAGACAAGTACTTCAGCTCAGCTGAGGATAGAGGATGAAAAGGAGGCTGCATACGCTGTGCGATACAGATATTCAGGTCCCAAGAAGGGGTAGGCTCCTTAAAAGGAGGATTAACATGCACTAAACCCTTGAAAAATTTCTTGAAAACTGGATGAGAAGCTAGGGAAGAGCCCTTACCAGCAGAAGGGAAGGCAGACACAGCTGCCAAATGTACCTTGAGAGTAGTAGACTGGAGGCCTAAACTGTTAAGATGCACCAAATAGTCCATTACAGTGGCAATATCAGCCAGCTCTGGCTGGACATGCTTCTGGGAACACCAAAACCCAAATATTTTCCATTTGGAGTTATAAGTCTTTCTAGTAGCAAGTTTCCTGCTAACCTTTAAAATGCCTAGGACTGATTGAGAAAGATGTAGGCTTGCATATTCTAGCTCTTCAAGAGCCAGGCTTTGAGCCTGAGAGTCTGAAGGTTGGGGTAAAGGATTCTCCCCTGTGAGGAGGTAAGAAGATTGAACTGTCTTGGGAAGACACAGAGGCATTGTTACTGACAGTGACAAGAGAAGGGGGTACCAAGGCTGTCTGGCCCAGTCTGGAGCCATTAGAATCACCTTGCAAGGCTAAGACCTGATCTTGATCAGGACCTTGAATATCAGAGGAAAAGGAGGAAATGCATACAGAAACCTGCTTGTCGAATTCAACAAGACAGCATCCTGAGGGACAGGGCCCAGAAGAGGCGGTCTGCAGCAAAAGAGAGGAAGCTGGTGATTGTCCAGGGCTGCAAAGAGATCTATCTATGGAGTGCTCCACCTCTTGAAAATGGCCTGAAGAATTAGAGGATTCAGGGTCAATTCGTGGTAGCCCTGAGAAATCCTACTGAGAGCATCTGCTAGAATGTTGTCCTTTCCTGGGAGATGCATGGCCATCAAGGAAGCCTGAAGGGAATAAGCTAGGGACCATATCTTCATGGCCTCTGTGTACAAGGTCGAGGACCGAGTGCCTCCCTGCTTGTTGATGTACCACATGGTTGTGGTATTGTCTGTCCTGATCTGCACCATTTTCCCCGGAACGGCAGTTGAGAATGTCTGAAGTGCTAGAAAGACAGCTCTCAGTTCAAAAGGGTTTATGTGTAGAACAGACTCCTGGTGAGACCAGGTTCCCTGAGCTGTAAGCTGATCTAGATGAATCCCCTAACCCAGTAGAGAGGCATCTGTGGTGAGAATCACTGAAGTAGCCTGACTGATAAAGGGGACCCCTTGTCAAGGATTGTCCTCCTCCAGCCACCACTGGAGGGCCTGAACTAGAGTTTGAGACACTGGAACCAATTTGGAGAGAGGGTATTTTTTCTGAGACCAATAAGATCTGAGATGAAACTGAATATCTCTCATCTGAAACGTTGCTCCCTGAAATACTGCTGTGGATGCTGCCATGTGACCCAGCAACTGTAGAAAGTGTCTGGCTGGACGAGAAACTAGAGGACGAAAAGAGGAAGCCAGAGTGACTATGGGACTGAACCCTTGAGAGAGAGAGAAATGCTCTTGCCTGAACAGTGTCTAGTTCCACCCCATGAAAGTGAGAAGCTGGGCTGGTTCCAGAACAGACTTTTCTAGGTTCAGAATGAAGCCCAAGGAGTCTAGAAGCATTTGAGTGATCTCTAGGGCTGACCTGACTTGGTCTGAGGACTGGCCTACTAGGAGCCAGTTGTCCAGGTATGGGAACAGAAGGATAACTCATGAGGAATGCCACCACTACTGCAAGACACTTGGTGAACACCCTTGGAACAGATATTAGGCTGAAAGGCATAGCTCTGAATTGGTAATGGCCTGAGGACAACTCAAACCAGAGGTACTTTCTGTGGGAATGTCTGATAGGTATGTGGAAGTAGGCATCCTTGAGATCCAGAGAGGCTAGCCAGTCTCCTGGTCTCAGAGAGGGAAGAATTACTCCCAGAGTCACCATCTTGAATTTTGGTTTTGTTAAATGTTTGTTCAGGTACCTTAAATCTAGGATGGGTCACCACTTCCCTGTCTTTTTAGGGGTAAGGAAGTATCTGGAATACAGTCCTTTTCCCCTGTGACAAAGATGTACCTTCTCTACTGCTTGTAGAAGCAGAAGAGAGGAGACTTCTGCCTCTAAGGCCTTTGTCTCCAAGGGAGAGGGAGGACTGAAGGACCTTACGAACATACAAAATTTGCCAGCAGATAAAGGCCTAGAGGTCTATCAAGTCTGCTCGAATGTGCAGCTAGCACCCCTTATTCTGCAGCTGCCCCTCACTTCCACCCTTCCCCTTCATTAACCTTCCCCCTTGTCCTGTCCCATCCTTGTTTGAAGCAGTCCACTGTTCTACTGCATACCACTTCAGCAGGTAACGCATTCTACCCAGTCACCACCCTCTCTTTAAAAAAGTGTCTCCTCATCTCCCTCCTGAACCTTCCTCACTCCAGTCTCATATCATGGCCCCTGGTGGCCCTCCCCTCCTTTACTTTGAACAGCCCCTCTGTACCTGTCTTGTTTATTCCTTTCATGTATTTAAAGGTTTCAATCATGTCACCCCTGTCTCTCCTCTCCTCCAGTGAGTACATGTTCAACTCCTTCAACCTCCTCTCGTATGATAAGTCCCCCAGCCCCTTGATCATCTTTGTCACTCTGCACTGCACCCCCTCCAGTAACTTAATGTCCCTCTTCAGATACGGACGCCAGTACTGCACGCAGTACTCCAGGTGTGGTCTAACTAATGACCTATACAGTGGCAGAATCACCTCCTCCCTCCTCGAGCATATACCCCTTGCAATACAACCCAGCATTTTGTTGGCCTTTGCTGCTGCCTTCCTACATTGTGCCGAGTTGTTCATTGACCCAGTAATGAGCACCCCCAGATCCTTCTCCTCCTCTGACTGGGCTAGCTGCATTCCCCCTAGCTGGTAACTCCTCCTTGGGTTCTTCATTCCAAAATGCAGCACCTTGCACTTTTTGGCATTAAAGCCCAGTTACCAGGTGTCTGACCAGGTTTCAAGCTTTGCCAGATCATCCTGCAACCCCTGCCATCCCCCTAGGTCATCCACCACCGCGCCTACCTTGGTATCATCAGCAAACAGACTGATCTTGCTCTTGATGTCCCATGATATGTCTGCAATGAATATCCCGAACAACACTGGTCCCAACACTGAGCCCTGTGGAACACCACTCGTCACTGCCCTTGGGTGTGAGAGCTCCCCACCCACCACCACCCTCTGTTGCCTTCCCTGCAGCCAGTTTCCTACCCATCTCACCTGCTTTGCACCCGCCCCTATGCCTACTAACTTCCTTCCCAGCCTTCCATGTGGCACTGAGTTGAATGCCTTACTGAAGTCCAGATACAAGACATCCACTGCATGGCCCCTGTCCAGTTGCCTAGTTACCCAGTCATAGAACTCGACCAGGTTGGTTTGGCAGGATCTGCCATGTATGAAGCCATGCTGTCTGCTGTCCTGTAGTCTTTTGGCCTCTAGGAGGGCCACCAGCCTCTCCTTCAGGATAGTCTCCATTAGCTTACCCATGATGGATGTGAGGCTCACTGGTCTGTAGTTTCCCGGTTCATCCTTCGGGCCACTCTTGTGGAGGGGCACCACATGAGCCATTCTCCAGTCCTGAGGTACACACCCCAAATGTAGTGAGGCATTAAATAGGTTTGCCAAAGGTCCTGCAAGGACCTCTGCCAGCTCCTTCAGTACCCTGGGGTGGATGCCATCTGGGCCTGGCGCCTTGTCCACCCTCAGTGCCTTCAAACCCTCTCGAACTCTGCTCTCCATGATTTCCCCATCTGTCACCACTTCCCTGCTTCTGCCATTTCTCCCACCTTGGGTGTCACCCCCCTCTTCTCTTTAGTAAATACTGAGCAGAAGTACTCATTTAGTGCTTCTGCCTTATCGCACCCTGCTTCTACCCAACCTCCCTCCTTCCTAATCCTTACTATGTGGTCCTTACAGCTCCTTTTCTCACTGATGTACTTAAAGAAGTCCTTCTCCCCCTTCTTAATGCCTTGTGCCAGCCTGAGTTCCGTAGATGTTTTGGCTCCCCTTAGTGCCCTTGTCACCTCCTTTGATTCTGTCAAGTACTACTCCCTGTACACCTGGCAACTGGGCTTTAATGCCAAAAAGTGCAAGGTGCTGCATTTTGGGATGAAGAACCCAAGGAGGAGTTACCAGCTAGGGGGAGTGCAACTAGCCCAGACAGAGGAGGAGAAGGATCTGGGGGTGCTCATTACAGGGTCAATGAACAACTCGGCACAATGTAGGAAGGCAGCTGCAAAGGCCAACAAAATGCTGGGTTGTATTGCAAGGGGTATATCCTCGAGGAGGGAGGAGGTGATTCTGCCACTGTATAGGTCATTAGTTAGACCACACCTGGGTACTGCGTGCAGTACTGGCGTCGATATCTGAAGAGGGACATTAAGTTACTGGAGGGGGTGCAGCGCAGAGCGACAAAGATGATCAAGGGGCTGGGGGACTTATCATACGAGAGGAGGTTGAAGGAGTTGAACATGTACTCACTGGAGGAGAGGAAAGACAGGGGTGACATGATTGAAACCTTTAAATACATGAAAGGAATAAACAAGACGGGTACAGAGGGGCTGTTCAAAGTAAGGAAGGGGAGGGCCACCAGGGGCCATGATATGAGACTGGAGTGAGGAAGGTTCAGGAGGGAGATGAGGAGACACTTTTTTACAGAAAGGGTGGTGGCTGGGTGGAATGCGTTACCTGCTGAAGTGGTATGCAGTAGAACAGTAGACTGCTTCAAACAAAGATGGGACAGGACAAGGGGGAGGGTTAATGAAGGGGAAGGGTGGAAGGGAGGGGCAGCTGCAGAATAAGGGGTGCTAGCTGCACATTCGAGCAGACTTGATAGACCTCTAGGCCTTTATCTGCTGGCAAATTTTGTATGTTCATACGTTCCCTGTCCTCCCCCCTCCCTGTTTTCTTGTACTTCCTAAAGGCAGCTCTTTTCCTCCTTACCTTTTCCATGACCTCCTTGCTCAACTAGATCGGTTTCTTAGCCCTAGCCTTCTTGCTCTGGGCTTTGCAGCAGGTTTTGGTTGCCTCCACTATCCCCAGCTTTATGAGCTCCCACCTCTGGTTAGTGTCCATACTAGATTGAATTCTGGCCAGGTACCCTTTTACCACTTCCCCCATCCTCCCAAAGTCGGCCCTCCTGAAGTCCAGCTCTATTGTGCCGGATTCCACTCCTTCCTTGCCCATATCCAATGTGAGCCATACTGAGCGGTGGTCACTCCTTGACAGCGGTTCATCCACTGTAAGTTCTCTCACAAAGTCCCCATTTGCTAGCAAAAGGTCAAGGGTATTTCCTAACTTGGTTGGTTCACTGACCATTTTCAGCAGGAAGCTGTCCTGGAAGGCACCCAGCAGTACCTGCTCCCTTCTGTTCCTGGTTGTTGGGGTGCTCCAGTCCACTCCTGGCATGTTGAAGTCCCTCACAATCACCACACTACCCTTCTCGCAGGTCCTCCTGATCTGTCCCACCAGTTCCCTGTCTAACTCCTCCGTCTGAGATGGTGGCCTGTACACCACTCCCATTCTAAGAATCCTATTCTTGGAATCCTGGATTTGCATCCAAAGTGACTCTGTACTACCCTCCTCCCCTTCCTCCCTTACATACTTCAGTCCTTCCTTCACATATAGTGCCACCCCTCCTTTCCTAATCACCCTGTCCCTACGAAATAACCTGTACCCTGGTACAGACAGGTCCCAGTCATTGTATTGGGTGGCCCATGTTTCCGTGATGGCTGCAATGTCCACCTCTCCCTCTGCCATGAGAACCTGTAACTCTGCAGTTTTCCTCCCAAGGCTCCTAGCATTAAGGGTAACCACTTTCCACCCTTTTCCCCTCCCATCCTGCCCTCCTTTCCTAGCATCACCAATAGTACTTGCCATTTGTCCTTTGTCACTGTTATGGGGGGTAAGCTCATATGGTTTCCCAACCTGTGGTCTCTGCATATCTCTTCCCCAACTGCCACCCCCCACTCCTAGTTTAAATTCCCAACTTCCTTTATGTACTCCTCCATCCTCTATTTCAACACTTTCTTTTCCTCCTCACTCAAGTGTAGTCTGTCCTTGGCATAGAGACTACTGTCCTCCCAGGTCCCTCCCACCCCCCCAACAGCCCATACCCTTTAGCACAACACCAGGTTCTTAGCCATCCATTAAATTCCTCTATTCTCAGCTTTCTTGTTGTGCTTGCCTTTGGCACGGGAAGTATCTCTGAAAATGTTACTGATCTTCCTGCCCCCTCACATAATTGTGCTAGTTCCTCAAACCTCCTCTGGGCTGTATCTACTGTCTTGTACCTTGCTGTCATTTTTGGGAACCTTTTGAAACTGAGAGCAAGTCCCTGGCTCACTACTTCCATGACCCATTTGTCTGAAGTAATAGACTACCAGGCCAGAAAGTAGTGAGCCAACCTGCCCCCTACTGGAATTGAGGAGGCGACCCTGACCAAAACCTCAGGGTGTCTGTTTGGCAGGAGGCTTAGACTTCATGGATGATGGGGTTCTGGTCATTCCATGCCTGCCTCTTTCCCTAAAGAACCCCCTCTGCTGGAAAAAAGAGGAGAAGGCCTGAGCTTAGCAGAAAGGCCTTTGAAAAGGCCTGCCCCTGCCAGCCCTAAATTGCTGCCTCTGATGAATGGCCTGCTTTTGTCTGGCTGCAGCACTCCTATAGGTGGGCCTATATTCATCCATCTTCTTCATGTAGTTCTCTGTTTGCTCTCCAAACAGAGAATTACCAGTTACAGGAAAATTCATGGCCTTAGCCTGGGTATCCTGTGAAAGATTGGTACATCTAAGCCAAGCAAACCTCCTCATGGAGACAGATGTAGCCATGACTCTAGAATTCACATCATTCAAGTCCACAGCAGCATGAAATTACACTTTGAATGTCTCTATATCATTTACAGCCACCTGCTCCAGCTCCTTGGCAAGCTGGGGAGGGGCATTATTAGCCAGCTCCAGAACCATATCCCACATATATTTCTGGTACCTGGCTGCATATGCCATGTAATTTGATTGCCTGAGCCCCAAAGAGGATGCCAAGTACTGTTTCTTAGCCATGGCATCCACTTTCCTGGAATCCTTATCTGGGGGGTGAGATGCCAGGGGAATATTAGCCTTGTCACAGGCTGCAGCCTGCACTACCCCAACATGGCTGCAATGTGCTGAAATGAATTCCATGCCAGGACCTGATAAGGCATACCTCCTGTCCATTCTTTTATCCATAGGGGGAATGGATGTAGGAAATTGCATGATTTTCTGTATCTGTTTCCCCAGAGATTTGTGCAAAGGGATAGATACTCTCTTTGACTCTGGAACATCCATCATTTCCACATAATCAGGCTCCTCCTGATCCTAATCAGCCTCTTCCATAGGAAGCTGAAGAGTCTCAGCCACCTTCTTGTAAAACAAGAAGTGGGAGGAGGACTCAGAAAGCCTAGGAGGGAAAATATTGGAAGGCCTGTCTGGGGAGATGTCAGGCTTTACTGGCTCATCTAGGCCTTCAAACTCTCCTTCTTCATACTCTTCTTCCTCCTCCTCCCAATCACCCTCATAGTATACCTCTGGATCAATGTCTGAGGCAACAACTTCCGTCCGAACCAATCGCATTTGAACCGATGTCAGTTTGGTCGGAACCGGCAAAGCAATTGCACTATTGTAATCGCTTTCGCTATGTCCTCAGTGGCCGGAACATGGGGTGTTGGATCTGAACCGGCTAATTTTCTTTTTCTCTTTGATGGAACTGACTCCGCAGAGTCAGCTCTTCTTTTGCCCGAAGAGGTATCGCAGGTTCGGTCGCAACTGAGCCGGACTGGCCACCTGGGTCAGCAGACTTCTCGGCCCTTCTTTCCTTCAGCCTGCTCAAACATTTTTCAAGAGTGGCCTTGGGAAAGTTTTTACAAATTTGGCAGTCTTCCTTAAGGTGGTCAAACCCCAGACAATACACACATACGAGATGGGGATCAGCCTTAGCAAAAGCCTCCCCACACTCAGTACAGTGCTGAAACCCAGTGGGACTGGTTTCCTTTTTTGGTTTCTCAGACGTGCCGAATACAAGTAAAAGTCACCCTTGTCAGCGTTAAGCCAGGTAACTAAACACTTACCTGTTCCGACTGTGTCACGGGTCAGTAAAAAAAAAATCCCTCAAAAATCTGGATTTTTTTAGGAACTGATAAGTACCGGAAAACCGCAATAATGTATACAGAAAAACACAAGCAATGATAGATTTCGGTTCTGAATTGGACCTACCTGAAAAAAACCAAAGACAAAACAATTTCTAACAGATTCAACAGAAAATACCACTACCTACTAGTACCACTTACTGTTGTTGAGACAGAGGTAAGAATACAGATAAAATAAGAACTGTGGTTGAAAAAAAAAGACTGATTCAAACTATTACTGAACCGAAGCACAGGAGAAATCTCCGGAGCAACTTCACAGTTAGGTGGAGTAAGAAATCTGACTGTTACACTTCAGAGTACCACTGACAGAGGTTTCAAAACCGAGCTCAAGCTCAACGTTCTCTGCCTTGGCATAGAGTAACCCTTTACTCTCTGAAGCAATTCACGTGCTGGGGCTAACTGCATATAGTTAGAATACAGCAAGACTTCATGTTTGAAAGGCCATGTTGAAAATTTGTAGTGCAAATACCAACAAACGCCCAGGGTGTTAGGGTTTCTAACCATATCGTCACACCCTGTACAGACTGACAGGCCATCAGGGGTGTGCCTTTGGACTGCTGGCTGTGATGTTCATGTCATTCCACCCTCACCCCCACCCTGAAGCCAGTGACAGGCATCGAGGTGTGCCTTGGACTCTTTGGCCCCAGAGTTCACCCCATTCTCCTATACTGCATTCATTTCAGTGTATGTCCTTATGAAATGGGGTGACTGTAAAGCCGAACACCCCAAGGCACACCTCAACACTTGTCAGTGACTGCAGGATTGGGTGAGGTGAAATGCCTTGAGCATTATGGGCAACAACTCAAACGCATACCCCAATGCCTGTCCATCTCTGCAGGGTGGAGGTGGCGTTGGCATGAGTTCAATACTTCACTGCCACTCCTATTCTGCATCTGTCTAACTCCTGCACTTCCAATGCTAATATTAGCAAGCAAATATTCAGCATTGACAAATGCTTGTTTATGTTGTCTTGGTCACATGCAAGCAACACATTGTGGTAGCTTGGAATAGTGGGTTTTGGAGGTGTGGTCATGCTGTGGCCAATGGCGCCACTGCTTTTTTGGGCTGAGCTCTGTGGTATGAATGAAATAGCATGCTGTCTATAACAGCAGTGTGAAAATATGCCACCAATTTGAATCAATTTCGCCGCTGCAATGAGTGAGCGACCCATCATTGGAGGGTGTGCCTTACCTGGTGTAATATTTCAATAAACATGGTGGCGGCTTTTGCAATCTGCCTCTCACAGTCCCCATGAAAGCCAACATCGGGGGTGCCTAATCCCCCTGTCGGCATGCCCCCTGCCCAGTTCATTTGCCAACGGGGGAGCCCAATCCCTGTTGGTATAATGCCCCCCTATTGATTTAATTAGTGTGCCAAGGGGGTGCCCAATCCCTTCGGCATCAAGCACCCCAAACACAGACACGCTTTTGTGTGCCTGACGGGGCCCATTCCCATCAGATTCAGTCCCCTTGGTAAAAAAACACAGGTGGCACAATGGGAGCTCACTCGCAGTGCCAAACACACTTGTAAAAAAAAAGCATCCTGCAATGTCTTTTGTTTGTGTTTTTTCTGTAAAAAGAGGAAAAGGTCCCTTGTTGTCTCCAGTGCCCCTCCCCAACCCGCACCCACCCTCTGCATACTCCACCTCTCGGCACCCCCCTCACCCCATACTTACCTCTGGAGCCCAGCACAATAATCTTCGGTGGAGTGGGAACACGTCTGCACTCTTCAAAGCTGACCGCGAACTGAAGAAAGGCTGTTAAGCTGTATAATGGCATCAATGGAGGGGTTTCAACTTAGGTGGATGTCTCAGCCATTTTTGTGACTTTTGGCACCAACTTTTCAACATGGGGTTCTTGGAACCCCATCTCATGAATTCAGTCACTGTCATGTTGTTATTCAGTCCTAAAAGGTGATTTTGCAGTCACTGTGCAGAATCACCTTCCAGGACTGATAAACAAAATGACAGTGTTACTATTCATGAGGTAGGCTTCCAAAAAGCCTATGTTGCAAATCTGGTGAAACAATTCCCAAAAATGACTGTGTTATGAACGTGCATTGCGCAATTCCCACGTATACTCATAGCTTCGAGAATTTTTAATATTTTCACTCCAGATTCTCAACATTGCCATTTTTCCATACGTCCTTATGAACAGTTTGCTGTCATTTTTCACATCCAGCCTGAAATGTATTTTCACACATGTGGCTCACAATGGCACGGGCGCTATGCGAAATCAATGTTTAGGACAGATTAAGAAAATCACAGTGACAGTGTTCATAAGGAGAGGTCCCAAAAAGCCCATGTTGTAAATTTGGTGAAAAAATACAAAAAAATGACTGCATTACCAGCGTGCATTGCGCAGTTTCTACGCACGCTAATAACTTCAATTTTTTATATTTTTACTCCAGAGTTTCAGCATTGACATTTTTTCACACCACCTGATGTACAGTGCAGCTGTCATTTTTCACATCCTGCCCAAAACATGTTTTCACACCTGTGGCACTCAACGGGCGCAGTCGCTGTGCAAAATTAGCGTTCAGGACAGATTAAGAAAATCACAGTGCCACTGTTCATGAGCGGAGGTCCCAAAATGCCTATGTTGGAAATCTGGTGTAAAAAGTCCCCAAATTAATTGCATTACGGGTGTACGTTGCACAGTTTCTACGCACGCTCGTGACTTTACCAATTTTTTTATATTTTCACTCCAAATTTTAAACATTACCATTTTTTTACACCTCCTCATGAAGAGTACAGCTGTCATTTTTCACATGCTGTCCGAAATGCGTTTTCGCACCTGTGGTACCAAATGTCACAGTCATTGTGCAAAATCACCTTTTGACTGATGAACTGATAGTGTCACTGATCATGTGGTGGGGTCACTAGAAACCCATGATGAAACCTTGGAGTGAAAATACCAAGAAACGCCTAGGGCGTTAGAGTTTCTGACCATAATGCCCTACCCTGTAGGGACTAACCGGCATCAGATGTGTGACTTAGGATGGTTGACAGTAATGCTAATGCCATTCCACCCCAACCCCCACCCTGCAGCCAGTGACAGGCATCAAGGTGTGCCTTGGACTCTTCGGCCCCAAAGTTCATCCCATTCTCCTATACTGCACCCATTTCAGCATTTTTTCTTATGGAATGGGGTGAGTGTAAAGCCTGAACACCCCAAGGCACACCTTGACACTTGTCGGTGTCTGCAGGGTAGGGTGAGGTGAAATGGCATGAGCGTTATGGCCGATGACCCAAAGGCACACCCCAGTGCCTGTCAGTCTCTGCAGGTTGGGGTGGGGTTAAGGTCAGTTCCATACTTCACTGCAATTCCTATAATGCATCTCTCTAACTCCTACAGTACCAATACCAACACCAGCAAGACAACATTCAGCATTGACAAATGCTTGTTTTATATACTGTACAGTATACAGTAAATTAAAATATGTACTTGTAGCATTTACTCAGCAGAGTCACTCCTTGGCTCACTCTCTTTCTTTCTCTCTCAGTCCCCTCGCTATTTCCATGTCTAGAACCATATACTGTAAAAATTAAAATATGGGCAGCCATACACAACTCGCCTTGTGTTTCCATCTTGGGACTGAGATGACAGCATGGACCTCTTGAGCTTCACTTTCAAGGTCAATATGCTGTTATCTCTATCTCTTGATGGAAACACAGGCTTGTTGTGTATAGTCACCCACATATTATTCCTTACATTAAATATGGCAAATAGGGAAAAACAAAACCACAATCAGAGCACTGTGTTTTGTTCTTCAAAACATTTTTCAGGGAACCGTGATTCTGATAATTTTATTAGATCCAGATGAAAGATAGTGATCTTTTCTTTAATTTGCATTTCCAAATAAAACTGACCTTGTTCAGTCCTTATAACATAGGCACTGACATAAGGTAGTACTTTTAAAAGGTATCTGTATGTTTTATTAAGCAAAATCTCAAGCAATGAAAAGTTGTCGTATCCCTATATTTCAGAGGCATATGAAATGTAGACTTTAATGTTTGCAGTAAGTTCTGTTAGCATCCCATGAATTGAATGGCCATCATATTTATTGTAATCCCTTTTAAATGCTTGGTCAGATTTTGTTACTTGATTTTCAATCATGTCAATATGTTTATTCCAAGATAATGAGTAAGAAAACCTTACACCAAGATAATCATGTACATCTACTGTTTCTTTTGATTTTTTTAAAATAAATATAGTTATAGATTTTTTCCTGGTTTTCCAACATGTTTTCTTCTCCCTATTCATTGTTAAGCTATGACTACTGCATAATGTGCAGAATATATTTATCTTCCTCGGAAGGCCCAAAAAGGAAGTGGACAAAAGTGCTATATCATCGGCATATGGAAGATGACTGATTTTTGAATCTGATATTTGTGGTGAATGAAAATCCAGATTATAAAGAGAACTTATTACTTTGTTTATTTACAGGTTAAAAACATAAGGGGCTAAATTACACCTCTGATGAACCCCAAGATTTCTATAATTGTTATGCTGCGAAATGTCTTTGTTGATTATATTGTACAGTAGGACATGTTTCGTTATGCAATCTAATTAGACTAAGAGGCAAGGCTCTATTCCTTCCTGATATAGCATCTTCCAAAGCATTTTCCTGCAAATTGTATCAAACGCAGACTTTAAAGAGCTGCTGATGCCTCAAAGAAAACTTTAAAAAACATAATAATTAGGTACAATACTGCCTGCATTCCATTTATATTTTATATATTTCTCCCATTATTCATTACCAAGGACATTTATTTGCATGACTGTATGATCTTTATCCCTTAGAGTTCCTTTGGAGTCCATCTGCCTCTATAGCTTACTCCTTACTGGTAGTCATAATCCTCTATTGTGACATCACCATCTGTTGCCATGGGGGTAACTGTGATATCACAAGCAGTGCTCTGCGACTTCAGGTAGGGAGAAAGCAGCAGGAATAGACAAACCCTTCAGGAGCCACGATCCTGATTTCATACAGATGACCTCAGTAATAAATAATGGGGAGGAGGAATACAGCACTGATGGGAAATACAAGCTGGACTGTGTCTAAATATTAGGTTTTGTTAAAGTTCTCCTGAATGTGCCACCAGATCTTTAAGTCGATAGAATTCTACCAGTCATTAATTCTCCCACTCTAGTGAAGTCTGTCTTTCAAAAGTCTGGGCCGTGGTGCTGGAATTAACCCATTGGGTCTCCAGCACAGTACAGAATGTTACAGAATTATGGTCACTCTGTCCTAAAGGATCTTATTTATTTTATTTATCTATTTCAGTTTCAGATTACAACCTTTGAGCCGGAGGGCTCTTTTTCAAAGGCTTCAAGTCGAATAGACATGACAATACACTGAGTACAAAAGTTACATGTTGACAATGATAGTTAATACAATGAGATTATATTGTAGGTTTCAGTTACAAAGTGCTAGAGGGATAATAACAACAACAACACTACGATAGTGCGGTACAAGGATTAGGCAGATACACAGTACATTTTAAGTCCAGGAAGCGCAATATGTTTACTAAAGTAAAGTGCAGTGGACCCTATGTAGCCAGAGGAGGCATTGGCAAGGGTAAAACAGAGGGACAAAGCTTTTTTTATTTATTTATTTGGTTTTTGTTGACCTGGTAAATACACTAGGCACATTCTGCCTATTTTCAGGCACGGGAAGGGGAATACAGATAAATGCCAACTGACCTTGACCCAGATTAAGCTGTTGGATATATTTTAAGAGGGGACAGTGTATAAGCAGAGAGCTGAGATATAGAGGAGGGGGAGAGGTTGGGTAAGGATGAGTGCTTGGTGGAGTGGTCATTGGGATGGGAGATCTACTACCCAGATGTCACTGATTATATCCTGGTTGGACTTAATGAGGTCCAACATGTTCCTAGCTCTTGTTCCTCTCTTACCCATACATTGAGAAAGCAGTTCTGTGTAGCATCTATAAACCTCTTGCTCGTAAGACTTTTAGCCTCTGGAATTTCCCAGTCTATGTCTGGAAAAAAAATACCATAGTAATCTTGTTTCTTCACAGTGATACTCAGGTATTCATAAGTTTATGCAGTAAGCCTTCTAGGTAGAATTGCTTGGAGAGATGGAACATATGTAAATGGTGGAATCTTTTGCATGAGCCACTTTTCAAATGCTGCATTCTACTAACTGCCTTAATTCTAAACCCCTCAGATTTCCTGGAAGCCTGGAAAGACATGCCCACAAGGACTATGTGTAACAATAATAACAATATTAATAATAATAATTATAGAGGGAACTCCCTTAACCCTCCCTAAAAAGGCCTCCAAGTGGAGGGCATAACATATGAAAGAAAACCCCTGAATGTCCAAATCACCTGAAAAAGGGGAGGGGGACAACAATAGTGAACACAATCACAACAATGTGTGCCAGAAGTGGCATTTATACCCCTGAGAGCACAGTATTCAGGAGTGCAGAGGCTAAAAATTCCAGAAGGGAAGGCAGGGTGGGAAGTTATGAATACCTGAGTATCACTGGAAAGAAACACAATTATTATGGTAAGTAATTTTTTCTTCTCACCCCAGTAATACTCAGGTATTCATAACTTTATGCAGACTACCAAGCAGTACCTTTGGAGGTGGGCACAAAGCCTTATTTTGGGAACAGACTTTGCAGGATTGCTGTGCCAAACCTGTCATCACCCCTGGATAGAATATCCAGACTGTAATGCTTTGTAAAGGCGTGTACTGTTTTCCCGGTGGCTGCATTACAGATGTCCATCAGGGGAACATCCCTGATAGCTGCTATAGTAGCAGCTGTGCCCCTTGTGGAATGGACCCTCAACCCTGTTGGGGGCTCCTTTCCAGCCTTAGAATAACAAAAACTGGATATGCTGTACTATCCAGTGAGAAATGAACCTTTGTGATGCTGGCTTACCCTTTTCCACATTCTCATAGGTCAGGAACAGCTTTTTTCTGTCCTATGGCCTTTAGTGACTGTTAAGTAGTAGCTAAGAGCTCCTTTGAAGTCCAGACTATAAAGACTCCTTTCACTAGAACTAAAGTGTTCAGTGAAAAAGACAGGTAAGGTAATGGTTTGGTTCAAATGGAAATCAGAAACCATTTTAGGAAGAAACTTCCTGTTTGTTCTCATGACCACTTCATCTCTGTGTAATGAAATGTAGTCCTGTTCAGTGCAGAGAGACTGAAGTTAACTGATTCTTCTGGCAGAAGTCATTACTACAAGGAAAACAGTTTTTCATGTGACATATTTTAAATAAGATGAAGACATACGCTCAAAAGGGGGACCCATGAGCCTAACTATACACACATTTTGGTCCCATGCTGGCACAGGTTCCCTGTGAGGAGTGGGGGTGCAAATGTATTTATTTAGCTTTTGTTGACTGGGTAAGTGCACTAGACAAATGCTGCCTATTTTCAGGCACGACCCAGGGAAGGGGGGGATACAGATGCATGCCAACTGACCTTGAACCAGATTAAGCTGTTGGTGGTATTTTTAGTGAATGAGGGAAATTTGGCCAGGACACCGGGGAAATTCCCCTACTCTTTCGATAAGTGCCATGGGATCTTTAACATCCACCTGAACTACCACCAATCCAGGCAGATGGGACCTCGGTTTAACGTCTCATCCGAAAGACAGCACCTCAGAAATGCAGCACCCCTCTCATGCTGCATTACAGTGTCAGTACTGGGATATTAACCCAAGTGCCAAATGTGGGAACTGAACCCACAGTCCTCTGATTTCCCAGCCTCAGAGGCGAGTGTGCTACCTACTGAGCCACTGACACTGACAAATGGGCCAGGCCTTTGAGGAATCTTTTAAAGATAGGGTCTGAGGCCCGAGAAACATTCTGTCCAACTGAAATGTAAGCAGATGCTGAGGCCAGGTGGAACTTTAAGGTACTGGACTACAAGCCCAGTGAATGCAAATAGGTAAGATAATCCAGCACAGCTGGGACACCAGCCTGTGCTGATTGAGCCAGGCCCTTATGGAACCTTTTGAAGACAGGATCTGGAACAATTAAAACATCTTGCCCAGCTGATATGCAAGCAGATGTTACATCTATGTGGACCTTGAGGGTGCTGGACTGCAAGTCCAATGAATGTAAATAGGTAAAATAGTCAAGCACAGCTGGAACCCCAGCATGTGCTGGTACCAGTTTTCTGGTTGAACACCAAATAGTAAACCTTTTCCATTTTGAAGCATATATTTTTTTTAGTAGAGGGCTTCCTGTAACCATTTAAAATGTTCAAGACATTTTCAGAAAGATGCAAGCCTGCATATTGTGTAGGCCCTCAAGAGCCATGCCTTGAGCCTGAGTGACCTGAGGTTTGGGTACAGGAGCTTCTCCTGGTTGGAGGTTAGCAGATTGTGCCTCCGAGGAAGGTGTATTGGTTCAGACCCAAACATGGAGAGTAGCAGAGAGTACCAAGGCTGCCTGGCCCAGTCTGGTGGTATCAAGACCATTGATGCTGACTTGGACTTGAGCTTGGGAAATGCTCTGTATGCCAGAGAGAAGGAAGAAAAGCATGCAGGTGCTTCCCTGGCCAACTCAGAGCCAGAGCATCCAGAGGGACTGTTCCCAGAGCTGGTGGTCTACCATAGTACTGTGGCAGGTGGTGGTTCTGGTGGGACGTGAACAAGTATATCTCTGGGGTGTCCCACCTCCTGAAGATCACTTGCACTACCTGACTGTTCAAGGCCCATTCATGATGGGGCTGGCTGATTTGAGTCAGGGTATCTGCCAGGGTATTGTCCTTGCCTGGCAGATGAATAGCCTGCAGAGACCCATGGAGCATGGGAGGCAGTATAGCGCAGTGGTTTAAGGCTCTGAGCTGCAAATCTGGTGACGTCCAGCAAACCAGACCTGGGTTTGAATCCCACAGCTTCCACTTACATACTGTGTGACCCTGAGCAAGTCACTTAACTTTTTTACAGGCACGACCTGGGAGCACCTTTCAGCCTAGTGTGCTAATCCTGGTTAAACAACTAAAAAAATAAATGCTAGACTCTATGTTTTCTGAGTCCTGTGCAGGGAAGGCTTGACCTTGTCCCTCCCTGCCTGTTTATGTAGTACATTGTAGTGATATTATTTATTCTGACCTGTACCACCTTCCCTGTACTAGTTGTGTGAAAGCCTTTAGTGCCAGTAACACTACTCTTAGCTCCAGCAGGTTTATGTGCAGGAGTGACCCTGCACTTGACCATGTGCCTTGGGTGGTGTGATCCCCAAGATTGGAGCCCCACTCTAGTAGAGATGCATCTGTTGCTAGAACAAACTGATGGGGACTCTTGCTGAAAAAGGAACCCCTTTCCTTAGGTTGGTTTCCCTTCCACCATTGAAGGGCCTATAACAATGCTTTTTATTACTAGAATTAGTTTTGAAAGAGGGTCCTTTCTCTGACATTGTGAGTCCTGAGATGAAACTGGATTCCAGGACTGTGCCAATGGCAAGTGTCATGTGGCCAGTAACTGAAGAAAGCCGTCATGCAGTTTTTGGTTTATTCAGGCTGAATGAGCCCACTATTAGTGGAATACTTCTTGCCCTGTGTAGAAGGAGGTAGGCTCTGCCTTGCAAGGTATTTAGCTTTGCTCCTATGAATTGTAGTGCCTGAGCAGGCTGAAGGACAGACTTTCGTTAGACGTATCAGGAACCCTAGAGACTTCAGGAATCTCTGGGTGAGTTGTAGATGCTTCCACTTGCTGGGGTGATTTTACAACCACCAGCCAGCCCTCTACTATGTATACTCTTGGAGAGTGACCTGATGGGAGTCTGAACCTGAAGTACTTTCTGTGAGACTCCCTTATGGGGATGTGGAAATAATTCAAATCCAGTGATGCCAACCATTCCCCTTTTTGGAGTGTTGGCAGAATCAGTGACAAAGCTATAGTTTTGAACTTTGCTTGTTAATTGCCTGTTTAGTACCCTGATATCTAACATAGGCCACCACTCCCCATCTTCTTTGTAGTATCTTTTGCTGTACTAGGACAGGTTCCACTGTCTTTGATGGTAACAGGTTTTGAACCTCTTCTTAGGAGTTTTCTCTCCCTACATCTGTAGATGAGTTGAAAACTTTGGTTTTTACTACTGTAATGAATTTGAACTCAGAGACAATCCCTGACTCATTATATTCAGGGCCACTTGTCTGTGGTGCCTGAAGTACCCCTGTTGTAGGTACTGCTGATACTGAAGCGCAGCCCTAGTCTGATAAAAAGATTTTATGTGAAATGATCTGCCTCCCCTTCCCTATATTTTAGTGGACGGGGAAGCTCTCTTTGGCAGAATTGCTACTGTAGGTGGTTTTGCATCCACCCACCTTTTTCATGTAAGCTTTTATCTTTCTCCAGAAAGGGAATTACTGTTGACTGGGAAATCCATGGCCTTGGTTTGGGTATTCTGAGTAAGGTTTATGACTTGCAGCCAGGGAAACCTCCTCTGAACCACTGTAGTTGCCATCCCTCTGGCAGCAGTGTCATTAGAGTCAGCAGCCATTTGAACTGGTATTTGGCTGCTCCCAAACCAAACTTAGCTGTTTCAGCTAGATCATCTGACAGGGGAGTCTGGGCCTCAACTACCATAGCAAGGAAAGACTGCCATAGCAAGGACAGACTGCCTTAGTGACTTTTGGTATTGAGCAGTATAGGCTTGAAAGCCTGCCTGATGGCCAAGGAAGCTGATAAGCATCCCTTTTTTGCCATGTTATCAATTTTCCTGGGAATCCTTGTTAAGAGGATAAGATGCCAGGGGTATCTTTGTTTTGCCACAGGCTATCACTTGTTCCACTCCTTGGTGGACAGGGTGGGAGAATAAAAATTCAGCTCCCTCCCTGTCCAGCTAATATTTCTTATCCAGCCTCTTATCAAGAAGGGGAACAGAACTTGGATTTTGTAACATCTTTAAAATACCTTTCCTGAAGAATTTATTCACAGGAAGGAGAAGCTTCTTTGTGGGTGTCAGCCCAATCATTTCTCACAAATGTGAAGAGTGAAGAATAATCATCAGATGCTCCGAGGGGAGAGCCAAACTCCTGTTCAGGGGAAACCTCAGATTCAATAGGTACCCCTTTCTCCATTTCATCAAAATCACATATTCTTCCTCTTAGCAGAGGAGACAGACTGCTTTGCAGGGGTCTGCTGCTGAGAGGCAGACAGCCGATGTAATCCTGAATGACCTTAAAGGCCTGTGCAATTTTTAGAGTTGGCAGACTTTATAGCAGGCACAGAAGTCCCCAAATGTTGTCCAGCAGGGGGTTCTGTGTGCTTAGTTTTCTTTAATTTCTTTGAGGGAACCAGGGAGTCAGCCGATTCAACAAGCCTCTTAGGAACTGCTTGTATACCCATCTCAGGGGTAGCAGTTACAGTAATTGTTGTGGTTTCACCCACAGTAATTTAGGGTGCCAGCTGGTCAGAGCTAGAGGTACGGACCCTTAGGTGGTGATAGTTTTCTCTTCAGCCTTATCCAGGCATTTTTAAATAGTTTTCTCAGGACATGTATTGCAGCTTTCACTCTGCTTTTAAAAGTTCATGTCCAGGTAGGCAACACAAAAGAATGTTTGCTTTGCAACATTTCACCACACTCAATACATGGTTTGAAACTGGGATCACCAGTTTTCTTCTTGTTTTTTCTGACATTTACAATGTAAAACTGATAAAAGTTGCATCCACAAAATTTTTTTTTAATTTAAAGTTTATTTAGCAGTTGCGGTTGGTTCCGGAACTTGTGAGGAACCCATTGGGAACCCGGAACCGAGGAAAATGAACCGAGGCTATAGGTTCAGGAACCGGGCTTAGCAGTTCTTAAAACAAGCTAAATTTAATAAAATTAAACATAACTAATGGAGTTTTTTAACTCTCATAAATAAAAAATAAACCTCAGTTTACCCCCGGTTTTACCAAACCGGGAGAAACCAAGAAAATTTACAATTTAAACATTAAAATTATGGGTTTATTTAAAATTGCAAAAAGTAAAAGGCAGCAAATGAAATGTAAAGAATACTTATATGTATTTTATACGTTTTCTCACGTCAGAACAAGACGATGAGGAGAGGATCCCTGAGCGTCTAGTCTTGACAGGCAGAGAGAGAACTCTGAGGGGTTTAGAACTAAGGCAGTTAGTGGAACGCAGCATTTGAAAAGTGGCTCATGCAAAAGATTCCTTTATTTGCATATGTTCCATCTCTCTGGGCAGTTCTACCTAGAAGGCTTACTGTGTAAAGTTACAAATACCTGAGTATTGCTGGGGTGAGACATTAAAATCTCTCATGGGTAAAAGCCTCCCCAGGCCTGCCACCTCTTTTTCCCCTTTCCAGTGCTACACTCAGCCATACTGACTGGTTAGGTGGCCTGTAGATCACTCAGATTCTAAGTTTTCTTCATCATCTCTCTTTTTTTTAAACCCAACTTTATTGTTGAGACGGTAATACATATTCATCCATACAGACATTTTAACAGGTCTCATTTCATTAACTGTCATTACACATGTCAGAATTTAAATATTAGTGAGCATCAATCATCTTCGAGTTCAGTTACATATGTTTTCTTCTCGTAATTGCATTTTTCCACCTTTTGTTACCTGCATTATATGCTGTGTATCAAGCTATATCTGCATTCACTGTCATAAAATAAAAAGCTGTAATTGTTCAAACTGTTAACTATACAAGGGCAAACAGGCCTTAACAATAACCAGCTGTATAATACCTAATATTTTTGTTACAGAATAGGTTATTATCTCTTTTTCTGATTAGACACATTTTTTTTAGATTATTATATAATACTCCACGAAAGAGATGGGGGTGGATGTCATTTCTATCCTCACACTTCTTGTATCAATATCCCACCCCTCTGGCTCTGGTCTGACACGTCCTCCCTTGACGTCCATCTGAACCAGATGTCAATGTGTTTTTCTAATGTTAATCTTAGTTTGGCTGTAGTTTCTTCCATTCTTTGTAGGTTATGGACTCTGGTAATCCATGATTCAAATGAGGGGGGTGTGGGTTTAAGCCAGTTTGATGTAGTTTCTTTGTGTGTTGCAATACATAGCATTCTAAAGAGACGTTGTTGAGCATTATTTCCTATCACTTCAACTTTCATTGAAAGTTCAGGCATTTAAAGTCACATACAATGTCCACTCCCCAGATTCTACTCAATTCTTGATTGACTTTAGATCAAAACCCTGTCAGTCACCCTTGGACATTCCCCAAAAATGTGGTTGCGTGTGCCAGTTTGTCCTCAACCCCTCCAGCAGAGGTTGGAGTGACCCGCTGCAAAGTGAGATGTGATTGCTGGGGTATGAAAGTACTGAAAAAGGCATTTCCATCTGAACTTCCTCCTGGTGGGTGATGCTGTAACCCTCCACCCTCTTTCCCACAAGTTTGACCAGTCCTTTTCATTTATGGTGGTACCAGAGTCTGTCTCCCATTTCTGTCTTAAATTTATGAACTCTGGATGTTTGTCACCCATCAGGACTTTATATACTCAGGATATTGTTCCTGTTCTTCCTTGTAACATTGTTGCCCAGTAGAAAAAAACTTCCAATGGTGTGAGCTCCCTGTCTATCTTTGTAAGCCTATCTTCTGTTGTATGTAATGCCTCACTTGCAAGTACTTATGAAAATCTGTGTTTGGTAGGTTATACCTTTCTTGGAGCTGCCAGAAGGTTGTCACCACGTGGTTCCTAATTAGTCACTGGTATCTTGTCAACTCTACTCTATTCCATCTTGTAAGTGCCCCATCTTGTCTCGAGGTGGGAAATTCTGGGTCTCTGAGTATGGTTGACAGTGGACCCACTTCATTTGGGGAACCTGTGACCTCCCTGACCTTAACCAGCATCATTAATGTGTGTTTTGCCAATGGGTTAGTTATTCCTGTAATGAGTTGAGGTGTTATTGTGGCATGGGGAACTGTGAATAGTGGGATGTAAGTAAGCTGTTGATTTTCTGTCTCTCTCTGACCTGTGTCTGAGCGCTGCTTTAGCCATGTAATTATTGGGGCCAGTTGTGGTACCATGTAGTATAATTTAAGGTCCGGCATTGCCAGGCCACTCTGCTCTCTTGGGAGCGTTAGAATTATTTTTTTCACCCTGTGTCTGCCACTGGACCAGACAAAGGACATTGTATGTTTCTGTACTTACTTCCAAAATGCTTCTGGGATCTTTATAGGTAGGGCCTGAAACAGGAATAAGAACTGGGGGAGGACATTCATTTTGAATGTGGCTATTCTACCAACCAAAGAAAGGGGTAATGAGGACTGCCTATTTAGGTCTTCTTTGATTTCTATGAATAGTTTATCATAATTCAATTTAAATAACTTGTTTAGGTTGGCTTATATATATACACCTAAGTACCTCACCGTGTTATGTGCTGCCCACCTAAATAGAAACCTAGGCATGAATTCCCTGGTGATATTTCCACTAATTTTTATTGCTTCTGATTAATCTAGGTTTATTTTGTACCCCAAAATCTCTCCTATCACTTCTAATTCATTTCTCAGTGCTGGTATGGAGGTGTGCGGGGAGGTATAAAAAAAACAGGGAATCATCGGCGTACAGAGATATTTTGTGATTTCTTCCAGCCGCCGTAAACCCTTTAATATTGGCATTGATTGCTTCTAACTGCCGTTGCCATAGGCTCTATGCATAAGGCAAATAAAGGGGAGAGAGCGGGCAACCCTGCCTCGTACCTCTGGTCAAATGGAACCGTTCAGTTATCACTCCATTTACCCTTATCGTTGCCTGAGGGGCTGCATAGAGGTTGTGTATAACTTCCCCATAATTTGTGCCAAATCCCATTTCCTCTAGGGTTCTGTGTAAAAATCTCCAGTCCACCCGGATGAATGCCTTTTCTGCGTCCATAAAAATTGCAATCGTTGTTTCTGGTTTCTTTCTTTGTTCTGTTATTAAGTTAAGTAGTCTTCAGATGTTATCATGAATAAGCCTACCATGAATGAAGCTTGTCTGGTCTGGGTGAACTAGAGATTCCATGCACCCTTGCAGCCTTCTGGCCCATATTGTTGTAAATATCTTTTGGTCTATGTTCAACAAGGAGATCAGTCTGTATGAGCCAGATGATGTGGGATCCTTCCCCTGTTTTGGTAGTACCAAGATCTGCACATAGTTCCACGATGGGGGGATTGTCCCACCCCAACACACCTCTCCAAACACCCTCTGAATGTGTGGGGTAACTTTTCCCTGAATGTTTTATAAAATTCCAGGGCCATTCCATATGGCCACAGTGCCTTCCCTGACTTCAACCCAATGACTGACCCTGCTATTTCTGATAAGGTAAGTGGGGCATCTAGCATCTCCCTGTCCTCTTGAGGCAATTTGTTTATCTGAACTTTGCTGAACAAAGCATTTCTCTTCTTCTGATAGTCTATTATTGGGCCTTGTGTATATAACTTTTTATAGAATTTCACAAATTGTTTTTGCTATTTTCTGGGGTTTGTGCTTCCATTTTTTGGGGGTTGTTTGAATTTTTAATTCATAAGACCAGCCTGCTGGCTGCCTCTTTTGTCAATTGCCATGCCAGCACTCATCCAGTATAATTACCTGCTTTGTAGTAACATTGCCTGGAGTAGTGGAGGGTACCCTCTATCTTTTCATCTAACATTTTATTCAGTTTGCTTTTAGTTTTGTCTAGCTCTTCCTTTAATTCTTCATTTAGTATTATTTTATGTTCTGCGTCTAGATTATATATTTTTTCTTCTAATTAATTTTGTTCATTCTGTCTTTGTTTCTTCAAGCCTGCTGCATAACTAATGGCCCTACCTGTAATTACAGCTTTCATAGTGTCCCACCAAATTGCAGCTGTTGTATCAGTCTCTGGACTAGTCTCTCCATATTCCCTCATGCATTGTTCAATTATATCCTTGTATTCCTCTTTGTTTAACAATGATACATTTAAGCGCCATGTTGATGACTGGTGCTGGGGTGTCAGGGAGATGTCTATAACCACTGGGGCATGGTCTGAGATAGTCACAGCTTTTATGGAGCATACTCTGACTGCATGAAGCCATTCCGCTGAGATCAGAAAGATCAATCCTCAGATACGATGCATGTGGGGCAGACATGTATAGTCTCTTACTCTTGGGTTCGTAATGTCGCCAAGCATCCCTTAAGCCCAGTTCCCTGTTTATGACTTTTATTGTGGATGCTGTTCTGCTCAGCCTCCCTCCATTTGTACCTGATCTATCTAGCCTTGGGTCCAGTGCTGCGTTAAAATCAACCCCCACAATGTACAGATCCCCTGGAGGGGGGCCATTCCCAGGACCACCCTCCTGATGAATGCATTCTCTTTGTCTTCATTCAGGGAGTACAAAGTTAATAGGGAGCCTGATTTATCTAGCTATTTCCCCTTTATCATCACAAATCTCCCCCTTTGCATCTTCTTTAGTGTACTATGAAAGGGCAAGTTTTATTAACAAGGATGGCTACACCTCTCTTATGGGTTTGCTTTTGAAAGTCTGCATGGTGCACTGCCCCCACCCACTTCCTCTTGAGTTTAGCCCCCCTCCTTTTGGTTCAGGTGTGCCTCCTGTATAAATACCACTTCAGCTTGGAGTTTACCTAGTTCAATTAGGACTCGAGAATGTTTAATGGGGCTGTTAAGTCCCCTAACATTATATGATATTAATCTACCTGACTCCATCTTTTTTTAGTTGTTGTATTGACACTTCTACCTGTGTATATCGGGTGTTGCTCTGCCCCAACTCTTTTAGTCTTGTATTGCCTTTCTTCCAATGACTTTTCATACTTGTTGGAATCTTAAACTGGTATAATGAACACCATAACATTTCATAACATAACTTTCTAAAACCTTGTCAGCACTTCAGTTGGTTACTTTATCACCCTATCCGCATGCCTGTTGGAATTCAGCTGATAGGGTGCAGTTCCTCATTCAGGAGCTGTACACTTAGTTTATGCTTTCTCTGCTGCCCTTCCTTACTTGGATATAGATAACTTTATCTGGATATCACCTTCTTAGTTCCCACACTATTGGCAACTGCCCTCTTACCCCCCTCCTGGGTACTTCTGTCTGTATGCATGTGCTGTATGTACATACCCCCCTCCTGGGTACTTCTGTCTGTATGCATGTGCTGTATGTACTAACCCCCTCCTGGGTACTTCTGTCTGTATGCATGTGCTATATGTGCATACCCCCTCTGGGTACTTCTGTCTGTATGCAGTTGTATGTACACGCCCTCCTGGGTACTTCTGTCTGTATGCATGTGCTGTATGTACATACCCCCTCCTGGGTACTTCTGTCTGTATGCATGTGCTGTATGTACATACCCCCCTCCTGGGTACTTCTGTCTGTATGCATGTGCTGTATGTACATACCCCCCTCCTGGGTACTTCTGTCTGTATGCATGTGCTGTATGTACATAACCCCCCTCCTGGGTACTTCTGTCTGTATGCATGTGCTGTATGTACATAGCCCCCCCGCCGGGTACTTCTGTCTGTATGGACACATGAACATATGAAATTTGCCAGCAGATAAAGGCCTAGCGGTCTAACAAGTCTTTCCGAATGTGCAGCTAGCACCCCTTTTTCATGTATGCATGTGGTGTATGTACATACCCCCTCCTGGGTATTTCTGTCTGTATGCATGTGCTGTATGTACTTACCCCTCTCCCCTTTATGTCTAGTTTGTTTCTTCCCTTGTTATTGTTGCTCCCCTTCATGTGGTTCTTAATATTTGTTTTCCATTTTGTCCATTCTGGTTTCCTCCCACTCTCTTACACACAAACTTCCCCCTTTCCCCCACTGCCGCTTACACCATCGCCGCTTTGTCAACCGTGCATGCCTCGCCTTATTAGGTCTACCCTCCTGCCAAATTTCCATGGCATATGTTCAACAGGGGGCTTACCTGTGTCCTTTTGAATAGGGCTTGGGTTTCTTCCTCTCTCCTTCCCAGTTCCAAAAAGCGGTGCACTCCCAGCAGAACTATGCATCCAAGGCAAGATTAAGAAAAGGGGATTAAATATAGAATTTGGTTAGGCAAAATATATTTTATACCTTTACTTCTCTTAATTTCTTCTCTCTCTCTCCCCATCTGCCTGTAAGAAACTACCCTACCCTACCAGGTTTACTCTCCCTCCAAAACTTCACTCCATACATTTAACAGGTGGGCTTATCTGTTTCAACTGGGTGGTGGCAAGGTCCAGGTCTTCCCTCACTGTGGCGTTCCTTTGGTATGATGCTCTGCTGACAGTGTCCTTACCTATAACATCTGTGATATATTCACACCCCTCACAAAAAGGATGGTCAAGGGCATCCTGGCTCTCTGGGTTACCGTCCAACTCCTGGCGCTCATGAGCACCCAGGCCTTACTGTGGCACCTTTCTAATGAGACAGGACATCCAGCTGACAGGCAAAGGTATAGAGTGGCCTGTAACAAATGCACACGGGCCTTATGACAGGCAAAAGCCAAATATTATAAATCTTCATTAACCACAGCCTGGGGCACTGGGCACAAATTTTGGAACAACATAAAGGAAATCAGTGGCAAAGACCTGCCCCCCCCCGAATCAGATTACGGTCGATGGGTGCCTGATCTGTGACCCTACTTGGATAGCCAATGCCTTCAACTATGCCTTCACTAACTCCAGCCATGTTGTCCCCCCAAACTTTCACGCCCTCCTGCCAGACCCCCTTCGCCACCTATTGCCCCTCCTTCTACCTGTGTGCATCTCCCCCAAAGCTGCCAAGCCTTACCTAAAAAAAGCCCTAGCAACTCTGGCAATAGCAGTGACTCCTCAGACATGAAACTTCTACAGCTCACTCTTCAGGAGGTCCTCTACCCTCTCACCCACATTCTCAACCACTCCCTCTGCTTAGGGAAATTCCCAACCCATTGGAAATCTGCCTCCATTACCTCTATATTCAAATGCGGGGGATCGTTCATCCACTGACAACTACCACGCCATCTCTATCCTGCCCCCTTTCTAAAGCACTTGAGCGCATCATCTCTGATCAGCTCACTGATCACCTAAACAAGTATGACCTACTCTGCAAACAGCAGCATGGCTTCCACAAACGCCATAGCACTACTACAGCCCTCTTGGAGTTCACCACACACATCCACACTACATTACACAAAGGTCAGGTCACTGGAGCTATCTTTATAGACCTCTCCAAGGCGTTTGACACAGTCAACCACTCCCTCTTACTGACCACTCTCTCTAACATTGGCTTCTCTCAGGACACCCTGGGCTGGTTCACTGACTACTTGCCAAACTGGTCCCAGCAGGTCAGAATTTGTACCACAATGTCCAACAGGCTCCCAGTCCACTTTGGAGTACTGCAGGGGTCCATCCTCGGTCCCCTGCTCTTCAGCCTTTACCTTAACACGCTCCCCTTTTCTTGCTCAGGAAACATGCTACTCTATGCGGATGATGCAGTCCTGTACTCATCTAATTCTGACCCCTTCCAGCTCCACCTATCTCTCCAATCCTCTTCAGTGGTGCAGAAAAGTGATTCTCCGCACAGCACCTTACACTAAATTAAAAGAAGACTAAGATCATGATCTTCTCACACCCACAGAACCCCCGCAAGGAGCTATGCCTCCAAGTTCTCACTAATGACCTGTCCCCTCCGTAGCAAGTGGACTCCTTCAGATATCTGGGAATCACCCTTGACCCCACACTTAACTTACAACGACACATACACCACCTGTCCACTGCCCTTAACGTCCGGCTGGGCTTACTCTATCGCTTAAAGCATTGCCTTACTCCTGAGGCCCTCAGGCTAGCTGTCTCTTCCTCGGTTCTCTCCCTTCTGGACTACAGGATACTTATATACAGCACTGCCACCACCTCTGCCCTCAGCAGACTCTGACTCTCCCTGAACAATGCCTGATGCCTTGTCCTGGGCTGCGATCATCTCACCGATACCTGCTCACTCTATAGGTTGACTAACTGGCTTAACCTTGACAACAGGATCAAATTTCACATCTGCCTCATGGCCAAAATAAATCACTTTAGGCCTCTGCCCCCCCCGGGTCTCACCTCCATAATCATCACAGCTACAGTGCATAAATCAACCCGGAGCTCGGGTAAACAGCTTCTATCAGTTCCCCATTGTCGTACCTCCCAGTTTCAAAGATCCTTCAGCTACAAGGCCCCACACTGGATGAATGATCTGCCTAACAGTTTTGCCAATGAACTCAGGATCGGCCCTTTCAAATCCAACCTCAGGGACCAGCTCCAGTCCTCCAACCTCTGTGACTGCCATTAACCCCTCCCGTCCCCCTCCACCACTCGACAATGGCCCTTGGCCTGCTCTCATGCTCCCCCCCCGGACTGCTAATATGAATTTACCTGCTGGCTATTTACGTAGTCCATTTTAGACTCTTCAGCTTGAACAATGTTTTAGTGCCTTAGCGATGTCTGTTAGCTTTTCCTGTTTTCTTCCTGTACCAATCAGTGTGTATACCCCTTGAAACCTCTATGTTTGTAATAATCCCTGTTATGTTTGTTGTAACGCACCTCATTGTGATGTGTAATCTTTGTAAATGAGTCCTTGACTCAAAGGTACTTTCCGAATTTTCAAATAAATAAATAAATAAAATATAAGTAAAGTGGGAGAACATGAGTTGGTTTGCAGTGCACGGAAGTTACCATGTGTATTATTGATATGCCTTCAGGAAAGTCACCCCCGAGTCCTACTTTGTCTGTGTTAAAACTGGAAAGCAGGTGTTCTTTCAGTAGGAGACAAAACCTCTTCCTCTTGTATCTTCCCATGTGGGTCTAGGTTATTTGACTACCCCTTCTGCAAAGCATACCCCCTTAATTCTCAATTTACTCCCCTCCTCTTCATAGGTCCACTTTCTGTTCTGTTTCTGTGTCTTTCTTTTAAACCATTTAGTTTCTCTACCATCTTTATGCCTGCAATATTTTAATTGTCTTCTCCCTCCCCCGTCTTTATGACCGCATTATTTTAGTTGTCCCCAATGTTTGCCTTATGTAGAAATCCTCCTCTCCTCCTTTTGGCAAAGCAACTATATTAATATTACTGCTCCATTGATATTTATAATAAATCACCCCCCCCTTCACATGGGGCAAGCCCAATGCACATTTCTATTTACACCCCTCCCTTTTGACTTAGTAGGTGCAAGAGTGCAGGGCAAATTTCAGTCACGGTGTGCCCTGCTATCAACATCATAGCTGTTTGTGATGTGCTGCAGGCCGCTCCCACTTCTCTGAGTTCAACTTTCTGCTTTTGTGCTTCACGAGCCCTCCACCAAAGCCCATAATGCAGTTGGTAAGTTTAACTGGGATGGATGTTTTCGAGCAATGTGCAGGGTCAGTGTTTGAGTTTTATTTATCTGCGCAGTGTGCCTGGTTGTCTTTCCATTGTGCATCTGGATTTCTTCTAGTGGAGCGTGGCTTTGATGGGGTTGATTCTGAGTTTTTTTGGGGGCGGGAGGCAAGAAGCCACAGTGACTCTACTCTTTCTCCCAAAGAAATTGACTTTTCCTGTAACACCACGGTTGACTCCTCTACATATACTGCACCCCCCCCCCCCGGCAACCACTCAGTCTTTCCTAAATAGAGATATCCAGATGCAAATAAATCCCAACTGTTTGTTTTAACTCACGTGTTTCAGTAACTGCCACTACTATAAATTCCTGCAGCTTGTCTGTCTTGTATCCCAGACTCCTAGCATTCATGTACAGCACCTTCCACCTATCCTTCTTCAGCCAATTGGGCCCATTTTATTGCCTTATGATGTATCTTCTTACCCCTGACTGACTACTGTAGTTTACTTACTGGTTCCATTACTCACTGCATGTCCTGTGTTTTTTGGGGAACACTATTCTGGCCCAGCGAATGCATTTAATTGAGTTTCTACCCAGTATCACTGTTCTCCCTACCTAGTTTAAATACCTGCTAATTGCCACGTCTCTGTTCTGCTCTAATGCCCTTTGTACTCAGATGCAGGCTGTCCCCTGTGAACAGTCTGCATTCCTCCCAGGAAGAGCCACAGTCCTCAAAAAAAAAGTTATTTTTCCCTGTACCCACCTTTTTGCCATGTGTCGAATTCCCTAATTTTATTCTGTCGATGCTACCCTTACATGGCACTGATAGACTGGTAGACTCTCAGAAAAGGCTACCTTCTCTACTGCCATTCTCAGCTTTGTGCCAGAAATTCCCAGGAACTGTCCTGTACTCCATTTATGCTATAATCTATGCTATAACTTGCCAGATCATTAGTACCTAAATATATCAAAATGTCTGGCTTGCCCTCCCCCGTCCTCCCCCATGAGCTCCTCCAACTGAGGAAGTACCTTGGTTACTCTTGCCCCTGGTAAACAATGCACAGATCCTTCCCTTGGGTTGGCAGACCATGCCAGCCTCCCCATCCCTCTGATTTTAGAATCTCCCAAGAGTAACCTTTTCTTTAAACAACAAGGATTCATCTTGCACAGTGCATCAACTACTAGCAGAACAGACAGGGAGGAGGGAAGTACTAAACTATGTGGGAAACAAGCTCTTCAGTGCAGAAGAAACAATTCCTCCTGAAAGGCCTGGAGGTCCACACTACAGTGTGCAGTAAAAGTGTGAGTAGATGCCCGAGTAGCTGCTTTGCAGATTTGGGGAAAGGGACTAACAACAGAGGCAGCCATAGAAGTGGCCACACACCCTGGTAGAATGTGGCATAGTTCCATGGGAACAGGTTGCCAGGCAAGCAATTGTTATTACAGGAAATTATCCCATGAGATAGGGTATTTTTAGCCACAGGAAGGCTTGAAGTGGTGACAGTTGTTCAGCTCTACTCTTGTGGGTTATGTTCTGTTGAGATAAAAGATCATTGCTCATTAAAAGATGGTGAAGGGGCACTGGTGAGCAGCTAAAGGGAACAGACACATGGTTTTGGAGCTCCTGAGCTTACTTCTACAAAATAACATTTAATACCACATTTTACATAATCTTAGACTTTAAACTGTTTTCCTGGTGTTGTGCAAACTTATGTGCGCATCATGGCAAAGACTAAAGAAGCAGTGAACAGCACAGATTTCTTTAAAGCAACATATAAAGAGTGGAGAAGCTGAGAAAGAAGTGGGCTCCAGTGCAGGCGGGGCATAGGAAGTGTCCCTAGCTATGGTGAATAAAACCCTACAACAGCTTGTTCAGTCACTGTAAGATTCTGATAAAAAGTTAAACGACATGCAGGATCGGATACATGGAGTGGAGACTGTGACAGGGAGCTCCTGCCACTCTTGAGGACCAACCTTTTCTTAAATCTGTTGCAACAGTTCTTCTATTTCTTAGCCAAATCTATTCTTTACAATTTCTAGTCCATAAGGCTGGCCACCTTTGGGCACCCCCTCCCCTTTCTTGACTATGTTATAGTGTCCTCTTTACATTTTCCCTTTCCTTCTCAGGTCCTTATACAGGGAGGTTATTGTGGTGACCTCCAAGCTGATGTAAAACATCAGGCTATGTTCCTCGTTGTTGGATTTAGTATTAGGGTTACCACCTGTCCTGATTTTCGCAGGACAGTCCTGATTTGGGCAGCTGCATCCTGCAAAAAAACATGAAAAATACTAAATGTCCTGATTTTATAGTAGAAAATATATTTTCTAAATTTCCACTAAATGTTGCAGAAAACTACAATACTTTAACTAAAACACCTTAAAATGATAAGAAACAATGGAAGCAACTAGGAAACTACTGCACTTAGCCTTAATTCTGATTATATAGAGAAAACAAGTCTGTTGCATCGGTCGAGGTTACGTACTGTCCTGCAAAAAATCATGTTTCAATAAGAAATGTCCCACTTTGGGCTTCTTAAAAGATGGTAACCCTATTTAGTATGTAATGGCACTATGTCATAAAATACATTGATTTATACACCTTATGTGCATGAAACCTGTAAATGTTGAAAATACCATGGCACTAGGTGTTTTTAATAAAGGTAACAAGTACTAGGTGACTGTATGATAGAAATTAAGTTAGCTGTGCTATTTAAAATGCGTGTAAATTGCTGAAAGATGAACAAGTCTGAAATGTCATGGTGATATGCATATATCCCATTATGCTTTGCATTATGGAGGTATGTGTGATGTTGTGTTTCTTTGAAACTTGGCTTATTGTCAATGCCCTTTGGGGTAACCCTTGTTTCAGTGCTTCTGCACTGAGATTCTTTGTCTTTAGCTTGTTTTCTTTTTTTTTTTTTTTAGCCCCACCACCCAAGCAAACAAGGCCCACATAGGGGAGGCTAAATCTCAACAGATAAGTTAGATCAGAGATCAGTGAGTCAGTAGGTGCTGGCTAAGTGTAGTGGAAATACTTGTATAGTCTTTTGCTACAAACTGATTTACTGAAGAAGGGATATGCCATTGCTGAAGGTTATTCTGCATTTTGAATAAACATCACACAGAGATTGTGTGTTAAACTTGAAGTTCGGTGTCTGGTTCATCTGTTATCCCACAGCCCCTCCACAGACTTAGTGTCAGAAGTGGGATAACTTGCTGGAAACATCTGGACTGGCCGAAGATATCCCAGGTGAACTGATGCACCAGGAGTTGCCAGAAGAGAACCCGGAAAAGAAAGTCTGTAGAGTTCTGACCAGAACCATGGCTGACTGACTGGGAGAGAAGCTACTGCCTGGTCTGGACCTGGGAGCTCGGAGCTTGGAGGAAGGCTAAGCCTGAAGATGATGAAGAGATGCAAGAAGATGAGGAAGACTCAAAGGAACTGCCTTCTCTTGAAGACGCTCCACCTGAGGATGTAGGGAAGTTGTTTAAATGGCTCTGCATAAAATAGGTGCAGCTGGAAAGAGATAGAGACACTGAGCGACACGCTAGAGACATTGAGCAGAGAGAAAGAGACACTGAGTGGAGAAGTTAAGATGCCAAATGGGTGGAGATCGTGAGAGTCTTGCATGCCATTAATGCAGAGTAAACAGAAAGAGCCACTAGTCCAAAAGACATTAAACTGTCTAAACTTTCGAACAGTGATGACATTGAGTCCTACCTCACAACATTTGAGAGGATCGCCCGAACATGCACATGGCCAAGGGAACAGTGGATTGTTGGACTGGCACT
This sequence comes from Neoceratodus forsteri, assembly GCA_016271365.2. NCBI lineage: Eukaryota > Metazoa > Chordata > Ceratodontiformes > Ceratodontidae > Neoceratodus > Neoceratodus forsteri. The sequence continues at coordinate 164,153,377 of JADMNL010000032.1, forward strand.
GCACCTGACAGGCAGTGCCCAGTTGGTTTATAGCCACATGGACTCCTGAGAGGCAGAGGGCTATGACCGAGTGAAGCAGGAGATACTCAGGTGCTATGACATAAACACTGAAACCTATCACCAAAGGTTTAGGTTTCTTAAAATGCAGTCACTGGATACCCTCCAAGAGACTTATGCCCATCTCAAGGAGCTCTGCTACAAATGGTTACAACCAGAGAATGAGAGCAGGACCAACTTCTGGAGGTGGTGATTATTGAACAATTTATTCAAGTTTTACCCCAGGATGTACAACTTTGGGTTCTGGAGCATAAGCCATATTCTGCTGACAAAACCATCATGCTGGTGGAAGACTTCCTGGCAGCCCAGCCATCCAGACCCAGAGGGTTCCAAGGGACATCAGCAGCTGCAACCACCAGTAATCTGTTAAGGAACCCTTTTACTTCTAAACTGCCAAATCCAGGCTCAGAGAAACAAGACTAGAGAGCAGAGAGAGGGGGTGCATTCCAGTAGCTGAGATTTTATGTCATGGGTGCCAAAAGAAGGGCCATTATGTAAGAAACTGTCCTAATACAAAGAAAGAGACAGCTCACATAGCCTTAGTGAACTGGTGTCACTTTATGGCTACTGTGCAGATTGGATCACAGCAGATGATGGGACTGATTAACTCAGGGAGCCTCCAGACTCTTGTGTGAGCAGATCTGGAGACTGGGAATAATAAAGGGTCGAATACAGCAGTCATCTGTGTGCATGGTGATACCCATCGCAACCTTACAGCCACCATACAAATGACTGTTTAAGAAAAGACACAAGAGGTAGAAGTGGGGTTGGTACCTCACCTACCTGTGCCAGTTGTTATCGGGCATGACTGCCCAGACCTTGCTTCATTTATACATTGTCATGCCACCCAGGACTCTGCTGTAGTTGCTGTAACCACCAGAGCTCAAGTGAAGAAGGGAAATTTGCCATCTGTGTTCCCATTTGATGTTTTTGAGGATCCTGGCAAGGACCATAAAACTAAGGTGGAGAAGAGGAAGCTAAAGAAGGACTGGCTTGATCCTCATGCTGGTGTACAGCCAGACTTGGGACATACTTTTAAATATGATATGCAGCATGAGCAAAAAGCAGATCCTTCACTTAACCCTTTTTTTCACAGGTGGGGAGCTTGACTGGGGTGGTACACCTGTCAAAGAGTAACGCAGGTGTCCTAAGGCGAGCTCAGGGAGGACAGAAACCTCCCATGTAGCAGAAGGGCAAAAGCTCGCTTGATCTTGATTTTCAGTATGAATACAGATTATGAAAGTGGGGCCTCAAGATCCTTCTGGCTTTTTGGGTTTTAAGCAGGAGGTGTCAGAAAAGTTACCACAGGGATAACTGGCTTGTGGTGGCCAAGCGTTCATAGCAATGTCGCTTGTGATCCTTTGATGTCAGCTCTTCCTATCATTGTGAAGCAGAATTCACCAAGTGTTGGCTTATTCACCCACTAATAGGGAATGTGAGTTGGGTTTAGACTGATGTGAGACGGCTTCTGGCTCCAAGTGCCCGGGCTTCCGGGTGCTACCCACCCCGGGGACAGTGTCTGGTGGGGTTGGAGCAGGTAATTACTCATCCCAGAGAAAGTCTTTCTATGGCACTGGACTTTACAGATGTTCAGATTTTCAGTTAAGAAATATGACAGACTTTCCCTAAAAGGAGATTGTTCAGGGAAGGTACCATTAGTCTCTGTTGAAAAATGTGTGAATGCCTCATGGTAAAGAATTATGATATCCACTATGTTTATGATAGAATGTTTATCATTAATAGGAACCCTGAGATAAAGTTTCTGAAGATGGATGGGTGGAAGTCCATCCCTTCCTGGGACAGGAAGGTGGTAAGCAGTCTGCAATAACTACTTCCCTTTTAAGGTGGGGGATATGTGACAGGGAGCTCCTGCCACTCTTGAGGACTGACCTTTTCTTAAATCTGTTGCAACAGTTCTTATATTTCTTAGCCAAATCTATTCTTTACAATTTCTAGTCCATAAGGTTGATCACCTATGGGCACCCCTCCCTTTTCTTGACTATACTATAGTGCCCTCTTTAATTTTCCTTTTCCCTCTCAGGTACTTATACAGGGAATTTATTGTGGTTACCTCCGAGCTGATGTGAAGGAACAGGCTGTGTTCCTCATTGTTGGATTTAGTATGCAATGGCACTATATCATAAAATACACTCATTTATACACCTTATGCGCATGAAACCTGTAAATGTTAAAAATACCATGGCACTAGGTGTTTTTGATAAAGGTAAAAAGTACTAGGTGAATGTATTATAGAAATTAAGTTGGTTGTGCTATTTAAAATGCATGTAAATTGCTGTAAGTTGAACAAGTCTGAAATGTCATGGTGATTTGCATATATCCCATGATGCTTTTCGTTATGGAAGTATATGTGATGTTGTGTTTCTTTGAAACTTGGCTTATTATCAATGCCCTTTGGGGTAACCCTTGTTTCAGTGCTTCTGCACTGAGGTTCTTTGTCTTTAGCCTGTTTTTTTTTTTTTCTTATTTGAGCCCCCACCACCCAAGCAAACAAGGCCCACAGAGGGGAGGTGAACTCTCAACAGGTAAGTTACATCAGATCTCAGTAGGTCCTGGCTAAGTGTAGAGGAAAGACTTGCATAGCCTGTTGCTACAAACTGATGTACTGAAGAAGGGATATGCCATTGCTGAAGGTTATGTCTGCATTTTGAATAAACATCACACAGAGATTGTGTATTGAACTTGAAGTTTGGTGTCTGGTCCATCTGTTATCTCACGACCCCTCCACAGAGACCTGCTTGGATATGAAACACAGATGTCTGCAGTGGCCAAAGATTTCAAAAAAAGCAGTAAAAGCCATGGAAAAAATGTCCCAAGAGAACGTGCTGCTGCTAGACAGACTTAAAAACATGGACAATTTGCAATGCGCTAAGAATGTGTGCATATTGGCCATCCCTGAGCAGGCAGAGGGGGAATATCATTATAGCGTCATTGCTAGATGACTAGAAGAACATCTACAATTACCTGATGAGATCTTACCTATCAGCATGGACAAAGTATACAGAGTGCCCCCCACAGAGCACAGCAATCAGATGCAATACCTCACACTATCTTGGCAGTCTTGCAGGGAGTGCATGAAAAGGATTTAGTGCTATGGGCTGTGAAACAGAAAGGGCCCATTGAATTTCAGGACTCCATGATCTTGATATATCCCGTGAGCTACTCAAACAGGCAGAAAACAAATGCATTTGATGGAATTAGACTGATGCTGAGGGAGCCAAAAGGTGAACATCAGTGGGTCTTCCCATCCCAACTCCAGCTGGTAGCTAACAGGCAGGCGTGAATATATATTCTCCGACCGTTGATGCTAGCAAACTGTCAGACAACCTGCGAGCCAATCACCACAGAGATCATGAGGAGGAAAACTCTGATGAGGAGACTTGAACAATACTTTACAGAGAATATTACATAGCAGATCGGTGGTACGGTGAACTGAACAAGCGTTGAGGGATAAGGTAAGAGCTAGCTGGTCTACTACATTCTCAAGGCCCTTATGATGTAGCTTATTGTTGGATTTACATACATAGGGGGGATAAATGCTTTTTTTACATTTCTGCTGCCTCAGCTTGGTTATAAAATGGCAGGAGTTTGGGACTGACTATTTAACATGAAGACTCTGTGTTGTAAAACTTGCCCACCATAGCAGACATATCCGCCTCTATATAAGAACTTACAGCCAGGCCTCCAAGCACACTGGGCTTTCTAATGCACCCTCAATGCTCATTAACTTGTAGTTCACCCTCGCTGGACTTCGTAAGCAATAACCCACGACAGGGTATGCGGTTATTGGGGACTAATCAACACCCTGGGTGCTTTGTGAGGCACGAGGCCACAGGCTGAGTGTCCTCACAGCACCCAGGGTGTTGATTAATCCCCACTAACCACACAACCTGGAGTGGGTTATTGCACTTATAATATGGGCCAAATTTGGAGAGAAATGGACAAAACCTATTCTAAGAAGAGAGAAAAGATGTGTGAACTATTTAGTGTTCCTCCGCTATTTTTGGCCATGGAACCACAGTTTTCTGTGTTCTGCCACAGTAAAAATAGTTCACAACACTAAACATTGTGGTGAAGAGGCCACACACTGTAGAATCAATGAGCAAGTACAACTTTTTGTTGTGCTGATAGCATGGTGCTGTATTCCTCTGTGTCCTGACAGTGTACCGTGTTACTGTACATACCAGTGACACTGTACTCACTTACTGTACACTCCAACCTATACATTAAGCAACTACATGCCAAACGTTCTGCACTGACTCTCTGTCTTTACATGCCAACCCCTATGTTAACCAACTACCTGGCAAACGTTCTCCAGTGACTCTGTGGTCTACATTTCCAATTACTGTCACACACAGAAAGACAATAACACAGGCGCGGCAATGATCTTCAGTGCCAGTTCCTGCTAATGTGCTACTTAGCGTCATCTGCTGAATCTCTCTCTCTTTCACCGCTCACTAACAGCGGCGAAAACAGTCCTTCATACCCAACACACCTGGGTCACAGGTTGCTCACAGGACAGGTCACTAAGGAGCACAAACTTCCTCGAAGTCACTTTGACGAATTGGGGGCGGGTTACTAATATATAAGACTCATTTACTAGTGTGTTATGAACACAGAGCTTGCTGGTACAGGTACATTTTTTTTGCCTGATACTGCACATGCTGTACTTGTAGGGGAAGCTGCTCAAGCCGATGAAAAGCAGATGCTTCATGCTATAGTACGTCGGGCGGTCGTTACTCATGGTGAACAAGATGAGGAGCTGCAAAAATTGCTGACCATGCGCAGCCACATCTTTTAAGAATTAATCGCTCTCTTACTACAGGGATATGTAGGGTCCCTAGCAGCTTCAAGATCCACTGGGTGGTGGGTGGGGACTCTCGCTTAGGTGCAGAAACAATGGTTGCCTTTCACAGCGATTCACAGCCTGGAATAATTAGTTTGGTGTGCTGATTGATATGTGTGTTCACCACAAACAGATACTGTTCGGGTAACAAGAATTAATGAATAGTCACTTGTTTCATCTCCACTAATCACTTCACAGGCAGGTAGGTACCCATGTTATAAACTGTTTATTGCAGCTTTGCCCTTATTGATTCTACAAAGGCTTATCCTGTAGTGTTAATGTAATATTCAAATGCTAATTACAGTTTTTCTCCTATTGTTTCTAAAAAGGCAAATAGTACTGTGTTAGTGTGTTATTCTATTTACTGATTAGTTTATAACATACCTTGTCTGGGTAATATAATTTTGGGCTCTGTAGTTAATTGCTGTTTTATACCTTTTTGCAAGTTAGTAGAAGGCTCTCGGGAGTCAGATAGCTTACACTGTTTTTTGTGAGCCTAGTCTGAGGGACACATTAGGCTTAGCCTTTTAACCGTTTCTATGGTGGGTAAATCAGTAACGGTAATTAGTAACTCCACGACAGTCCTGTGGTGCATAAATCACCATTGGTAATACATTGTTTAAATTAGAATGAATGTCTAGAGAGCCCTTGGGGCTGTAACTATTGAGAAAGTGTCCTAAATCAGCTACTAGTTCACTGTTGGCACATATCTACTGTATTTCCACCTTTCTAATGGTACTCACTATACATCGTGTGATGTAGTACACAAACTTCAATAAATACAAAGTTAAAAAGTGGTGAAGGGTAGCTTTGCCTATGTTGGCATGAGGCCTAAGGAAGAAACTGGGGAGTGTACTGGACTGGGTGATAGGGAACTCTGGAATAACCTTAGGCAAGAACTGTGGGTGAGTTCTAAGTTTAACAACCCCCCCCACCACCACCCCAGCAAGGTGCCTGACTAAAGCCTAAGTTGTTGATGGTAGATTCCTTGTAGATAGTGTCAGTATTTGGTGGATGAGAGGGAACTGGAATGTGTCATGGGCCTCCACCTGTGGGAATCCTCTTGACAGGTTTCTGCCTAGGTGCTTCCACATGGGGAAACTTACACAACCCCCACCCTCAGTAACAGGGATCCCAACAGTACAATCCCCTTGCCACTTATTACTCTAAGTTTGCATAAGAAGCAGTAACACAGTAATGGCAATCTAAAACTTTAAAGAATTTATTTGGGCACAGGAACTGTCTCTGGGATAGAGAAAATGAAGCAAAGAAAGCAGTAAGACACGACAGTGTGTGTGTTGTCTGATAAACACATGCAGCAGGTGCTTAATGAGGCATCTGGGAAGTGTGTTTATTAGACATTATAAAATGGGTAAAGGATTTCAAGCAATCTGATTGGTTGTTAGCAGTGCATTAGAAGTGTCCAATGCACAGCTAAAACTAGAAATACCATGTAGAATACACAGACTCATTTTATAAGTACAATAGGCCACCCCAGAGATGAGTATTAGACAGTTCTAATGCATGGCTAGGGGACTGCCTCACTACGCCCCCTAGCTGTGTGTTAGAACTGTCCAACGCACACCCCATGATGTCATATTGCATACATATCCCACCCACAGAGCATCTTACTGCTCTTATAAAATAGATCACTCGTAGTTAGCCCACTGGCACAGTGGAAAGATTCACTGCTGCGATGCTGGGGACCCAGGTTCGGGAATGGACTCAGACATCGGAGGGCTAGCTAGGGGAGAGAAGGCGTGAGAGTCCCATGACTGCTCACCTTCTCTCGGGGGGAGGGTGGGGTTGAGGCCCAGTGCCTGCTGACCCCTGGTGGAGGCTGGGAGAACAGCAGTACAGCAGGGTCTCATTGACTGGGGGGGTGACAGACATTGGAGTCTGCCTTGACATCTTGCATGTCATAATCCCTGCAGGGAGAAAATGGAGGAAAATGGTGCACCGGCCATCACAGGAGCTCCTTGACCACCAAATGACCATCCCAGCAGCACCCAGGACCACTGGCTGGCTGGTAAGGCTAATCCCCGTCGTAGGAAGGGGACCCACCCGATGAAGAGATACATCGGGGTACCCTGGGGGGCTGCAATGTGGGGCGGTGGGTGGATGGGAGTAGTCCAGGATGGGTGTGCCCTTGAGAGGCCTGAAGGAGAGATTGGCTGGTGCGTAGGGTGGAGGAGCATAAAAAAAAAAACATAAATAAAATGGGTCCCTCAAATTTATATTTTAAAATAAAAAAAAAATAAAAAGATAAAAAAGCTCTTTTTTATTTTAATGTAAAATAGTTTATTACTTTAAAAGTAAAGTATTTGTACAGTAGTCAGTAGCGGTGCCTGTACTGTGTCATATTGCAGGTCACTAGGTAAGATCACGCTGCCTCCCCCCACCCACTGTATATGTGTGTACTAGTGCTCTCCCCCGCTATTACTGTCCCCCCCCAACCGCACCAACGTAGCCAGCTGTTAAGTTTTATTTTTATGAAGAAAAGGTATCTTGTTCCATGAACTTGAAGCTGGTGGTTCAGAGCAGTTGCTTCAGAGAAGTAACTTCTGGCTTCATTGATAGGCTCACCAAATAGATCAGACGCTCTCATTGCATGTGGTGGTGTCTGCTGCCAGAAAAGAAAAAAATTAACCCCATTCACAAATGCAGTTATCTACTGATGTCTGGACTCTGAGAAGGGAGAGGAGCTGGTGTTGGTGTAGAGCATGGAGTAGGGGGTGGGGGACAAGCAGGCAGCGCAACAGACAGAATCCAGGAGAGGATACTGCCCGCAACCTGGGGTTGTGGATTAGAGGTCTGCAAAAAGAAAATGACCGCAAATTGTTTCAGCAGGATATTTATCTATATAAAATATTTTTAATGTGTCGTATGTTTTCTAGTCGTCAGCTGGGCCTATAAACTGGAATAAACATGGTGCTAGTGTCCACTGACCTCTTCCCACACATACAGTTGGCATCCTATAGGCCCACTAAGATGGGATGGGTGTTCACCACCCCCACAGCAGTGGAGGCTATAGATCCATGCATGTTGATTGATCCTACCTTTCAAGTACAGATGGCCGAGGCTGTCAGTAACTTCTTATCCCAAAACAAAAGGGGAGATACTACAGACAAAACCCATCGGAAAGTGCTGCAGGCTTTTATGAGAAGGATTTCTATCTCCTTTGCTGACTGCAAAAATGGAGGAGACCCAGCGGGATGCAGAGTTCACAGAGCAGGTTTACTGCATAGAGAAAACATGAATGCAGACAGCCTCCTCAGAAAGCCTGCATGAGCTGAGACTGGCAAAGGGTAGTCGTAACCAACTAGTAATAGCCAAGATTGAGAGGAACCTTCTATTGTGCCAGCACTGCCAGACCACAGCTTATTTTGAGGGTGACAAGGATGGCAAACAGTTGGCCAGACAACTGAATAAAAGGGAATCTGACAAAGCTATTCTGCAAATAACTCTAAGGAGAGGGCAGACCTCCACCAGCCATACAAAATTGAGATGTTGTTTAGGGAGTTCTTATTAACCTTCTACACCACTGAGGTCACAACTTCCACCCCATCCCTAGCACTTTCCTTGATAGGGTTAGCCTCCCAAAGGTCAACTGGGGTGTAGAGGAGGAAATGGATGAGTACATCTCCAGAGATGTGATTCACTGAGCGGTTCAAGCACTCAAAACAGATAAGGCCCTGGGACCAAATGGACTCCCTGCAGAGTTTTATAAAAACGTTTTCTTTTTAGGTGAAGCAGGAACCACTAAAAGCAATATTGGTTGAAGTCGTGGACTAGGGTTACTTGCACCTTTCCCAATATTCAGGGGCTGTCCTGGTTCATCCTAATCCTGCCCTGGTAAGCACACCCCCTAATGCAGCTCCTATTGCCATATATCATTACTTAATGCAGACTTCAAGATTGTGTCAAAAATATTGGTGGGATAGGTGGACCTCCATTGGTACATAAAGATCAGGGAGGATTTGTGAAGGGCAGGCAGGCAGGCAAAAATCAACATTTGCTGCTCCCTCAGTGTGATGTGAAGATGGTTGTGGCACTCAATCTGGTCTATAGGCTTTGGTTGCCACAAAGGCCTTTGAGTGGGTCAAGTGGCCCTTCATTTTTGCAACATTGGAAATGTATGGCCTGGGTCCCCACATCCGATCATGGGTGCAGGTCCTGTATGCATCCCCCAAGGCACAGATGCTGACCAACGGTTGTCTCTCAACCACCTTATCCAGGTCAGTGAATCCATCAGTGGTGCTTTCTGTCTCCCTTATTGTATGTCCTGACTATTGAGTCCCGGAAAGCTGCAGTCCACTGGAGCTCTGACTCTGTCGGGCTGCAGCTAAAAGATGATCACAAGATCTCCCTCTTTGCAGATGATGTCCACCTCTACTTGGCTAATCCCTAGGTGTCCATCCATGCCCTGATGAATAGATTTTGGATCTAAGGACCCTTGTCATGACATGAGTTAAACTGGTCGAAGTGTGAACGGCTTCAGATGGGGAGGGGAGGGACCCACCCAATCCAGGTGGGGGAGCTGTCCTTACACCTTCTCCCTGACTCAAATGCCTGAGTGTACAATTCCTAAGGAAGCCTTCCACCATATGGAAACTGAACTATGACCATATGAAACTACCATATGAAACAGGACTATGAGAGGTGGAGGTTGCTACCCCTCATGTTCTTTAGAAAAGTCAATATGGTTAATATGTGCTTCCTCCCACAGTGTTTATATATGTTTTAGATATTCCTGTCCATGTCCCACTATTTTTTTTATCACAGTTGAGGGATGGCTTACCTCTTTCCTATGGGGGGGGGGCAAGAGGGCAAGAGTGAAGCTCTCTTCCTTGCAGCAACCACTTAAGGAGGGGGCTGGGGTTACCCCACTTTTCCTTTTACTATTTGGCAGCACAACTCTCCATCTTGAAGGATACCCAGGGCCGAGAAGTTAAGAGGCCAGCATGGGTGGTAATGGAGGAGAATGTTTTAGGAAGCCTGCTGCTGCCCAGTTTCCTCTTACCAATATTGAGAGTTAGACTAATCAAAAGGCTTGGCAGTCGCTTTTTCAGGTGCTTGACCCATGCATGACTGATGACAGATAAGGAAATAAAGCATCCAGGATCCCAGTCTCCAGAGGCCTGGATACAGTGGGGATTATGAGATGCTGCAGAGACACTAGGACCCACCAAATGTATCAAATGCATAATGCAGCAGTGTGAAGGTAAAGACATAGTAAACATCACTGACCTTTATTAAGAGGGGACCCCTAAATCCTTCCAGTCCCCCAACTCTCACAACTGGAACCCAGGAGACTGTTTTGCTTACTGTCAAATTAGACAGGGGGTCCAGCATTATTTAGGGGCACTAAACCTGGAACCACAGCATTCATCAGTGGAGGAAATATTTCTAAGGCAGACACCTGGGGTGTCCCCATCAATCAATTTTATAGACGTTTACTAGAGACTGAGCAAGATGCTCTATCATACCTTAGGGAAAGGTGTGAAGGAGATTTGGGGGACCTCCAATAGTCTGAGGTGGAGAGGGGTGGATGTGTTCAAAGGGCTCTCATTGTGCTCCAGCAAGTTATGCCAGGTTTACTTGAGCTTTCTTCACTGAGTGCATTTTACCCCCGCTCTGGCTCTTAATGATTGATGCCACCAAGCTTAGCACTTGCCCCAAGTGCTCGGTTTCTGAGAGACCTATTTCCATATGGCATGGTAATGTCCTAAAGTAGGGCTTTACTGGGTAGAAATTGTCCACCTCCTCTCTAAAATACTACAGTTCCCCTGTGTAGGGGCAGTGGACCAATTACTGTTGGGGATGAGCCCCAAGGGACACAGGGACGTCACTATAAACATAGTTAATAATTACTGGGTTTGGTCATTGGGAAAAGAGCCCTGGTGCAATCCTGGTTAGCTGATACACCTCCTACAACTGCACACTGGTTTAATTCATTGGTTCAAGGCATGAACACTGAGAGGATACAATATAATACCAAGAATAAATCCCAGACTTGCCTAACAATGTGGAGTCCTTGGAGGATAATATTCTATCTGCAGGATGAAGGTTCCATACGAGTGTAATATCAGAAGACAGGACAGGGGAGATGTGTATTTTCGCACTGACACAGGCAGAGTGAAAATCATTGAGGAAATGGAAGAAAAGAATAGGATCAAGAATGGAGCCTTGAGGGATGCTAATCAGGATGGGAAAGGAAGGAGAGCGAGAGCAGCCTATTTGAGCTGACTGGTGTTAGTCAGAGAGATAGGAGCAAAACCAATTCACTGCAGAGACAGAGAGGATGGCAAGCTTTGATTTGTCCAACAGGAGAGACTGAACAGAATCAAAGGCCTTGGAGACATCAGTGAAGCTGGCTAAGGTTATTAGACCTTGATCCATTACACTGTGGATGGAATCAGTGACTCTGAGTAAAGAAGAAACGGTTAAGCAGTGCCAGACTGGAGTGTTGCCAGACTGGAACTAGGAGAAAAAGCCAGAAGAATCAAGGAAGGAAGATAGCTGGGAGAAGATGAAACATTTCTGAAGCTTAGCAAGACCAGGGAGGAGGGAGTTGGTGTGGTAGTTCCTGGGGGAGGATGGTTCCCCATTTTTATGCAGAGGCAGAAAGTTGGCCTTCTTCCAAACTCGAGGAACCACACTCAGGAAAACAAGATAGCCACTGAGCACTACTGTGCATGTGCTGGCAGTTGCACATGCACAATACTGTTTGGTGACCATCTTGGACATGGCAGAGAGTGCTATGTTCTGCCGTGATCACTGAAAATAAAGACAGTGCACTGCAACTGCCAAGAGAGACAGCAAGCGGAATGCTTCACAGATGCAGAGGCGACTGTGTTGTAGCTCCAACATGTTGTTCAGTCGGAAGGAATGTGGAAGTCCTTTTCTCATAGCAAAAGGTGTGCAGGGTACACCCACTGCAGCCCTAGAAAAGGGAGGTTGAAGAGAGTAGAGATAGGGCTAGCAATAGCCAGAGCAGAGAGGACAAGCAGTTTATGGTACAGTCCACTGGACTATGACCCTTAGAAAGATTCAAGTTTAAGGAGGCAGACAGGGTGTTGGAGAGTGAAATGGGGAAAGGGAAAAACAGGGAGAGAGACAGTCCATTAGAAAAGAGGGGGAGAGGGAAGAGAAAGAGTGGGTGAAGAAAAAAGGGTGGAAGCAACACAGGACATGAAAAATTAATTGAATAATGCAGCCACAGACACAGGATCAGAGATGTGTGTGAGCCACCCAAAATTAAACTTGGGTTGGTAGACTGGGTGGGAGAGTCTAGGGGTTGGCAGAGATGTAGCCCAATTTGGAGTCTCTGATGACTTTTGCGCATGCATTTCTAAGCGTAGCACTGCAGATTGAAAGGGAAGCCCAATGCCTTGTGGAGATGCCAAGCAGAGTCACAGGCCTTAAACAGGCCAATAATTCATACTGAGATCCAGGGTAGGTATAAGCATTGGACTTATGAACAGCAGAATTGGTCATGAATATCCCAAACGGCAGTGACTTTAGTTTGGAATAGGGAGAGGGCTTCATCCATGTTAGTGGACGTAGAGAGGGGGAACCAGTGAACACCATCAAGTTCATCAAGAAGGCTGACCCGGGGCAGCTCATTGGCACAGCAATAAGGCTTCCATCTGCAACACGGACATCCCGGGTTCAGTAACAGATCAAAGAGCTGGAGGTCCAGCCGGGGGGGGGGGGGGGCTGTATTGAGCATCAGAGGTACTGCTCTTCTTCTCCGTAGGGAGGGGGTTTGAATATCCGGTGTATGACTGACCTGTGGTGGAGGCCAGAGAGAGGAGTAGCAACCAGCTCCTACACTACGTTGAGAGGTGGGACAGATGTTATCATTCATGCCCTTCACGTCATTGCACATCCTGCCTCCCAGGGCGAAAAATTGCAGAAAATCGGGCCATGCAGGATGCCACCCACCTTGCACCACAGGTCCTGCACCACTGTCTGTGGAACCACCAAGGACATATACCAGCATCCAACAGGATGGTGAGCCCACTCCCAGAGGCAGTGCCCTGAGGGATTTGCCAGGGTGTGACCCTGGGACGGAAGCATCCTTGGGCCATATACCAGCATCCAGTAGGTGGTGGGGCTTCCTCCCGCAGCCCCACTCTGGTGGTAAGCCAGAGCGTGTACCTGGTCAGGTAAGTCTGTGGAGGGAGAGTAACGGGGCTGGATGTTGGACTGGGCCAATGGTGGCAGGACCTCGGGGTTGGAAAGCACAGCAAATTAAAAAAAAAGGTCAACCAGGTTAAGAGACATGATTGCCCTAATGCAAATGAACTTTGGGTAACTTTGGGATGACGGATCTTGCGGACACAATAAGTCATCCCGTGATTGCTAAAGGCATCTGACAGGGTGTCTGCTGAGCCACAAAGATGGAGATGGGGTGGAAGAACCCAGTCTAACAGGGAGTGATTGTTCAAACTGCAGTTTAGGCAGGTGGAGTCAGATGCCAACTTGATGAGATTTAGAGTGGTGGAGGGGGAGAGCAGATCTAGGCTAAAATCACAAGGTGCCGCACTGGGGCACTCATTTGTTGGCATCTCATGTGGCTTACATTAAAATCATCACTGTTTTCCATTAAAATTTTGTAATGATTTTCAAACATTCATTACATCAGTACATATACAAACAGAACTAATCAAAGGATTGAATATAAGTTGCTATCAGGCAGTCATATAAGCATAACAAGACCGTAAAAATTGTTAAAAATCATTTAACTGTCACTGAGTCATAGCTCTACAGATTGAAATTCATCTTGCAAAATGAAGAGACCATTTACCTCCACCCTCTGCTTCCTGTCCCCTAATCAGTTTCTAACCCAGTTTACCACCTTGTGACCCATGCCCATGCCATCCAACTTGTTCACCAGTCTTTTATGTGGATGGTGTTGAAGGCCTTGCTGAAATTGAGGTAGGCGACATCTACTACTCCCCCCTGATTCACCTCCTTCATCACCCAGTCAAAAAAATCTATTAGATTTGTTTGACATGACCTTCCTGCTGTGAATCCATACTGCTGCAGATCCTGGGCCCTGGTGGATTCCAAGTGTTCCACAATCCTTTCCTTTAGCACTGCCTTCATAATCTTACCCACTACTGAGGTGAGTCTGACCGGTCTATCGTTTTCTGAATCCTCCGTGCTACCACCTTTGTGAAGAGGGGCTACATGTACCCTCCCCCATTCCTCTGGAACCACTCCTGTGTTCAGCAACTCACTGAACATGGCTGCCAGTGGTTCAGCTAGATCCTTCCGTAGTTCCTTTAAAATCCTTGGATGTGCTGGCCCAGTGGTGCTGAGGGCTGAGGCACTAAATAAATCCTGGGATGTATGCCATCTGGCCCCATTGCTTTGTCTACCTTCAGCTTTGTGAGCTCGTCCAGGACTCTCTCTTCTGGAAATGAACTGGTGTTTGCTCCCCCTTTGTATCTGGTGCCCAGCTGGGGTCCCTGTCCCTCCCCTTGTTCAATAAATACCGAACAGAAGTATTTATTCAGTATTTCTGCCTTTTTCAGGTCTCCCTCCACACCCTCCCCTTCATCCCGTCTGGGCCTTACAATCTCGCAACCCAAACTTCCTTCTCTCACTGATGTACCTGTAGAATGTCTTAATAAATAAAAAAAAAAAAAAATGTCTTGTCCCCTTTTTTCACTGTTTGTGCTAGTCTTTCCTCTTTGGCGCCTTTGCGCTCCTAACAGATTTCCCTGCTTCCTTCAGACAATTCAAGTACACCACCCTATCCTCTTTCTTCTGTGTCTCCTTATACTTTCTAAAACCCAACCTTTTGGCTCTTAATTTCTCTGCTACCTCTTTTAAGAACCATAGCAGTTTCCTCCTTCTTTTGCCTTTGTACCTCAGCCTAATCCACTGCTCTGTCACTTCCACTATGGCTCCTTTTAGGTATTCCCACTGCTTCTCAACCCCCCCACCTCCCTCCTCACCAAGGATTCTTTAATCTCTATCCCCATCCTAACAAAGTCTGCCCTCATAAAATCCAAGACCCTGACTTTTGTGTGGCATGACTGCAACCCTGTACCCATGTGGGTCAGCCCTGAAAAAGGGACCTCTGGGGCTCAGTGGGCCTACCTGGTTATCACAATTGAATAAATAAATAAATAATAAACCACACTGTTTTGTGATCACTAAAGAGTAAACAGGAAGTTGATGAGTCACTATGGGTCACCCTGGAGACAGGAAATGGCACCACAATCTGCATGGGGGTTGTGTACAGACCGCCATCTCAGGAGGAGGAAATGGACAAGGAAATGATAGAAGGCATCCATAAAATGGCAGAAAAAGGGGAGATATTGTTGATGGGGGACCTGAATAATGCAGATGTTAACTGGAGTACCTTTGCTGCAGGCACATCCAAGAGCAGGGTTATTCTTGATGCCCTACAGGGGGGATGCCTCAGACAGCTAGTGTTGGAACCCCCTTGCGAGGCAGCAATCTTAGACCTGGTACTCTCAAATGGGGAAGGAGAAAGGATCTCAGATTTAGAAGTGGGTAGCCATCTGGGAACAAGTGACCACCAAACAGTGTGGTTCACAATAAACACAGCCATAGAGTCAAGCCATACAAAAGCAAGGGTATTGGACTTTAGGAAGGCTGACTTTGGGAAAATGAGAGCGTGTCTCAGAAGAGCACTAGCAAACAAGCAAGAAGGAGGGGTGGAGGAACAATGGGGAATAATCAGAACAGCGATCATAGATGCAACACGCCTTTGTGTGAAGCAAATAAACAAAACAAAACAAAGGAAAAAAACACTATGGTTCTCAAAAGAGGTGAAAGAGAAGGTTAAGGAGAAAAGGATAGCATTCAGGAATTATAAGGAAACACAGAAGGAGCAGGACAGAGAACTTTGTCAGTTAAAGCAGAAGGAGGCAGGGAAGGCAGTCAGAATAGCAAAGGCACAAACTGAGGAGAAGATAGCCAACTCTGTTAAGAAGGGGGATAAAACCTTTTATAGGTACATTAAGAAGTGAAGAAAGATCAAGGGAGGGATACAGAGACTTAATAAAAGGGAGGGAATGTGGGCAGAGGGTGACAGTGAAAAAGCAGGGATACTGAATGAATATTTCTGCTCAGTATTCACAACGGAAGAGGAGGGGGAGGTATCTTAACCAAACAAGAGAGAAATTCTGAATGGGGAGGTTGATACCAGTCCATTCACAGAAGAAAAGGTTTTGAAAGAACTCTTGAAACTGAGGGTGGACAAAGCAATGGGGCCTGATGGGATTCACCCAAGAATTCTAAAAGAACTAAGGGTAGAACTAGTAATACCACTGACTACTCTCTTTAACAAATCATGGAAGGATGGGGTGTTACCTGAGGATTGGAGGAGGGCAAATGTGATTTCACTTCACAAAAGTGGGAGCAGGGCAGAGGCAGGAAACTACAGACCAGTTAGTTTGACCTCAGTGGTAGGGAAATTGATGGAATCACTTCTGAAGGAAAGAATTGTTGAGTACCTAGAGGCCAGTGGGGCACAGGACCCAAGGCAGCATGGTTTCACAGCAGGAAGGTCATGTCAGATGAACCTAATAGATTTCTTGGACTGGGCAACCAAGGTAGTAGACCAGGGAGAGGCTGTGGATATGGCCTACCTAGATTTTAGCAAGGCATTTGACACAGTCTCACACAAAAGATTAATATACAAGTTAGCCAGCCTTGGAGTGGGTCCCAAGGTGGTAGCCTGGATAAAAAACTAGCTGGACAATAGGACGCAAAGGGTAATAGTAAACGGAGTCCACAGTGAAGAAAGGAGGGTAATTAGCGGGGTGCCACAGGGTTTGGTATTGGGACCAGTACTCTTTAACGTCTTTATAAGTGACATTGGAGAGCACCTAGAAGGAAAGGTATGTCTCTTTGCAGATGACACAAAGATCTGCAACAGGGTTGATACACAGGGTGGGGTGGGGTGGGGTGGAAAGGATGAAAAGGGACTTGGCAAGGTTGGAGGAATGGTCCAATATGTGGCAGCTCATGTTCAATGCAAAGAAGTGCAAGGTAATGCATCTGGGAAACAAAAACCTAGGGGAAGATTACACAATGGGGGTGAGTTAATAACAACAACAAAGATCAAAAGAGACCTAGGAGTAATTATATCAGATGACCTAAAGGTGGGCAAGCAATGTGAGAAGGCAGTAAGGAGGTCTGGGGGGATACTGGGATGCATAGGGAGAGGCATCAACAGTAGAAAACAGGAAGTTGTTATCCCTCTGTACAGGCAGTTGGTGAGACCCCATCTGGAGTACTGCATGCAATTCTGGAGACTCCATCTCCGCAAAGACATAGACAGAGTGGAGGCTGTTCAGAGGAGGGCAACCAAAATGGAGCAGGGTCTGTACCAGAAGACATACGAGGAGAAACTAAAGCAACTTAATATGTATATTCTTGAAGAAAGGAGGGAGAGGGGGGACATGATAGAAACTTTCAAGTATCTCAAGGGAATCAACAAAGTCCAGGAGGGTAGCATCTTTCAGAAAAAGAGATGTGTAAGAACAAGGGGGCACAATTTAAAGATAGAGGGTATTTTTTCACAGATGCATGTGGATACATGGAACAGCCTTCCTGAGAAGGTTGTGGAGTCAAGAACAGTGGGAGAATTCAAGAATGCATGGGACAGGCATAAGGCAATTCTAGTGGGGGGGGGTAGGAGGAAGTAAGCTGTTGATTAACTAGAATCTGCAGCTTATCCATCAGGTAAGGAAATGGGCAGACTAGGTGGGCCAAGCAGTCCTTATCTGCTGTCAAATTATATGTTTCTATGTTTCGCTCAACCCCAGGTTACCTATCACCCTTACTTCCATGAGTCTTTCTCCATCAGTCAGCACTAGATCCAGAATCGCCCTGTCCCTGGTGGGTTCTAGCACTAGCTAAATTGTGGAATATCTTGTATCAAATGGATTGCAGGACCCAAGGCAACATGGTTTCATGGAGGGAAGGTCATTCCAAACAAATCTGATAGACTTCTTTGACTGTGTGAACAAGAAGCTAGATAATGGATGTGAGGTGTGTAATGAAATTATATATTCCAATATTTTATAAAAAATAATTGTACATTGTGCCACAGTAATTTGCTTGCTGTGAAGAGTGACAGAGGCCTACATTGAGAATGTGTATCAGGTCAATATAAAATTGGTAAACTGTTCTGTCATGTTGACTAAGGAAAGCTGGACATACAGGGGGGACGTGACTTACACAGGCTTGCTTACTCATGGTGAAGTTCATGAAAACAAGTTGTTTTTCAGTCTTCTGACAAAAGTAACCTCTATCTATTAGGTAGCAGAATAGTGTGACTTGCAATTTCTATAAGCTAAGAAGTAGGGAAAGGCCTGTTATCAGTTTGGGGCCTGTAGCATTTACATGTGATGATGTGGCTCGTTGACGTGAGCTACTCAGTCTGTTCTTGGAACTGTTTTTAAACAAATGTTCCCACCTTTTTCTTGTGAAATATTTATGTATATTTGAATTCCTGGACTTATTTTGACAAACTAACTATGACAGCATTTCTAAGAACTGTTTTTCAAGATGATATTTCAGGGTGATTCTCTAAATGACAGCATAATCCTGTCAACTCCTGAACCTCCTCAGTAAACTGCCTCAAAATACAGCATTTTTCAGGGGAAGAACTATCGGGAAATACACGGAGGTGAGCAAAAATGCCGAAGAGAGGCGAGATTGCCAATTTAAAACTGGACGAGGAGTGGGATGAGGTAGGATTGTTGGATGGAGACTCAGGCAGCGAGGGCTCCCAGGCCTCTGCTTCATCGCGCTGCAGTAGATCCAAAGCGAAGCACTGCCCCTGACTACAATGCAAAGACAAATGTCTCTAATGCTGTCTGAATTATGGGATTTCCATAAAGAGATGCGATCGACGGTGACAGCCTTTCGAACAGACATTACAAAACTGGAAAAGTGACAAGAGACACTGGAAGTGCAGGCCATGGAAGTAGACCGCAGGGTAGAAAGCACTGAACATGCGATTGTGCAGTTGCATCATGAAATTCAGGAGCTGCAGGCAAGAGCAGAGGATGTGGAGAGCCGCACCAAGCGGAACGATATCTGCATTTCGGGTGTCCTGGAGGGGGTGGAGGGTCCTGATATGCTGGCATTTATCAAGCAACTCATACAGGAGGCAATAAAGTTACCCGAGACCCTCACCCTAGAGCTGGAGAGAGCGCATCATACCTTAGGCCCAAAGCCTGCTTCAGGAGCTCGTCCATGTTCCATCCTAGTGAGGTTTCTCTGCTTCCAAGAAAAAGAGACAGTTTTACATTCAGCCTGGAAACAAGGTGTGGTACTCTTTCAAGCACAGCGACTGTATTTAGAAAACGATTATGCCCCTGAGGTGATGAGCAGGCGAAAGCAGTACATTCTGGTCATGCAGGCCCTTAAAACAGCGGGGCTCCAATTTCGTACCCCCTACCCTGCCAAGCTGGTAATTCTATTCCCAGAAGTGGCGCAGACCTTTTTTTTCAACTCATTTTTATTCAAGAGTTTGAAATACATATCATAAAATAAAAATATAAGGCAGATATAGACATAATTTGGTTTCTAAATTAGATATGCACAACTATAGTTTTCTGGATCTCCCATACATACTTTTTTCCTTCTTTTTTACTTTTTTAATACAATAATCCATTATCTAGAGTCAGATATCGGATGCTATCCGGCATCTAGACTTGAATGTAATTGATCCTTCAAGACTTATATATAGTGCAATAAGGAATAGTTGTTCAGCTCATTACAAACTCCGTTTTCTAACTTAACCTCCTTTCAACGATTGATAAGGAAACAAAAAAGGGGGAAAATAAAAAACCATAACAGTAAAACAAGAAACTATTCTACCCAGACTAGAGAGAGGGAACAGACAGACGGACGAACAATAGGGGACCATTCACACATACAAATTGTACTCATTATTTTGATCTCCCCTTTTTTTAATTTATTTATAAAGGTTTTTTTCTTTGGGGGGATGAGTGGTTTAGAGAGGAGGGTGGAGACTGAGTGGGAGGATCTTATTAGGCACAAGGGGGGAAGGAGGAGACATCCAGTTCTGCCCTACTTGTAGTCTATAAAAAATTAATCTACCCTATTTTCTCCCTCCCTTCCCTCCTGAAGATCTTCTGTTAACTAACTGGGGCCTGAATTCCAAATAAGCCAGGGATTCCATACTTCCCTGAATTTCTCTTCTCGGAAACCTAGCCATGCTGTAAGACATTCCATCTCACAAATAGAGTCCGCCAGTGGCGTGTGAGACATTTAAGAGCTGCTACCATAAAGATCTGGGCTAGCTTTCTCTGTGGGGTTGGGAGCTGCAAGACTGTAGGTAATCCTAGCACCCATTCAGTCATGTCTCCGGGTATGTTCACTCTCATTATGGCATTGGTCGCCTTTCTCACCTCCTCCCAAAACCCTCGGATACCCGGGCAATTCCAAAAGATGTGCAGATGGGACCCTACAGAGCCACATTCTCTCCAACATTTATCCGAATTGGATCTTTGGGAATGCTTTGTAACTTTTGGGGCATAGAAAAACCTGACTAGGACCTTCCAGTAGAATTCTCGCTAATTCAGCGAGGAGGTTACTCTCCAGCCCAGGGAGATCCGTCTTCTCCAGACATCATCTGGTACTGGATATACCCCCTTTCTATGCCAGGGCTCTTTTTAATAATTTCTAGTGTGATAGCTTCTTCTGAGCTCAGGCACGGATAAAGGTCTGAGATGCATTTCCCTTTTACATTTATTTTCGCTGTATGATATATAAAATCCTCCCAAGCGTTCTTTTGTCTGCTCACCAGAGGTAAGTAGCCCGGCGTGTTCAGATAGTGTCTTATCTGTAGATATCTGAAAAATTCAGATCTAGGGATTTTGAACTTGGTCTGGATCTGTTGAAAGGACATAAGAACCCCATTCTCCACTAACTGAGCAAATCTGGTAATTCTGCTCCTCTCACATCTCTCATACCCTAAATCTGTCGTTGGGGGTAAGTAGTCTGGTGTATGTGTAATAAGTGATAGTGGGCCTAATGTACCTTCCCCCCTTCCATTCTGTATCTAGTTAGTTGTATAATCCCCATGGTATGTCGTGTCCACGGGTTCTTAATTTGATTTATGAACTTTCTAGAAAGGTTCAGGCTTGGGAGAGTAAATAGGGGAACTGGGCAGTCTCCGCCATTCTCTATCTCATTCCACCCTGAGTCTAAATGTTCTTTTACCCAAGTGGTCATCACCCCCATCTGGGCAGCTAAATAATAGGCCTTCAAGTTAGGCAAACCTAGGCCCCCCAGTGATTTAGGTTTCTGGAGTGTAGACTGTCCAATCCTGGGCCTACCTCCCCCCCCAAGATGTATCTGATAATCCCCAAATTTGTTTCCTGCCAGAATTTTTTAGGAATCTGGTCAGGCAGGGTGGAGAAAAGGAACAAAAATCTTGGAAGTAGATTCATTTTCACTGAATCTATTCTACCAGCCAAGATCAATGGGAGCAGCGCCCACCTAGCCATGTTCTTCTGCATATCATTCCATAACCTGTTATAATTAATAGCAAATAACCTGGATAACTTTGTGGTCACCTGTACTCCAAGGTACCTGATCTGATTTTGTTTTGCCCATGTGAATGGGAAGGTTCTCTTGAAGTCTGGAGGGCATATTCCACCCAAGGTCAATGCCTCTGATTTGCTATAATTGATTCGGTATCCCGAAACTGCTCCAAATGAGTCGAGGACCCGGAGCAGGTGCGGAAGGGAAACTTCTTGGTCTCTCAAAAAGAATATGGAGTTGTCAGTGTATAGTGCTATTTTATTTTCTATGGCCCCCGTTAGAACCCTCTCTTATTCTTATTCTGGCGGATCGCTACTGCCAAAGGTTCAAGAAAAATAGCAAATAACACTGGGGAGAGTGGGCGGCCCTGCCTGGTGCCTCTATGAACAGGGAATCTGCCGCTGTTTATTCCATTGACTCTAACTTGCACCTGAGGGTCTCTATACAGACTTTGATTACTTGTAAGAATTTAGGGCCTAATTGCATCTTTTCTGTTGTTTTGTAGAGGAATTCCCAATTTACTCTATCGAACGCCTTTTCCCCGTCCATCGATATTGCCAGTTGAAATTTGTGTTGGTTTACTTGAGCCAAAATAATGTTTAATAAATGCCTAATATTATCTGATAAGAATCTTCCTGTTATAAAACCTGATTGGTTCGGGTGGACCAATTTGGGGGCAACCTTCTGCAGGCGATCCGCCAGAATTCCGGTGAATAATTTAAGGTCTACATTCAACAGCGATATCGGGCAGTATGAACCGCATTGCTCCGGGAGTCCTTGCCCTCCTTATGGATCACTGAGATCTGTGCATATCTCCATGAGTCAGATATTTCTCTTCCCTCCTGAATATGATGGAAACAGGCCAATAGGGGGGCCACCAATTTCTCCTTTAAGGCTTTATAAAACTCAGAAGGGAGGCCATCTAAACCTGGGGATTTTCCATTTTTTAAATCTGCAATCTTCTGCAGTAACTCCTGTCTGGTAATTGACGCCTCTAAGCCCTCTGTCTCCAAACTCTTCAAAGGCAGGGGATCCAAAAAATGATCCATTGCTGTTTGGTGAAGACCACCCACCTCCGAACTATACAGATCCCTATAGTATTCTGCAAAAGTCTCTACTATCTTTACTGGGTCTTCTGTCTTTACATTTCCATGTCCCTGTCTCCTAATACTTCCTATTGTCCTATTTACTATCTGTTTCCTCATTGCTGCTGCTAGCACCTTGCTGGCCCTGTTGCCTTCTACATAGTACTTTTGATTAATTCTACGTAGTATCCCTCCCCTGTCTTGCCAAAAGATTTTGAAGCTCCGTTTTCTTTTGCAACCAATGATCTTTATCCCTAGGGTCTAGAGTAATTTTGTGCCTGAACTCCGCATCCTGCAATCCCTGCTCCAGCTTTCTCTGACTTAACTCTCTTTTCTTCTTCTCCCTAGCGCTATAGGATATAATCTGCACTCTGAGGTATGCCTTAAGAGAGTCCCAGACTACCGACGGGGAGGAGGCTCCACCTGCATTAGTCTCCAGAAACATCCCCACCTGCCCAGACATGTTCTCTTTGAAATCCTCAGAATTTAAAGCCCGATATTCAGTCTCCAGTTCGAATTTCTAACTGTCGGGGCCAATTTTAAAATCATTTGTTGGGGGGCATGGTCTGACCATGTCATAGGTAAAATGTTAGAGGTCAGTACGCAAGATAGGTATTCACCAAATAACAAGAACATGTCTATGCGGGAGTAGCTTTGATGTCATGGAGAGAAAAAGGTAAAATCCCTTTCTCCCAGGTGTCTGTGCCTCCAAACATCTCTCAGTCCCAACTCTTCCATAAGACGCCTAAGACCCTCGGCTCCATTTCCTATCTGCGTACCCTGGCCTCTTCGATCCCACTTGGTGGAGACTATATTATTAAAATCCCCCCCCCCCACAATGTGCAAGACCTCTGGATCATTTAAGGTCTTCAGTAGTTCTTTCCTGAGGAACCTTCCGTTTTCCTGGGGTTCGTTTGGGGCGTATACGTTTAATAATACACAGCACACCCCGTATATTGTTGTCTGTAGCTTGACATAGCGGCCCCCAGGGTCAGTTTCCACCCCCCAAGATTCTAACTCGGGAGTTTCTTCTAAGCAGTATTGCCATACCTCTCCTATGCAGGTTCTGTGGCCATGAGGCACTGTAAACCTCTCCTACCCACATTCTATGGAGCTTAGAGTGGTCCAACTCATTAAGGTGGGATTCCTGTATGAAGAACACGTCAGTCCAGTATTTCCCCAGTTCCTGCAGGATCCTAGTCCTTTTAACTGGGCTGTTAAGGCCCTTAACATTATATGAAATAAGTGTTATAGCCATCCTATGCAATTGATAAAATAGACTATTTGAAACTTGATCTCCCCCACCCAGATCACTCCACCCCTCCATCCGGCCCCCTCTTCTCCCCTCTCATCTTCAATCTGTCTGGGCATTGTATATCTATGACTATAAACCTTTTAACAGTAACAGAACTCAAAGGGGAATATTACTCAACAATCCCCCTAATTTGTAACAACTTTAATAGTTGACTTCCAAACATGTTCACAGAACCTACCCTTCTTGATGCCACTTAGGTAGGATGGTGCAGTAACAACAACTACACCCAGCCCACGCCCAACTTGGCTAAGGGAGCACAAAATCCTGTCAGCACTTGCTTAAACCAGTCTTCCTTTTCCCATCCCCCCCGAGGACCCCCCTCAGCCCCAACCCCTCCCATATTTATCTTAGCCTTCTGTATACTTATAGTATAGTAACCTCATCACCGGTTGTCCTGATGGACATCGACTCCTTTTAGTGATCCCAGTAGAAAAAACAGGGAAACGACTATAGAAGAGACAGGAGCAAGTACAGGAGTCGACCTTAGTACACCTGTAAGCTCTCACCCATATAGCCCAACTTAATTCCAGGCTCCCTGCCCTTATGCTTCTGAATCAGGAAGTCGAGAGGGAGAACAGGTCCCCCCGTCCCACTTCATCTGCGCAGGTATGAAATTCCACCTCCATGCAACCACATGCTGTCCACCAAAGTCCATGGCTGACTCACAGCCCCTGCATGATTGTCCCACAAGTTCACAGTTTCTCTTCAAACCACCCCTGCAGGTAAGTTCCGCTGTGCATCTCTCCTTTTCGGCCCCTTATTGCGCTTGTTGCTTCTATTCGATCATTGGGGAAGGAAGGTGGCCTGCGCAGGGGTCAGAACTATGGCATCCTCAAGTTGCTTGAGAGGGAGATTGTCTATAATGTTCCTTCCAGCCAGCTGCGCAGTTTTTCCTCTTGGGCCTACCACTGTATACCAACGCCTCCCCTCTAGCTCTTGAATGGTCTCCAAATCCAGCAAAGAGGTAACCGAGATGTCCCACTGCTTCAAAAACTCTGTGGCCTCTGAGATTTTAGAGAAGGAGTGAACCACTGAATCGGTAGTTATTCTTAAAGTTGCAGGGTAGTCTAAGCGCGCTTTAACTCCTTTAGCCCAAAGCAATTTCAATATTGGGAAGAGCCTCCATCTTCTATCCATCGTCACAGGAGCATAGTCGTGCTCAAAGAATAATCTTACATCTCCAAACACCACCTCTTTTTTCTCCCAGGCCCACTTTAAAACTTCAGATTTAGTGCGATAGTTCAAAAATGCAACAATCAACGATTTCGGTCTGGCTTTTGGATCTGCTGGTTTAGCTATTAATGATCTGTGTGCCCTTATGATATTCAAGGAAAAGTCCTTTTCCAGGCCCAAAACTTTGTGGAGAAAGTTTTCAGTAAAAGAGGTCATCTCACCAGACTCAGTCCCCTCCGGTACTCCGTGAATTTGGATATTTACCCTCCGGTACCTATTCTCCAGATCCTCTAGCTTTTGCTGCAGCCAAATTTCCCGATCGTGAAGTTGGAGGATAGCCCCATTATGTAGATCCACTGACTTTGATAGCTCTGTTGCATTCTGTTCTAAATCATTAATTTGTTTTTTTTGTTCCTTCTGTTCTGACTTTACCTCCAATAGATCTTTTTGATATCTACCAATCGGTGTAATTCTCTGTACAATATCTTTGAGGTTATTCTAAATGCAGCCTCTTTCTCTGAGCTGTCATTTGAATCAGGGTCGGAGCTTGAGGCACTCGAGCGCCGCGGTGATCTGCGGCCTTCATCCCGCTCAGCAGAATCTTTGTTGCCCTGACCTGTTTTCTCATTTTCAGCTGAAAATTCTTTCAGTCGCTGTCGAGTCTTTGCCTTCATAGCATCAATTTTACGTTGCTTTTCTCTAGAAGCCAGGGTGAGGCATGGATGGGGTTAGATTTGGGAGCAGTCCCAGGGAGCTGCAACAGAATCAGTCTGCCATAGATGCTGACGTCACCGGAAGTTCCCGGGCCCAGACCTTTGAGTCGGCAACAGATGCGATATCCGAGTTCAAGAACAGAAGTATTGACGTGATGCAGGGTCCCTCAGGCAGAAGCAATCCATAGCATCCAAGCTGTTGCAGCGGGTATGGAGCTCGGGAAGCAGGGAAGCATGCAGACAACAAGGAAAGGAAGTCATCCAGCAAATAACTAACATACTTGAGTCAGCCACAGAACCCCCGACAGATCACATATCCCTATGAAGAAGACCGCAAGAGATCACCCGTTAAAACTACAGGACTGACCTCTTGAAGGAGGATTGGGTTTTTTTCTTTCTGGGACTTCCCTGGTTTGCAGGCCAATGACAGGCAGACTGCTGCTGAAGTAGGGATTCTAGTCATCTCCGAAGACATCCTCACCTACCCGATCAGCAAGCTGGGACTTCCAAGAGCATCCTTATCACTCGATGTTGGCACAGATAAGTCCCAGTCTTACTAAGTTTACTTTTTCTACTTCTACTAACAATTCCTATCCTTAGTGCATCTGAACAAAAGAAGCTATATTAACACTGACTGCTCAGATTCCTTCCCCCCTCCCCTCCCACCTCCCGACTAATGCGATTGAAATGACCTCCTTCTTCCACAGCCCACTCTGTAAACCTTTTCTTAGGCCCTGACCTGCTTATTTAACATTCTAACAGCCCTTCGGGTCTGGAGTAACAATAATAGGAGCCCTTACTTTTCTTACCTGACTGGGACAGAAGGTGTTACTATTTGCTTACTAATAACTAATTCACCTGGGGAAACTGGGAGGGGTAGGGGATGGGATTGAGGTATTTTTTAGACAAAGTTATTATAACATGCAATAAGTCTAATTTAAGAAGGTGGGGTGGGGGCCATCAGGTGCTACGAGTCCCGGATGACCAAACCCCACAGAGAGAGAGAGAGAGAGAGAGAGAGAGAGAGAGAGAGAGAGAGAGAGAGAGAGAGAGAGAGAGAGAGAGAGAGATAGTGCTTAATGTGTGCCCTCCTCCCTTAGTAGCAGAACGCAACAGGAATTAAACTCGCTACAATGCTCACGCATTTAGCTGAGCCGAAGGACTATGCTCCTCAAATTAATTTCCCAATCACATAGCTCTGTCTAATCACTGAGATGAACTGATGGGGAGGTCTGGGAGAACAAGTGACGTCCCTAACACTTGTACCTTATTTTTCCCCTTTCTACCCTTCCTCCCTCCCCCATTTTTCTTGTTTTCCCCTCCTTCTCCCCCTCCCCCTTTGATACTTGAAGTGTCTTAAGCTCCTAAGACCATCAGGAGCATAGGTGTGTGTCTTGAATACACACCACGGTCATTATGAATGACCACCTTGATGGAAGTTTCACGAATCGATGGAAGACCAACCTGGTTATGTTGGCTCCGTTGACCCAATTACTTACAAGGCTACTGAACAACAGACGGACCCCAGCCAAATTGACACCTTTTTAGCCAATCTGGACCTGCCCAAGCTTTCTGAGGACCAACAAACTTCCCTAACTGCTCCTATTACCCCTCTAGAATTGACGGAAGCTATAGCCAGATCAAAAACACAGAAGGCTCCCGGGCCAGATGGGTATGGAGCAGAATTCTATAAACGTATGACTCACTTTGTAAGCCCCCTCCCGCTAAATGCTTTGAACGAGGTAACGCAGGGTGATGCCCCCCCAGCTGGTCATATGCAACAATCTCTCTTATTCTTAAACCAGAAAAGGACCCTTTCCAGTGCAGCTCATATAGACTTATATCGGTCCTTAATACAGATTACAAATATTTTACATTGGTTGTGCGCACGATGCTTAAAATGGTAGTCGGGTGATACGACAGCTCCTACCCGCCTGTTTCTATATTTATTTACATCCGTTTATTTTATCATAGTTCCGAGTTAAAAAAGTCAGGGCTCATTTTGTAAGGACATTGCCGCCTGTCCAGTTGCTAATTCTCGGAGTGACAATAGTTTTTATTTATTTTATCTTGTCAGTTCACATTACGTCTCTGACAGCTGTGAAGATGTCATCGCCGATAGCTAGGGCCGCTATTGATAACAGAAAACAGCCCACACATAACCCGGGCACCTCAGTAGATCACCAAAGCAAATTGGATATATAATATATAAAGGAGGTACTTTCTAAAATACAGTTAGACATTACAGATACTAAAAATGTGGTTGAGACATAGAAACATAGAATTTGACGGCAGATAAGGACCGCTTGGCCCACCTAGTCTGTTCATTTTCCTACCTAACAGCTGCAGATCCTAGTTAACCAACAGCTAACTTCCTCCTACCCCCCACTAGGACTGCCTTATGTCTATCCCATGCATTCTTGAATTCCTCCACTGTTCTTGACTCCACGACCTCCTCAGGGAGGCTGTTCCATGCATCCACAACCCTTTCTGTGAAAAAATACTTCCTCACATTACCTCTGAGCCGTCCCCCCTCTGTC
Source organism: Neoceratodus forsteri (assembly GCA_016271365.2). NCBI lineage: Eukaryota > Metazoa > Chordata > Ceratodontiformes > Ceratodontidae > Neoceratodus > Neoceratodus forsteri. The sequence goes on from JADMNL010000032.1 coordinate 164,181,702, forward strand.
TTCAAATTGTGCCCCCTTGTTCTTGCACATCTCTTTTCTGAAAGATGCTACCCTCTTGGACTTTGTTGATTCCCTTGAGGTACTTGAAGTTTCTATCATCTCTCTCCTTCTTTCCTCAAGGGTATACATATTAAGCTCCTTTAGTTTTTCTTCGTATGTCTTCTGGTGCAGACCCTGCACCATTTTGGTTGCTCTCCTCTGGACAGCCTCCACTCTGTCTATGTCTTTGTGGAGATGGGGTCTCCAGAACTGCACACAGTACTCCAGATGGGGTCTCACCACTGTCTTTACAGAGGGATAACAACTTCCTGTTTTCTACTATTGATGCCTCTTCCTATGCATCCCAGCATCCCCCCAGCCTTCCTTACTGCCTTCTCACATTGCTTGCCCACCTTTAGGTCATCTGATATAATTACCCCCAGGTCCCTTTCCATTTTTACCGTTGTCAGTATCTCACCCCCTATTGTGTATGCTTCCCCTGGGTTTTTGTTTCCCATGTGCATTACCTTGCACTTCTTTGCATTGAATCTGAGCTGCCATACATTTGACCATTCCTCCAACCTTGCCAAGTCCCTTCTCATCCTTTCCACTCCATCTTGTGTATCAACCCTGTTGCAGATCTTTGTGTCATCTGCGAAGAGACATACTTTTCCTTCCAGTTCCTCTGCAATATCACTTATAAAGACATTAAAAAGGACCGGTCCCAGTACTGAACCCTGCGGTATCCCGCTAGTAACCCTCCTTTCTTCACTGTGTACTCCATTTACTACTACCCTTTGCATTCTGTTGTCTAGCCAATTTTTTATCCAGGCTACCACCTTGGGACCCACTCCAAGGCTGGCTAACTTGTGTATTAATCTTTTGTGTGGGACTGTATCAAATGCCTTGCTAAAATCTAGGTAGGCCATGTCCACAGCCCCTCCCTGGTCTACTACTTTGGTCACCCAGTCAAAGAAATCTATTAGATTCTGCTGACACGACCTTCCCATCGTGAATCCATGCTGCCTTGGGTCCTGTGCCCGCTGGCTCTAGGTACTCAACAATTCTTTCCTTCAGAAGTGATTCCATCATTTTCCCTACCACTGAGGTCAAACTAACTGGTCTGTAGTTTCCTGCCTCTGTCCTGCTCCCACTTTTGTGAAGAGGAATCACATCTGCCCTCCTCCAGTCCTCAGGTACCACCCCATCCTCCCATGATTTGTTAAAGAGAGTAGTCAGCGGTGTCACTAGTTCTACCCTTAGTTCTTTTAGAATTCTTGGGTGAATCCCATCAGGCCCCATTGCTTTGTCCACCTTCAATTTTATTAGTTCTTTCAGAACCCTTTCTTCTGTAAATGGACTGGTATCGACCCCCATCTTTAGAGTGTTTCTCTTGTTTGGTTTAGGTACCTCCTCCTCCTCTTCCTTTGTGAATACTGAGCAGAAATATTCATTCAGTATCCCTGCTTTTTCACTGTCACCCTCTACCCACATTCCCTCCCCTTTATTAAGCCTCAGTATCCCTCCTTTGGTCTTTCTTCGCTCCCTAATGTACCTATAAAAGGTCTTATCTCCCTTCTTAACAGAATTGGCTATCCTTTCCTCGGTTTGGGCCTTTGCTATTCTGACTGCCTTCCCAGCCTCTTTCTGCTTTAACTGATAAAGTTATCTGTCCTGCTCCTTCTGTGTTTCCTTATATTTCCTGAATGCTATCCTTTTCTCCTTAACCTTCCCTGCCACCTCTTTTGAGAACCATAGTGTTTTTTTCCTTCGTTGTGTTTTATTGATTTGCTTTACACAAAGGCTTATTGCCTCTGTGATGGCTGTTTTGATTACTCTCCATTGTTCCTCCACCCCTCCTTTTTGCCTGTTTGCTAGTGCATTTCTGAGGCACTCTCTCATTTTCCCAAAGTCAGTCCTCCTAAAGTCCAATACTCTTGCTTTTGTGTGGCTTGATTGTATGGCTGTGTTTATCGTGAACCACACTGTTTGGTGGTCGCTTGTTCCAAGATGGCTACCCACTTCTAAATCTGAGATTCTTTCTCCGTCCCCATTTGAGAGTACCAGGTCTAAGATTGCTCCCTCCCGAGTGGGTTCCAGTACTAGCTGTCTGAGGCATGCCCCCTGTAGGGCATCAAGAATGACCCTGCTCTTGGATGTGCCTGCAGCAAAGGTGCTCCAGTTAACATCTGGCATATTCAGGTCCCCATCACAATATCTCCCTTTTCTGCCATTCTAAGGAAGCCTTCTATCATTTCCTTGTCCATTCCCTCCCCTGAGATGGGGTCTGTATACAACCCCATGCAGATTGTGGTGCCATTTCCTGTCTCCAGGGTGACCCAGAGTGCCTCATCTGCTCCCTGTTTACTCTTTAGTTCTTTTGCTTTGATCCCTTCCTTTACATAGAGAGCTACTCCTCCTCCTCTTTTACCCTCCCTGTCCCTCCTGTAGATTGTGTATCCTGGTATGTTGACATCCCCGTCATGGTTCTCTGTGTACCATGTTTCTGTGACTGCCACAATATCCAGGCAACCCTCTTCCATCAAGGCCACTAGTTCAGGGAGCTTGTTACACAGACTACGGGCATTGGTACTCATCACCCTCTACGTTTTGATAGCCTTACCCCTTTTAGCCCCATTCCTGTCCTTACTGCCTTTGCCTTTTTTTACATTTACCTCTGTTCTGCTCCCTAATAACGTCTCTACCTTGGTGTTTACCTCACTAATTACTATGTTTTGTGGGGGGAGGCTGGGATTTCCCTGATCCTTTTCAGTGCCTCCCCCCTTGGCTAGTTTAAATGCTTGCCAATGAAGCATTTAAACCTCTTACCTAGGATCCTGGTTCTCCCCCTGACAGATGCAGACCATCGCACCAGTATAGGTCTGCATCCCTCCAGGTGGCTCCCCAGTCCCCAATGAAGCCAAAACCCTGAGTTCCATACCAGTTTTTCAACCACTCATTGAATTCCCTGGTGAGGAGTGCCCTAGCATTACCCTTGCCATAGACAGGCAGCACCTCCGAGAAGGTTACCGTATGTGCTACTTGTCTAAGGCCCTTCCCCAACTCTACAAACTCCTCTTGCACTGCTCTGATCCCATTCTTCATAATACTCTTCATAATGATACAAATAATAACACAAAGAACTCAGAAATATATGAAGATAAACTTGCTGGCTTAATGGACACTGTTAATTTTCTTGAAGACAAAGTTGAGCAACAAAACAAACACATTCAGTACTTACTTAAAAAAGTGGATGATTTGGAAAACAGGGGGAGAAGGAATAACCTGCGCATTGTGGGTTTACCTGAAGGGGCAGAGGGTAATGAGTTAATAACTTTTCGACAGCATTTTATACCAGATCTGCTGCGCACACAATGGCCCTGGCCCCTCGAAATAGAAAGGGCTCATAGATCTCTTGGAGCTAAACCTGCCCATGGTAGCAGACCAAGATCTATTATCACAATTTTCTTAGATATTCTATAAAGGAGGAAATATTAAAGAAAGCAAGGGAACATAGACAATTGATTTGGTAAGGGGAAAGAATTTACTTTTTCCAAGATTTTTCAGCAGCGGTTATAGAGCAGAGAAAGATGTTTTAAGAGGGCAACAAACAACTTCAAAAGCTGGGCTGGTCTTACTATTTTAAATATCCAGCCACGCTAGTTGTCTCGTCACCAGGAAATAAACCACTTTATTGTGAATACATAGATCAACTGTGGGATCTCATAGAGAGTCATGGGAAAATTGCGAGTATTTCAACTGATATGCCTCATTCAAAAAATCCTGGGAGCACTGTAAATGCACGCGAGTCTCATCAAGATTCTGCGCTCATCTTTCCTCAATCCCCTAGATCATCTGTCATTGCACAGGCAAGTTCTAAAAATACCCTTGCGAATGAAAGCGGTTCCCATGATTGCACGTCTATTGCATATGCCTCTGTGGTAAAAAACACTGTTTTTTCCTCCAAGATCCTGGCCTATTCTTCCATTACAAGACATAGTAAGCCAACTAACAGAACCTCCTACACACAAAGAGTCACTCAACCTAGCTTCCTCTTAAACAAAAAATGACAGAGAAGTAGAAGCAGAGAATCTCCGAAATCAGGAGGTAATACCTTCATGAGGAATGCTCCTAAAAATCCTGCACGATCTCCTGACAAGTCCCATCAAGATACTGTGTGTGTCATAGACTATCCAACTGAAATGTGTCCAACGTGATTCAGAATCGCAATGCTCACAGGAAAGAAGCCCAACTTCCTGTTAGGATTTAAAGTGTCAGTGCCTTCTAGTTCAAGCTGCTGTTGTCTACAAAGAGGAAGCTCAATACCGTCACACTGAGGATCATAACCTGATTCAAATTTTCTTTCACATGGAATCCAGGTTATATACTTGTCCACTCCCTTAGACTTTTACTTAATAGAATGAGGGGTTCTTGCCCTTGCAATTACTAGCGTGCAGTTCAGTTGATGATGTTTAGGTTTTTTGTTTGTCTCACTTGACTGCTTATCCCTCAGGTTTATGTATTTATTTTACCCTGCTAGAAATTCATTTTACCCTTACTGAGGGCTATATAACAATAAAATGCTTTCTTTTTTTATAATATAAAGAATTGAGACAAAGAAAAGGTGGCTGATTGCATTTTATTACACTCTGATGCCATCTAGTGGTTATATACAGATGTACATTTTGAAGTTTTAATGATTTACTGTTTCAATGTTTAATGCTTATAATATGCATAGATTTCCTATAAAAATAACCAATAAATACCAAATTTGTTGCAGAGTATGAGGGAGATATCTGACTTGCTATACAGGAGCACTTTTGAATCAAGTACTGAGATAGGTATTGCCTGTCATTATAACTGTGAAGTGGGGAAAAGGTTTTTTTTTAAACTTAATATAATATGGACATTGCGTTGCTCAAGCAACAGCAGCCATTAGCATGTCTATTTTCACATAGAATATGGGACTCTGTCTTACTACTGTGATCAGTCTAGAGTATGTATATCTCCTGCATTACTTGTAAGGGTCTGCTACTAATCATTATTAAAACCTAAGCATCCTCATTGTTTAAATCAGGCTAATTGGAATGCATAATTGCAGGGCTGCTATGGTGTTACCTTGGTGACATGCAGTATTAAAGATTGTTACATTATTTTCCATATTGTTCAATGGCAGACATGCATGGTTTGATTAATGTGTGTCTTATATAGCATACTTTTCTGATGCTGTCACTTAACATTTAACATGTGCATTTTGCATTTTGTGCAAGGAATATACTTAGGTATTTAAAATACTTTATTTCCAATATTCCCATATGGACGTCTATGTGGAGCATGCTATGGTGCTGGTTAGCCTGGTCAGAGTTATTTTTATATACTCTGGAGCACTGCTCAATGGTATATTATTTTAAGCTGTCTCTAAACTTCACAGTATAATTGATTATATTATCACTATGGTACCTATTCTTCTATGACTTTATGGTACTAGGTGGCAGGGTAGGTATCTCCCTTGACACAATGTTACTATTAGGAATTTTTCTTCTCTGGATAAACAAAGTATGCTATCTAGTCTAACTTGGACAGGCATGGTTGTCTGGATATATTGACTACTTACACAACCAACTGACTTAGGTTACTTGTTTCTGATTTTAAAGTATTCATTACATAGAGGATAATGTATGGTCATCGATGGTTAACGGTTTTGTTAACCATCGAGAGGTTACCAGGGCGACCATGTAAACCTTGAAAGCGGAGCTCGAGAGTTTTATGTCGCCATGGCAACCTCGAAATTGGTTAACAAAATGGTTACCCATCGATGTACCATACATTAGCTTTTATAGTGTATAGTAGCAGTTAGTTTTTTAGAAAAGAAAGCAGTTCCTTACTGCTGCTTTTTCATGTCCCCACTGCTCTGCCCTCACCACCGTGGCCGTTACAAGGCCGTCCGATCCAGTTGCATGCATGCCCTGACTTTTCCCAGTTGTTAACCCATCGTTGTGACGTACCTTTGATGAGTTAACAACATCGTGATGTCACATCGATGGTAAAATGTTGTTATAAAAAGGTAGATTTCTACCTATAACAATGTTTTGCCATACATTATAGTTATTTAGTGCATTTCAAATCCACATAGTATTGTATGGGGATATTCTATATATCTTAACTTTTCCTTTCTTTCATATTTATAATTTGATTGTTTTTTGTGTATAGTTATACGAAGTTTTAAATAAGTTGTGCCACGAATTATTTCACATTTCTGTCTTTTTGCTTTATTTTTAAAGGCTAGTTGCTAGTGTAGTTTAAGTTAGTTACAGTGGTGTTTCCTTAGAGTATATATTAACTTCTGTATTTATGCTGCAGTCAGGTGAACAATTTTCTCTCTCAATGGCTTCAACAAACTACTCACTTAAAATAGTTTCCTGGAACATAAAGGGCTGCAATAATCCTATTAAGAGATCTAAAGTTTTATCACATTTACATTCAATGAAAGCTGATATTGCCTTTTTACAAGAAACACACTTATTGGCAGAGGAAACTGCTAAACTTAAAAGATCTTGGGTTGGATCAGTGCATGACAGTTCATTTAATTCTAAAAGTAAAGGTGTTTGTATCTTGTTCCATTAAAAGCTAAATGCAGTAATACAATCCACTGTTTTGGATCCAGATGGTAGGTTTATTATTGCTAATGTTAAAATAGAAGATAACGTACTATCCCTGATAAATTTGTATGCCCCTAATTCTAATCAAGCTACATTTTTTACTAATGTAGCTGATAAGATTTATAATAATGTAACTGGAGACATGGTTATTGCTGGGGATCTGAATACAGTCATGGACATTTTTACAGATAGTACATATTCATCTCCGCTTGATCATAATGTCTCCTCAATGGCCTTAAATAGACTCTGCAATGATTTTGGTCTGATTGACACCTGGAGAATTAATGACCCTAAAGGGAGAGATTACACATTTTTATCTAATCGACACAGCTCTCAGAGTTGACTAGATTATATTCTTATTGCTAAGTCGTTACTACAGGGTCTATCTGCAAGTCATATAGGTAATATTGTTATATCTGGTCTTGCCTCTGTGTCTATTGCTTTGTCTATTGAATCGACCACTCCCTCAGTGAGATGCTTTCAATTTAACAGTAGTTTACTCAATTCTCTTGATTTTCTGGGCTGGTTACAAGAGGAAATTAAACTGTTCTTCCAACTCAACGATACTGGGGAAGTCTCAACTTCAATTCTATGGGATTCCTTTAAGGTTTACATCAGAAGTAGAATAATATCATATTCCTCTTTTAAAAAGAGGGTGAAGGAGGAGAAACTAAATAAACTAAAAGCAGATTTAAGAAATAAGGAAAGGGCTTTCATCGCCTCAGGTTCCAAAGACCTCAAATTATTCAAAGAGGTCATTGATACCAAATATGAAATCAATACAATATATAATCTCAAGGCAGAATATGCCCTATTTAGACTAAAACAAGCCTACTGGGAAGCTGGAGAAGTACAGGGAAAATTGCTGGCCCCCAAACTAAGAAAAATGTCAAAAGTAAATATAGTGACCTCAATTAAAAAAAAATTATGGTAAACAGGTGCACAAGTCCGAATATATTTTGGAAGCCTTTAAAGTATTCTACTCTAATCTATATAAATCCGAAGGATAATTTAACCAGTTAGATTTAGATCAGTTTCTGAAAGATATCAAGATACCTGTAATATCAGATCAAGATAAAGCCAAGTTAGAGAAACATATCAGTTTGGGAGAAACACAGAAAGTGAAACAATCCCTACCAGAGGCTAAGGCCCTGGCCCAGATGGCCTCACAAGCGAATTTTACAAAGCCACTATACAACTGACTGCCTCAGTCTTACATAAAGTTTTTTGAAATACCAATGTTACGGGATCTTTGCCACCTTCCATGAGAGAAGCCACTATCGTTGTCATCCCTGAAAAAGACAGGGACCCTACTCTCTGTGGTAATTACAGGCCAATATCTCTCATTAATGTTGACTGTAAACTTCTTGCTAAAATAATGGCAAATAAGATAAACTCGGTCATTCAGAATTTGGTCTATCCTGATCAAGTAGGTTTTGTATGTGGGCGTCTCAGCTCAGACCTATTTCGTAAAATTCTGCACATTATTCATGAAGCAAGACATGATCCTTAATCTCCTATGCTTCTTTCCTTAGATGCTGATAAAGCTTTTGACAGGATAGAATGGAATTATCTCCTGAACATTTTGGAAAAATATAATTTGGGGAGTCACTTTTGTAACTGGGTACGGATTCTTTACTCTGAAGTATACGCCTCAATTAAAATTAATTGCATGTCTTCCAACAAATTTCAAATATTCAGGGGTACACGTCAAGGGTGCCCTCTTTCACCACTCTTGTTTTTTACTTGCCTTACAACCTCTACTTATTCAATTTCATTCTTCTATGACAATTTCTGGTGTTAAAATAGGAAAAGAACAGAAAATCTCGGCATATGCGGATGATATTCTTCTCTCAAAAATGAATCCATAGTCTTCTATCCACCAGATTTTAGACATTGTGCAGAAATTTGCCATGTTTTTCAGGTTTTAAGATAAACTTTGAGAAATCCGAGGCTTTACCTCTGACCAAGGTAGCTGATAAGTCAATATTTAACTTATACAAGATTAAGATTTCATCTAAGAGCATAACATTTTGGGGCATATTTATTACTTCCTTTCTGTCCCAAATCATCTCACTAAACTTTAAATCAATTTTGGAGAGGTTGTCAATGGATTTTTTTAAGTGGGGTAAGATTTGTCTGTCGTTATGAGGAAAAATACAAGCTTTCAATATGATGTTGGCACCAACTATATACTACCTCCTTCAACACCTACCCATTCAGATCCCTAGAATTTACTTTTGTAAAATGTATACCTTGATCAGGAAATTTTTATGGGAAAATAAACCCCCAAGGATAGCCTTACTCAAACTCCAGCAACAAAAAATAAAGGGTGGCTTTGGCTTACCAAATTTCAAATTGAGACATGATGCCTTTATTGCAGCTCAATGTATCAAATCTCTTTGGTTACATAAAAAGCAAGATATACCAGGTTGGGTACATGTAGAACAGACTCTTTTGAGGGGCAATCATCCAAGAATAGTGATGTTTACAGATACAACAAAAATATTTACTTCTAACCCTGTTCTTAATCAAGCAGACAGATCCTGGAATTCAGTAACCTCTGCTTTGAATTGGACTCCAAAAACATCCCCGCACTGTCCTTTATGGGGGAACCCTTTAATAAAGGTCAGAGGAAGGAATATAGTATGGTCAAAATGGAAAACTGCAGGAATTTCATTTATAGAAGATATTCTAGATTCTAGTACAACAATGTTAATGTCTTTTGGTGAAATTTATTTAAAATATAAGCTCCCTAGAACAGAGTTTCACAATTATCTGCAGTTGAGAGAAGCTCTAGATATGAATAGTTCATCTTGTTCTTGGATCCATTACCTAGATAAGATTTGTTCGACTAGTAATGGACATAAAAAAATTTACTCGCTCTTGCTTGATTCTCAGGCTGACCCTAACTTAGCACTCCTAGATAAGTGGCAACAAGATTTAAATATACAAATCTCAATAGAAGAATGGTAGGCAATGTGGAAAATGACCTTGAAGGCTTGCAGAGAGGCTAAGGGTAGACTTACACAATTCAAAATTATTCATAGATGGTATTATATGCCTTGTAAGATGTTTAAGTTTGGCCTTTCTACTGTAGATATATGTTGGAGATGTTTACAAGAACAAGGCACCCTTTCACATATATTATGGTCCTGTCCTTGCATCAGAGCATTCTGGGCAAATGTTTTATTATTATGTAACAGTATCTTAGGTTACACATTTCACTGTTCATCTAAATTTGCTATTCTTGGAATTTGCTCTGAGCTCTTTAATTTGTCAGAATGTCAGAAATTATGGTTGATTGTGGCCTTTATCACAGCAAAAAATGTTATCCTCAGACATTGGAATAGTCAAGACATCCCTTTGGTCAAAGAATGGTTACAAGATTTGGGTATAAGAGCTGGTTATGAAAGAACTGCTTATGTGAATATGCAACGTGCAGATAAGTTTTTGGACATTTGGGAAGCTTTTATTGCTTGTCCCCTAATTAACATCTAAGAGTTATGATATCTCATTATAGATAGTTAAGGAAACACCTCATTTTGCATAGTATATACTGTGAATTATAAAACTTACATATTACTATAGGTACTAGTCTAACGTTTGTTAAAGATGCTTAAATGTTTCAGCTTTGTTAATATGCATAGAACAATTTACTTTATCAGCATTACATCTCCGTGTATTCAACTTGCTTGATGTATAATTGTATTCTGACATGTTGAAAATATAATAAATTTTGAATTATAAAAACAAATATTTTTCATCTATTTTAGCCCGGAGGCTAGATGCAGTTCTCCCAACTTTGATCAACCTGGATCAGACGGGCTTTGTGAGTGCTAGATCCACTGCAGACAACACACGCAGAGCTCTACATCTGGTCCAGGAAATGCAATCCAGCAGAACTCCGAGCACCCTTCTCAGCCTAGATGCTGAGAAGGCATTCAATCGGGTATCCTGGCCCTTTCTTTTGTCCACCATGCATAGGATGGGCTTCCCCCATTCCCCCAGTGGTGCTTTGTTGGGAATATTATTGCTGGCTGCCAAAAAGGCAATAACTAAATGCTGGCTCACCAATATGATACCCTCCATGGAATCCTGGAGATCCATAGTAAATGGTATATACAGAGCATAAAGGATTACCTACTCCCTGAATGACAAAACAGCACTCTGCACTGTGAAGTGGAGTAAGTGGATACTATATACTGTATCATGTCTAAAGAACCTGACTTTGTCCCTTAGGGAGGAAGGGCCACAACCTTGGGTCTGCTGGGTGTCCCAACCCACTCTCACTAAGTTATTAACAGCCACTGAAGTTCGCCCATAGACCTGGTCCCCCTCCACACAGCCTAAATACAAGGGGTTTCATATAACTCATTGACTTTGGGAGGAGGAGAATTGAAAGGTCCCACAGAAGGCTCAGAATGTGGGAATAATTGGTATTGAATGCATGAAATATCACTTTGACTTTATTACTGTGATGATAGCACCACTATGGATGTATTAAGAAATGAAATGGACCTTTGTTAAATATATTTAAAGCTACCTTTTAATGATAAATGGAACTGTGATGTTGTAAAGTTTGAAAATATTTAATAAAAAATATATTTAAAAAAAAAGATGATATCTCAGCCTTACATAATGAAGTAGTGTATAAAATGCGAGCCTGGGACGCTGGTCTGTGTGTGTCCTCTCCATGGCCACTCCAGGGGGTCCGAAGAGCTGCAGCAGACTCTACATAAGACTTCCACGATGACCGTTGCCATATAAAGCTGTCTGAGAAGACTGTGATTTGCTGTAAGTTTGCTCTTTTATTATTTCACTAATAAAGGGTTTTTGAAATGTTATGAATACTGGGTGGTCTTACTAGTCACAACTCGTGAAACCCACATTATTGTTTACTATTATTTGTTACTGAGGTTATGATAACTAAATCCATTCATAACAAATTGGCACCCCAGATGCTGGACATGATTGTTGACTGAGTAAGACCTTTCCAGTTTGTAGCTTGTTGTGATACCATACTTTAAGTGCACATAGGATTACAATTTTTTGTGTGTGTTGTTATTATATCTTCAGACAACTCTGGGTGAAAACGCTGGCAGCCCAGGGGGAGGGAGTTATCCACAACACACAGCCACAGTATAATGGCTGCCTGTAGTGACAAGGCAGACCAGTTAGGAGAGTTTGTAGTTGATTATGTTTCTAAATGGGCTGGACATGATGAGTTATTAGCATGGGCCTAGGAAGAGAAATATGACTTAGGAGGCTTACAGCATGTAAAAAATAAAGACCAGGAATGAGTTACTAAAAAGAAAAGTCCGGATTCATAAAAGGGGCTGTAGTAGCAGGGCTTTATGCTTCTTGTGTGGCCTATGACACTCAGCTTAATTGCTAAAAAGCCGCAATTCTGAATTTGCTGAACAGGTCCAGAGTTTAATGACACAGCTTGTTGAGCTCCAGGCTCAATATGGCCAAGCACAGGACCTCATGTTAGAGGCCACAAACTTTGCTAACAAGGCACAGCAGGAAAACCAGGATTATACTTTTAAATTAATTCAGCAGAAGGTTGACATGTCCCAATTAAATAAAGCCATTGATGACTTACAACAGGGGTTCAAGGCTGGGAGCCATCCCCTGACACTTGCAGTATTAGGGCGGAGTGTGGCTCTGACACTGGCTGTGCTGTGGGGAATGTGCCTCCGATCTTGAGAGACGGGCTCAGTCTGGGGATTTTGGTGAGCCTCCCCTGGGAGATAGGGCTTTATCCCACCGCCCAGTAGGGGTCATCTCTATGTCATCTTCTACTGCTCTCCCACTTGCCACGATGCTCTATACACCTGTTTATCCTTCTTAACCCCCTTCCCATACACCTCAAGCTTAGGGTGTCAACTTTTATCCCCCTCCCCATCCACCCCAAGACTCCGGGGCCACTCCTATTCGAGCCATGCAGGGGCCACCAGTCCCCTTGAAACACCTGGCTCATGTGGCACAGGGGAATTTTAAGGTGGGGGACTCCATCTTGCTGCATGATACTAAACCGAAGGGTAACTTTAGTTTGGATGGCATCACTGACCACCAGGATCATGTTCGGTGCCTCCAAATGACAATCTCAGCTCAGCTGTGGGGGAGATTACCTCCAGCAGCTCGGGCAGGCAATGAGTCTTTTGAGGGTTTGTTTAAACATCTTTCTGATTTATGTTGTCCAGCTGCACATGGTACACAATTGGCAGTAAATACTGTGCAGGAGAAAGACGAACATCCCCACTGTTTCTAAGAAAAGTATTGCTGCTGCTTTTTCTACTGGGAAAGCTGTTTTTGCTCAGAGAACCCTGATTTTAAGGGTTTATTTTTGGCCAACATGCACCCAGGCATTAAAAGCAAAATTATTATGTTGGTAAATTGTACTAAACTTATAACTGACATTTTAAGCCATGCTACTAGGGCTTATCTCAGTATCAAAGCAGCCAGGAAAGAATGATCTGATAAGGATAAGGCTGATGCTAGGCCCCAGGATGGTAAGGGAAAAGATAAACCCAAGGTGGCAGAAGCCCTTCCCACAGCTACTCCAGCTTCACCCCCCTTCCCCGACAGTGGGTAAGGGCACATCACATGCCCCAGTGGTAATCCACAGGCAGGTAGAGGGGCCACCCCCTCCACCACCAAAGGGCAGGGGCCAGCCATGGAACCCCAAAGATCAAGGAGGTTCCGCCTGGCCTGACCATGGCCACAGTTGTCAGAAATGGTGGGTTTGGCAAAAACAGCCACCTGCCCCCCCCTCCCCAGCATGGGTGACCTTCCCCAGACATGGCTCAGGTGCTCCAGGATGTGCAGCACACATTGCTGGAGATCCTGTCAGCCTGTAACCTGTCACCCTCAGGGCCCCCGCCTCCAGAGGAGCCACACAGTTACTGGCAGGAAGGGGCCTCTTGGTGTCGCCTCCTTTGTTTCCTTCAGTTGGATTACCATGGCAGACCCTATGTTGAAGCGTGGGTTGGAGACCACCCATGCACTTTCTTAGTAGACGCTGGGTCAGCTGGGTCCCTACTACAGGGGGGATTTCTTTGTCAGCTTCCTTCTCCTAGGGTGGGCGTCATTGCGAGCACTGTTAAGCAGGATTCAGAGATTTTGGATATAAAACAAATGCAGAAAGAAGACCCTCAGCTAGAACAGCTTATAGCTCAAATTAGGTTAAATGATCAAGATCCTTCAAATATGTATGTGGATGAGAAATCAGAGCTATTGATGTGCAAAATTCCAAAGACAGGAGAGACCCTGTTTGTTGCACCAGAGCATATCAGACATGAATTGTTGAAGTTGTGCCATAATCAGGGAGGACATCAAGGGATATAAAAAACCTGGCAATTGGTCAAGAAATTAGCCTGGTGACCAAAGATGATCACAGACATAAGAAAGCACTGTTCTAATTGTACAGTATGTGCACAAACCAATCCAGCACAGCATACACAAAAGGCCTTGCTGAGACCACAAATTAAGCATGGCCCATGGTGTAATTTGCAAATTGATTTCATAGGCCCATTGCCATCTATGGCTAGGGGTAACAAATATATTCTAACTGTATTCAAAATGGGCAGAAGCGATTCCAAGCAAAACTAATGCAGCTGTTACAGCAAAGGATCTGGTGGAGAAAGTGTTCTGTGCTTGGGGGCTCCCAGGCACCACTGAGTCAGACCAGGGGACCCATTTTACAGGTCAGATTATGCAGAATTTTCTGGCTGTTTTGGGGATTAAATAGAGATATCACATCCCCCATCATCATCAGTCCTCTGGTCAGGTAGAGAGGGCAAATAGAACTATCAAGACAATGCTGAGAAAATATATCTGGATCTTTGGGAGAGATTGGGATGTTAAATTGCCTCTGGTACTTATGGCAATTCGAGCAACCCCAAATTCCTCAACTGGACTCACCCCATTTGAGATCATGATGGGGAGGCAGATGAGGACACCTGCCCACCTGTGGTATGATGGCCTGGGGACAGCTACCTGTGATAGTTTACAGCTGGACAGGTACATGTCTGTTCTGAGGGAAAACCTCCAAGCCATTAACAAGATTGTGTCCTCTAACTTGGGAAGGGCACAAAAGATACAAAAGCAGCATCTTGATGCCAATGTAAACCCCTTGGAATATAAGTTGGGAGACAAGGTCATGATTTTGTATTATCAAACCCCTGACCATACCCTGCACAGATTCTAGAGGGGTCCATTTACAGTAAGAAGCAAACTGTCCCCTGCTGTCATAAAAGTCTGAATCACAGATAGGAAAAAAACTGTGGAGAAGTGGTTACATGTAAATAATAATAATAATAATAAGCTTTATTTATCTATGCCTTTCTTAAAACTAAGGCGCTTTACAATAAAATACAGAATAAAAACATACTAAAACATAATAAAACTGAATTAACAGCGGGGCAATTAATAGGCATCCAAATTATCTACAAATGCCTTATTCCATAAGAAAGACTTTAGGCCTTTTTTAAAACCCTCCACCATCATGCACTCTCGAATCCAACGTGGTAGAGAATTCCAGAGGGTCGGCGCCACGAACATAAAAGCTAGGGCACCGGAAGATTTTAAAATGACCCTCGGGATCTCTAGCAACCCCTCGTTGGCTGAGCGGAGTGGTCGTGTCAGTCGGTAAGGCACCAGAAGCTCTTTCAAGTAATCCGGCCCAACCCGCAGTAGGGCTTTATAAGTCAGGAGACCGACTTTAAAGGTGATCCACCACTGAATCGGCAGCCAGTGCAGATCTCGGAGCACCGTGTAATAGAGAGGAACGAGGTCCCTATTACAACCGGCTGCCGAAGTTCTGCACTAGCTGCAAGCTGCGGATATCAACCCCCAGGCAGCCCAAAGTAAAGGGAGTTGCAGTAGTCCAAGCGAGGTCACAAAGCGTGGATCAGCGTGGGTAGGTCGCCCGGATGGAACAAGGTGCTTGATCCTGGCGATGTTCCTAAGATTGTAAAGGATACCTTAACGCATCAACACACTTGCTCACGAATGTCAGCTGATCGTCAAGGATCACCCCAGGTCTCGCACCCGTTCAGAAATCGGGAGCTCCGCATCTCCCAGGAATAAACCAGAGGGTTGAAGTGCCCCCGACCCCTCAATCCGGTGGCCAGGATCCACAACCAACACCTCCGTCTTCCCAGAGTTCAACTTCAACCAGCTAGACCTCATCCAATCCTGGATCTCGCTGAGACAGTTGTTAAACACTGAGAGTTCTCTATTCTGGTCAGGTACAAAAGACAGATAGAGCTGGGTGTCATCAGCATAACAATGAAACTCCAGCCCATATCGTCTTACAATGTCTCTGAGGGGAAACATGTACACCGCAAACAACATGGGGGACAGCACAGAGCCCTGAGGCACCCCACAGGTCAGAGCGGTGGGATCAGAGGAAAAAATCCCCGATACCACCCTCTGGTTCTACCTGTGAGGAAGGAAGTAAACCATCTGTGCACCAAACCCGATAACCCACAGATGCATCTCAGGTGCTCAAGCAGCACCCCATGGTCTACGGTGTCAAATGCTGCTGACAAATCCAGAAGGACCAAAATGGACCGTTTTTTCTGGTCTCTCGCCATCAGGAGATCATTGAGGACCTGAACCAGCGCAGTCTCACTGCTGTGCCTCTTTCGAAAGCCTGATTGAAGAGGGTCGTAGATGTTATGGATGGTAAGATGGTTGTCCAACTGGGCTGCCACCACTTTCTCGATTACCTTCCCAACAAAGGGGTTGGGGGTTCGAGATGGGTCTGTAGTTTGCCAGGGAGTAGGGGTCCAAAGATGCCTTTTTCAACACTGGTGTCACCACCGCTTCCTTCAGGGAGCGGGGGTATTCACCAGTGTCCAAGGAACACCAGACTATCCTGGCTAGAACCGGGAAGATAACCTCCCCACAGCCCATAATCAGGCCTGTGGGACCCGGGTCTAAACTACAGTTTGTGGTGCGCATACCCTGGACAATCCTCATAACATCCTCGATTTCCGGCCTTATGAAGGAACTCCAGGTGAACAGTGTGCTTGCGACCGTAGGCTGGACCACCACAACTCCCATGGAGGGGGCAGCGCAAATCTTGGCCCTGATGTCGGCCACCTTATCGGCAAAGAATCGAGCAAGCTCCACACACTGTAACTGTGAAAAGGCTCAACAAACCTGCAGACAGGCTGGGTTGCATAGCCTGTCTACAGTTCGAAAGAGCTGGGCTGGTTGATTCTGAGCAGCAGCAATTTCTCCGGACAGGAACACTGCCTTCTTATGAGTAATTGCTGACTGATAGAGTTTATAATGCTCTAGGAGTCTAAGATGGTCGGCATCTAAGCTGGACTTCCGCCAACATCTCTCCAACCTGCGACCAAGTCTCCACAACTCCCTCAGATCCCGATCAAACCAGGGGGATCGGGGGCGAAGGGAGAAAGGCCGCACACGGGTGGGAGCAATTAAATCCAAAGCGGAGGTGACAGCCTTATTATAGGCTTGCACCATTACTTCCGGATTTAAGCTCAACCCAGGAAATTCTGATAGGTCAAGAACCGCAGTTAGACCGGTGGGAGTAACATCCCGTAAAGGGCGGTACTTGACCATCTCCACTGGGGTAGGTCTACGCAGGGGGGTGCAAAAATTGAACCTCACAGTGTGGTAGTTGGACCAACCGACTGGTTCCACCCCCACATCAGAGGCCTCCAACCCCAGCAGGAAGACCAGATCGAGTGAGTGGCCATGTTTATGAGTGGCAGAGGTAACCACCTGTGAGAGGCCCAATGAACACATCAATTGGAGGAAGTGCTGACCAAAGAGCGAGAGTTCGTCATCGATCCAGGCATTACAAATCACCCAGCACCATCAACCTGCTTATCTAAGTACCAGGTCGATGACGAGTCCGCCACTTCCTTTAAGAATAGTTTTCATCACCGGTGGATTCATAGACGAGTGCTATTCTATAGCCCCACCTGCCACCACGACACACTCAAAGGATCTGGTCTCCTCCACTGGAATACTAGTGAGGTCCAATTCGGTCTTGAAACAGACCGCAACCCCCCCGCGATCCATTCTTACGGTGAATCACCGAATACCGGCCGGAATTGTTGCCTCAAAATCAACAGCCGCATTGCTATCCAGCCAGGGTTTCAGTGATGCAGATCAGGTCTGCTGTACCTACCAAGTCCGCTACAATGGCAGTCTTGTTCACAACAGACCTGGCATTGCACAACACGCCGAGATGGATAGGGACTCCTGGGAAGCCCCAACCACCTGCCCACCATTTACAGAAGTGGTGGTGCCCTTGGGTATAGGGGACCAACCAGGAAGGACCCGTTAGATCACTCCATTTCGCCCCAGGGCATCTTCTGGAATTAACCACTGGAACGCAACACCCCTTCCTCCATCCCCACTGCGAACACCCCCCCTCCAACCCCGCCACGCACGAATTCCCAAATCGCAAATCAAACAAAATCCTTCAAGGGTAACTAATGGCCATAACTTGCACTGGTATCTGTCCTTTTCTCTTAGTATTTCTCCCTTTTTGTTAACGTTTAACCACCTGGATCCCGTTTGAATCTGACTGAGATGAACTGACGGGGAAACAACCATGCCATTAAAAGCAGCAAGGTACAAGTCATTTCCCCCAGGAAATTCTCAAGACAGCATAGGTTTCCTGCTACTTAATTGAACTGACAGACATTGACCTTTTATGCATTTATCCACTCCAAAAGCTGCAAGCTTCCACTGTTCTTGCTAAAACTTTTAAAGACTAAGAAAGACGTATCTGCCTGGATTATTTCACCTTGGATTTTGTTGTTTAACTGGCTTTGAACTCTGTTCACCATGCACCTTCGTCATGGACACGAGGAACGAACTTTGGTGTATTTTTATCTTATTTCTGGCACTGTGGACTACAGTTATAGTAGCCTGTGTGATAAAGATATGGCTATATTCATTTCACTCAGAAAGGTGGGATGCTGCCTTTAGGGGGCACTCTACTAATGTGACTTACGAGATAAACAGTTTTCATGATTCCTTTCAGGCTACTAATAACACTCTGAATTTAGGCCTCCTAAGAAAGCATGAACACCTGAAAGTGGCCCACACTCAGTGGGACACGCCCATGCAGGTAGGCAAGGGAATTGTTTATGCTCAGTTGATGTATCCAATGTTTATAAGTAATCAAACCCTGGTTATGCCAGTCAATATCCCCCTGATCCTACTGGGACTTTACAAACAAATGATTGGGAGTTCAAGCTATATAATCTAGTTGGTACAAAATAATGAAGAGAGATGGTCCCTTTGGGACTCAATTAGTAAGGTCTTTAATAATCTCTATAATATCTACAGGAGAAACATTCCCAATTTTGATTTCTCCTTTGGGTATCCAAATTTTGGTAAAAGGAACCAACAGCAAAAGTGTTTTGAAGCCTTCAGCCTGTGTGCCTTCCTTACTCTCGGGGACAACCCTGAGGGTATGTCTGGGACACGTGGAGAAATGGAGGTGTATATTATTAGGGATCCCATGGGGCTAACCACGGTTATAAACCAAACTGCAATTGTACAATATAAAGCCATTTTGGCCTGTCTGGATGGGCTGTATAATTTTCGTATCCCCACTCCAAATTCTTACCAGACAATTTTCAATGCCATGGCTCACCGGAACATCAAGTGGCAGAAAATGTCTTTTGCTACTTTTTGTTCGGCCTTGGCATCAGTATACTCACTGTGACCGCAAGAAGCAAAAATGGAGGGCTGAAGGCCAGGATATTTCCGTAGAAGTGCTGCACTGCTTTCAAGTAAAAACAATAAATGGCAGTGAGCGTACTATACTTGCTGCTCCTTTTGACTCCCTGCAGGAATTATGTACTGTAATACAATCCAGACTCTTTATGCCTATGCAGAACTTACTGTTGAGGGTAATGTGGCTGGCACCCTTTTCTTTGCCTGTGTCTGTATGGACAGGCATCCACTGTATTATGCAACCATAAATTTTACCTCCATGGTCCTGCTGGCCAAGAAGTGTGTTAGCCAACAGTGGGATGACATACTCAGGGACAGTGTTGTGAGCCGCTGCAGAGTCACGGGGCTTCACAGCCGAGGCAATGACAGCTACTTTTATGAACCAGTGGACCCAAGTTGTTATCAGTTCTCAAAAAGGGCTAAATACTTTTTGGGTCTTGTTGGGACACTTCTCGGAGTATATGATACTTACTTATTGTCCCAGCAGGGAGCTGCTATTGATCACATAATAAATGCTCCTGGCAGTATCCATACAGCAGTCAACAAATCAGAGAGGAATTCTCAAAATATTACTTTGGGAATAGAAATGTCTTTTCATGTTACACAGAAAAATAATTTAGAGGCTCAACATGATAGTGTGGTTCAAGCAGAAGTGCACAGCCTATTGGAGGCAACCTTTCCTGATTTAAGGAATGACATCCTATCAATGGAATTAGTAGGTCCAGACTTTGTCCAATTATTACTATATAGTCTGGACTCAGGGATTGCCCCTTTATTAGATTTAGAAACCACGGCCTTTGCAGCCACGGTATATCCCTATCATTCATCTTCTAGGGACTGTGGCTCTTGTTTAGAGTTTATTTTATGAATGCCTGTCATTTTCAAGGGACAATCTGGTACTAGGAATTCTGTGCTTAATGTGGGATTTTATTCCCCTGACAGAGCACTGCATGCCATCTTAAAAATACCTTACGCTTACATTACATATAGTGAAGCAAAATGGAAAGCATTTCCACATGATTCTTGTGAACTATGGCATGACAGATTGTACACTTGTGAGGGGATGGCCTACACTCCATGTGAGATCTCTCAGTCCTGTCCACTACAGGTTACCTGGGTCTCTGGCCCAACTCATAATATAGTGTATCGGCTGACCAATGGCTCTTATGTCATTTTGAATCCTGACTGTTCTCTTACTGAGGGCACTACTTGGCCTACACTGGTCACTTTCCT
The DNA here is from genome assembly GCA_016271365.2 of Neoceratodus forsteri. Classification (NCBI taxonomy): domain Eukaryota; kingdom Metazoa; phylum Chordata; order Ceratodontiformes; family Ceratodontidae; genus Neoceratodus; species Neoceratodus forsteri. Next base: position 164,202,317 of record JADMNL010000032.1, read on the forward strand.
AACCAATGCCCATGTATGTGACTTATGATTTTTTGCCCATTGTGCGAACTGTATAAACTTTATACCCTGACATTCCATCTATCAGTTTCATTCAGGTGCCATAAGGCCTAAAGGATTTTATCAAACTACAAGAAGTGATTACCCTAGCTTCCCTTGTCCCTGATATACAAAACAGTACTAATGAGCTATTTTTACAACCCAGCATATGAACAATAATCTTTTATTCCAACCTCAAGCCTTATGGGATGCAATTTCCCAAATACCAAATTAGTTTTCCAGTCTCCAACCTGGGTTCAGCTTCCTATGGAATTGATTTGGGTGCTTCTTCTCATTGTGAGCACCTTTCTTGTACTTCGCATGATAATTCCCTTATTTAGCCGGGGAAATCCCATTGCACATCTCAAACTGATGTCAGAACTAAGCGAATTGATGGTTTCAAACCCTCATGGGGAAGGAAATATGGCAGAGTCCCCTGTTTAAGTAGCAGTCAGAAGAGGAAAATAATTGTGGTTGGAAGCTGTTTTCATATTTTAGTTTGGTGTGAGCTCTTAGGTGAAGTTTCCTGAGTTTGCCATGTGATCCTTTGCTTGGGTACAGTTTTATCTTACAGGTCAAGCTGCTCAGGAAACTGAGCAGGAAAGAAATGTTCATATTGGTTCTTCTAATTTGACCATTCATACCCCGCACCTAGACTCATGGTCTGTTGCTTATCTACAGTACAGGGGAGTCTTATCTAGCTCTCACAATATTAGAGGGTCCCTTTAGCCCCTCTCAGTGTTGGAGGGTCTCATATGGCTCTATTAAATCGCCTTTCATGTTTCTGCTGCTTCTGTGAGGTTCTTCTCTGGTGTGTGTGTGTGTGTGTGTGTGTGTGTGTGTGTTTTTATGGTGTATGTTTGGTGAAAACCTGTGAGCTACAAACTCTCGGGTTGTCAGTGGGAGGCCTGTAATGAAATAATATATCCCAATATTCTATAAAAATAATTGTACATTATGCCACAGTATCTTCCTAGCCACAAAGAGTGACAGAGGCCTACGCTGAGAATGGGTATTAGGTCGATATAAAATTGGTAAACTGTTCTGTCATGTTGACTAAGGAAAGCTGAGCATTCAGAAGGCATGTGACTTACATAGGCTTGCTTACTCATGGTGAAGTACATGAAAACAAGTTGTTTTTCAGTCTTCTGACATAGAAACATAGAAACACAGAATGTGATGGCAGATAAGGACTGCTTGGTAAACCCAATCTGCCCATTTCCCTACCTAATGGATAAGCTACAGATCCTAATTAACCAACAGTCTACTTCCTCCTAGCCCGCACTAGAATTGCTTTATGTCTGTCCCATGCATTCTTGAATTCCCCCACTGTTTTTGACTCCATGACCTCCTCAGGAAGGCTGTTCCATGCATCTAAAACCCTCTCCATGAAAAAATACTTCTTCACATTACCTCTGAGCCATCCCCCTCATCTTCAAATTGTGCCCCCTTGTTCGTCCACATCTCTTTCTCTGAAAGATGCTACCCTTCTTGCATTTTGTTGATTCCCTTGAGGTAGTTTAAAGTTTCTATCATGTCCTCCCTCTCCCTCCTTTCCTTGAAGGTATACATATTAAGCTCCTTTAGTCTCTCTTCGTATGACTTCTGGTGCAGAGCCTACACCATTTTGGTTGCCCTCCTCTGGACAGCCTCCACCCTGTCTATGTCTTTGTGGAGATGGGGTCTCCAGAACTGCACACAGTACTCCAGATGGGGTCTCACCAACTGTCTGTACAAAAGCAACCTCTACTCATCCATTCATCCAGGGCCTCTCTCAGATCATTCATTGGTCACTTGCCAGATTTCCTTCTCTTTCCTTCCTAAATAAGGAGGTCGATGGAAAATTAAAAATCAGCTTTTAGAAGATCCAGGAGTAGTTAAGTACATTTCTCACCAGATTACTCAATTCACTTCTGTTAATCATAACTTCACAAGTAAACCAGATGTGGAATGGTGTGCACTAAAGGCTTATTTGAAGGGGCTACTGACTGGTTTGGCTTTGAATCAAAAGAAAAAAACAGAAGGTCATTTGTTGTCTCATCTGTCCAAATCTGGGGCAAGGAATCTAAGCTCGCTCCTCATTCTCCAGAACAGTATAGACAAGAGCTTATTAAACTGAAGGCTTCCTATCTAGAACTTCTGAGAGAAAAGGCAGAATTTGCAATACTAAAAGCTAAAGCTTCTTACATAGATCAAGGAGAGAAAGCAGGACACCTGCTTGCTCTCAGAATCAAGCAACAAGAATCCTTCAGGTTAATAGCAGCTGTTCGATCTATGGAAAATGGTTCCTTATGCACGTCCCCACCCGAGATAGTGTCCGAGTTCTGTACTTATTTTAAAAAGCTGTATTGTCCTTTTACCTAAGCCCAACAAACGTCTAGAACTGGTGACAAGTTACAGGCCCATTTCACATCTCAATCAAGATATTAAAATTCTGTCAACTTTTGGCTGATTGTATTAAGATGGTTTTACTGGATCTTATTGGGCCAGAGCAAGTTGGCTTTATGAAGGGAAGGTCCTCAGCGGATCATTTACGCACTTTGGCGCATGTCTTCTCGGTGTCCAAGGATGCCAGCTTTCCAGTTGTCCTGGTGTCCCTGGACGCTGAGAAGGCTTTTGATAGGGTCAATTGGAACTATTTCTTTCAAACCCTGAATGCATTTAATTTCCCCCAAGAATTTCAGAAATGTATAGGAGCCATTTATAAATCTCCGACCACCCCTATATCTAGTAATGGGGTAATATCCGACCTGTTTCCACTCCAATCTGGCATGAGACAGGGCTGTCCCTTGTCACCATTACTTTTTAATTTATACCTTGAACCTCTTATTCACATATTGACGGATGCTCAAGGGGTTCAGGGTATTAACATTCAAGGTCATATAGTTAAGGTTTTGGCTTACGAGGATGACTTTCTTCTTCAAACGTCACATCCAGTCTCCTCTGCCCCTTCTATGTTGGGAACTATTGAAGAATTCAGTAAAATGTCTAATTACACGCTCAATATTGAAAAGACAGTCCTTTTTCCCCTGAATCACAAGGTCTTGAAGCACACAATTTCGAGCTTGGGGCTTTCCTGGAAAACAGACTCTTTACAATACCTAGGTATTGAACTTATGAGGAGTTTGTCCCACCTTCAGAAGCTAAATTTGGATTCCCTCATTCACACAATTACTCAGGATATGAAAAGATGGTCCCTTCTCCTGTTATCTTTTTGGGGTAAAATTAACCTCATTAAAATTAATGCTTTTCCTTGCCTCTTTTATCCTCTAAATGTATTAAATCTCCTGCTTCCTCTTTCATGGTTTAAAAAAATTCATGGTCTTTTTACGGACTTTATTTGGACTGGTAAAAAAAACAAGGAAGGCCTTTTATAAACTGGCTGCCACCAAAGCTAAAGGGGGCTTACATTTACCTCATATTGGTCTCTATTATTGGTCCAGTCAGGCCAATAGATATCTCGGATGGATTCCGGAGATCAGCAGGCATCTCTACCTTTCACTCCGGCCTGGCTCAGAATAGAAAAAGATCAAATATAAGCTCAGGGACTCTCTCCGGCTACATTATTGTATATTAAACTGAATTCTCTTCCATCTCAACTAAAAACATCTCCCATAGCCATCTCCATCAGAATTCACTCCCAGTTATGTAATTTTCTTAAATACAACCATACCCATGATTTATCTGCCTAGTCTTAAAGGAGTGAGCTTTATGCACTTCAATGTTTGCAGCCTGCTAAAGAAGATATCTTCTATCCAGGCATGGATATGTCATACAACACCTGATGTTCTGGTAGTCACAGAGTCATCATGGCTCACAGCAGGCACGCCAGATAATGAAGTGAAGATTCCCAACTACTCTATATTTAGAACTGACAGAAAGGCCAGAGGCAGTTGTGTGGCCATCTATGTCAAGGATCAATTCTCAGTTACAATCCTGGACTCGACCTCTGTCCCAGACTAATTCGAATGCCTGTCCCTAAAAGTTGGGATCTCTTCTTCCATCTCACTGTGTGCAGTTGGTTGTTATAGGCCCCCCTCTGCTGGACTTCAGCTTTTAAAGCACTTAAATAATATCCTAGGACCTGATGCCCCAGAAGTTACCATACTAGGGGACCTTAACTTAGAGTGGTTTTCCAATGAGGCTACACCACTAAAATCACTTTGTGACTCCCTTGGATTGTCATAACTTATCAATGAAGCTATGTGCCCTAATAAAAAGAATATGGACAACCGTACATTGCTAGATGTCATTTTAGTAAATAGGTCCCATTTATTCTCACATGCTGCCACTTTTTTCTCTGATATCAGCGATCACTGCTTTATTGCTTGTGCAAGATCAAATTCCATGACTATGCCTTCATCTAAGTTTACCCTTAAGAGATGCAGACATAACTTTGATCCTTTGGCCTTCATCACTGAGCTAAGAGATTCTTTGCATTGGTAGGACTTTTACTTATCTAAGATAGTGAATGGGGCAGAGATACTAAACAAATATTTTTGCTCAGTATTTACGAAGGAAGAGGGGGAGGTACCTAAAACAAACAGTAGAAACACTCTGGATACAGAAGTTGATACCAGCCCATTTACAGAAGAAAGGGTTCTGAAAGAACTCTTAAAACTGAAGGTGGACAAAGCAATGGGTCCTGATGGGATTCATCCCAGAATTCTAAAAGAACTAAGGGTAGAACTCAGTGACACCACTGACTACCCTCGATAACAAATCATGGGAGGATGGGGTGGTACCTGAGGACTGGAGGAGGGCAGATGTGATTCCCTTCACAAAAGTGGGAGCAAGGCAGAAGCAGGAAACTACAGACCTGTTAGTTTAACCTCAGTGGTAGGGAAAATGATGGAATCACTTCTGAAGGAGAGAATTGCTGAGTATCTAGAGGCCAGAGGGGCACAGGACCCAAGGCAGCATGGATTCACAGTGGGAAGGTTATGCCAGACAAATCTGATAGATTTCTTTGACTGGGTGACCAAAGTAGTACATCAGGGAGGGGCTGTGGACATGGCCTACCTAGACTTTAGCAAGGCATTTGACACAGTCCCACACAAAAGATTAATATACAAGTTAGCCAGCCTGGGAGTGGGTCCCAAGATGACAGCATGGGCAAAGAATTGGCTGGAGAATAGGACACAGAGTAATAGTAAATGGAGTCCCTCTGAAGAAAGGAGGGTTACTAGTGGGGTACCGCGGGGTTCAGTATTAGGACCGGTCCTCTTCAATGTCTTTATAAGCGACATTGCAGAGGGACTGGAAGGAAAAGTATGTCTCTTTGCAGATGACACAAAGATCTGCAACAGAGTTGATGCACAAGGTGGGGTGGAAAGGATGAGAAGGGACTTGGCAAGGTTAGAGGAATGGTCAAATGTATGGCAGCTTAGATTCAATGCTAAGAAGTGCAAGGTAATGCACCTGGGAAACAAAAACCCAGGGGAAGAAACACAATGGGGGGTGAGATACTAACAACAACAAAAATGGAAAGGGACCTGGGAGTAGTCATATCAGATGACCTAAAGGTGAGCAAGCAATGTAAGAGGGCAGCAAGGAAGACTGGGGGGATACTGGGATGCATAGGGAGAGGCATCACCAGTAGAAAACAGGAAGTTATTATTCCTCTGTACAGACAGCTGGTGAGACCCCATCTGGAGTACTGCGTGCAGTTCTGGAGACCCAATCTCCGTGAAGACATAGACAGGATGGAAGCTGTCCAGAGGAGGGTAACTAAAATGGTGCAGGGTCTGCACCAGAAGACATATGAAGAGAGACTTAAGGAGCTTAATATGTATAGCCTCGAGGAAAGGAGGGAGAGGGGGACATGATAGAAACTTTCAAGTACCTCAAGGGAATCAACAAAGTCCAAGAGGGTAGCATCTTTCAAAAAAAGAGGTGTGCAAGAACAAGGGGCACAATTTGAAGATAGAGGGGCGGCTCAGAGGTAATTTAAGGAAGTATTTTTCACAGAGAGGGTTGTGGATGCATGGAAAAGCCTTCCGGAGGAGGTTGTGGAGTCAAAAACAGTGGTGGAATTCAAGCATGCATGGGACAGTCATAAGGCAATTCTAGGAGGTGGGGGCAGGAAGAAGTAGGCTGCTGGTTGACTAGGATCTGCAGCTTCTCCATTAGGTAGGGAAATGGGCAGACTGGGTGGGCCAAGCAGTCCTTATCTGCTGTCAAATTCTATGTTTCTATGTTTCTCGTGAAATAGTGACCGAGGCACTAAATAGACACGCACCACTTGAAAAAAACTAGGGTGAGGAATAAATCCTGCCGATGGTTCTTACCAGAGCTGAAGGATGATATGTTGAGAAGGGACTCGCTCTGGAAAACCGTGCTCAGAATTTAGTTTGAAAAGGACTGCTGTATGTTTAGGAGGGTACGGAACACCTGCAGCAAGATGATCAAAGAGGCTAAGGCTAGCTATAACTGCACTGAACTTGAAATTGCTTCTAACAACCCTTTTAGATTTTAGAAGACAATCAAGGACTTATCAGGTCATACCACCGAAAACTCTCTACCTGCAAAACTTGCATCTGGCAAGTCCACTATCTCTGATAGACCATCCATCGTTGTTGCTCTCAATGATCACTTTGCAACTGCAGGGCTTACCTTTGGCAACTCACCTGCTTATTCCTTATGCTAACAACTTAGTGCACAAGACCATGAATTAATTGACCCCAAACCATCCTTCATGTTTCAGCCTGCTACTCCAAAAGAGGTTGAAGACCTCATACTACAACTGGATCCCAAAAAAAGCGCTGGAGCAGATTTTATAGACCCATATTTCACAAAGATTGGTTACCAAGTTTTAGCTGGGCCAATCACACATCTCTTTAACTTATATCTATCCTTGGGCACCCTACCTCCCATTTAAAAAACAGCCCATGTCATCCCCATCTTAAAATCTGGTGACCCATGTGGCCTAAAAAACTACAGGACAATTTCTCTTCTTCCAATACTGCCCAAGTTACTGGAGAAAATTGTGAGCATCCAGCTTAAGAACCACTTAGAATCCAATAGCCTGCTAAACCCACTGCAGTCAGGCTTCAGAGCTCAACACAGTACAGTCACAGCCCTGGCCAAGGTGACTAATGACTGGCAACGGGACCTAGATAATAGGAACTTTGTCTGTGCACTATTTCTGGACCTAAGTAAGGCCTTTGATACTGTGGACCATAGCTTACTTCTCTCTTCCCCTCTGAACATTGGCCTGGACCAGCTTTCCTTGAGCTGGTTTGCTGAATACCTTACAGGCTGGCTACAGCAAGTACAGACCGAAGGTGATTTCTCACCTTTCAAACCTCTTCTGCAAGGCGTGTCACAGGGGTCCATCCTGGGACCTTTGTTGTTTGCAATCTACATCAATAGTATTAATATGAGCATAAAAGAGGCCAATATACACCTATTTGCTGATGATACAGTGATGTACGTAAGCAGACCAACACCTGAAGCTGCATACTGTGACCACCAATCTGACTTCAACCAGCTGCAGATCCAGCTCATAAAACAAAAGTTGCTTTTAAATGCTAAAAAAATGAAAGCAATGTTATTCTCGCCCTATATTCAGGCTCCAAACCCAACCAACTCTGGATTGTTTCCACCGATTACTACATTACTTGGCGAACCATTAGAATATGCAACAAACTTCAAATACCTGGGAGCCTGGATTGATAATCGATTATCCTTCACCTACCATATCGAGGAACTGACAAAAAAACTAAGACAGAGACCTGGGCTATTTTATAGGATCAAACACCTTCTCACTAAAGAAGCTAAGACGAGGTTGGTGTAAACTACCTTCCTTTCACTGCCAGATTACGTGGACTTCCTCTATAGCTAGTGTCCTGCTGCAATGCTAACAAAGCTTGATACACTCTACCATAGAACACTAAGGTTCATCACTGGTCTCCCCTTCTCAACACACCACTGTTCTCTAGCTGTGGGGTGGACTTCCCTACCCTATAGACATCAAAGAAATGCTGAACTTTGGACTTATAGAGCTATTACAAAAAACTGCCCCAGTACATTTTTGACTGCCTTCCGCTAAGTTTGGTAGGTACCTATGCACTAAGAAGTACCTCCTGTATCTTGCTGAAAGTACCAAATGTAAAAATATGCTTTGGTAGGGCCACCATAAGTTATGTGCTGCTCATTCTGTGGGACAAGTTGCAAAGTGGGAGGCAATATGGCGCAGTGGTTTAGGGCTCTGAGCTGCAAATCTGGAGACCTGGGTTTGAATCCCACAGCTCCCACTTGCATGCTGTGTGACCTTGAGCAAGTCACTTAACTTCCTAGTGCTCCCAGGTTGCACCTGCAAACAAGCTTTCAGCTTAGTGTGTCTCACCTGGTAAAATAATTGGTTAAAAAAAACAAACATTGAAACTCATCATTCCGACCAACCTGTCTATCTTCAAGACTCTATATGCTCATTCATTTAAGGAATCCTGTGAATGTTTTCCTCACCCCTAATCTTCCCATTTTGCTATAGGTAGTGCACTTCTATATCCTATTTGGCTTCTTTGCTTACACCCCTGCCCATTTGTTCCCATCCATCTTCTCACCCTTAGCTCCTAAATACCTTATTTTTGGTCATTGTGCTGATACCTAAATACTTTTGATTCTCACAGCCATGCCTCATTTCCCTACCTACCTACCACTAATTAGGTAGGAACAGCAATCTATGGTTGCTGAAACTTATACCCCCGGTTTCTGCATCTTGGCCCCTCCCCCCTTAACGTTCCCCACTCTTACTGCCCTATACCTTTTTTCACCCCCTCCCACCTTCCTTTTTTCCCTCAAGGTAATTTGCCCCCTCTTCACCAGCTGTGTTCTCCTAGTCCTACTAATTATTTTTTGATTGCCGGAGATATGTTGTGGACATCTGCTGTAATATGCCTGTAATTGTGCTTATGTTTCTTGTGCTGGCTCTTGTGTATATACTGTCATCATTTACCAAATGCGTTGTACTTGCTAATACTACCGCTTTCTAGTTGACACTCTTTCTGAATACTGTAACTATTGTGAACTTTGATGCCTTAATTGTATTGTACACTGGTCTTGAAGCTATCCAGGTCCATCTTGAAAATGAGTTTTGCTCAATGCTGATCGCCTGGTTAAATTAAGATTTGATTGATTGATTGATTGGTTGATTGGTAAGGGGCAATCCTAATATTAAGATAGAGGTCAAAACCATCCCATTTGGATGGTTACCACAGTTAGGAGACTGCCCACTTGACTATTTTGTTAAGGAAGATGGAGTATGGCTCACTTCCCCCCAAAATAATGGCTAAAGCCAACATTCCAAACTCAAATGTTTTCAAAATCTTTCAGTGACGCCATCTTCTAGTAAAATCATTTGGGGCGGTTCCTCCAAAACCATCTAATTCTGCTTTTTTTAGACAGAACTAAGGCCTTTAGCAGGATTCCAACAAGCAGTATCAAAAATGTGTGGGATTCTATACGATTTGAATTACCCAGATTGTTTTGGTCCAACTGCCTATTGGTCCTCCCTTTTTCCAGAAAGGATTATTAATTGGCCTCTCCTGTGATATAATTGCCATAAATGTGTTTCTCAAGACAGGCTTTGGCTTATGTAATTTCAGATATTGCAAAATTTATATTATTCTCCACAAAAATTAGCTAAATTTGGAATCACAGTTTCCTCTATCTGCATTAGGTGTTCGCAAGAAGAAGGTACCCTGCTCCATATATTTTGGGCATGCCCGAAGGTGTCCATTTTATTGGGATCTTATTAAACAATGAGAGGACCCCCTCGTACGCCTGAGTGAGTTATTTTCACCAGAGGCATGCCTGTTGGGAGATTTTTCTGCTTTGTCTGTTCTTATCTGCAAATACCACATAGCTTTAATGTCAATGTCTGTCAAAAAATTAGTACTGAATCATTGGAAGGATAGCAATGAGATTACTTACATAGAATGGTTACGAGAACTTCTGACAAATCTTAGGACAAAAAAGGCCATAGCCAGCCTAAATAATAGACTCAAAAGATTTAACAAGATTTGTGGCCCCTTACAGTCTTTGTATTTGTTGCAGTCAACTGATACCAATGCTTCATTTGTATCTTGAAATTGCACAGCTGTGTAAATCTGTGCTGGGTTGTTGGGGATGGAGGAGGAGGGGGTGAGGACGTTTCCTCTAGGTTAAAGGGTTAAAGATATATGTCTCATATACAGTATATGAGGGTCCTGTTCTCTGTAATGTAAAAGTTTCAATAAATTTTAAATTGAAAAAAACAAAAGCAACCTCTATTTATTAGGTAGCAGAATAGTGTGACTTGCAATTTCTATAAGCTAAGAAGTAGAGAAAGGCCTGTTATCAGTTTGGGGCCTGTAGCATTTACATGTGATGATATGGCTTGTTAACATGAGCTACTCAGTCTGTTCTTGGAACTGTTTTTAAAGAAATGTTCCCACCTTTTTCTTGTGAAATATTTACATATATTTTAATTTCTGTAGTTGTTTTGGCAAACTAATTATGACAGCATTTCTGAGAACTGTTTTTCAAGATGATATCTCAGCCTTATGTAATGTAGTAGAGTATAAAATACCAGTCCGGGACCCTGGTCTGTGTGTGTCCTCTCCATGGCCACTCAAGGGGGTCCAAAGAGCTGTAGCAGATTCTACATAAGACTTCCACGATGACTCTTGTATGTAAAGCTGCCTGAAAAGGCTGTGATTTGCTGTAAGTTTGCTTTCTTATTATTTCACTAATAAAGGGTTTTTGAAATGTTACATGAGTACTGGGTGGTGTTACTAGTCACAACTTGTAAAACCCACATTATTGTTTACTATTATTTGTTACTGAGGTTATGATAACTAAATTCATTCATAACAGGTGGATGTGGCTTACCTGGATTTCAGCAAGGCAGTCAATACTGTTCCACACAGGAAACTAGTAAGCAAGTTGGGTAACTTGGGGATAGTAAGGCCCAATTGAGGCATTCAAAGCCTGCCTTAAGACCTTCTTATTCAGTCAGGCATTCCCAGACACTTTTAGTTGTTGCTTCTTCGACACTCTGAAAGAATGGCCCCTTCAGGAATCTGCTGCTAGGTCAGACCTTATATATTGGGCGGTCTGCTTTTTAATATGTTTAATTGATATGTTTTGTATTTTGATTATTGTGTTTTAACTGCTCTTTGATGTATTTTAATTGTACTGTGCCTAGAGCCTCTGGGATTGGCACCTGACAAATAAAATTTGCCTTGCCTATATAAAAAGGTGGTAACCTGAATTAGAAACTGGTAAGAGGAAAGGACACAGAGAGTAGTAGTGAATGCAGTGTGCTCCAAGAAAGGGAGGGTAACCAATGGGGTACCTCAGGAATCAGTGTTGGGACCAGTCCTTTTCAATATCTTTATAAGCAACACAGCAGAAGAACTGGAAGGGAAGGTCTGCTTCTTTGTGGATGGCACCCAAGATTTGTAACAGACCAGACACACCTGGGGGATGGATAGAATGTACAGGGATCTAAAGAGACTGGAAGAGTGGTCTAGGATATGGCAGGTGGGTTTAATGCAGAAAAGTGCAAAATAATTCATTTAGGCCTTAGGAACCCAGGAGCAGAGTAGAAAATAGGTGGAGTGATACTGACGAAGACCAAACAGGAAAGAGACCTAGGGGTAATCATATTGTATGACCTAAAGGTGGTCAGGTAGTATGATAAGGCAGTCATAAAAGCTAGTGGGATGTTGGGATGCATGGGTAGGGATACCTTCAGTAGGAGGAGAGAGGTGGTTCTGCCCCTATATTAATCACTGGTGAGACCTCACCTTGAGTACTGTGTACAGTGCTGGAGACCACATCTCAGAAAAGACATAGACAAAGTGGAGGCAGTCCAGAGGAGGGCTACCAAAATGGTGAAGGGTCTACAACAAAATCTCTACAAGGAAAAACTAAAGGAGCTAAATATACTAACATACTAAAATGCCAGCAGAATAGGCCTAACGGTCTTTCGAGTCTGCTCGATTGGTCAGCCCCCACTCTGGGTGCTGACCTTGCTGCCCCCCTCACCTTCTCTGGCTTCTCCCTTCCCAGTTCTGGATATTCTTGCTGCCATGTACACCCTGGAGTAGAAAAGGGAGGGGGCGATATGATAGAAACCTTTAAATACCTCCCAGGGGCTGATAAGGTACAGGAGGAGAGTATTTTTTTGAGAAAAAGGTGCTCTATAACAAGGGGCATAGTATAAAGCTGGAGGGGGTAAATTCAGGAGGGATGTGAGGAAGTACTTTTTCACAGAAAGGGTGGTAGATACCTGGAATAGTCTTCCGGAAGAGGTAGTGGAGGTAAGAACAGTAACTAGGTTCAAAATGCCTGGGATAGACACAAGGGAATCATGGGGGTAGGGTAGAGAGGAGAAGAGATTGCAATGTGCATAAACAGGGTCAGGGGAGAACACAATTGGGCAGACTGGGTGGGCCCTTATCTGCGGTCACATTCAATCTATGTTTGTATATATGTATGTACGTGTGTATGTCTCAACTCAGTGGTGGGGAAATTAATGGAAAATCTGTTAAAGGAAAGGTTGGTAGAGTATCCTGAATCTAGTGGGCTGCAAGACCACAGGCAGCATGGATTCATAAGGGAGGTCATACCAAATGAATCTGATTGGTTTCTTTGACTGGGTGAGTAGGGGAAAAGATTAGAGGAGGGCAGTGGAAGTGGCCTATCTGACCTTTAGCAAGGCCTTCGGCAATGTTCTGCACAGGAGACTAATAACGAAATTGGGCAACCTAGGGGTGGGATCCAAAATGGTGAACTGGGTTTTAAACTGGTCAGTGGACAGATGGCTCAGGGTGATGATTAACGGCACTCACTCTAATGATGGGAAAGTAACCAGCAGGGTGCCACAGGGCTCAGGACTGAGGCCAGTTGTCTTTAATGTCTTAAGAAGTGATATTGCAGAAGAATTGGATGTGCCTTTTTATAGATGATACCAAAATCTGTAATAGGGTGGCCACTCAGGGTGCGGGGTGGAGGAGATGTGTAGGGATCTTGGGAAACTCGGGGAGTGGTCATGAGCATGGCAATTGGGGTTTAATGCCAAAAAGTGCAAAATCATGCATCTAGAGCATCGGAAACCAGATGCTGAATATAGGATGGGGGGGCAGAATTGCATAAGGCCCTGTTCCATTTGTTATGCATAAAGAGTTAAATGCAAGGATCTGGTCTAGCCTCTCCTTTTCTGTCTCTTGTCTGTCTGGTTGCACAACCAAATGTTCTCGTGAGACCTAGGAACTGATCGCTAACAGTCTCGTGATTATCCACCTCTCGCTCTCTCTCGCTGCCTTCACTTGCTGTTTCTCTCTTTTCTTCCCCCTTGCATATCTGCAGTTATAAAAATATACATGAATCTTTGTGTGAAACTGTAAGTGATACTGGGATCCCTTTGTTTAAAACTGTATATAGTTATACTGTTGAAATGATTTCAAAAAGCTATTTGGAACGCAAGGGCGTAACCTTGACATGCAGCACAAACCTTTGCAAAGTTGTCAACAGGTCAGTTCTGGGACACCATGTTATATTTTGTTGCACTTGCAATGAAATTAACAAAGTTCTAATACACTTTATGAGAAACAGGATATCTGTTAACAAGCTGAGGATGCAGAAGTTAATTACCAGGCAAAGACTTATTATAAAAAGAGCAGCAATTTTTGCTGGGGAGAGACTGAAACTTGGAATTAGAGATGCTCTCAGATGAAGGACTTTGTTTTCTCTGTTTGTACTGCCTTTGTAAATAATTATACTGAACAATTTGTATTTTTTTATTTTGCTGTTATTGATAATAATAAAATGCTTCTTGTGAATTTTATAACTGCTCCAGGTTTTCTTATGCTTCCTGACCTGTGTCTCGATGATGGGGGGTGTGGTAATGACAGTCACTAAGCAGGAACAGGACATTGAAGTTGCCATAGCTGATGACCTCAAATTGGCAGGACAGTGTGACAGAACAGTAGGTAGGGCCAGTGGGATGCTGGGATGCATTGGGAGAGATGTCTCCAGCAGGAGGATGGAGATGGTTTTGCAACTATATCATTCATAGGTGAGACCCTACCTGAAGTATTGTGTCCAGTTCTGGAGGCAGCACCTCAGAAAGGACATAGATTTGGCAAGCCAGAGGAGGGCAACTAGAATGGTACAGGGGGTTGCACCAAAAGCTCTACAGGGAGAGACTGATGGATCTCAACATGTACACCCTGGAAGAGAGGAGAGTGAAATGGGACATGATCGAGACCTACTAGTACCTTACAGGGGTAAACAGGATACACAAGCTGCAGGAGGGGAGTCTCAAATGAAAAAGAGCATCAGGACCAGAGGGCATATGATGATACGGGGTGTGTGTGTGGGAAGTATTACTTCACTCAAAGAGATGTAGATGCCTGGAACAGACTTCCAATGGAAATGGTGGAGGTGAAAACAGTGGGAAGCTTAAAGCATGTGTGAGATAGACATAGGGGGATATTAGTAAATTGGCAGGGAAGAATGAGGGTCACTGGAGACCTTCTGGGTAGACTGGGTGGGCCAAGTGGTCCTATTCTGCTGACAAATTCTATGTTTCTGTGTTTCCTTCTATACCTCCAGAAGATTATAAATCCGAAGGTTGTTTCACCAAGCTCTGCACTCAGCATCATCTGCTGTGTCTTTCAGACTTTGGATAGTGGCATGGAGCTGAATCATGGCTCATTCTGTTATATCAATGTGGCCACCCTACAGCATCAACTGGTCATCAATGCAAGATAAGTGCATTTTGATTTTATTAATATCTGTCCTTAGGGCATCAGTAGCTAACTTCATCTCTTTTTGGAAACCCCTTATTTTGGCTAACATAATGACCATTTGTTCTTGTAATAACTGTGAGCTGGGAAGAGCAGCCTCCATTCACTTTTGGTGGGTGGGCGGTGAGATTTGTGAGCACTCGCTGTTGGACCCTCTGAAGCCATATCGATTGCCATGCATAGAATCTGCTGATGAGGGTGCTCTGCTTGAATTCTCCATGTAGTCTTGTAACCTCTCTGCGATCAGTATGAAAATATTGTTGTCATTTGGTGTAGTTTGAGAGATTTTTACAGCAGGTTTGATCAGAATGCTGGTACCATGCTGTTCACAGCCACATGAAGTCGCTGGAGGTCAGAATATCAATACTTCTTAACACTATAAACAATGATCTAACCACTGTGCCCCCTACACCCAAAAGTACATAGTGCACCCTACGCCAAACAGCAACAAAAATAAATTACAAGATGCTAATAAAGCTTTATAGTATATAAATGAGACAAGCTCCCTATCTAACTTCAGCAGCCCAGATAGTGTCAAACTGTGATTCATGTGTTTAAAAACATCACGTCACACATTATTCCAATGAAGTTAATCAATTGTAAATACTGTAGTTCATGATCTTTTCTTCTCCGTATTATGTTTAAACACACCTCAGAATTACTCTAGTTAAAAAAAGATGATATAATATCACTTATGGAAGCAGAGGCCACTTATGTTATTATACAGGCATACACCTCATGTGGCCCGTGGACACCATCCTTTTGAAGAGCACCGTGGGTTTGTTTACCATTAAAAACCTTCAACAAGGTGCTAAAATGTAAAACTCCCTTAAATTAAAAAAAAAAATAAATAAATAAACATTCTTTCCTCTCGTCATACTTTTTTACACACATAAACTCAAAAAATGAAGTACTTTTCATTATTTTAATTCCCGGTTTTTCTTTGGTGACCATGAGAATACCCTCATTTCTCCTTACGAACTTGCCTAAGTAATCTCTGCTGCTTACACTTTCTTTTGAAACAATTGAGATCTTGGCTCCATATAAGGCCTTCTGTTGTATGTGAGGAGGCGAGCATTCTGCCAGCTGAATTCTGCATCAGTTTGAATTCCTGTGTTCCATAATAAACAAAAATTCCATCTGTTGAATATGTAAGCAATAAGCCACGACAGGGTGTGCGTTAGACACTTTAACACACGGCTAGGAGGCGTAGTGAGGCACGAGGCCACCGGCCGAGTGCGTCCAGCCTCCTAGCCGTGTGTTAAAGTGTCTAACGCACACACTGGAGTGGCTTATTGCGCTTATGAAATGGTCATCTGTAAT
Source organism: Neoceratodus forsteri (assembly GCA_016271365.2). Lineage (NCBI taxonomy): Eukaryota > Metazoa > Chordata > Ceratodontiformes > Ceratodontidae > Neoceratodus > Neoceratodus forsteri. The sequence continues at coordinate 164,218,477 of JADMNL010000032.1, forward strand.
GCAACTGCATTTTGTAGGTAAAATTCCCAATTTTAAGTAGGAAAAAACATAAATGATTGTGTCACTTTTAATAAAATAGTTCCTCCGCCTAAGTGTGTTGTGTGTTTTTTTTTTTCTTTGAGTGAAGGGATTTTGTCCTACAAAAGCTTCTGTAGTTTAGGTCTGGTTGTCATGGCAGTAGTCACCCCACCCCATGGTGTGTGGAGACAACGAAGATTAAAAATGTCTTTTTTTTTTTATTATTTGTAAAAGAAGTTGATTCTGAATGACTGGGTGGATTCTAAATGAGTGGGTGGCTGGGAGACAGATCGCGGCTGTTCGTTTATTTTTTTCCCCGAAGAAGTTCATTCTGAACAAGCGGGCGAGCTGAGAGACAGAGATCCTGGCTATTCGCTTTTTTTTTTTTTTCTCGTTTAGTAAATGCTGTAACGAAGGAGGAGATAGGTAGATGTTATGAAAATTTAAACATTTAAGAGCGAGCAGATGGGGAGAAAGAGAGCACAGCTGTTCTGTTTTTACATTGAAGAGCGAGTGTGTGGCTGGGAGAGATGACAGCGGCTATTCGCTTTCTTTTTTTTTTTCTCGCTTAGTAAATGCTGCACCGATGAGGAGATAGGTAGATTTAATGAAAATTAAAATATTTAAGAGAGAGCAGGTGGGAGAAAGAGCACAGCTGTTCTGTTTTTTACATTGAAGAGTGAGGAGATGCCATTGTATAGACTGGTAGTGCCAATTTCAGCTGGTTAAACAAGATGGCTGATTTCAGATTTGCCAACATTCTAATTGGCATGTTTACTAGGATCGGTGCCCACAGGGCACTGCTGGTACTTTTTCCTGTGCGTTAGAAGGAATATCACACAGGTAAGCACCAATCAGGATGGCTGAATTCTGATGTCCATTTCATAAGTAAGCAATAAGACATGACAGGATGTGCATGGAACATATTTTACCACATGGCCAGGAGTGTAATAAGGCACGAGGCCTTGGCCAAGTGCCTTTAGCCTCTGGCGTGCAGTAAAATATATACACACCTGGAGTGTCTTATTGCGCTTATAAAATGGGCTACTTTTTAAAAAGGTTTTTACTTCTCCTAAAAGACTAGTTTTTATATATGTAAAAGAGATATTTAGGTCAGTATTTTTGATAAAATAGTCCTTCCGCCAACTTGAAAATAACATCATGTTACTGTGGAGCTTGCCTTGCTGGCCATGTAGACTAAACAAGAACTGTGCTTTTCCATGTCTCACTCACACCCTAATTCCCAGCAACTGTCTGTTCTCTTCCACACGGAGGGACTATGGAAAAGTGAAGCCCACTGACCAGCCTGCCTACAAAACACACAGGGATATTAAAGCTGCCAGCCAACCTTTGAGTACTGAAGAATGGGATTTTGCTCCAGCCCGTATCCCCGTCTCTTCTCACTGAGCCTCCATCTCCACAGCCGCTTCAGATGCTACAGCGCACCACTGCCTGCCTCAGCAGTAACATCAGCAATGGATTAACCACAATGAACACGTCGCATGAGCGACTGCAGCTGGATGGGTCGGGCCTGCTCTACACCTGCGGACAGAGAGAAGGAGGGTTTTTTGGCCATTCCAATTCTCGCTAGAAGAGTACTATAACTCATCAAAATGTAGGAGATAAAAACAGAAATCCTCGTAATGTGTGGAAAAGAGTTTGTGGGCGATTTCACAATGGAGTGCAGGAAGGAAACTGTCTTAGCAGTTTACAGAATATGTACTGTAATTTTTGTTGTTGTACTTTCACATTCATAGGATGTAAACTGCAGTAGTATAAGCAGGGGCGACTGCTTTTAGCGAGGAAACAACAATGGTGGCCTTTTTAAAGGCCAGCATTCTAAGGCTTAGTGATTTTAGCCTTTTTACTGACGTCCTTTTTTTTACCCATGCATGGAACATATTCCATGTATGGTGAGCTTGATCTCTGATTGGCTGGTTTAGCCTACCCATTTTATAAGTGGAAAGATAAATAATAGACAGGTTGGGAGGGACTACTTTTTCATAGTTTTAACAAAAAAAAACTATTTTTCTTTTTTCTACATGCCATTTTTTTTTTAATTGTTCATCAGTTTTGCCATTTTATAAGCATAATAAGACACTCCAGGTTGCTGGTTGGGGTTTATGCACCTCCAGGTGCTAAAGGCACTCAGTGCAAGAGCCTCATGTCTCATTATGCACCCAGGAGTGCATTAACCCTTGACAACCACAACCCCATCATGTCTTATTGCATACCCATACACTGCCAGATACTGTTGCACCATATTAGTGATGTCAGAATGCTGTTGTACCACAGCAGCTAGGTCACTACTGTGGTACAACAACATAGAATCTCTTGTCCATTAAGATTTCTCATGCTTACCTTCACTGCCGAGCCCCCATAATGAAGAAATCAACCAGACTGAAACTACCCTGAGTGAACTGTTTTCTTAAAAGGTGAACTACTAGAAATGTTGTCAGATAATGTAGAAGGTTCTACTGTTGTACTGCATGCAGGAGTGAATGATGTCAAGTGAACAACAGACGAGGTAGTCAAAAATGATTTCCAGGAGATTGGGAAAGTCTTAAAGGAGAGAAGAAGCACACATATAGTGTCAGAAATATTGCCTTCTTTAATAACGTCAGCAGTGCTTTAGACAAGGGTCAGGTGGTAGATGTCATCAGCTTGGATTGTTGGGCAGTGTTTAACACGGTCCTGCATAAACATCTTGTGGAAAAATGAATACTAATGGGTTTAAATAGCAGAATTGTTAACTGGGTGGTAGACTGGCTGCAGGATTGAAGGCAGAGGGTCAAGGTTAATGGTTCATCTTCAGACTGGGGTGCAGTTGCCAGTGGAGTGCTGCAAGGATCAGTTTTGGGTCTGCAACCCCAGAATGAGAATTGGATAATTAAGTTTGTAGATGACATTAAAATAGGAAGGATTATAGATACAATGGAAGATAAGAAAACATGACTTACCATAGTAATCTTGTTTCTTCTAAGGGAATCTTACTGCATTCTGACAAGTGCAGTATGGTCTTACCATAGGACTGCCCTGAGCCAAAATGGTTAATAGAACCTATGCTAATAGTGGAATGTTAGGCTCGAGCTCGGTTTTCAAATCACTGTGCTTGGTTGCACTTCCTACAACTGTTAGATTCTTACGAAGCATGCAGAAACTAATAGTACTAGCTAACTAATCTAAACTTAACTACCATCTAGAACTCTACTTAGGATAATAACTCCAAACAACAGAGGGCATCTCTAAGACTCAAGTCGATAGATGCCCAAGAAACTAATAGGTACCCACAGGTTTCCAACATCAGTTGTACAGGCAGTGTGTAGTGTCCTGCAGGTCCTAGCAGACAAGGAAGGGTGGGAGCTCAGAATACAGTAAGATTCCCTTAGAAGAAACAAGATTACTATGGTAAGCAGTGTTTTCTTCAAACCCCAGGAAATCATACTGTATTCTGACAAGTGCAGACTACCCAAGCAGTGCCTTTGGAGGTGGGCAGAGGACCTATTTAGGAAACAGGTTCTGCAGCACTGTTGTGCCAATTCTGGCATCACATCTGACCTGAGTATCCAGGCAGTAATGCTTATTATACAATGGCAAGAAAAAATCAAGGACTCTAATTGGTACGTGTGGACCTGGGACAGTGATGTTATTACACGATAACAACACTGGATGAAGTCCAGGTACACACACGAGCGCATGACAGACTGAAAAAAGCATGCATCCTTCAGAAATTCCTACCGCGCAGAGCAGCTGCTGGAGAGCATTTCAGCAACCTCCCCAGTGATGTCACACCCCCATTTCCCTCAATCCTCATTCTCTTTTCCAAGACAACTTACTTAGACCGCATTTCCTTGTATGTTTAAAACAGCACTGTAACACTTTCTAAGCAAATGAGTGGTTATGGAAAGAGACAGCGCGTGCGGTTTTCCATTTCCGGTACACATCGTGATCAGTCATCATACTTTAATTTTTATTATCTTCAAGAATCCTTGTTAAAAAAAGCACATGAAACAAAAGACGTACTTGTAATCAGCTTTTATGCAATATCACCTCAGTAGCTGACTCCTCCCTTGACTCGCCGGCCGCACTCCCCGATCAACTTGTCAGCCCGGTCCTCCGCTAACGTAACAGCTGCATTTTCCATACATGGAGAAAAAAAAAATAAAGCTAAAATACAATGGCTGGGCAGTTGAATAGCCATGTGAGTGCGTGTGTGTGTATCGGGGGGGGTGACTCTGTCAAATGAGTAACTGCACAGATGGCATAATTTAAGTAGCTGCTCCACCTACTGGAAGAAAAGCATAAAGGACTTTTTTTTTCAAAACATATATCTACATGCACAAAAAAATGCTGAAAAAGCCAATACATTTAATTTTTTTCTGTTCTCCTTTTAACTAAAAAACGAGCCATTGTATAATAGCAATAAGGCACTCCAGGGTGTGTGTGTGTTGTTATTGTGTGCGCGTCACTCCTGGGGTGGTGAAGCAGCTTGCTTGCCTTGTGCTTCAACTCACCCCAGGAGTGACATTATTACACACTAACACACACTCTGTCATGCCTGAACTGTCTTCCAGGTAGCTGCTTTACAGATTTCCAACAGGGAAATGTCCCTAGAAGCTGCTATTGATGCAGCTGTCCCTCTGGTAGAATGGGCCCTGAGGCTCTATGGAGGATGTTTACCCACTTTGCCATAACAGAATTGGATACATGCCACAATCCACCTGGCTATGGACCTCTTTGTGGCAGGTTTACCTTTACCTACTTCCCTGTAGGTCAAGAAGAGTTGGGTCCTGTCCCCTCTGTGACCCTTCGTATGCTCCAAGTAGTAGCTAATAGTTCTTTTAACGTCCAAGCTATGCAGCCTACATTCCCCTGAGGAGGAATGATCAGTGAAAAAGACAGGTAGTGTGATGGACTGATTGATGTGGAAGTCAGACACTACCTTAGGCAGAAACATATTGTTGGTCCTAAGGACCACCTTGTCCCTATGAAAGGCCACATAGTTGGCCTCCATAGACAAAGTCTGGATCTCGCTAATTCTCCTGGCTGAAGTGATAGCAACTAACAACACTGTTTTCCAAGTGACATACTTGAGATTAGCTGATGACATGGGCTGAAAAGGTGGCTGCATGAGCTGTGCTATACATATGTTCAAATCCCACACTGGGGTGGGAGTTCTATGTGGTGGGTGCAGATGTAGCAAACCCTTAAAGAACTTTCTAAACACAGAATTTGCAGCCAGAGATGATGCCTTGCCTTCTGACAGGTAAGCTGAAACTGCAGCCATATATACTTTCAATGTGGATGGCCTTAGACCTAGGGAATGAAGATGGGCTAAGTAGTCCAGGACTACTGGCAACCCTGCCTGGGTGTGATCCAGATTTTTATTTGGGCACCAGATGGAAAATCTTTTCCATTTGGATGTGTAAATCTTCCTGGTAGAGGGCTTCCTAGAAACCCTGAGGACCTCTATGACTCCTTCTGATAGATGCAGGTTGGCGTACTCTAAGTCCTCAAGAGCCAGGCCTTGAGCCTGAGGGACAGAAGGCTGGGGTACAGGATCCTGCCCTGGGAAGAAGTCAGCAAGTTGTGCCTCCTGGGGAGGCTGATTGGCCTAGCTATTGATAGTGCCAGAACTAGGGAGTACCATGACTGTCTGGCCCAGTCTGGTGCAATGAGGATCATTGTGGCCGGCTGGGCCTTGAGCTTGTTCAGGACTCTCAACAGCAAGGGAAATGGAGGTAAGGCATACAAGAACTTTCCTGTCTAGTCCAGAATCAATGCATCCAGTGGTACTGAGGCCCTCACTGGGGGTTTGCAGCAAAACTTGGGGAGCTGGTAGTTGTCTGGGGCAGCAAAGATGTCTATCTCTGGAGTGTCCCACCTCTTGAACACTACCTGTAGTATCTGCTTGTTCAGGGATCATTCGTGATGGTTCTGATTTATCCTGCTCAGTGCATCTGCCAGCACATTGTTTTTTCCAGACAAGTGAACAGCTGACAGAAGAATATCCAGAGGATAAGCCAGACTCCATATTTTCATGGCTTCTGTGCACAGAGGTGTGGACCTTGTGCCCCCCCCCCCCGTTTGTTGATGTAATATACTGTGGTTGTATTGTTTGTTCTGACCTGCAGCACTTTTCCATGCAGCATGCTGACAAATGCCTGAAGTGCCAGGAAGACTGCTCTGATCTCTAGTAGGTTGATGTAAAGCAGTGACTCTTGTTTGAGCCATGTACAATGAACAGTGTGCTCCCCTAGGAGTGCTCCCCACCCTAGTAGGGAGGCATCTGTGGTTAGCACCAAGGAAGGTTGTTCTTGAAGGAATGGAATTCCCTGCCTGAGGTTTTCCATGTCCAACAACTACTGCAGAGCTTGCAGAAGGGTTTGTGTAATGGGGACCAGCTTTGACAATGAGTCTGTTTTCTGGTGCCAGTAATGTCTGAGGTGGTATTGAACATCCCTCATCTGAAATCTTGCCCCAGACACTGTAGCTGTTGAAGCTGCCATGTGGCCCAATAACTGCAGAAAATGTCTGGCTGGCCTGAGACTGTGAGTCTTGAAGGAGCCTGCCAGCCATACCAGGGTGTTTGCCCTTGTTTGTGGGAGAAAAGCCCTGTCTCTTACTGAGTCCAGTTTGGCTCCTATAAATTGCAGAAGCTGTACTGTCTCTAGTACTGACTTCTTTAAGTTGACCAAGAACCCTAGAGACTTTAGAAGTTCTTGTGTCAGTACCAGAGACTGCCTTACCTGCTGAGGGGACTGCCCTATGACTAGCCAGTCATCCAGGTATGGAAAAACTGCCACTCCTTGCCTCCTGAGGCATGCCACAACCAGTCAAACACTTTGTGAACTCCATTGGAGCAGAAGTAAGTCCAAAAGGCATAGCCTTGAACTGGTAGTGGCCTGATAGCAGTCTGAATCTGAGGAACTTTCTGTGAGACTGCCTGATTGGAATGTGAAAGTATGCATCCTTTAGGTCCAGGGATGCCATCCAATTCTCTTACCTTAAGGTAGGTAGAATTGTAGTCAGGGTAACCATCTTGAATTTTGGTTTCAGCAGGTGTCTGTTGAGGTATCTGAGATCCAACATGGGTCATAATGCCCCTTTTTTTTAATTGTGAGGAAGTACCTTGATCAGAGACCCTTTCCTCTCTGTGCCTAAGGAACTAGTTCTATTGCTTCTAGGGATAGGAGGTTTATACTTCCTTTTCCAGTAGTAATGTTTCTGATGGGGATGAGGGTCAGAAGACCCTTGCTCTCAGCTTTGGCCTGAGTTTGAAGCTGAGTGCTAGGCCTTGGCCCACTACCTCCAAGACCCACCTGTCTGTGGTGATGGATTGCCATTCTTGGAGGTAGTGGGCCAGCCTGTCCCCTACCTGGATTGGGAAGGTGACCCAAGCAGACATCTCAGGGTGTCTGCTTGGGTTGGGATGCTGGTTGAGAGCTGGAGCTAGTTCGGCTGCCACCTCTCCTGCCCCTGCCTCTGAAGTAGCCTCTCTGCTGTTGGTACTGTGGATAGCCTGAGGCTGAAAAAATGGCCTGTAGCCTCTGCCCCTAGATCCCCTAGCCTTCTGTCTCTGGGGAGTAAGATCCTTTTCTTTGGCAGCAGCACTTTTGGATGCTGCTTTGTATTCATCCATTTTCTTCATCTAAGCCTCTGTCTGTTCCCCAAACAAAGACAGGGGCTCACATGGAAAGTCCATGGCCTTGGACTGGGTGTCTTGAGTCAGGTTAGTAGTCCTGAGCCAAGCAAACCTCCTGAAGGACACAAAGGAAGCCATTTGCCTGGCTGCAGTGTCGTTATTGTCCACAGCCATCCTAAACTGAACCTTAGAAGCACATATGCCCCTTTTTGCTGCCTCATCCAGGTCAGCTGCCATAGGAGCTGGGACAGATTTAGTGATTTCCATCACTGTATTCCATGTGGTCCTTTGGCACCTAAAAACATAGGCCATGTACAAAGCCTGTCTGCTAGCTAGAGAGGATCCCATATATTGCTTTCTAGCAATGGAATCCATCTTTCTGGAATCCTTATCTGAAGGGTAGGATGCCAAGGGTATGCCAGCCTTGTCACAGGCTGCATCCTACACCACTTCCTCTTGGCTGGGGTGCCCAGAAAGAAACTCTGCTCCACCCCTAGCCACACAGTACTTTTTATCCACCTTTTTATCAGCTGGTGGTATGGAAGTTGCGGTCTGCAGGACCTTGTTAACCTCCTTTTTTAAAGATTTATGGATGGGCAGTAATACTCTCTTATAGCCTGGCACATCCATACTGGAGTTCATACTGGAGTTCATTCTGGAGAGTATAAGGAAGTCAAAGGCATTTGCCCACAAAGACCTCCCCCACCATTCAGTGGTGATGACCTATGTCACCAACTTCTGTAAGAAATTCAGCTAACCTTTTTTTAAAAGTACTTATATTTTCGGCATCAACCACCTCCTGTGGCAACCCATTCCACCATCTAACTGCCCTACTCTTAAATCCGTTCCTTCTTCTCTCAGTTCTTACCTTTTCTTCCCTTAATTGTTTATTGTGACACCTTAGATAGTACGGTTTTTCTACCATCTCCAAACCCAAATCAAGCTTTAAAACTTCATCCTTTCAAAATTTTAAACAATAATAATAAATCGCCCCTCTTTCTTCTACTCTCTAATGTCCATAAACTCAGTCTTTTCAGCCTCTCATCATAAGATCTTTCCCTCTCCCCTTTTATCATCTTTGTATATACTCTCTGTGGCCTCTCCATCACCCTTATATCCTTTACAAGATATGGGCAAAAAAAGCACCGAACAATAGTCAATTAAGGGCCTGACCATTGTCTTATACAAAGGCATCAACACCTCCTCATTTCTAGATTGGAAGCTCGTCTGATGCAATTTAGCAACTGCATAGCTCTACTTGAAATTTTTTTACTATACGCTCCACTATTTAAATCATTCTGTACAAATTCTCCCAAGTCTTTCTCTCCCTCTGATATCTTTAATTTTAATCCTATGTTATATGACTGTTGAACATTTTGTCTCCCAAAATGCATTACAGTGCACTTTTCCTCATTAAAGGTCATACCATTGGTCTTTGCCCATTCCAATATATGCATCAGATCCTGTCCAAAATTCAATCTGTCATCGAATGCATCCACTACTCCTTCCATCTTAATATCATCATAAAATTTAACCATCTTGTTCTTACTAGATATCCTTAAATTGCCAATAAATATTCTAAACAACAGAGGCTCCAACATCGACCCCTGTGGCACACCACTCATCACTCTCTGTGGATCTGATAAATGACCATGCAATCTAACCCTCTGATTCCTATTTTCTAACCACTGTTTCACCCATCTCACAATGGCCCAATCCACTCCCAGCCCATCAGTTTTTCTACTATTTTACAATGAGGTACAGTGTCAAACGTCCTACTGAAATCGAGCAATACCACATCCACATTTCTACCTTCATCAATGTGTTTACTAACATTTTCATTAAAAAACACCAGATTAGTCTCACAGGACCTATTCTCCACAAATCCATGCTGGTCTGTGTCCACTAAGTTCTTACTCCTTAGATAATCTAAAATAAAGTCACTCAAGATTTCCTTAATGATCTTCCCCACAACATAGGTCAGACTCACAGGTCTGTAATTTCCTGCATCATCTTTACTACCTTTCTTATATATAGGTACCACATATGCTAGCTTCCACATTTCCGGCACCACACCTTCCTCCAATGATTTTTGTCCCAGATTAGTTACAACTGGCACCAGTATATCTGCTAACTCCTTTACCAAGAAAGGATGTATCCCATCCGGACCTGCCGCCTTTTCCACCTTCAACTTCATAATTCTACTCCTCACTCTTTCTTTTGTTATAACATTTTTGGGTCCAACATACTATCACCTACATATACTGTCTCCATACCCCCAACATACTTTTTATAAGGTGCTGCAAAGCATCTACTAAATTCTTCCAGCATCTCTTCACATTTAGAAGTTGTAATCCCCTCAATATTCAGTGGTCCAATCATACTATTACCTCTTCTCTTCCCATTTATATAAGCAAAAAAGCTTTTACTATTACTCTTGTCCATCGCTAATCTGAATTCGAACTGTTTTTTTTTAATTCTTAATTTCCTTCTTCAATTTTTTTGGGATATTCTTATATTTAATTTTTGATTCTGATGAACTTAACTTTCTCATTTTTGATACAACACTTTCTTTCTATTGCACAATCTAATTATGTTTTTTGTTAACCAGGGTGTTTTTTTTACCTTTACTATTATATACTCTTCTCCCGGGTATAAATTTCTCTATTACCTCCTTCATTTTCTCACTGAAAAATTCCCAAGACATTTCCATATTAAGATCTTTCATTTCAACCTCCCAATCGATGTTACTTAATTCTTCTCTCATAGCCTCAACATTTCCTCTGTTATATAATATCTGCTCAGTCACTCCTTTTACCCTCCTTACTTCCCACAACATATTAAATTGTATGGAATTATGATCACTCATTCCAACTTGTGGCTGAACCTTAATTTGTGGTATAATATCTGGGACATTTGTTAAGATGACATCCAATATGTTATTTCCTCTAGTGGCCTCCTGTATACACTGCTTTATACCTACTGCCATAAACTCTTGTAATCTACACTCCAAGCTATTTCCTTCCATACAGTTATTCCACTTAATAGTTGGCATATTCAAATCATCTACCATTACCAAGTCAGTACCTTCAGCTAGCTCAGTTACATATTTATAAAAGGCCTCCGTGTTATCCATTTTAGTATCTGGTGGTCTGTTAAAACCAAAAAAACTACGTTTTCTTCCCCTATTGCTCAATACATCCACAACAATAATTTTGATACCTCCCATGTCACAATTTACTTCTTTAACTCTTACTTCTAGTTCATTCCTTATAAATAGGGCCACTCCACCTCCTCTTTTCTCTACTCTGTTTTGGTTTATTAATCTATTTCCAGGTATCTGTTGACTCCATTTGCTATCATCAGACCACGATGTTTCCACTACCCCAACCATATCAAGTTTATCCCTCCTTACTATCATTTCCAACTCAGCCATGCTAACTTCATTTAAACTTCTTGCATTAAAAAACATCACCTTTATATCTACCATACTATAAAATATCTTTTTGTTTCTTTTTTAATACTATACTATGTTGTTGTTTAATTACCTTGTATATCCCCCTCTTTTTCAGTTTAAACAAATCTCAATTTCATTTTTAATTCTCTGTCCTAATATTCTACTACTCGTATGGTTGAGATGCAACCCATCTCGACTATAACAATGTTCTTTATTTACAAACGTCCCCCAGTGTTTAATGAGTTTATGTCCAGATTCCCTTGCCCATCTCCCTAACCATCCATCATCTCCATGTAATTCTGTTCCTCCTCCTCATCAGTGGATTCCTGAGTAGGTAAGTCCGGGGATTGGGCTACTTGTTTAATAAAGGCAAAATATGAGGTGTAGTTCTCAGTTCCCTTGTCAGGGGAATCAGGATGGTGATGAGCTGGGGAAATCTCCAGTTCGATCGGTTCCCCATAGTCCTCATCCTCATCCTCATCCTCATCCTCATCAGTATCCTCATCATACTCCTCAGCAAAAATCTCCCCCTCAGGTTCCAAGGAACCGGGAACCAGTGTAGAGCCTGAGGCACCCAAGCGCGGCTGCTTCTCAGCCGTAACCGGAGTACTTGGTTGGAGTGCCTGAATTATTCTAATAGTGTTAGCTATTTCTTCAGTGGTTGGAACTGGTCCCTTTGGTTGCGGTTCAACCGTTGCATGTTTTTCTTTCTTTTTCCTGCGGTTGCCGGGTTAGTGGCAGAGTCAGCAAGTCGCTTCTTAGAGGAGGAGGAGGAGGAACCATTACCCTTGTCAGAGGGCTGTTCCTCTGGGTTTTTTTTAATAATAGCCAGTTAGTCTGTAGCTGGTTCAGCAGCTCTCTCAGACATCTTCTCCTGCAGTCATTTAAAGCACCTCTCAAGCGTCGACTGAGGGAAGATTTTGTAGATCTCATAGTCCTCCTTGAGGTGGTCAAACCCCAAACAAAAAACACAAATTAAATGAGGATCTGTTTTAGAGGATTGTTCCCCACACTCAGTACAATGTTGGAAACCTGTGAGGCCCGTTCATTTCTTGGGCTGTGACATTTATCGATTTAAAATTTAGAAATATTGTAAAACCACCTTACCGGATGGTAGAAGGTAAATTCAAATGAAATAGTAAAGAAAATAATAAAGGTTCCTTCCCGGTTGAAAGAATCAAGGAGGAACTGAAGAAACTTACCAAAACTCACTCTAGTCTAGACTAAGTCTACCTGTGAACCAAGGACAGTGCTTCATAAATCAAAATACTGTATAGCAGGAAATATTAGCTTTCAGTTTATTTTTGCTATATTAGCTTAACTGACAAAAGTGCTAAAATAAGCTGATCGCTAATATTATAGGGAGCATAGTGCTGTAATGGGACATGAAGCTGATGTGCTAATTTAACAGGGCGCTAAATAGTACTGCATCCCACTCCGCGCTAAATAAAGAGGGCGCCAATATAAGCTGCTATACAGTAATAAATGTACTTTGGTAAACCGAGATAAAATAAGAAATTCTTCAAGAAGTAAAGGAGAGTTCTCTGGAGATGTCTTACTGAGGCAAGCGGAGTAAAGAATCTGATGGTTGCAGGAACTGTAACCAGGAACAGTGATTTGAAAACCGAGCTCGAGCCTAACATTCCACTATTAGCATAGGTTCTATTAACCATTTCAGTTCCGGGGCAGTCCAATGGTGAGACCGTGCTGCATGTGTCAGAATACAAAAAGATTTCCTGGGGTTTGAATAGGATGCTACAAATGGATCTTGGAAGATTAGAGGAGTGAGCTACCATAAATCAGATGAGCATTATCATTGACAAGGGTAGTGTTATGCACTTCAGTATTAACCATATAAAGAGTCAGTATATACTGTATTAATAAACATTGATGAATTGAACAATGAGACTGACCTGGGCATTAAACTAACTAATACGCTAAGCCATGATAAACACATAGATTCAGCTATTTAACAAGCATTTGTCAATGCCGAATGTTGATTGCTTTGCTCCGTTGAGCTCACTCACTCCCCCTTTCTCACTCGCTTGTTCTGTTTCTCCTGGTGCTGCAGGCTGCCCTTTTGTACTGGACTCCTGCCTGCATTGCTACCTTTTTCTGTACACAAAGACATCCGCAGCAGTCATGATAGAGCTCCACTGAGCTCACTCACTCCCCCTCTCTCACTCACTCATTCTGTTTTTCCCACCGCTGCAGGCTGCCCTTTTATACTGGGCCCCTGCCTGCATTGCTGCCTTTTTCTACACACAAAGAAATCTGCAGCAGTCCCAACAGAGCTCTGTTGAGCTCACTCACTCCCCCTCCCTCACCCGCTCGTTCTGTTTCTCCCGATGCTGCAGGCTGCCCTTATATACTGGGCTCCTGCCTGCGTTGGCACCTTTTTCTGCCCACAAAGAAATCTGCAGCAGTCCTGACAGAGCTCAGTTGAGCTTGGTCACTCCCCCTCTCTCACTCGCTCGAAACTAATCTGTCCAAAACACTGATTTCTGAAAGTGACTGAGGTATTCTGCGCCAGAAATGCGAACACATATTGCAGCCAGGATGTGAAAAATGACAGCAGTACTGTTCATAAGGAGGTATGAAAAAATAGCAGTGTTGAAAATCTGGCATGAAAATATTACTAATTTGCGAAGTTACAAAGATGCGTGGAAACTGCACAATGCACGCTTGTAACACAGTCATTTTATGGAGTTTCGTCACAGCATTTTCAACAAAGGCATTTTAGGACCTCTGCTCCTGAACAGTGTCACTGTGATTTTTGTAATGCATCCCGAGCACTGATTTCCCACAGCGTCTGTGCTATTCTGCACCGGAAGTGTGAAAACACATTTTGGCCAGGATGTGAAAAATGACAGCTGCACTGTTCATAAGGAGGTGTGGAAAAATGGCAATGTTGAAAATCTGGAGTGAAAATATTGCAAATTGGCGAAGTTACGAGTGTGCGTAGCAACTGTGCAACACATGCTCGTAAAAGTCATTTTTTGGATTTTCCCACCAAATTTACAACATAGACTTTTTGAGAGCCCACCTCATGAACATTGGCACTGTCATTTCGTTAATTGGTCCCGAAAGGTGATTCCACGCAGTGCCCACGAAATCACCTTTCGGGACCGAGTAACACCATGACAGTGGCTGAATTCATGAGGAGGAGGCCCAATAACCCCTTGTTGAAAATTTGGTGCCAAAATTCTCAAAAATGCCTGAGATATGAAAAAAAGTTGAAAAAGCCCTATTTATGATGTTATACAGCTTACCGGCATTTCCTCAGTTCGTGGTTGGCTTTGAAGAGTGCAGACGTGTTCCTGGTCCACCAAAGATTGTCGCACTGGACTCCGCAGGTAAGTATGGGGTGAAGGGGGTGTGGGGAGGCAGGGTGCACAGAGGGTGGGCTCGGGTTGTGGGAGGGGGCAGGGAGACAGTGAGGGACCATTTTCTTTTTTCACAGGTTACTCAAAAAAAAAAAAACATCGCAGGACTTTTTTTTTTTACAGAGCCATCTGGCACACTGGGGTGGGCTCCCAGCATGCCAACAGAGTGTTTTTTTTGTGGGGGGCAGCTCTGGCTGATGGGGGATTGGGCACCCCGTCGGCACAAAAGGGGGGCGCGCAAGAACCGAAGGGGATTGGGCACTCCCTCAGCACAACTGTACTGTGTGTTTCGAGGGGGATTATGCCGATGGGGAGTGGGCTCCCTCATCGGCAAATGAAACTGGGAGGGAGGACATAATGCAGATGGGGAGTGGGCTCCCCTGTTGGCAACATGAATGTCACGGGCACTGAAGCCGATGGGGATTGGGGCCCCCGTCGGCAAACAAACACTGTGGTGGGTGGCACATGCTGCCGAGGGGGATTGGGTACCCCCTTGGCAGTGGGGGTGCTTAATATTGTTTATGAACATGGTGGCAAGCCACCACCATGTTCATGAACAAAATCATAGTAACAAAGTTCCACCCAGCAATGACAGGTCGCTCCCTCATTGCAGCGTGATGGCTTACACTGCAATGACGAGGCAGCCCCTGATTGCAGTGGTTGAAACCTTTCAAGTTTGTGGCACACTGGCTGAACTAGTGTCAGCAGCAGCATGCCACCCCATTAGGAAAAATGGCCCAAGCCTCCAAAGGCTGTGGGGGCATTGGCCACAACAGTGCCGCACCTCCACAACATGCTTCTGCAGCAAGCTGCCGCAATATGTTTTTTGTGCATGCGCGTAATCAACATAAAAATGTAGCAGTGATAATATGAGGCACATAAGCAGGGGGATAGATGTTTTGATGTCACTTTTCCAATCACTGGTACTTCCAATCCTGGAATATCATTTGCAGTTTTGGGCCCCACACCGTAAGGGTTATAGTACAAGAACTGAGAGGGTGCAGAGAAGGTTTAGCAAAGGATCATAGAATCTGAGAGACTGAGTTAAGAACAAAGAATGGAGAATACAGGTCTTTTTACACTGGGGCATAGGTGGGTCAGAGGAAATATGTTCCTTCTGCACAAAACCAAAATAGATAACAAATAAATGGAGACCTTAGGGGTGCAGCTTAAAAATGAGGTGGTTCACAGAACTAGAAATCAGGATCGTCAACTAGCTGGTGATAAGAACGAATAAAGGAGCTGCATTTTTCACTCAGAGAGTGATTTCCTAAGGGAATAAACTCCCAATGGATGTTGTGAGGGCAGCCTCACTGAATTTTTTTAAAAATAATCTCTCTAGATATACAGACTTCAGAGGCACCTATGGATTTAACCACTGTTAGAAAATGGGCTTTTTATTTGGAGGCATCTGATTGGCTGGTACCCATTCCAAAGGGGTACATTAACTTTCAATAGATGCCCACCAAATAAAAAGTTCCAGCCCTAACCTGCCTCATGCCTAGCCAAGTATCCTTGTGCCCAGCCTGCTTTATGATTGGTGCAGCACTGGGCACACAATTTGAAACTACCACCATTTTTTTTATCACTTTACCGAGATAGTCAGTGAGAGACCCCCTCCCCACATACAGACTTACTTCTTATCACATCTACCACCAGCTAGTAACTGCCCAAAACAAAAATACCTGTTTTCCCATTCACAAACCATCATTTTATTTCTTTTTTGTACTGTACACTTTTGTGTGCTGCTCGGACATTTCCCGTAGTGCGACTCGCAAAGCCAATTAAGTTCTGTCACAGAAACCATAGAGAAATGCACAGAAAGCAGCTTATGTCCCCACTCATTCAGAAAATAAATCGCACACAGCTCCCTATTAATCCAAAGCCACCAACTGCCGAAATAAATTGGCTGAGCTCCGCCCCCCCACATGTCCTTTCGTCCCCTGTCCCCTGTCATCACACAGTGGCTTAGAAAACGTTTTTGTTTTACTTGCCGGCTTGCCACTGCTGCTCTATCTCTGTCTTTCCCACTCACACACACATTCCCTTCTGCTGGGCTGCGTTCACTTTCCTTGCTTCAGTTACAAACACAGCTGCATTTCAGTCACACAACATGAATAGCGCATGACCCGAAGACATGGGCGGTAAACAGTGAAACTGAAGGCTTGGACATCAGAATGACAAGGCGCTGACACATTACCAACCCGTAAATATGCTGGCTGTTAACTTTAAAAGTATTCTTCATTTCTTTTATGGCTGTATTTTTTACCGGACTGGCAGGGCTTTGACATGCTCGTCTTCTGAGTCCACTGGGGGGCACATTTAAATAAAAGCACAGTTTAAATCAAACTGCATATTTTCTCACTCTTCAGAGGGGCCCAAAAAAACATCATTCTAATGCAGGCGGAGGAACTATTTTTTTTACAAAATTACTTTAAACTATTTTTTTATTAATTTTCTTTTTATTTAACTTATGTTTTTTACAGTGCCCATTTTCTATTTCAATAATACCCTCGAGGGTGGCGGTATAGGCAATACGGACCTTCCAGAGCTATAAGGCCCTCGCCTGCGGCGTCGGGCCTCAATGCGCCCCTGGGCGGTCCGGTATTGCTCAATACCGCCCACCCTCTTGGGTATTATTGCTTAATTAGAGAGGCTGATGGACTAGATAGGTATGTCTCCATATGATGCTTAGTTTTGTTGTATATATTTGGTGTTATTCTTAAAACTAATAGTTTAGTTATAATATGGTATTTGTTAAATATTTTTTGAGGTTTCCAGTTTCTCTATCTTACATAAATCCAATTGTACAAATGAAAGGAAAAGTGTGACTTCTACTGGGATTTGAACTTGGGAACCTAACTATTCTATGGCATGCTCTTAACCACTTGAGCCATAATAGCCCCAACTCATTAAACTTACTGAGTTTTCCCTTGAAACACACACATTCTTTTCATGGTGTTGTGAAACAACAACTAGTCAGTCTCTCAAGACTCAAATGACTTCTTATTTCTTTCTCTCCATGCAGTTAATAAGACACTGCGAGGCAATTTTGAAAATCCAGTTGTAGAAATTAAAGGAAAAGTGTGGCTCCTACCAGGATTCAAACTCAGGGATCTTGCCATTCTGTGGCATGTTCTTAAACACTTGAGTCATAGGAGCCCCAAGTCATTAAACTTCCTGAGTTTTCCCTTGAAACATACACGTTCCTTTCATGGTGTTGTGAAACAACAACTAGCCAGTATCTCAAAACTCAAATTACTTCCTATTTCTTTCTCTCCGTGCAGTTAATAAGCCACTGCGAGGTAATTTTGAAAATCCAGTTGTAGAAATGAAAAAAAAAGTGTGACTCCTAGCAGGATTCGAACCCAGGAACCTTGCCATTTCGTAGCATGCTCTTAACTACTTCTATCTTGTATAAGCAGATACTTGATCAATCAGTTACTTTATCAACTGTCTAAAGAACAGAGTGAAAGTCTTGTAAATGCTAAGTTAAACAAATCTCTTTAAAGAAAGTTTTTAAGAGTGTTAAATGTTATTTTTTTATTGAACTGTAAGTTATACTGTATTACATTCAGTTCTTATTACATTCTTTTGCTGTAATCCTATATTTTATCTCAATAAAAACTAACATGGTAAAAAAAAAAGATATGTCTCCATCCATCAGGCATTTCATGTGTTCATGTAGATATAATGAAAATCACATTGACTGTTTTTAATCTTATTCTGTGGTTTGTTGCTTTTTTTTTGTTTGTTTATTTGCATATAGCTCAAGACAGAGTTAGGAAGAAGATCAAAACATTTTACAAATTAATGTATGGGCAACCACACACAACAAAACTAATAATTCCATCTTGGGGCAAGTTGACATCACAGAGACATTTTGAGCTTCACCCTCGAGGTCTGTGATGCCATCTCACCCCTCATAGGAGACACATCCTTGTTGTATATGGTTGTCCATACGTTATTCTCTATTTCCTTCAATTTATTAAGCAATTTAAGATGGGGTGCAATATCATGTACAGTAGCACAGCTCCAATAACTTTACTAAGTGAAGTTACGGTATTGTAAGTTATGCTGCATGTGGACTCTCTCCTCAACTCAGATCACAGAGGTACAAACAGGTTATCTTACGGCAGACTCACGACAGTCACTCTGTTCTTCTGTTCTCACTTGACTCGTTGAACTCTGGCAGTCATTTTGTATCAGGTTAAGCAACAGATGGTTCAGACTTCGAAACTGGTTATTGGAATTACACTAGTGACACCACAACAGTCATTTTACTGGCAAATAAAAAGACAGTAGTGACATCATCATATTACCGTTCATTCTAATTGGGGACAAGTGTAAGAAAATACAAAACAATATATTTTTAACAGGAAGCATAATAGCATTAATAGTATTGCAGATTCACTGTCCTCAGTAATGACCTGATTGTCTCATGAAAATGAACAACTCGTCCTTCAGCTTTGTACTTTATTCACTCCACAGTCAGATTATCGCCTTCTATAATGAAGCCACTACCATATTATCACATAGAAACTTTGCTTTAATTCATCCTCAGAGGCAGTGTGGTGTAGTGGTTAGAGTACCAGCCTAGGAATCTAAAACTCACAGGTTCAAACCCAGCAATGTACTTTTATACATAAGAGGAAAGTGCACAACCAGCTTCCAAATAAAAAAAAAAGTTTTCATACAATGAGTATCAGAAGATCATCTTACTACATGCATAAACCAAAGCGTAAGAATCTTGTGCTCAGTGGAATCGACAGAAGCTCCACCATAAACTGGGGGTCACCACTTCATCAGGGGGTGGACAAACACACCAATGTTCTGTGACCACGACCTTGTCTATAGTAACTTTGTGCTCCTGTCCACCCAGACATAGGCATGGGGGCCCCACAGAAAACAAACTACTGCATCTCAGCTGCGTTATCCTGGGTAATAAGTTAAATAAAAGCACTTCTGCACACCAGGATATCCTTAGTCAGGCTTATAGCCTAGTTTCCTAAAAGGCCCAGGGGACAAGTGTAGCAACAGATATGCTTAACAAATGCTTAACACACAGAACATATGTAAGCAGAAACCATATAAAGGACAAACAGTGCTATACAAATATATATTGGAGAACTGACTAATGCTGTGGGGAATTTTCAGAATTCTGCAGAATTTCAGAAAATTCCAGCCAATTAAACAATTCCATCAGTAGCTAAACTTCTAAATTTCAAAAATGGACTGTTTTTTTTTCTGATTAGTAATCTACTGTTTACACTAAACTGTAAATTCCTCTGCAATACGTGGAAAATTATTTTATGGTTTACATGATCTGTAGAGCATGTTTCTGAAGTTGACATGGAAATGCTTTTCAAAATTCCATGGAATTCAAAAATAAATTCGGAAAAGCATTTTGGCTTTGGAATTGTTCTGCACACATTCCATCAGCAGAATCCATCATTCCACACAGCTTTAGTATTGATGTTTCCCCAGGCTAACAATCCACATATTGAAACTTTCTAATATGGAGATACAGTACATAGAATGTGTTAGCAGATAAAGACAAAGCACTCTATCCAGTTTTCCCATTGCATACATTACTCTGTATCTGACTTAATGCCAGACCTGACATATTAAGCTGATTGCCCTAATGGTGTCTCAGTTGCCTCCTCCTCAGGCTGTCTATATGCCACCCTTCCCATTGACCTCACTGTCCCCTTGTTTCTGTCCCATTCATGATCAAGCCCCACCCTGACTTCTTTTCAACCACTTGCTTGTGTAAACTATTCCACTCAGCCTCTTCCCACTCCATGAAAAAGAACTTCCTTGCATCTCTTTTAAATCCCCTACCCACCCACTTCTGTCCCTGCCTCCTGGTTACAGAGCCTTTGTACCTCATGAATAGGTCATTGCACTCTACCCTATTAGATCCTGTCCAGAACTTCTAAATTTCTATCATCCCCCGTGGCCTCCAGAGAGTATATGTCAAGACATTCCAGCCTCTCCTCGTATGTGTTCTTCTAAAGGCCCATGCATAAACAACTAAAACATCTCACTCTTATAACACACTGTTTTTCTATCTGACATATATTTATTTATTTTCCCATTACAGGCTTGCGAATATTTGTTTCTGGTTTCAAAAGGATAATGTAACATTTTGGTAAAAATATGCAAAAGAGCAAGCCAGCACTAGAAGATATAATTGCAAATATTTCCACGGCCACCATATACTTTCCCTTTGTGCTGAGGTAAGTTGGGATGAAAGAGATCCAGACGCTGGTGAAGACTAGCATGCTAAAAGTGATAAATCTGGCCTCATTAAAGGTATCGGGCAAGGTTCGTGCAAGAAAGGCCACAACAAAGCTTACGCTGGCCAAAAGACCCAAATATCCCAGCATGCAATAAAATGCAGCTAGTGAGCCCTCGTTACACTGAATTATTATCTTGTTACTTTTCTGATTTAACATTATTTTCTGGAAAAGGTGGTGCATAAGTTATCCATACTAGGCAGATAATAATCTGTAGCATTAAGCAGAACACTAATATTATATAAGGCGTCTGTAATCCCACCCACTTCTTTAACTTGCTGTCTGGCCTTGTAGCATTGAAGACAATGATCACTGTGATGGTTTTTGCCAGTATGGACGAGACGCAAAAAGAAAATATTATACCAAATGCCACTTGGCGTAGCATACAGTTGAATCTCCCGGGATGGCCGATGAAAACCAGACTAGTCAGAAAGCCAAGACCGAGGGACACAAGAAGCAAGTAGCTCAGGTTCCGATTGTTGGCTTTGACAATGGGAGTGTCTCGGAACTTAATGAAAATAGTGAGGACTGCTGTTGTGATAAGTCCAGAGAAAACAGACATTGATGCTAAGGTTGCACCTAATGTGTCTTCATAAGAGAGGTATTCAATCGTCTTCGGGATGCACTTTTCTCGTCCTCCATTGGACCAGTAATCATCTGGGCATTTAATGCAATTAGTGCTTCCTGAAAAATGAGAAGAGGTTTGGACGTTATGTTGTTACATTACAGCAGTATTGCTTTTTATCATCAATACTTTGTGCTGCTCAGTCCCTTGATCCCAGCAGCCCCCTCCCCAGCCTCATCACTGACTCATCTAGTGGCCTTACTGCTTATCCACCAGTAAGGCTGGCCTGCCACTTAGGGTCAGGCTGGCCTGTGGGGGGGAACCAATCAGGCAGGACCTTTTTCCTTTTGAGTTTTGCTTCCCAGGATGTTGGCATGCAATGATGCAGCACATTCGCTGGCATCCCCCCCACATCCAACTGCTTCTGCTGTCACTGTCATGTTGCGGAATACAAGATCCCTCCTCCCATGGAAGGAGAGCAGTCCTTAGGACGTTCAATTCTCCCTCACCCGTCTGATCCCCGAGTGGTCTTGATCTGTTCCTGAACCAAGGAACAGCTGTACTTTCTACAGGAATTTTACCAAGTCTAAGAGATGAAGTTGATAAACATGTGCAATATACAATGTTTAACATGTTCTTAGATTTTACATGATGATGGTCTTACTCTTGTTATTTAACCTCTAATTTTCAGATCTTCCATCTGGTATAAACCTCACTCTCATACTTGAGCTCCCCAGCCCTGTCACCTCAGCTTCTCCCAGGACTTACCTCTCCTGAGACATTGTGGCTTACCTCCATGGTGGGGCCTTCAAGGTGGTTTGCAAACCCATTCAGTACTGTCCCAAGATGCAGTGGGGAAGAGGCTGCCATAGGTCAACAGATATTGAGTCTGTGGGTACCCAGACCCATAATGCTTTACAGGAGAGGGCTTTTCCTTGGTTATTTCCCAACCCCAGGATGCTGCCTCTATGTGAACATCCTGGCAGTGTGCACACATGACTTACACACGTACTGCAGCATCCAGCCATGGCCTCTCCTCCCAGCATAGGTCCTCCACCTGCACCACCACCTGTAGTCACTAGAAATAATGATCCCATAGGGATTGTCAGAATTGGTCAATTCTGATCTGATTTTTGGATTTAGGATTTTAGGCCATTCCGATTTCCAATTCAATTACAGACAGTTGGTGAGACCCCATCTGGAGTACTGCGTGCAGTTCTGGAGACCCCATCTCTGCAAGGACATAGACAGAATGGAGACTGTCCAGAGGAGGGCAACTAAAATGGTGCAGGGTCTGCACCAGAAGCCATATGAAGAGAGACTAAAGGAGCTTAATATGTATACCCTTGAGGAAAGGAGGGCGAGGGGGGACATGATAGAAATTCTCAAGTATCTCAAGAGAATCAACAAAGTCCAAGAGGGTAGCAACTTTCAGAAAAAGAGATGCGCAAGAACAAGGGGGTAAAATTTGAAGATAGAGGGGAGGTGGCTAAGAGGTAATGTGAGGAAGTATTTTTTCATGGAATGGGTTGTGAATACATGGAACAGCCTTCCTGAGGAGGTTGTGGAGTCAAAAACAGTGGGAGAATTTCAAGAATACATGGGACAGACATAAGGCAATTCTAGTAGGGGTAGGAGGAAGTAGGTTGTTGGTTAACTAGGATCTGCAGCTTAGCCATTAGGTAGGGATATGAGCAGACTAGGTGGGCCAAGCGGTTCTTATCTGCCGTCAAATTCTCGGTTTCTATGATTCCAATTCAAATGTTAAAAGCGCCTCAAAATTGAATTCAGATTTGGATTTGGAATCCTAAATCCCATGTTTCTATGTAAAATAGGTATTAGGATTTAGTTTAGGAATTAGGATTTGGGATCTTGTTTCCTAAAATCTTAAATCTGAAAATATGATCTGAATCTGATACATCCAATTCTGTTCAGTAGATTCCAAGCAATCTTACTCCAAGGTCTTTTTTTTCCTTATTCAAAATCATTACTATTTTTTCATTTTACCCCTTCACTGCTAAGAAAATTTTATTTTAAATATTTCTTGAAATATAGGTGAATAAAGTTCCAACAGTTCTCGATTTCTTCCTCTGTGAAGGATATAGGACCTGTTTCATTCTTACCATGCAGCTCCATCTTGTGGCCATTTTTTCCCTCCCAGTTAAATGAAAAGTACAATGGTTATAACATTACAGTATATATGTTTTTCATAGTTTGTTTCTGCTCTGAATTGTTTCAGATTTTAGATTATATTCATTTTGCATGACTTCCTATGGCTGTATAGCATCTGATTTTGCATTGAAAATAGTCAAAATGAGTCAGTAATATAGCAATAAAGTTCGGGACATACAGCGTACCTTCATAGGCACTAAAGGGGTTAAGTGATAACTTACTTTTGGATTTCCTTTCCAAAAGATAGAAACATACTCGTATCAGCTTTGAACACAATTTTTTTTTTTATCCACACATCTTGTTGCTTTTAGGAACTATTTTACCCGAATGTAGAATAGCTTTTCATTTGTGGCTTTATGCTTCAACTGTTACTGCTGATTAATGTAGGTATTTTTGTAATTAACATCCATCTTTTTTATAAAAGATATTTAATAACAAAGTTTCATCCTTTTGTAATAGAGCTGTGTGGAATTTTCTAATTCTGCTTCCGTCGGCATTCTGAGGAATATCAGAAATTCTGCCTTTTTTCCTAGAATTTCATCAGAAGAATTCTGAAATTTTGAAAGTGTAATGTTCCCACAGAGTCGTATTCTGCAGATCATGTGAACTGTAGATTCAAGTTCTGCAAACGATACAATAATATTGCATATATCATGTAATCCACAGAATATTATTATGAATGGAGTAATAGGTTAGTGTGGATTACAAGGCAGTAATCCCATCGAGAGGTTCTGGGGACACAGAGAACCTCAAGAGTGAAGCTCAAGAGGATCTCATGTCCCCAGAACCTCGAGATGGGAGTATTGCCTTGACATCCACATTAACCTATCTGTTATTTTTATTTAATATACGGATCCAAGTTGAATTGACTCACCTCCGTTTCGTGGGTCAAGTCAGTGGGTCCATGTGATCCTCACTGTTAAGGATCTGGCAGCGGTGTGGGCTCTGTTGAGCCCCGTAGTTGTTTTTTTTTTAAAGTGTATTCCTTTGGCGGTTGTATTTGTTGGGGCACGGTAGTAAAGAAAGGAGCCGGTGGAGATCGAGATAGTTTGGGGAGCCCTGCATGCCCAAGAATGGGATGGATTACGGAGCAAAGAAAAACTGCAGGTTGTAGTGCCAAAGATTTCTTTCACTAAGTGAGAGACTGAGACGCCATGTTTTGGGAGTTGTTCTGCCTGTCCACACAGGAAAAGCAACCAATCAGTAGGGACGCTTTTGAAGATGTGGGGAAGCAGACTTGCACTTGTGCTGTTCAGTTTTGGTGATAATATTATCATTCATGTCCTGAATGACAGTATTACAGCACCCAAACAACAGTATTATCACTCGTAAACTGTGGTATTATTGCTCCGGGAGTGATGATATTACTGGACATTTCTGTATGTTTTACAACACTATTATTTTGAGAATCCATATATTAAATTACATTATTCTGCGGTTTACATAGAAATGATTTTTGGAATTCTGTAGAATTAGAAAAGAAATTCCGAAAAGCAAGCAAAGCAAAGCAAACTTTATTTATAAAATAGCGCTATTCTCACAAGAACTATAACGCTAGCACAGAAGATTATAAAATCACAGCTAAAACCATAAATACTTAATAAATATCAGCTACAACTTATTCTGGCATTTCAGAAGTGCAATTGCCATTTGCTCGAAATCCAACAGCAGAATTCCACATTGCACACAGCTGTATTTTGTAGTACCCTTGCTAGCCTTTGTTCAGCATTGTCAATATGGTTTTGCTGAGCCCTGGTTCCAGTAAGGGTGACTGAATGTGGAACTTGGCAACTGCAGTTTGGCTTTGATTCGGGCTCCTTGTCCTCAGCCTCAGCTCTTCAGCCAAAGTGATTCAGGTCCTCAGTATTAGGGTGTAGAAGGCTACAAATAAGGGTAAGTGGCACCCCTTAACCATCCATCACCTACCCCTGTAAATCCAAACCTCTTCCGCCCTCCCCTGATTCTCCAGTCAAATAAAAAAAAATGCTGTCAGCATCTGGCACAGTGCCAGGAGCAGGACAACTTCCTTATAAAATAAATGTTTGCAAAAAAAGTGGGGGGAGGTGGGTGGGAAATCACTGGGGTGGGAGAAGGGGTGATCATGGAACTAGCCCATGCTACCTAGCAAGGGCTAAGGTGTTTTCTGTGTTTTTTTCTGTTTAAGTGACTGAATGTGAAACTGATCATGGATGTTGGAATTGGCCAAACAGAATGTAAAAATAATGAAATTCAACGCATTCAGCACATACAAATTTGGCTTTGACTCATCTTCAGTGTCTAATGATACTGCCCAACCTCACCCATCACATATCAAGAGTTATACATGCTCAGGGTCATCCTACCCATATCATGCCAAGCGGTCCCTGTTGACCAGTAGCAGCCAGCATCGCCATGCCAAACAGTCCCTGGTATCCAATGTCATGTCACTCTCTCTCTTTGTAACTGTACAAGCCAGTCCCTGGTGTCCAGTGGAAACCCCCTCCCTCATCAATATCCATGCCCTGTATAGTGGAGCCCTCTGAAGTGCACACCCTTGGCAATGGTAACTTACTCACCTGGTAAAAGTGATTACATGTCTCATCACTTTATAGCATCCCTGGCCAACTCAGTTATGCCCACCTGATAGACTAATAATGCACATGTGACCAGATCTTTGTAATCTGATCCACCTAGACTCCCATCCTGCCTGCTGGCTCTCAGTTTGAATCATCCTAAGCTGTATCATCCTGCTAACAGGTGCCTATGGTGTGAAACTTGAAAACTGCGATGGCATAGCATTCTAGTGTCTAAATCAGTAAATGAGGCATCTGTGCAACAACATAAGACTAATGGCTTTCCTTATTACCCTTTAATTCTACATGCTAAGGAAAAAAACCCAGTCTGTACAGTATGCTGGTGAGACACTTGGACATAGGACCATAGTCCTGCCATCACTCGTTCTTTGATCAGGGAGGGCCTAGGGATGCTGTAAAGTGATTCTCATGCAGTCACCTTCACCAGGTGAGAAATCTACCACTGCATATCGCATCCCTTAACAGCATCCCTGACCATTACCAGCTGCGTAATAATAAACACTATGTCCCCATTCAGGCAGGAAGAAAGTAGGCAGATAATGGTCAGACTAACATACCACTTCAGAGTTCAGAACTTTTCTGGCAAATACCGACTTATCTGCATTGTCAATGTTCAGTCTTTGATGCCTCATAAAAGTATGTACTGTGGTCCAAGTGGCAGCAGTGTTTATTTCCTGGACTGATGCCTAATTTCTCTCATTCCAGACTGTAGAGATGGGCCTGGTAGAATGTCCTTTGACCCACTTAGGAAGTTCAAGGCTCTTGGACTTGTATGCCTCCGTAATAATATTTTTTTATCCAGGTAGCCAGTGTGGACCATGTTGCTGTGTAGCCTTTCTTTGGGCCGTTTGTCAGGAAGAACAGTCCTATTTTTCTGAACTCAATAGCCCTGTTTACATGGTCACATTTGCACTGGAATAACCCATGCTCTCAGGTTGATCCAGTGCAAATGTGACCAGTAGACACTGACCCGATCATGGCAAGCTGCTCATTAAGTTGCTCCCAGGTTCTCAGGCAAGCTGGGGACGCCAAGCGGAGTGAGTGGCTTACAGCAGCTTCAAAGAACAGTGTGGACAATCTGCACCACTGCAAGCCATCTCTTGATGTGTGCATAGACGAGGTGATGTAGACTCATTCATGAATGAGTCTCTGTTCTCGGCAAGTGCATTGCGCTGAACACATGCCCCACAAAAGAACAGTCCTCTGAGTGCAGCAAAGTGGCTGCTGTGGAAAACCAAGGGCTGTGACATTTGGAACTCTCCAACTCAAATTTACAGTTGTCATTTTGGGCATGCACATTTGGATGCGCATTTACGGCACCACCAACGTCGTTGAGCAGGTGGTTGGCTCACTGATGCACAGCCCCTGACCGGCACAAATAGCACCAGTGTGGAGAGGGGTCATGTAGACAGGTTGTAAGGGTGCATTAGTTGATCAGGACTGCACTGTTGCAGCTGGACTTCTGGAGCACTACTGCCATGTAAACACGGCTTTTGATGCAGTCCAGATAGATTCAGATAGCTCTTTTGAGATTGACAGTGACAGTGGATTGATTTTGGTTGTATGGGCTGGTGTCATGGAATGCTGATAGTTGCACTGACTAAAACGGGAGGAAAGTTATTGCTACTTTGGGTGAAAACCCTGGAACTGTTCTCATAGATACACCATCATTGTGAATTTTTAGGAAGGGTTCACTGCAAGACAGTTCAGCTTGATGATTGGCCTGGCTGAACACATTGCCAAAAGGAATGTAGTTTTGAATGATGCCCACTGAATGTCTCGGAGCAGGAGTAGTTTGAATGGTGACACTGTTAGTGTGCAGAGTACTGTGTTGAGGTCCCATGGTGCCCCTAACTGGTTCTTGGATTAATCTTATTGTCCAGTTTGAGAAACTGGATTATGTCCAGATGTAACCCAGGTGTTGCGCTATCCATGCAGCCTGCAGATGCTCCTATTGCAGCTGCTTTGTACCATTAAAGATGAGATGAACAACCCCTTGTCCAGTCCTTGTTGCAGAAATGAAAGAATGTG
This sequence comes from Neoceratodus forsteri, assembly GCA_016271365.2. Taxonomy (NCBI): domain Eukaryota; kingdom Metazoa; phylum Chordata; order Ceratodontiformes; family Ceratodontidae; genus Neoceratodus; species Neoceratodus forsteri. The sequence goes on from JADMNL010000032.1 coordinate 164,246,626, forward strand.
GGAAATGATTATTGTGCTGTCTGAGATGCGACTGTCTATGCACCATCTCCTGAAGATTGTCTAATGTCTAGGTAGCTGACTGGCACTTGAATTGCAGCATGGTGTCCACTACCTTGCTGTTATAACCTTTATTCAGCAATCTTTGCCTTTCAGGAGCCAGGCCATAAGTTGAAAGCCCTGAGGACTGGGGTATCTGATAGGACCTTGAGCTAGTATATCCAGTCTGTGTGGTAGCATCCGTGGTTTGTGTATTGCAAGCGCCACTACTGTGGCAAACCATTGTCTCCTGGGTCAGAAGGGGGCTATGAGTACCACAGTTGATTCTGTTTCCTGACTCTTGTTGAGCATGTCTTGGATCAGCAGAATCGGTGGGAAGTAGTATGCTTTGTGAAAGTGCCATTGCTGTGACAGTGCATCCACATGGCTTGATCTCATTTCCTTGTAGCTTGAGAAGAATACCGGTAGCTGGCTGTTTTTCCAGGATGCAAGTGGCCCCCACCTTCTGTTGATTTGACTGAACACCTGGGGGTGTAGTGACCATTCCCCGATACTGTGGACTGCTTGCTTAGTCAGCCTGCTTATACTTTCAGCATCCCTAGTAGGTGCATTGCTGTTAGGTTCATTAAATTGGACCTTCTTCCACCCTGTCTGGATAGGTATGTCACAGTGGCCTTGTTGTCCGATCTGATTTGTACTTTCTTGTTTCTTATTTCTTTGGTGAAGTATTTTAGTGCATGATGTACTGCCCTCATGTCCAGGACATTAACTGGCATTTTGGGTTTAGTCTCTGACCATTTTCCTTAAGCCGGTTGCTGATCCACCGTGGCACCCCATCCTTGGAGACCATCATGTCTATCATCTCGTCCTGATTTGATTGAATCAGAATGCCCCTAAGAATGCTGGATTGCTTCATCCATTACATGAGTGAGTCCCTAATTATACTGCCTATCAATATTGTCTTTGTCAGGGTCTAGGGTATCCCAGCTTGTATCACCATCTTTTATAAGGGGCACATGTTCCAGAGTGCCTTCAGTACTATGTCTATTCATGATACAACGTTCAAAGCAACTGTAGTATGCTCCCCAAGGTCAAACTTCATGTCTGAGAGGGTAATCGTGCTGGTTCCATCACTTTGTTGGCTCTGATGGGGATTGCTTGACCATGCCTGAGACCATATCTATGATGGCATCCAGATGCTCCAGTGGCTGGCAGGGAGTTAGGGTGCTTGTTGAGGTTTAATATCCAGCCGTGTGCTGTCTGTGTTTCCATGACAGTTTAGATGTATTGGTGGGACTTATGGTGACTTCTGGCCCTGCTCAGCTGATTATCGAGATAGAGAACAATGTGAATGTCTTGTTGCTTCAGGAATACTGCGATTGTCACCATGACCTTTGTGAATATCCTGGTTGCTGATTCCAAACAGAAGGGTAGTGCCTGGTATTGACAGTGTTGGTTCAGTATTTTGAATTTTAAAAACCCGAAGTGAGCTCCCATATTGGTATATGGGTTCCATGTCATAATAGTGAATATTTTGGAGCAAATTGCACAACGAGTACACCCTGCTGAAAACCAATTCGGCACATCACAATAAATACCAAATGCCAAGTCGGTGGACATGTAAAATAATGTTTATTTTATTTATTTATTACATTTTGTTAACCGGGTAAGCAAGGTGCTATCCCACTGCTTACTTATATAATCATCTGGGGGGGGGGAGGGGCAGACACTGCAGGAATGGAGAAGGGCTAAGGATGGCAATATGTCTAAAGACCTGCAAAAGAAAAACACAACCGTATATGCAGTCCTGAACCCAGGAACACCAGCATTGCAAACAGTGTCCCTACCCACTACACTAGGTGGGTAGCTCCACAGCATCATGCTCTACATCCCCATTTAACTCATCCCTCTTTCTCCCCCCTTCCATCACTATTTCCTCCCCTCACCATTTTTTTCATCCTCCCTCGCTATTCCCTCCTCTCACTATCCATTCCTTATTGCCGATCCTGAAAGTGAACAAACTGAAGTGCTCATTTCTGAGTCGCTCAATTTGGTTCACTATATTGACGTGCTACCCTGTAGATGTAGGTAAGTGTTGTTCATGTTGACTGATGAGTCATAATCGACTTCTCTTATAGATCATATTACTGACCTGAGAGTCTCCATCTTGAACTTTGGGGCCTGATGAATGGATTGACATATTTTAGGTCAAATACTGGTTGAAGGTTCCGCATTTTCTTGAGTACCATGAAAAATATAAACTATATTCCCTTAACCCATTTGATCTGTGGGTACTGGGGCTATTGCATTGTTGGCCAAGAGACTATTGAGTGTTGCCTTGATGCCCTGTATTTTCAGAGATAGGTTTGACACCAGAGATGTGACTAGTCTGTTTGTTGTGGGCTTCTAGTAAACTGTATCAAGTAGTCTGAGGATATAACTTGGAGTACCCGTTTGTCTGAAGATGCTTTCTGCAATTGGTGTCATGACTGTGGCAGCCTTACCCAACGGGGGAGGGTCTTTCTGTCGCTTGACTGATCAGTCATACATAGTTTTGTCTGCCCTGGAATCTGCCAGTAGAGGATTTTCTTCTGTGGCCTAGGTTGTTTGAAGAGAAGTAGGTGAGCTTGAAGCTGTACCAGCAACCCTGAGAGTAGGAATAGCTGTTCTGCCTCCTGTCTCTTCGTGCCCTTTTGAAGCAAGATGGCCTTTGAAATTAAGGCAGAAAGGACTTGTGACACTTTTTATTTTTTGCCAAGTTCTTGCCATCCTGCTTCTGTTTGATGAACTTCTCCAGTCTGTCCCTGAACAGAAGGTTTCCCATGAAGAAAAGAGGGCTGAGCAAGGTGTTAGAATCTGTGACAAAATGCCACAGCTTAAGCCACAGGGATCATCTGGCTCAGTTAGATACCACCACTGTTCTTGTAGTTATCTTCAGGGCATCCATCAAAGCTTCAGCTAAATACTTTGCTGCTTGGATAGCATAGTCCACCGGGTCTGCCTGCTTGGATTTTGGTTCCAGTGAGTTGGCTAGATCCTCAAGACATGTGATTAAGGATCTAGATGGATTTCAATTCTAATTCTTTAACCAGGAGTGGCACACTAAGCTGAAAGCTTGTTTACAGGTGCTACTGGATTGCTGCTGTGGTTGCTCTGCAGGCAAGACATGATGGCTTTAAAGTTTTTTTCAGCCTTTCTTCCATTTTCATATCTACAGGGTCCTTTATTGGAGCTTTCCCTCCACTGACAGCACAGTCTTGTGGCTTTTTAGGAACTTTTATTTTCCAGTTTATGGGCAGAAATGTTACACTAAGCTGAGACTTGTTTCCAGGAGCATCCTGGGAATGACAGGGAAGTTAAGTGACTTGCTCATGGTCACAAAGTATGCAAGTGGTGGCTGTGCGATTCAAACCCAGTTCTCCAGGTTTGCAGCTCAGTGCCCTTAATTGCGGTGCTATGCTGCCTCCCAGAGCTTAGGGCTGCTATCTGTGGGTCCACCACTGAGTAGTAACACCATGCTCTATTGATATCCTCTTGAATCGGGTAGAATCTCCTTAGTGATTACCTTGTTGATGGAGTGCAAATAGGAAAGAAGTCTGACTTTTTCTGTTTAGAACAGAACAGGGGATTGAGCTTTAATTGTTCTGGAGGTTGTGGGTTCTTGAACCTCAGAGAATCTTTCACAAATCTTATTAACTCTAGCATTATGTCTGCTGTGCACAACTTCTTGGTTAACATAGAAACATAGAATTTGACGGCAGATGAGGACTGCTTGGCCCACCTGGTCTGCCCATTTCCCTACCTAATGGATAAGCTGAAGATCCTAGTTAACCAACAGCCTATTTCTTCCTACCCCCCACAAGAATTGCTTTATGTCTGTCCCATGCATTCTTGAATTCCCCATTGTTTTTGACCCCATGACCTCCTCAGGAAGGCCGTTCCATGCGTCCACCCTCTCTGTGAAAAAATACTTGCTCACATTGCCCCTGAGCTGTCCCCCCTCTATCTTCAAATTGTGTCCCCTTGTTCTTGCACATCTCTTTTTCTGAAAGATGCTACCCTCTTGGACTTTGTTGATTCACTTGAGGTATTTAAAAGTTTCTATCATGTCCCCGCTCTCCCGCCTTTCCTTGAGGGTATACATATTAAGTTCCTTTAGTTTCTCTTTGCATGGCTTCTGTTGCAGACCCTGCACCATTTTAGTTGCCCTCCTCTGGACTGCATCCATCCTGTCTATGTCCTTGCAGAGATGGGGTCTCCAGAACTGCATGCAGTACTCCAGACACAGTGTCACCAACTGTCTGTATAGAGGGATAACAACTTTCTGTTTTCTACTGGTGATGCCTCTCCCTATACATCCCAGTATCCCCCCAGCCATCCCTACTGCCTTCTCACATTGCTTGCCAACCTTTATGTCATCTGATATGATTATCCCCAGGTCTCTTTCCATTTTTATGTTGGCTTGCCGCGCTTGCTCGGCAGTCAACATATTGGGAGAGTGCAGCTTTGGGGGCGTGGCTGCTGTTGGGCGAATGCAGGGCACGCATCAGTAGGTGCGTCCCTCATTCCCCAATAAGCCAGCATGCTAGCGCTGACACCAACATTATGTAAAGTGGATAAAACTTCTAAACAAAGTGCCGCTGCAATCAGAGACAAGCTCGTCATGCAGCATCACTTTGTTTAGAAGTTATGTCCACTTTACTACATGCCGCCCCCCCAGTACAGGGTGCCATGCTGGGCCACCCAGCGGTGGCACTGATGCTATGGCCGACAGGGTGCCCAATCCCCGTCGGCTCCACACCCCAGCCGCCCTTCTGCATGCTGAGCCCACCCCAGCTTGGCAAACGTCCAGCACTTTTTTTTTTTTTTTTTAAAACCTGCAAATTAAAACGGTCCCAAGGCGCTTCTCCCTGCCCCTCCCATAACCTGCACTCACTACTGGCGCACCCTGCCTCCCCACCCCCACCCCATACTTACCTCCAGAGTCTGGCGTGGCGATCTTGATGGGACCGGGAACACGTCTGCTCTCTTCAAAGCCGACCGCGAACTGAGGAAATGCCAGTAAGCTGTATAATGGACTAGATAGGGTTTTTTCAACTTTGTTGCATATCTCAGGCATTTTGGAATTTTTGCACCAAATTTTCAACATGGGATTTTTGGGACCCCTCCTCATGAATTCTGTCACTGTCATGGCATTTATTGGACTCGAAAGGTGATTTCGCAGTCACTGCGCAAAATCACCTTTCGGGGCCCATTAATGAAATGACAGTGGCAGTGTTCATGAGGTGCCCTCTTAAAAAGCTTAAGTTCCAAATTTGGTGGAAAAAATCCAACAAATGCCTGTTTTACGAGCGTGCATTGTGCAGTTGCTAGCAGGATCATAACTACGCGCATTCACAATATTTTACTGCCGGATTTTCAGCATTGTCATTTTTGTACACCTCCTTGTGAACAGTACAGCTGTCATTTTCCACATCCTGCCTGAAATGTGTTTCCGCACTTCCGGCGCACAATAGCGCAGTCGCTGTGGGAAATCAGTGTTTGGGCCAGATTATGAAAATGACAGTGACACAGTTCATGGGCAGAGGACCTAAAATGCCTATGTTGAAAATTTGGTGATGATACTCCATAAAATAACTGTGTTACAAGCATGCATTGGCAGATTGCACGCATGCTCGTACCGTCATGCATTTGTGATATTTTCAGTCTGGATTTTCACCCTTGCCATTTTTCCACACCTCTTGATGAACAGTACAGCCATCATTTGACATATCGTGCCCAAATGTGTTTTCGTACTTCCGGCACAGAATAGCGTGGTTGCTGTGCGAAATCAGTTCTTGGGACACTTTGAGGAAATAACAGTGACACTGTACATGAGCAGAGGTGCTAAAATGCCTATGTTGAAAATGTGGTGCCGAACGCCCATAAAATGTCAGTGTTGCAAGTGTGCATTGCATATTTCCCACACACCCTAGTAGCTTTGCAAATTTGCTATATTTACATGCCACATTTTCAACACTGGCATTTTTTTACACCTCCTTATGAACTGTGCAGCTGTCATTTCTCACATCCTGCCTGACATGTTTTCCCGCACTGCACTACCAAATACCCAAAGGGACACCCTAATGCTTGTCACTCTTTGCAGGGTGGGGGTGGGTTGGCATCAGTTCAATACTTCACTGCCATTCCTATGATGCATCTGTCTAACTCCTGCACTACCAATGCCAATGCCAGCAAGCCAACATTCGGCATTGACAAATGCTTGTTACTGTTGTTACCCTCCTACCCCCCATTGTGTACTCTTCCCTGGGTTTTTGTTGCCCAGGTACATTACTTTGCACTTCTTTGCATTGAATCCAAGCTGCCATAGTTCTGACCATTACTCCAACCTTGCCATTTCCCTTCTCATCCTTTCCACCCCCCCTTATGTATCAACCCTGTTGCAGATCTTTGAGTCGTCTGCAAAGAGGCATACTTTTCCTTCCAGTCCCTCTGCAATGTCACTTATAAAGACATTAAAAAGGACCAGACCCTGTATTGAACCCTGCGGTACCCCATTTTTTCAGAGTGGACTCCATTTACTATTACCTTCTGTGTCCTTTCGTCCAGCCAGTGTTTTACCCAGGCTACCAACCTGGTACCCACTCCCAGGGTGGCTAATTTGTTTATTAATCTTTTGTGTGGGACTGTGTCAGATGCCTTGCTGAAGTCCAGGTAGGCCATGTCCACAGCCCCTCCCTGGTCTACTATTTTGGTCACCCAGTCAAAGAAATTGATTAGATTCATCTGACATGACCTTCCCACTGTGAATCCATGCTGCCTTGGGTCCTGTGCCCCACTGGCCTCTAGGTACTCAACAATTCTTTCCTTCAGAAGTGATTCCATCATTTTCCCTACCACTGAGGTCTAACTGACAGGTCTATAGTTTTCTGCCTCTGTCTCGCTCCCACTTTTGTGAAGGGGAATCACATACACCCTCCTCCAGTCCTCTGGTACCACACCAACCTCCCATAATTTGTTAAACAGAGTAGTCAGTGGTGTCACTAGTTCTCCCCTTAATTCTTTTAGAATTCTGGGGTGAATCCCGTCAGGCCCGATTGCTTTGTCCACCTTCAGTTTTAGGAGTTCTTTCAGAAACCTTTCTTCTGTGAAAGGACTGGGATCGACCACTATCCAGAGTACTTCTATTGATTGGATTAGGTACCTCCCCCTCCTCTTCTTTTGTGAATACTGAACAGAATTATTCATTCAGTATCCCTGCTTTTTCACTATCCCTCTCTGCCCACCCACCGTCCCCTTTATTCAGCTTCACTATCCCTCCCTTTGTCTTTCTTCGCTCCCTAATGTACCTATAAAAGTTTTTATCCCCCTTCTTAACCAAGTTGACTATATTTTCCTCAATTTGGGCCTTTGCTATTCTGACTGCCTTCCCTGCTTCCTTCTGCTTTAACTGGTATAGTTCTCTGTTCTGCGCCTTCTGTATTTCCTTATACTTCCTAAATGCTATCTTTTTCTCCCTAACCTTCCCCGCCACCTCTGTTGAGACCCATAGTGCTTTTTTCTTTTATTTTGATTTATTTGCTTCACGCAAAGGCTTGTTGCCTCTGTGATGACAGTTTTGATGTTTCCCAATTTTTGCTCCCCCCCTCCTTCTTGCCTGTGTACTAGTGCTTTTCTGAAGCACTCTCCCATTTTGACAAAGTCAGCCCTCCTGAAGTCCAGTACCCTCACTTTTGTATGGCTTGACTCTGCAGCTGAGTTTATCATGAACCACATTGTTTGGTGGTCACTTGTCCCCAGATGGCTACCCACTTCTAGATCTGAGATCCTCTCTCCATCCCCATTTGAGAATACCAGGTCTAAGACTGCTCCCTCCCAAGTGGGTTCCAACACTAGCTGTCTGAGTCATGCCCCCTGTAGGACATCGAGAGTGGCCATGCTCTTGGATGTGGCTGCAGCAAAGGTGCTCCAGCTAACATCTGGCATATTCAGGTCCCCCATCTACAATATCTCCCCTTTCTCTGCCATCCTAAGGATGCCTTCTATCATTTCTTTGTCCATTTCCTCAACTTGAGACGGGGGTCTGTATACAATCCCTGTGCAGATTGTGGTGCCATTTCCAGTCTCCAGGGTGACCCACAGTGCCTTCTCTCCTCCCCTCCCTGTTTACTCTTTTGTTCTGTTGCTTTGAGCCCTTCCCTTACATAGAGAGCTACTCCTCCTCCTCTTCTACCCTCCCTGTCCCTCCTGTAGATTGTGTACCCTGGTATGTTGACATCCCAGTCATTGTTCTCTGCGTGCCATGTTACTGTGACTGCCACAATATCCAGGCATCCCTCTTCCATTAAGGTCACAAGTTCAGGGAGCTCGTTACCTAGACTATGGGCATTGGTACTCATTACCCTCCATTTTTTTATGGTCTTACCCCTTTTTGCCCCATCCCTGTCTTTACTGCCTTTGCCTTTTTCTCCATTTACCCTTGCCCGTCTCCCTATTGACATCTCTGTATTGGCATGTACCTCACTAACTACCCTGTTTTTTGGGGGGCCTAGGATTTCCCTGCTCCTTTTTAGTGTCTCCCCCATTGGCTAGTTTAAATGCTTGCCAATGAAGCATTTAAACCTATCACCTAGGATCCTGGTTTCCCTCATGGACAGATGCAGACCATCGCACCAGTATAGGCCTGCATCCCTCCTGGTCAGTGCCAGTTCCTCATCATCTTCTTCCTGCTCTTCTTCCTTGGACTCTTCTCCTTTCTGCTCCTTCTGTGCTGATTTGTCTTATTTTCTGTTTCTGTGCTGTTGTCCACCATGCTGCTGTAATTGTCTTGGTGTGAGGTCAAAGTAGCCTTCCTGGTGTCCTGTCCCAAAGTGGAGGGCAATGGCTCTTAGTAGGGGGCTGTTGAGGCTTTAGACATCACCTCCATTTGATCCAACATGTGCAGCATAATGGCCTGTTGTGTTTTGATGAAGGCCTCTGTATTTGCATTTATATCTTCTACTGACATGCCCTATGGTTCCATTTCACCCAGGATGTTCATGTCTGAATCGCTTGATAGGTCCATGGCCTCAGATGGTTTAGAGCAGGTTGGTCACAATAGCTCCATCTGCGAGTTGAGAAGAGTAAAGTTGCATAATGTGCATTTTCTTGCTCTCCCCATGAGTACTGACCTGTGGGTGAAAAGAAGGAAGAGGATGCAACTTGTTATAGGTTCCTGTCCTATAGTCATCTGTGCACTGCGCATCATATGTGACACTCAGATATGCACTGCACACGGTGTGAAGTGTGAAATGCCAGATTGCGTCTTCATTTCAGATGTTGCAGTATGGCTAGATGGGCAGACTGTAATAAGGAATGTTGCTTAAATGGCATGTGGCATAGTATGTGGGGGGATAGTGTGTGGCATGGACACTGTGAGAGTTGTGACTGCCCATTGAGGTCACAAGTCTCTGTATGACTCTGGTAATAGTGCATGGTAGAGAATTAAGTAGGGTCACTGATGGTGTAGGGTCTCGGCACAGTAATGCAACATTAAAAGGCGAACTACCCATGTCCTGTTATGGCCTGCTATCTCTTTGTTAGGGCCTTGTTTAGTCCTTTCCAGCAAGTCAGTTTCACTGACCCAATGGTGGTCACGACGAGGTGTCCGGTCAAAAATGGCGATTACGCATGTGCATATCACGATTCCTTTTACGATCTGTGTGTGACAAGATAGCAGCCGCACTGACACAGTCTGGACAAGATAGCAGCTGCGGGTGCATTATGCATGGTGGTTACACATATGCAAGCAGTATACTGGCACTGGGAATGTGCATGCCCATGCATCTACCTGTCCAGTGGCCAAGAGTCATGCATGCGTTGTGCACTGCAAGTAGAGCATGGCCGGAAATGTTGACACTAATGGTGAGTCCTGAGAGATGACAACATGGCACCACAGAATGGATCAGTGAGGGTTGGGTGGGGAGATCATGTTTGCACTAGAATAACCTCCTTTGATGGTCGCAGACAGCCATGCACAACAGTAGCATTGATGAAAACATAGGCCTGCTGTTAGTATCAGTAAGTTTTACAGTGCCCTAGAGTATGAAAGAATTATAGCACTTCTGGAGCAATTAGATGGTGCCTCATCGAAGAAGATGGTCCTGCTTGTAAGGAGAGCTGCCTTGTAGGTGATTCCATGCTGAGGCCGATCAGGAGGAGCCATGGCTGGGTTAAGCAAAATGAGGAGCTTCTTTAAAATCTTGAGGCCAGTGTGTCCACTGGCCTAAACTGGGCTGCTAAGAAGGAGCCCCAGGGGAATTTTATAGTCTTACCACATAAATCTTACTGCCACAGAAACTTGTTGCTTAGTGATGAACACCATGTATCTTATTTGCTACAAGAACTTACTGCTTTAATAATGCCATAGACAGGAGTGCTAAAGCTGGCATGCATGAGGGGGGAGGAGGGAGCACACTTTGGCATGGTATTCCTGAGGGGAAGGCACCATACTGGAACTGAACAGGTGAGCGTGCTAGAACTGTGAGGATGCTGCAGCCGGATGGCTGTGGGAGCAGCATAGACTATGGAAACATTTGCAGCCATAACTTAATAATTCAAACAGTCTGTAAACAGAGCAATATTAGCAGGCTAGACTAATGAAGTCTTTTCTGCATACTGCCTGCAATAACACTGCCAGATACTAAATGACATAACCAGAAAGATATAAAACAGCACTCAATGACTCAGTTACCTGGAAAGAAAATGTGTTCCTCAGACAGCTGGTGTGCAGGCAATGCTGGCTAGAGATTATCCTGATACAGGGAAGAATAGCCAGACTTCAGCTTAGGGAGTGTCCCAGGGAAACTGACTGGGTAGAGACATTGTGCAGACTAGGAGGCCACCATATTAAGCCAGGTAACAGCATTTTTGTAAAAGCATTGTGATTCCTACCTAACTGGTGACCTAAGTGGCAGGAGCTAGGCATCTATGTGTGTTGCCTAGGTGATGCAAATGAGATAACTGAGATCCTGTAGGAAGGATAGCAGTCAGAGTGGATCAGATAACAATGATCTGGTCCCATATGCAGTATTAATGTATCAGGTCAGCATAACCCAGTTGATAATGGTCAGGGATGCTGTAAAGTGATGTGACATGCAAACAGTATTTTGTGCATTTAACTGGGCTGTGCACACAATGCATTACCCCACCACAAGATTAGAGAAGGTTGACTTTGGCATATACCTTTCATGCTGTCTGTCATAAAAATGGCCCCAAAATTCCACAGGACTCCTTCCATTCTTCCCATTACAGCAGAAATCCAAACACTGTCCCTGGGACATCTTAAATGATTCTTACTGCCTGAGCCACTCTTTTAGGCTCTCTCCCTCCATTTCCTTCCTGGAACTCCTCTACTAGCTGCCCATTCTCTGTGCACTTTTGCATGCCATTGAACAAAAGGTGAGGACTCCAGAACTGGGCACAGTTCTCCATGTGTGGCCTCACCAATGATCTATAAAGAGGAAGTAATACTTCTTTTCTTCTGCTGTCAATGCCCCATCCTATACATCACAGCATTCTATTTGCCTTATTATTGGCCTCGTCGCACTGCCTTGTTGAATGGAATCAATAAAGATAACTCCAAAGTCCATTTCCTCAGCCGTAGTGCTCAGTTTTACCCTTCTCATTCAGTACTCTGGCATGGGGTTCTTGTTCCCTATGTCCATTGTCACAAACCATTCAGCAGGTCAAGCCCTCTGCTCCCAGAGGACCAACCTCCAAGCGCAGTCTTGTGAACAGTTAACAGAACAGGGTAACCCTCTTGTCTGTTTTGTGGGTTTGAATCCACCTTTGGTCACAAGTTCTGGAGGGATTCAAACTGTGAACCTCTTGCTAGTGTACCCAATGTACAGACTCAGATAATTCTGCTCTTCAGGGAGGCCAGATAGCTTTTGCCTATGGGCACATAACCAGGCGTACAAAATGAACCCTTAAAACTTTATTAAACACCTCAGAATAAACTCTTTCCTTTTCCCAGTTTGGTAAAACCAGTAAGCTTTGTACAGTGTCAACTTTAACGATGTATGCTTTACTTGTCAAGAAAAAGAATTTTAAAGCCACACCAAGTAGTCTCTAAAGTAGAGGTTTACTTAAAAATAGATAAAAATTTAAAATGTAAATACAGAACCATATATCATAAAACATACAATCATTTAAAAGAACAAGGATTAAAAAAAAGTGCAAAATTCCTACCACCAGACAATTAGACTTACAGTATATATCTAATGTATCTCTTCTAATAGTGCTGATAGACATATGTTGTTGTCAAGAGAGCCCAAACATGTGTATCTTTACAGGTCACTCACAACATAATTAAAACAGTGTCTTGAGCCTGCCTTCTCCATGATGTCACCCAGCTGCTCCTCTGTTTATTAAAAATTATACAATCAGGATGTCTATCCAGCAGGAGGTAAATTAATAAAGGTGACCTCAGCAAACTCATGTCACCACATGACTTTCTTTAAATAACATCTCCTCTTTCATCTCAAGTAGCTCTTCTTCCCAGGACACATCAGAGAATCTTTTATTACTTCGCACTAAAGCATCATAACTTGCTCTGTTCCTCTAAACATTATAAAAGTTTATGATTTCCCATCCTAGCAGCTGGCAAGCTACAAATAAGCTAGTTAAACAGGAGATGCTTAATTTAGGCCTCTTCTAGCCTGTAATTATCTCCTGACCTTCCAGGTAACACCTAGTAGCTAAAGCCTGGGGGTGTCATTCCACAGCCTGTTTCAGCAAGTCTCATGAGAGACACTCTATGACACAGTTTCATATTACAAAACTCAAAGATTAATCAGAACCAGCTGTCTGAGTGTCACAATTCCTCCCCACCTAGACTGAATTTGGGGGCTCTATCCCCTGCATGGGATGAGCTTCTCAAATCAGTTCACTCCTCGTAGACATGAGACAGCCCATTGGAGTTCTGATTTTTGGCTCCAGCCCTATGTAATATTGTCATATCATACACTTGCAAAGCAAAACACCATCTTAGCAATCTACCATTGTTTTTTCACATCTGCGACAGCCGAACCAGGGGGTTGTGGTCAGTCTGTACCACAAAATGCTGCCCATACAAGTATGGCTCTTACTTCTTTAGGGCCCACACTATGGCAAGACACTCCTTTTCCACAGTGGAGTATGCCTGCTCCCTGGGAAGTAACTTTTTACTCAGGTATGCTATTGGGTGATCCCTCCCTTGGCTGGATGTCTGACTCAGTACTGCCTCAATACCCATGTCTGAGGCATCAGTCTGAACTATAAAGGATCTGCTATAGTCAGGACTTGTCAAAACAGGAGCACTGCACAGTGCCTCCTTCAATCTGGTAAAGACTTCTTCACAGGCTGGTCCCCAGGTAATTTTCTTTGGCATCCTTTTCCTTACCAGGTCAGATGGGGAGCAGCCAGGGCACTGTAATTGGGTACAAATTTTCTATAATACCCTGCTGTCCCAAGAAAACTCCTGACCCGCTTCTGCATTTCTGGTCATGGCCATGCCTGGATTACCTCTATTTTTATTTGGTTAGGCCGTAGTTGTCCCTGGCCTACCACGTGCCTGAGGTATGCCACTTCTTCTATGGCCACCTGGCACTTCTCTGCTTTGACAGTGATCCCGGCCCTCTGTATCCTGCCCAGCACTTCCCTAAGGTGGGATAGGTGTTCCTCCCAGCTGGTACTAAAGATGGCAATGTCATCCAGGTACACCATTACGTACTCCTCAGCACTATTTAACACCTGGTTCACCAACCTTTGGAAAGTGGCCGGGGCATTCTTCATTCCGAAAGGCATTACTTTAAATTCAAATAAGCCTATCGGGGTGATGAAGGCTGACCTCTCCCTAGCTCTGTCCATCAACTCTACCTGCCAATACCCCTTGGTCAGGTCATTGGTCGTAAGGTAGGTCGACGCTCCCAGCTTGTCCAGGAATTCATCTGTCCGGGGCATCGGGTGGGCATCTGATTTTGTGACTACATTCAGTCCACATTAGTCCACACAGAAATGAGTAGAGCCATCTGGCTTGTCCAGAGGGACTATGGGTGAGGCCCAGGAGCTGTGGGATCTCTGGATTACCCCCAAATCAAGCATCTCCTCCACTTCCCTCCTAATGTCCTTTTGGACAGCCTCTGACACCCGATATGCTGTCCACCGTATGGTCATCTGTGTCCCTGTCTCCACATTGTGCGTTGCTAAGGGGGTTAGTCCAGGCTTGGCGCTAAACAATGGGGCAAAGTCTGCTAAAACCTTCCTTACTTCCTGGATCTCATCCGGGGCCAGCTGGGGAGACAATTTTACTACCTCCACAGAGGACTCCCGCTTGCTTTCTTCCAGCAAGTCCAGAAGGGGGTCTCCTTCGTCCATCCCTTCCCCAGGACTACACACTGCAAACACCATGTCAGCCCTATTTGCATATGGCTTCATCATGTTGACATGGTACATCCTTTCTGTCTGTTTTCGGCCAGGTAACTCTACAATATAGTTCATGTCATTTACCTTCCTAACCACTTTGTACGGTCCTGCCCACTCAGCCTGCAGATTGTCTTTCCAGACCAGAATAAGGACCATGACTTCCTGACCCACCACGTACGAGCGAGCTCTGGCTCTGTGGTCGTACCACACTTCTTGTTTCTGTTGGGCAGCTGCCAGGTTGCGCTGGGCTGTCCCCATAAGCTCCTTCAGCCTTTCCCTAAACCTAAAGATGTAATCCACAATGGGAGTTCCCTGGGTGGCGTGCTTGCCTTCCCAGTCCTCATGGATCAAGTCTAGGGGCCCACATACCCGGCGTCCATATAAGAGTTTGAAGGGGGAAAATCCTGTCGACTCTTGGGGCACCTCTCTGTATGCAAACAACAGGTGGGAAGGTATTTCTCCCAGCCCTCCCATGCTGTTCAGCAAACACCCGGAGCACTGACTTCAGGGTACCATTGAATCTTTCCACAAGCTCATTGGCTTGTGGGTGATACAGGGTCATGCAACTCTGCACCACCCCCTGCGGAAACCCAACACAGGAGAAAATCCCAAGTAAGGCATCTGCCACTTTGTCTGTCCTCAGTGAGGATAGGGCAACTGCCTCCAGGTACCGGGTGGCATAATCTACCACAGTCAGGATGAATGTCTTCCCTGAGGAGCTGGGGGAATTTAAAGGCCCCACAATATCCATTCCCACCCTCTGGAATGGCTCCTCTACTATGGGCAATGGAATCAGGTGACTTGGGTTTTCTTGCCTGCCTTCCCTATTTCTTGCCAATAGAAATTCTGGGCCAACCTCTGCATAGTGTGGGCGATTCCCAGATGACCAGACAAGGGAACATCATGTGCAATCTTGAGCAACTGCTCACGATACCCCTGGGGAACAACAAGCTGCCTGCCTAGCACCCCTCCCTCTGTCTTCACAGCCTGAGTATACATCAGTCCATTTTCCCAATAAACCTTATGTCTGCCGTCACCTCCCTGTGCCTCATCAGAGTCTGCCCAAGCCCTCAGCTTCTCTAGACTAGGGTCACTTCTCTCAGCATCTGCAAACCCCTCACACATTCCCAAGGCATGGGATTGGTCCCCTTCAGTCTCTAAATTAGGGTCTCTAGCACTAGCGTAAGGGCACTCAGGATCACTGTCAGTCCCAACCCTCTGACAATTTGTCACCCTCCCTCTTGAGAGTAACCCTCTGTAGCTGTGTGGTTACTTGCTACTGAGGAAATTTCTACCCCCTTTTCGTTAGTCTCCATATCAGGAGACACATGCTGGGGAACCAGCCTCTCAGTGGTTTCCACAATGGTTTCTGTGGAGTTCAGGGTGGGAACTACAATTTTCCCTTGCAGCTGGGCTACAGGTAACTGCACACACCATCTCCTGTTTGAGATTGTTGCCCAGGATCACATCCACTGCTAGGGTTTAGGCTACAGCCACTTGTTGCACAGTTCCCCCTGTTTCACCCCAGTCTAGGAGAATACTAGCAAGGGGCAATTTTTTTCTTCACCAGTAAAGTCCTGTACAGTGATGTATTTATTGAGTATAAGCTGACCTGGCTCTACTAGATCCCCTTTTACGAATGTCCAGGATGCCCCTGTGTCCCTTAACCCTTGCGTCTGTACCCATTTACCATGACTGGGTGCATGTGTTCCCTCATGTTCACAGGCATGCTTCAAGGGACACACAAACAACCCACTTCCTTCCTAGCCCCCTTTTGTGTATTGCTCACCTTTTTGGGACACTGTCTGGCAATATGCCCAGTTTCTTTACACAACCAACATTAATTTCTTCTCTCAGAGAAATCTTTTCTCTGAAACCTGGGGCTAACTGGTTTTGGTGGAGGCAATGAAGGTTTTAGCTGCCCTGAAGGTGTGCTTTTCCCTTTCTGTGCTGCCACACCCACCCCATTCACTCTCAGAACAGGTCTGCTCTTAGCATAGTGGTCCGAGAGTTCATCAGCCTCTTGCACTGTTTTGGGATCTCGGTCCTCCAGCCAAGTTTTTAGCTCTGTTGGGCATGTCCAGAAAAACTGTTCTAACAAAATCACATTTTCAATTTTATGAACAGGGTTTGCTTCAGTTCCTTCCCACCAACATTTTAAAAACTGATGTTGTTTCATGGCTAGCACCTCATAGCTCATGTCAGGGCTTCTCCTGAGCTTATGGAATTTAGCTCTGTATGATTCAGCAGTTAATTCAATTTTTTTTAACAGTGCAGCTTTAAGTTTGCTGTAATCATCACTGTCCTCATTGTCCATTTGACCCAATGCATCCCAAGCTTTCCCGGTAAGTAGCAGGGATAGCTGAAAGCTCCAGGATGTCCTAGGAATTTTAGCCTGAATACAAACTTTTTCAAAATAATTTAAAAAGGCATCCATATCCTCCCCCTCTTTAAATTTGGCTATCAATTTGGAATTCAATTTGTAACCCAGTCCTGTAGTCCCAGTTAAACCCAAGCCACTTACCTGCTCTGGTGCCACTGGTTGGAGTTGTAGCTTCTTCAGTTCATGTTGCCCTTGGAGCTCACGCTCCTCATGGTCTGTGTCTCAGTGTTCTCGCTGTACCTCATGGTCTGCCTCCCGCTGTTCATGGTATCTCTCTCTCTGGAACTCGAGCTTCATTCTGTGCAACTCAATTTGCAGCCTGAGTACTTCTGGATCCAGGATACTGGTGACCTTCCCCTGCTGCTATGGCCCTTCATTGACAGTGGCCCTGTTGCTCTCCTCATCAGATCTGGCCACTGCACTGGCTGCTAGCCTGGCCACATGCAAGGTTTGGTCCTTTTCAGTCACTGTCTGTGACTCGATGCTCTGGGTATCTGCTACTATCAGGGCATCCACAAGGTTCTGTTTGGTGGCTTTCACCTTGAACGGGACTCCTCTATCCCCACACAACTGCATTAAGTAGTCTATAGTGTGCCTGCTGTAGTTGGAAGCCATCTTCTTCTCTAACTACAGCTACTCTGACTTGCACTTTAGGAAAAAATATAAAACAGGTAGAAACTTGACTGTACGCCATGTGATACAGTTCTGTCTACTTTTTTAAAAAAATAAATCACTGCCTTTTTCTTCCTTTGCAAGTGAGCCGACAGTCTCAAGCTGACACACTGAACAATAAAAGCTTGTAATACCAAAATTTATCGCACTACTGCCAACCAATCTGTCACAAACCCACTCAGCAGGTCAGGCCTTCTACTCCCACAGTGTTAACCTCTGAGCGCAGTCTTGTGAACAGTTAACAGAACAGGGTAACCCTCCTGTCTGTTTTGTAGGTTCAAATCCACCTTTGGTCTCAAGTTCTGCAGGGATTCAAACTGTGAACCTCTTGCTAGCATACCCAATGTACAGGCTCCGGATAATTCTGCTGTTGGGGGGGTGGGCAGATATCTTTCGCCTATGGGCACCTAACCAGGCATACAAAATTAACCCTTAAAACTCTATTAAAGACCTCAGAATAAACTCTTCCTTTTCCCAGTTTGGTAAAACCAGTAAGCTTTGTACAGTGTCAGCTTTAACCATGTATGCTTCACTTGTCAAAAAAAATAATTTCAAAGGCACACCAAGTAGTCTCTAAAGTAGAGGTTTACTTAAAGATGGATAAAAAAATGTAACATGTAAGTACAGAACCATATATCACAAAAATATACAATAATGTATCTCTTCTAATAGTGCTGATCGACAGATGTTGTTGCCAAGATAGTCCAAACATGTGTGTCTTTACAGGTCACTCACAGCATAATTAAAACACTGTCCTGAGCCTGTCTTCTCCATGGTGTCACCCAGCTCTTCCTCTGTTTATTAAAAATTATACAATCAGAATGTCTATCTAGCAGGAGGCAAATTAATAAAAGCAAAACACAGCAAAACACATTTTTATATTACAAAAATCATAGATTAATCATAACCAGCTGTCTGAGTGTCACATGCATCACCCTTCACATTTTAGCGTTGAATTTCAACTGCCAAACCTTTGATCACCTCTCTAGCTTTTGCAGGCCAGTCTGCATCTCCCTAATTCCCTCACTGCTATCTACCCTCCACAGAGATTAGTATCATTTGTGAAGAGACACAGCTTGCCCTGGATTCTTTCTCCAATGCCGCAGATGAACATACTGACAGGAGCCAGGATGGACTCTGGTGGCACCCTACTGGTGACGTCTCACTCTTCTGATTTGACACCATTAATCACAACCCTCTGAAGTCTTTCCTTCAACTAATTTCCTACCCATCTTACTATGTCTCCTTGCCACACCCATATCCTCTATCTTGTTCAGAAATATTCTATGAGGTATCTATTCGAAAGCCTTGTTGTAGTCGAAGTAGAGTAAATGCATGGCATGACCCCTATTCAATACCTTCATCACCTAGTTAAAGACAATTATCTGGTTGGTCTCATAAGACCTCCATGCCAGAAACCTATGCTGTTTACTGTCCTGGAAATCAGTGCTCTCCAGGTAGACCACAAGATCCTCTTTGACCAGTGACTCCATCAGTTTATCCACAACAGGGGTAAGATTGACAGGTCTGTAGTTCCCTGCTTGCTCCTTCTCCCCACCCCATGGAGTGGAACTACATCCACTATCCTCCAGTTTTTCAGAACTATCCTGTCTGTAATGAGCCCTACCAGAGGTTGGTAGGCCGTGATGATGGCAAAGACAAAACCATGACTATCAAAACAGCCACAGCTTGATGGTGACTGGAAAGATGATGACAGTCACATCCCCCCTCACCAAGGTGCTATGACTCTGGAGTTAGTATCCTTAGAAATGGGGGTGCAGAGGGCAAAGCCCCCCGCAGTAGGGGGTGTGGTGGGTGAAGCCCCCACAAAAAAAATTGTCGCTGTCTTTACAGTCACCATCAAGCTGTGACTGTTTTGACAGTCACGGTTCTGCATTCACCATTCTGACATGGAAACCCAGGGGTTCAGCCAGATCCACTCCCAGTTCCTTGAGTACCTTCAGATGCATCCTGCAAGGCCCCAGGGCTGTATCTATCTTTATGGCTACTAACCCTATCTGAACCCTTTTGCTGGTAAATACTGTCTACACCATCTCCAGGACTCCCGTTATGGCCACCTCGATGCAACTTTTTGGCAGGGGACCACTGTCTTCCATTGTGAAGACAGAGCAAAAGCAATCATTAAGGATGGCTGCCTTTTGCACATCTTCTTCTACCCTACCTCTCTCAGATAGCCTAACAATTCCCCCTCCTTTCTTTCCTTTTTCTCTAAGATATCCGAAGAACTGCATTTCCCTTCCCTTAACCGCTCCCCAATATGCAGCTCAGTGTCTGCGTTTGCCTCCCCAGTTGCCCTCTTGTCTTCCTTGGTTCTTAGTTGGCATTCTCCCCTTTCTTCTTCCCTGCATTTCCTTGTAGCTGCTGCAGGGTTTTTATTTTTTGGTCCTCGCTGCTTCCCATATTGGTCTCTTGTACCTGTTGCTTTTGGTTACTGTTCGCATGCATAGCTTAGATAGAAACACAGAAACATAGACTTTGACGGCAGATAAGGACTGCTTGGCCCACCTAGTCTGCCCATTTCCCTACCAAATGGATAAGCAGTAGATCGTAGTTAACCAACAGCCTATTTCTCCCTTCCCCCTTCAAGAATTGCTTTATGTCTATCCCATGCATTCTTGAATTCCCCCACTGTTTTTGACCCCATGACCTCTTCAGGAAGGCTATTCCATGCGTCCACCACCCTCTCTGTGAAAAAATACTTCCTCACATTGCCCCTGAGCCGTACCCCCATCTTCAAATTGTGTCCCCTTGTTCTTGCACATCTCTTTTTCTGAAAGATGCTACCCTCTTGGACTTTGTTGATTCCCTTGAGGTACTTGAAAGTTTCTATTATTTCCCCCCTCTCCTGCCTTTCCTTAAGGGTATACATATTAAGTTCCTTTAGCCTCTCTTCATATGGCTTCTCTTGCAGACCCTGCACCATTTTAATTGTCCTCCTGTGAACTGCCTCCATCCTGTCTATGTCCTTGTGGAGATGGGGTCTCCAGAACTGGATGCAGTACTCCAGATGGAGTCTCACCAACTGTCTGTACAGAAGGATAACAACTTCCTGCTTTCTACTGGTGATGCCTCTCCCTATGCATCCCAGTATCCCCCCAGCCATCCCTGCTGCCTTCTCACATTGCTTGTTAACCTATAAGTCATCTGATATGACTACTCCCAGGTCCCTTTCTATTGTGGGGGATAATCTCTGAGGCACTCCACCTTGCTTACACCTGGGTATTGTGTCCACCTGATAGGTTGTTGATGCACATGTGACTTTCAAGAAGAAAGTCCTTCCCCTCTTCCCTGTGATGCTGCCTCTCCTGTATCAGTTCGAATTGTGCATCTGATCTGGTTGCAATGCATCACAACAGCTCTCCAGCAGTTTTAAAATTCATTATAAATACTTAAGGTAAGCTCATTTTCTGAAGTTTGGAAACTCCCACTAGACATTGTTATGTAGCAATTATAAATTCAGGCGTCTATTGTGGTTACGTCGCGTGATTTTCTAGTACTTTATTGAGAGTTCTGTTCAGGCTGTTTTATAGGACAATAATTTATTTTCCTTGGGGGACTCTGCCCCAGGCCTTTGTCACCATTTGCTGTTATTTTGGTTACTGACTAGTCCCCAGGAACAGTGCTATTCTTTAGTTTTTTCTTAGCTTAATGTTGTGTCTGTTAGCAGCTCACTTGGGTCTCCTGCCAGCAGGTCCAGGTTTGTGCACAGGACGGGAGTGCAGCTGCAGGGTGCTAATTGAGACTCCTGCTAGCAGTCTCATGATGCCCCTCCCCCCTGTCTTCCACTGTGCCTTACTTGGGGGTAGTATTTTCCAGGGGTTCCTGTGGCTCCTGCTAGTGGCCACAGGACTGCTCCCTGGCTATATATATAATTTTTGAGCTCTGATGTTTATTATAAAGAAAAACTTCATTACTAAGGTAAGAAGCCACCTGGCTAAGCCATTTATTTATATCCTACAACAAATATCAAACAAGACCACGAGAGTATGTTTCTGCAGATATGCAACTGTTTTAAGAAACTGAAAAACTGGCAGGCTTAGAAATGTCAGCACTGCGGCTTTTACTAGCATCGGTTGTCTAGGAAAATGTTAGCTGAGAAATTGCCAGCACAGTATTCAAATTATGAACATTATTGCATTGTGCAACTATAGAGATTATTAGCTACCTGAACACCCCTGCTAGTGGTGCCAGGAAGTAAAATAATGTCTGCCCCCCATAACTGAACACAGAATCTATGTGTAACCCCCTTGTTATCCGGGGTTACTAGAATCCCAGTAAGACCTAGCGGTAGGCAGGGAAGGCAGCTTGTGAAACTCCAGTTAAATGGATTTCACACTGTTTCACTCTGTTCTCAGTCTCAGATGAGACTGAGGGATGACATCACCAATAGAACTTTCGCAGCTGCATGAGCCACTTTGGAATCTGCAGCAAAGGGAGTTAGATAGAATGTTGGGAATTTTAAAGTAAGAGTCTGCAGTTTGTCTTCAGCAAGTGAAGTTGGAAGTAGGGAGCTTGCTGTTAAGCAGCTCAGTACAGGCTGTAGGAGCCTCAGCCCTGACAGAAGGCTACTTTTCAGTAATAGGGTGTGTGTCTCCACCTTAAAGAGAGACACAAGAAGAGTACTCAAGTGGTGGAGACCGCTGTTTTCAGGTCTCAGTGCCCCTTCCCTCGGGGGGGTATGAGAAAGATTCCCTGCAGATTCCTGGGGCAATCCCCTTAGTTCTGCTTGTGGAGGAGAAGCTGCCTGTTCATTCCAGTATTTATTTTGGCGAGAAAAGAAGATTTGTGAGTCGCCTGTGGGGCACCTGCAACGTAGGGTGAATGTCTGCTCTGGCTAAAAGGGCATATGTTTTTTCACCCTGGGACTTGTGTGACAATGTGGGGATTGAACTACTAAATATTGGGAAGCCTAGAGAAAGGGCCAAGCAAAGAAAAAGTAGTTTCAAGTTCCTGAGTTTGTTGGGATGCAAATAATATGTAGAGGAGATGTGACAGACATCTACCCTTAATCTACATTTCTAAGTTCAGTAAATGAATTCTTCAGTTTTCCAGAGAAATGGCCGGGTATAGACTATGGGAGCTGGAGGTGGGTGGCCCCCCATCTTTAGTGACCAGGTCCACCTCTACAGATTTCTTCTGTGGTTTTCTACTTTGCCTCAGGCACTTGGCCAGTGATGGGGGAAGTACCCAGACATGGGATTGTAAGGAAAATTCTCTCTAGGAGTCGCAGACTGTAGTGTGGTGTGGGGAGCCATGACAGGATAATTGGTTCATTCCTCAAATGGACTGCGGATCAAGTGGTCGGCGGGGGAGCTGGGCCCGTGGGGAAAACCCAAGTGTGTACAAGTCGGGCTGTGTACCCAAAGCTGTGTGCAAGTCTGGGCTGTGTGCCTGGTGGGTTTAGAGCCTGAGGGCTGGAGATAGTGATAAAGTGTTCTGTAGTCTCTAGTCTACATTACCAGGAAATGTAGCCCCGTGGGGGTCTGTCTATGCTTTGTTTGTTCAGCTAGTATGTGAATAAAAGCCACACTGAAGAATCCCATTCCTGGTTCTGGACATTACAGTTATTGCTTCCTGTGTTCAGATTTACTTGGGTGCCCCTGTACAGAGTAGCGAAACCTAGGCTCCCCTGTGCCGAGTAACCTCATCCTCCCCGAACCCAGTCCACACCAAGTACTGCTGTCAGCTTCAACAGCATGCCACCTGTCATTTGGCTAAAAAGGCAGGGGTGAGGGGTTACAAAAATGGAGGCACCGCTTTGGATTTTGTTCTGGGAGGAAGGTGCTTGGGCAAAGGGGGCTAGCGTTTTGGCTATCTGGCAGTGGGTAGCCCAAAAAGCTGAAGCAATTTCCCTAGTGTGTTGCTGTGTGCTGTGGATCTTATGCTGCTGTTTAAAATTGCCAACTGTTTACCAAGGAGCAGTAAAGCCAAAGAGTGTGCCCTTGTCCTGCATCAAATTGTTTACAGCGTTTTTGCCTGCTTTAAAATGAACTGTTGTGAAGAAAAGTATGGAAGACTAGGGGTAGCAACAGGAAAATTGTGCTCTGGACGTTTGAAATGCTTTTAAAATGAACTGTGGTAAAGAAAAGTGTGGAAGACTAGGGGTAGCAATAGGAAAATTGTGCCCTGGATGTTGGAAATGCTTTTTGAATTGACTAAGAGACTGCAGTGTAAATGGATATGTTAAATGGCTGAAATGGGCTCCCACCGTGGAGTCAGTTGAAAAAAAAAAAGTTGCATTCTGTAGTTTAAATTTGCCTGCTCGACAATCGCCGTGAGGAGAAGAGCCCTCACGAGGACGAAGAGGCTCATTTGCATGGCGTTGTGTGGTTGGTCAGGCTGCAATCAGTCCCGCACCTCAGCCAGCTCTACAGAGACTGCCCCAGCATTCGCGAGGGAGTGTGAGTGGAGTGTGTGTACTGGCTGGTGGAGGAGCATTGCGGAGTGTTAAAATTGCTGTAAACCTTATAAAAATAGACTTTGCTGTTTAAAATCGGGCTCAACCCGCTAATCAATTGTCCAAATTACAAGTGTGGTGGTAAAGAAGACGATCGGTAGGACTGCCCGCCCGTTTCTGTTCTTAGGCCTCCAAGAACTGGCTGCGGGCCATTTTTCCCCATCGCAGCAAACTGCTACTGATAACAATAAGTAACCATCCTAAAACTGCTCAAACAGTGATTTTCAGCCCTATGCCATATAAATGTGTGTACAGCAGTGTAGTCGCTTTGCAAGTAACGACTGTGTAAAGTCCTGCCAGCACGTGCAAGTCTGTTAAGCCATTGACTGTGTGCATAGTAATGAATTTAGCCTCAGTTTATAGTTTGCAGCCAGAGAGAGACTGTGGGTTGTAGCAAAGTGCAGCACTAGAAATACAGGCAATCCTGTGATAAAAACCTGACGCTTTAAGGGACTGTAATAAAAGAAATGATACCAACATGAGAATAGTCCATGGAAAATCCTGTAAATGTGTTTAAAGCCAGAATAGAGTAAGTTGTGCAGTTTGAGCAAAAGTTATCAGTAGTTTGTGTAAATCGGGTGCGCAGTGGCTTGACCCAGATTCTACATGTTGATGCACAGGAGTGCTGCTGCCACCATTACAGGGTGGGGTAGTAAAGTAAACACAGCAGCAGAAGAGCCATTTTACAGCTAAAGAGTGTGTTCAATAAAGTGGGACTTTCAGTTACAGTGAACTTTTGTTTGTTTTTCTGCAGTTATGGCCTCAGGACCAGCTCATTACCCGGATGATGCCTGGGTTGCAGTAACATCAGCAGTAAATAGACTAAGGGATATTGAAAAGTGGTGCTATGGAGGGCAACTGCCTCCTCATGTGGCGATTCCTAATTTTTCAGTGCATGTACGCCAAATATGTTTGAGAGCTGCAAGGGACGTCTTCATGATTCCTCACTGTGCTGGATGCCTAGAAAAATATGGCTTGTATAAAATGCCTCCAATTCGTTTGGCTCCCACATGACAAAAATTCAGGAATCTGCAGTTGGCAGCACACAGCACCAGGTGGAGCCTGTGGAGGAAGGTCTCTCGGGGGAGTGTGACACAAAGCTAGAGGGTGAAGAGTTAGAGACTGAACCTGAAGTTGAAGTTTTGGATGCTGGATCCCAGAAGGAAAGTTTGGATAAAGCATCAATCGACCCCTGGAGGGGGGGCCTAGCCCAAGTCTCTTAGATGAAGATAAGATGCGGGAGGCCTTTGAGTGGGAGGTGTCGACCTCCGCGCCTAGTGATGAGTGGATAGTCTCAGGAGTAAGAATGACTGCTCACTCCTAGACTCAGATCCTCAGTGAAGAGGAAGATGAGGGGGAACCTATGTGGCCTTGTGAAAAAGGAACGGGTACACAGCCTCAAGATCTTGCCTCGGAGGAATGTATGGAAGAAAGTGGTGATGCCACTGTCCTGGCTTTACAGGAGGAAGAAGTCAGGGATCTGTTTCTACTTTCTTTAAGGATGCGAAGCTGGTAGAACCAGGACTGGCCACCCTCAAGCCAGGCCAGCGGTCTCAGATTGACCAAAGCAAGTAAAGAAGAGAGACTAGTTCATAGAAAGGCAAATGAGATCTATGGTATGACCTTTCCTACCTTTCCTCGGGAAGTCTGGGAAGAGATTGAGAACTGCAGGAAATCCTGGATCTGGGATGAAGCAATGAAAAGTGTGCATCCTGGGGCCAACAAGCATGTAAAGAACAGACTGTTCACGAAAAGTATACCCAGTGGAAGAGGGCAGGACACTGTTTATAGACAGAGTGAGAATAGTGGAAGGAGAGGGACGTGAAATCTCCCACTGTGTGAATTATGTGCGCCCAGACGGTGTAATAATTCAAGCTCCTGACCCCCGGTACTATTGGCCTCAGTGCAAGGACCTCCCAGCAAATGTGCCCATGCCTACAAAATGGAGAGCCGAGCAGTGGTAGTCAATACTGCCACACCAGACTGTGAAGTGCCTTTATTGATCCGCCAATATGGACATCCAGAACTCAGGTGCCCTACATTCATCAGTCTACAGTGTACTGGCCTTTCCAGAAACCATCGACTGGCTCACCAGATGACTTCAGATCCAGAGAGGACACCAGCCCAGCTGTATCCTGTTCATCGCCTGGTAATCGGTTGACGTCGGACCAGCTGTTTCCTTTTTGTTCCTGTTCTAAGGTTCCGTCTCCAGAGATGACATCAGCCCAGCAGTTCCCAGATGTGCCCTCCTGTGGTTCCCAGAAGATGTCTTCCCAGCTGTATCAGAAGAAATGCTGCCCGGAAGAGTCTTCGTCAGAGGTGCAGGTCGGTGCCGAATTTCATACTACAAGTGGCTGGTAAGTCTGAACTTTTCTATCTTTATGACATTGCAGTACACACCCTACACTAGCAGACTTCAAAATGTGTGAACTGTCCTCAAAGACTCTCCGCTTCGGGACTTTGGCCTGTTAGAACTGTGCTTCACCGGGCTCCGGCCCAGGAGAGACTCTTTATTGGACTAGCCTTCGGCATTGTGGTCACTAGTTGGGACTTTTAGGGCACTCCATCCCCCAAAGGTGTATTGTAAATAATGTAGTTGTATTCTAATGTAAATACTGTTTTTTTCTACCTTTTTCTAAAAAAAATCTTTTTGGGATTTTTCAGTGTTTTGATGGTAGGGGTTTTAGGTAGACTGTGTATGCAGATTAGGAGCGTGTGTTGTCTTTCTTTTTCTTACAGGTGTTCCCGGGAAGACAGAAGAGAAGACAAGAAGAGGAGGAGAGGCTCATCGGAGTTCCTCATCGGTGCTTTAGTGTGTAGAAATTTAAAGTACTGTGGTGTTATTGTTGTTATTACTGTATTACTGTATTTCCTTCCACAGGTGTGGTTGTGGGGGTAGGGAGGAGACAGTAACATGGTGTAAAATGTGGTATTTTATGGTGTGTGGTTGCAGGTTGCCCAAGGTCGGGGAGGTCCCAGGTTGTTTTTGTTTTGGGGTATTAGGTTAGAAGGCAGATAGGTTTTCCCTAGAGGGTTAGGGGGGATAGACAGGCTGTGGCCCTGACCTGCAGTAGGGACTGCAGTGCTGATCTATCAAGGCTATGCTCTGGATGGTTCTACCAGAGCCACTAGGTGTCCATAGTAAGTGGATAGTGTAGAGGCTGATATGTCAGCTAAAGGCCTCTGGCCATAGTGTTGCCTGCCTGTGCTTGCACATGGTGGGAGGGCCTGATCACCCTCCTCCGCAGGTAGCACATAGGGTGGGATGGCCTAAGGCCGGGTAAATAATGACTTCGGACAGTCATTTTCCTGGTCAAGGGTGACTGTAACCCCCTTGTTACCCGTGGTTACTAGAATCCCAGTAAGACCTAGTGGTAGGCAGGGAAAGCAGCTTGTGAAACTCCAGTTAAATGAGTTTCACACTGTCTCATTCTGTTCTCAGCCTCAACTGAGACTGAGGGATGACATCACCAATAGAACTTTCGCAGCTGCATGAGCCACATTGGAATCTGCAGCAAAGGGAGTTAGATAGAATGTTGGGAATTTTAAAGTGAGAGTCTACAGTTTGTCTTCAGTAAGTGAAGTTGGAAGTAGGGAGCTTGCTGTTAAGCAGCTCAGTACAGGCTCTAGGAGCCTCAGCCCTGACAGAGGACTACTTTTCAGTAATAGGGTGCGTGTCTCCACCTTAAAGAGAGACACAGGCAGAGTACTCAAGTGGTGGAGACCGCTGTTTTCGGGTCTCGGTGCCCCCTCCCTCGGGGGGGGGGGTATGAGAAAGATTCCCTGCAGATTCCTGGGGCAATCCCCTTAGTTCTGCTTGTGGAGGAGAAGCTGCCTGTTCATTCCAGTATTTATTTTGGCGAGAAAAGAAGATTTGTGAGTTGCCTGTGGGGCACCTGCAACGTAGGGTGAGTGTCTGCTCTGGCTAAAAGGGCATATGTTTTTTCACCCTGGGACTTGTGTGACAATGTGGGGATTGAACTACTAAATATTGGGAAGCCTAGAGAAATGGGCCAAGCAAAGTAAAAGTAGTTTCAAGTTCCTGAGTTTGTTGGGATGCAAATAATATGTAGAGGAGATGTGACAGATGTTTACCCTTAATCTACATTTCAAAGTTCAGTAAAGGAATTCTTCAGTTTTCCAGAGAAATGGCCGGGTATGGGCTGTGGGAGCTGGAGGTGGGTGGCCCCCCATCTTTAGTGACCAGGTCCACCTCTACAGATTTCTTCTGTGGTTTTCTACTTTGCCTCAGGCACTTGGCCAGTGATGGGGGAAGTACCCAGATGTGGGATTGTAAGGAAAATTCTCTCTAGGAGTCGCAGACTCTAGTGTGGTGTGGGGAGCCATGACAGGATAATTGGTTCATTTCTCAAATGGACTGTGGATCAAGTGGCCAGCGGAGGGATCACAAAGCCATGGCACTGGACACGCTCTCAGCGACGTGGAACTTCCACATTACCTACATATCCCCACCCCTTCCTTTGATTCCCCAGGTCCTGATAAAGATATGCAGGACCAGATCGAGGGTGATCCTCATTGCACATAACTGGCCCAAGAGAAGGTTCACCACCATCGTGGCGATGACGCTAGATCACCCATTGACCCTTCCCTACAGAAACGACATGCTCAGTCTTGGCCCGATTTATCACCCCAACCCAACAAGCCTCAAGCTGATGGCCTGGCTCCTGAAAGGGACAGATTGTTAAGAGCAGACTACCGCAAAACTCCAGAAGGAACTCCACAACCCTGACATACCAAAGACACTGGAAGAATTTTAAGAAGTGGTGCATGAATAAAGGGGTGGACCCGTTGACCGCATCGGTGCCACATACTCTACTTTTCTTGCAAGAAGGCCTGGATAAGGGCTTATCTCTAGCATCGTTACGAGTTCAGGTAGCTGCAGTTGGGGTGACCAGGGGCCCCACAGAGGGAACGACTCTGGGGGCACACAGAGATATCATAACATTCCTTAACGCAACAAACAATATCCATCCAAAAATCAAGCAGAGGATAGTCTCATGGGACCTGACCCTGGTACTCAAGGCAATGACGACCACACCTTTCAAACCATTAGACACTGTATCTTTACAATGGTTAACACTAAAGACTGTACTTCTGGCCACTTTCTCCTCGACCAGGCGTATCGGTGAATTGCAAGCATCATCATCATGTAGAACACCATTCCACATGTTCCACGAAGACAAGATCACATTCAGACCAATTCCATCTTTCATACCTAGGGTTCACACGACATTTCTTGCAAACCAGAACATCGACGTCCCAGCAAAGATGCCGGCAGAAGAAGTGGACCAAGAGCCACAACTCAAACTACTAGGAATGAGGAGGTTATTACAGACATATCTCACCAGAACAGAGGACATCAGAAAAACAGATCGACCTTTTGTTATTACACAGGGACACAGGAAGGGACAGGCGGTGACTAGTTCCACCATAGCCACCTTGCTTAAGTCTGCAATCACCGAAGCATATTAGGCGACAAATCTAGTTCCCCCCACAGGCATTAAAGCCCATTCCACTAGGGCTATAGCCAGGGATCGACAAATTTCAAAATTGCATGCTAGTCCAGGACAACTAATCTTGACAAAAAATGGTAGTCCCCGAGTTCCGAGTGGTAGTCCAACACATTTCAATGGAAATTTTTAACCAACTGAATAGAAATAAATTAAATTGTGTGGCATTTGTACTATTATTTCATAGGATGGATGTAGAGAGATAGACGAACTTCATAAATCAGGAAAAATAATATTTTCCTATATTGTTCTGTTAATACAGGCCAGGGTAGTTGTACTGTCAGAAGTCTGTATTAGAAGAGACTGGAGATGGGAAATTACGCAGCCGGTATGGCCATATATCCCTTTGAAATATCTGCTGGGATTTCCAGCCGGGACCTCTGACCAATGTTTTGAGAGATGGGACAAGCTGGGTATTAAAAGATTGGGACATCTAACTAGAGGGGAGAATATCACAGATTTTTGCTCATTACAAGTGGAGTTCAAAATCCCTAAGCAAGATTTTTATAGATATCTGCAATGCAGGCACCATATAATATCTAGGCCAGGGTTGATCGCTTTAATGAGTGGTCCAGCCCCGGGAGTTACCCTCATCTGCACTAAAGCTTCTTTATGGGACACTAAGATTATTTCACAAATATATAAATTACTACAGGAAAATGTAGGGACCCTACGTATCCAGCATATATAGGACAAGTGGAAAAAGGAGATGGGAGCTGGCTGCAGGACACTTGGGTCAGTCACCCCTCCTTCACTCCTTTCCACACAAAATCTCCTCTATCCCAACAGCCCACACACAGTTAGGCTTCTCTTATTTTGTTTTCCTTTACAATTTTTTTTTTTTTTTTTTAGAAACTGTTTTTTTTTGTGTGTCTTTCACAAGCCAGCCGGCCGCAGGACACTGGGTCAGTCACCCCTCCACTCCGTTCCACACTGTCTGCCACAGACTCCTCCTTCCCAGCAGCCCACACACAGGCTTCTCTTATTTAATTTACTTTAAAATATTTTTCTTGTATTAGCTGCTTTTTTCTTTTTATTTTGGGCACTGTAGTTAGTCAAATTTGCCCTTTCTGCTGCCTTAGTTTATTTGGTCTTTCAGTTAGTTACACTTGTCTTCTGCCCAGTGCCCTTTACTTAGTTTCTAGGCAGTACTGCAGAAATCCCAACTCTCTGATTTGCCTCTACAACTTTTACTGCTGCAGGTTCTCAGTAGTCCAGCTGACCAGCTCCCCCCTTACTTCGGTATTTTATTTTAATGTACAGCAGCAATCAGAGCAGCAGACACAAAGTTAAGCCCCTCTCTATTTTGTTTCTCCAACTCCCAGTAGTTAGGCCTTTGTAGTGTGTGTTATACTCCTTAGTTATTCTTTAGGCAGGGTTTGTTTTATTCACTCAATCCAAAGTTGTGTTTGTAATAATGGATTATGCCCTTCTGTTAGGGGAACACAAAAAAACCCTGGCCTTCTCTCTCTACTCTCCCGAATATTTACCCTACCACTCCTTAATGTAGTCACCTTTGGCACTGTTTTGGCAGGTAGATGATTCTGTTTGATAAGCCTGAAGGTAGTCACTTTGATGAATCAAACCGCTGCCTCCATGCTACAGCTCCAACCCTTCCCTTCCCTTCCCACGCGGCGGTTCTTCACTGGCACACTGACTACCGCCTTAGTGCTCGTCCCCACACTAATTTTTATAGCTCAAGTCAGGAAAAAAAATGTTTTTTGCATGCTGCTGCTGTACACACACAAAGATAGTAACTGGCAGTGGTCTGGTCTTGAGTTAGGAGTAAAATTCAACACAGTCCTCCCACCGATGACCAACACAGAAAACATAATCACTCCACGAGTCCAGAGCACGTCCTTTCTCCTCACTAATAAGATCCTGAGTAACGAGCATGTCTCCGTTCTGTCCTGTCAAATCACCACCCTGGCCAATGGGCCTCACTTACCAATGCGAGCCTGATCGTTGATTTAGTGCCACACCTGCCAGTCCGACGACTGGCTCCTACTCTGTTTCCTTGTAGCCGCTGCTTGCTCCCACCTGGTGTTTACTCGCGCCCTAACCCACTGATCACGTGAGCAGTAAGCACTGCTCCGGTGGGTCAGATGACAACACGGATGGACAGAGTAGCGAGCGAGTGAGCAGGGAGCACCCTACTGGAGGAAGCTAGTACAGTATCCAAAACCTGTTTTTTAAATATTAAAGCAGTACTAGCCCATGGAGAAGTGGATGAACAGAAAATGCTTGTCCGTGGATGAAAACTGGTAGCCTGGGACGTCGGGCTATAGGATTTGTCGAACCCGGGCTATAGCCACTGCATAGGCAGAAAGACACATGGCATCAGTGGATGAGATTTGTGCAGCTGCCACTTGGGCATCCCCACACACGTTCACTAGACACTATAGGGTAGACATGGCTAAGGGAGGCCAGAACCAACTTCACCAGGGCAGTACTACTAGCCGCTAAGGCAGAAACGAAGATAAATATGGACTGACTACCCACCCTATCGCCAGGTACTGCTACTTAAATCGTTACTCAGGTGTAAGGAAGGTGGAGTGCCTCAGAGATTATCCCCCACAATGGTAGTTTACTCACCTGGTAAAGGTGATTGTGGGGGTATACATCTATGAGGCACACCACAACCCAGCCTGATACAACAATTTGAATGATGTTAAATGCATATAGTTTTCCACCGGCATGCCGTACGGGCTGGCTTACATTAGTGTGTATAAAATAAGTAATAAACGGACTACCTGTCCAGTTTTTTTTCTTGATAATCATAACAGTTGTGTGATCTCTTTTGCTCATTGATGATATGATCATGTTTAATTGATGTTACAGAAATAGGGAGGAATAACGGGTCATCAGCCCAACAAGTTCTTTTAATAGGTACAGCTTTGGAAGACATTGAACTGATACAGGAGGGGCAGCATCACAGGGAAGAGGGGATGACTTTCTTCTTGAAAGTCACATGTGCATCAGCAACCTATCAGGTGGACACAATACCCAGGTGTAAGGAAGGTGGAGTGCCTCAGAGATGTATACCACCACAATCACCTTTACCAGGTGAGTAAACTACCATTTTTTGTTGTTACTACCTCCCCGCCCATTGTGTACTCTTCCCCTGGGTTTCTGTTTCCCAGGTGCATTATTTTGCACTTCTTTGCATTGAATCTAAGCTGCCATACTTCTGACCATACTTCCAACCTTGCCAAATCCCTTCTCATCTTTTCCAACCCCCCTGTGTATCAACCCTGTTGCAGATCTTTGTGTCGTCTGCAAAGAGGTATACTTTTCCTTCCAGTCCCTCTGCAATGTCACTTATAAAGATATCAAAAAGGACCAGACCCAGTACTGAACCCTGTGGTACCCCATTAGTAACCCCCCCCTTTCTTTGGAGGTTTACTATTACCTTCTGTGTTCTGTTGTCCAGCCAATGTTTTACCCAGGCTACCACCCTGGGACTCACTCCCAGGCTGGCTAATATGTTTATTAATCTTTTATGTAGGACTGTGTCAAATGCCTTGCTAAAGTCTAGGTAGGCCATGTCAACAGCCCCTCCCTGGTATACTACTTTGGTCACCCAGTCAAAGAAATGGATTAGATGCATCTGACATGCCGTTCCCACTGTGATGCCTTGAGAATGGCCTCTTAACTGCTCCATCTCTCCTCTACACCTCAGATGCTGTCTACCCTGACAAACTTGTCTCGGATCAACTCCTTCATCCTGTTGAAGTCCACTCTTCTGAAATCACAGACCTCAGCCCTTGATTGGGGCTTTCTGGTCCCAAGGGCCAGCCCGAGCCAAATAGAGTTATGGTCACCGGACCTTAGTGGCTCCCCTACCCACACACCTCCTACCACTTTTGAGTTTGTGAGCACCACATCGAGAATAGCAGCCTGCCTCATGGATTCCTGTCCTGGAATGTATCCAGCAGGGCTTGACTTCTGGAGTGCCTGGCAGTTGGAATGTCCCAGTCAATGTCGGTGGGTTCAAATCACTCACCACCACTGCTTCCTCCTTTGCCATTATCCTAATAACTTCTTCTCCAAGCTCCCTACCCTTCTCTTCCCCTTGTCCTGGTGGTCAGTAGATCACCCCAACTGTAGTTTCTTGTCTGAGGCTGCCATAAGCTGCACTCACAGTGACTCTGTCTCCCCATTACTTCATCTGATGTATCTATCTATCTACCACAGTATCAATGCCTTCCCTGACATGTAAGGCTATGCTCCACTTTTCCTTTCCTCTGTCCCTCCTAAACATTATGTAACCAGGGATTGTCAGGTCCCAGTCATTATTTTCTGAGGCCCACATTTCTGTGATTGCTATTAGAGCCATTTTTGTGTCTGCCATCATTGCCTGGAGCTCGCAGATTATATTACCCAGACTCCTGGCATTAAGAAAGCCCCCCTTCCTTCTAACTCCAAATCCTCATTTGCTTTTTAAGCAATATACCTTGACAGGGAGTGGGTATACGGGTGGATTTACCACGCCTATTTTGGGTCGGTCATGAGGTGCAGCCGAGTGACTTCACTACACCAGAAGTGGTAAATGTACCCATATACCCACTTCTTGGAGGGGTATATATTGCTATTATACAATGGCCCCATGATGAGTGAGTGCAGCCAAGCAGGGCTGCGCTTCTGGGATTAACCCCTTCATTCCATTCCAATGCCGTTTTGTTCGGTGAACTGCTGGAAGTGTCAGGCTGTCCATGTAGAGTGGCGGTTGCTGTTGACGTTTCCAGCAGTTTGAACTTTTGGGGCCGGCGTTGTCTATGGCCATATTTAGGGAGTCGGAGTGTTTGGTGACTGTGGAGGATTGTCTCAAGTTGGGCTGGTTCATTTTTCAAGGTCTTACATAACCGTCGTTGTTTAGGTGGGACGGAATGTAGTGTGTTTTTCTTTTCAGAGATGGCTCGCCGTCCATCGTCGTGTTTGCCCTTTGCCAGTTTTGGGCTGATGATGATCAGAGTGATTTGAGAGATAGTTCTTTATGTGGCACATTGGTGGCTGGCACCTTTTCCACTGGGTACACTGGATGATTTATCACAGTGAAAAGGTGGCAGCCAATCAATCAGATTGCAGGGATTGGGCAACTGAATTTACACCATTGTATAATTACTTTTTTGTATCCCTTTATCTTTCCTGGTCTCCCCCAACTGCTTGTTTTTTATGTTGATTGCAGGCTTTGTAAACCCTCTCTCTTTGGACACTACCCAAGTCCAGTTTGAACCACAACCTTATTTTTGCCCACTACGTTGCTACAAACCCCGACAATAAGTGAAGTACTAACCAGGTTCCCTTTCCTCTCTCCTATCACCATAGTTCCCCTAGCCTCAGTCTCCCCTGCAGTCACATTGTACAATATGGATGGATGCTGTCCAGAGGAGGGCAACTAAAATGGTGCAGGGTCTGCACCGGAAGACATATGAAGAGAGATGAAAGGAGCTTAATACGTATAGCCTCGAGGAAAGGAGGGAGAGGGGGGACATGATAGAAACATTCAAGTACCTCAAGGGAATCAACAAAGTCCAAGAGGGTAGCATCTTTCAAAAAAAGAGGTGCGCAAGAACAAGAGGGCACAATTTGAAGATAGAGGGTGGGCGGCTCAGATGTAATTTAAGGAAGTATTTTTTCACAGAGAGGGTTGTGGATGCATGGAACGGCCTTCTGGAGGAGGTTGTGGAGTCAAAATCAGTGGAGGAATTCAAGCATGCATGGGACAGTCATAAGGCAATTCTAGGGGGTGGGAGTAGGAAGAAGTAGGCTGCTGGTTAACTAGGATCTGCAGCTTGTCCAGTAGGTAGGGAAATGGGCAGACTGGGTGGGCCAAGCGGTCCTTATCTGCCGTCAAATTCTATGTTTCTAATATGGACGTCACACTTCTGCACCAGCCCACAGGACCCCTCTCTTGTCAGGTGAAGACCATCACCCTTGAAGAGCCTCCTTCCCCAGAAGTCCCCCCAGTCCTCCACAGAGTGGTACCCCATCTCCTGACACCATCCCTTTAACCATCTGTTAAACTCCTCAGTCTCATCCTTCCTTATTCTACCTTTCCCTCCCCCTTCACACAGGGAGGACCCCAGAAAAGGCCAGGGAGGCTGAGTGTGCCTTCAATTGATTTCCCAGTCTGCAAAAGTTCTGCTTCACCATCTCTAGTAACTGGTCTGCCAGAATGTTGGCACACAAGTGTATCAGCACTCTCAGCTTCCCCCTTTCCCTCTCCACCATCCTCTCTATCCTGTCTATATCCCAGATGGCCAATGCACCAGAAAGGCACCTGACCACCCCCCCATCCAACCTATTCCCACCACTCTCCGCCCTCCTATCCCCCTATCTAGCCCCTGACCATTGAGTCCTTGACCACTAAAACTCTCCTGGATGACTTACCTTGCTTGTCCCTCTGAGTGCCACTAAGCCATCCTGCTAGTTACCCCCTATGAATTCAGAGTCCCCCCCCACATTAGTCAGATACTTGAGTCACCGCCATGGGAGCAAAGCAATTTGCTGTCTGAATGGTGTGGGACTGGTCAACCTCTTTGTGAC
The DNA here is from genome assembly GCA_016271365.2 of Neoceratodus forsteri. Lineage (NCBI taxonomy): Eukaryota > Metazoa > Chordata > Ceratodontiformes > Ceratodontidae > Neoceratodus > Neoceratodus forsteri. The sequence goes on from JADMNL010000032.1 coordinate 164,282,681, forward strand.
TACCCCTGCCTCGCTATCCCCTCCCTACATGACCAAAGACTGTCCCACTGCACAGAGTTCATGGCCAAGCTCTGGACCCAATCTCTACCCACTTATCTCACACCTAAATTAACTACTTTTACCCTTCCTGCATACGTGCTAAGGAACAGCAATACCAGGCGCCTATCTGTACCACACATGTCAACAGCTGCAGGCCAGGCAACTTTCAGGTATTGCATGCCTAAACAATGGCACTCCCTACCAATGGCCAACCGGCATGCATCCACTATCCAGCACCTCACATCACTCCTCCACCTGCACTTGTGACTATCAATAAAATAAAATATATATTGTCTGCCCCTGGGCCGGCATCCTCCTATTGTTATGACAGGTTAGTCCCCGAAGAGTTCTGAAGCATGTGTAATCGTAGTTTCTGTCTGTTTTACATGCCTTGCACAATAAATAGCTGTTTGCACTGTATTTAAGTATTCTTCTGTACTTTGTGCCTTGTATTTTTGAATCATGTTATGTTTACTGTATTCCCAACCCCCAGAACACATCTGGAATTGAGCAGTAGCTTGGTCAGTATGCCTTTCTGGTAAAACTTTTAAATAAAAAAATAACTTGGCCATTGCTTGGAGGTGTTGCACCAAATTTTCAGCATGGCCTTTTTGGGACCCCTCTCATGAAGAGTGCCAGTATCATTTTGCTCACTCATCCCAAAAGGTGATTTCGCAGAGCAACCGTGCCATTCTTTGCACAGGTGCAAAAACACATTTTGGGCAGGATGTAATAAATGATAGATGTGTTGTTAAAAAGCAGGTGTGCAAACATTGTAATGTTGAAAATGTGGTGGGAAAATATTAAAAATTGGCAAAGTTAGGAGCATGCATAGAAACTGTGCAATGCACACTCATAATGCAGTCATTTGTTGGAATTTGTCACCAAATTTGCAACATGGGCTTTTTGGGACCCCACCTCATGAACAGTGCCACTGCCATTTCATGAATCGGTCCCGAAAGGTGATTCTGCGCAGTGACCATGAAATCCCCTTTTGGGACCGAGTAACAAGATGGCAGTTAAAGTTCTAATGAGGTGGGATCCCAAGAATGCCATGTTGAACATTTGGGGCAAAAATTCCAAAATATGGCTTATTTATCAACATAAGTTGAAAACCCTATTGAATGGCATTATACAGTAGCACGCTTACCTTTGATTCTTCAGTTTGCGGTTCGGCTTTGAAGAATGCAGATGTGTCCCGGTCCAGAGAAGATGACAGCGCTGACCTCTGGAGATAAGTATGGAGTAAGGGAGGGGTAAGGGGAGATGGGTGCTCAGTGGAAGGGTAGTGATGGGGAAGGGGAACTGAGGAGACAACGAGGGAACATTTTCTTTTTCATAGATAAAAAACACACATCAGGGGACTGTTTTCTTTATTTACAGTAAAGCACACAAAAAAAAGCAGACATTTGGGCACACTGGGGTGGGCTCCCAGTGTGAAGCATGAGTGGGAGGGGCTACTTAATGCCAACACAGGGTTGGGGGCCCCGATATCAGCATGTTTTCTTTGTTGCTGGTGCTGGAGGCGGTGACGCAACTGCACATGTGTGGCACTCATGCATGCATAGTTGTGATGAATGGTATTTTGCCATTCACAACATGGTGGCACCAGCAGTGACTGCACATGTGTATGAGTCATGCATGCACAGTTCATACCCCGGAATGCGGAAGTAACAACTGAAATTGTGTGGCTGTTATTCCATAGTGGCTGATCATAGCGGAGTGTTTCAAGCTCCGCTGGACTGTCGGAAGGATACTTCCAAAACCCCAACAGAAGGTTCCATGATCGGCTGTTTTTAGAGCTACTGAGCAATCCCAAAACAGCTGTAGGCTCTGCCCACAGCCCTAAAAAGTGACCATTATGGTTCTCTAAGGAAGTGGCCAAGGTAGTGAAGGAAAAAAGGGTGGCATTCACGAGACACTGTGCAGGGATCTTGGGAAACTCGAAGAATGGTCAAGAGCATGGCAGTTGGGGTTCAATGCCAAAAAGGGCAAAACCATACACCTGAAGCATAGGAACCCAGAGACTGAGTATAGGATGGGGAGGTGCTGGCAGTCACTAAGCAGGAAAGTGACCTTGCATAAGCATAACTGATGACTTCAAAGAGGCAGGGCAGTGTGACAAAGCAGTGAGGGATAGTGAAGATCGGTAGAACAGGGGAGGCGAACTGTGCAGAGGATGACCAAGAAAAAGCTAAAATCTTAAATGAGTACTTTTGCTCAGTCTTCACAGAGGAGTGGGAAGGGGATCTACCAACATGTATCTGCAGGTATCGGGGGGGAGTGGACATAAGTCCATTTTTGGTGGTGCGAGTCTGAATGGGATTGGAAGCCTTAAAAGAAAATAAGACCATGGGGCCAGATGGAATCTACCCAAGGGTACTGAAAGAACAGAGCACAGTGACAGCCTCAACTCTGGCAAACCTATTCAGCAACTCACTGAAGATGGGGGTAGTTCCAGAGGACTGGAGGAGGGCCGATGTGGTACCTCTGCACAAGGGTGGCAGGGAGGAGGATGGCAATTATATGCCAGTTAGTCTCACATCAGTAGTGGGAAAACTGATGGAGACCCTGCTGAAGCAGAAACTAATGGAGAACTTAGAGGTAAATGGGTTGCTGAAACACCAGCAACATGGCTTTACGGGGGGAAGGCATGTCACATAAATTCTTAGATTTCTTTAACTGGGTGACTAGGGAAGTGGACCAGAGGAAGGCAGTGGATGTGGCTATCTATACTTTAGTAAGGCCTTTGGCACTCTGCCACTCAGTAGGCTCATTAAAAAACCTAGCTACATGGGGTTGGAGGGAAGGTGGGTAACTGGATATCACACTGGCTGAAGGGTAGGAAGCAGAGGGTGGTGGTAAACGGCAGTCACTCAGAGGATGTGAAAGTAACCAGTGAGTTACCACAAGGATCAGTACTGGTCCTGTCTTCTTCAATGCTTTCATAGGTGATATAGCAGATAAACTGGAGGGGAAGGTGTGTCTGTTTGCAGATGACATAAAAATTTGTAATAATGTGGATACCATGGAAGGGGTGGAGAAAATGAAATGGGATCTGGTGAAACTTGAGGAGTGGTCTAGGGTGTAGCAACTGGGTTTCAGTGCCAAACAATGCAAAGTTATGCCCTGTGGGAGGTGAAACCTGGGGCTGTTTATGAGATGGGGAGGAGATACTTAAAGTCACCAAGCAAGAGAGGAACCTCAGGGTTATCATCTCTGATGATTTCAAGGTGGCAGAGAAGTGTGACAAGACAGTAAGCAAAGCTAGTCAGATGCTGAGTTGCATGGGGAGGATTTCTAGCAGAAGGTAGATAGTGTTGCCACTATATCATTCGCCAGTGAAATCCCAACTAGAGTACTGTGTTGGGTTCTGGAGACCACATCTCATCAAGGACATTGACAGGGTAGAGGTAGTCCATGAGTCCAGCTGAGAGCTGCCAAAATGGTGAGGGGGATGCACAGGAAACCGTACGAGTACAGGCTGCAGTAGCTTGGCATGTACTCTCTGGAGGAGAAAAGAGTAAGAGGGGCATGATTGAGAACTTATAAGTACCTCATGGGGTGAACAAGGTGCAAGAATTAGATCTCTTTCAATGTAGGAAAAGTATCAGAACTCAGGGGCATGCAATGGAATTTGGGGGGAGTTTAAAAGGGACATGAGAAGATAATTCTTCACAGAAAGGTTATGGACACTTGGAACAGCCTACCAGCTGAGGTGACCGGGGTGAGGACAGTGGGGAGCTTCAGGCGTGCATAGGATAAGCACATGGGAGTAATACCTGGGTGTAATAGGAAGAGAGGGAAGGGGGAGGGAGGGAGGGATGGACACAGTGGTTAGGCTTAGTGGGTTGTTGAGGTGAATAGGAAGGGGTATTTCCAGCAGGAGGAAGGAGAAGGTCTTGTCACTGTATCACTCACCGGTGAGACCTCACCTGGAGTACTTTGTCCATTTTTGGAGGCCACACTTCAGAAGGGACATAGACAGGGAGGTAGTCCAGAGGACAGTAACCAAAATGGTACAGGGGATGCATGGGAACCCTGAAAGGAGACAATTAGGGATCTTAACATGTACAAGAAAAAATATAGGAAATGTTGGGGGGGCCCTTTGAAGTAAAGATTCTTCGCTCAAGTTATTGTTCTTCAATCTTTCTTTTTATTTCTCTTCCCCCTACGTTTCGCTCAACTTGGAGCTTGTTCACGGGGTTTATTCTATGTTTCACATGTGTAAATACATTTATTTTATGTCATTGATCAGCATTTTTTTAATATGATATTGTTACATTTTTAATTCTTTGGTGTATACACATACCATTCAATAAAGATTATTGCCTGTGCACCCTTGTACATATTCTTAATTTTTCACAGGGTTAATTTATTTGTACTTGTTTAGATCCTAAGCTGCATCCTAAAAAGACATACACAGTATGTTAGTGAACACAGCGCTGCTAACAACTTGGAACACGGTTTAACTACTACCTGTAAGGTTTGTTCCCCATATTTCTTGGTTTGCAGCATACCTTATATATATATTACTTAAAACTTCTTGTCTTTCTTGTAAAGAATAATTTTAGGCCTGTAATGACATAAACATAATTTTTTGTAAAGCTTTGCTGTTATTATGTTGTTTAATATTATAATGTGGCCACATTGTGACTTCTATTTACTTATTTTGTTAACAGCATACCTTAAAGGAGACTGTGAGCTTCTGCATGTAAGCACTGAAGCCCAACAAATTTTAATGGTAGCTACTTCCTGATAACCTCTCACCCATTTCTGTGAGATCCCATGGTGTGACTAACCATGTTGTCACACCCAGTTGATCGCACCTGTGCGATCTCGGCTGCTACCATTAAAATTTGTTGGGCTTCAGTGCTTACATGAGGAGGAACTTAACCAAAAAGGAGAAACTTGAGCCAGAAGGAGTAAGGGTAAGCAGTTAAAATATTAAAGAATATTTAGAAGTTGGTATTAGAACCTTTAATTATAAAAGTAAAATGATGGCTATGAGACCAATACGGGAATACTATGATTATGTTTTCACAGACTACAAAGAACACTAATTCCACTCTAAGAAGCTCACAGTCTCCTTTAAGGTATGCTGTTAACATCAATGTGGCCACATTATAACATTAAACAACATAATAACAGCAAAGCTTTACAAAAAAATTATGTTTATGTCATTACAGGCCCAAAATTATTCTTTACAAGAAAGACAAGAAGTTTTAAGTAATATATATAAGGTATGCTGCAAACCAAGAAATATGGGGAACAAACCTTACAGGTAGTAGTTAAACCTTGTTCCAAGTTGTTAGCAGCTCTGTGTTCACTAACATACTGTTATGTCTTTTTGGATACAACTTAGGATATAACAAGTACAAATAAATTAACCCTGTGAAAAATTAGAATATGTACAAGAGTACACACACAATAATCTTTATTGAATGGTTTGTGTATACAAAATAATTAAAAATGTAACAATATCATATTAAAAAATGCTGATCAATGACATAAAATAAACGTATTACAGATGTGTAACAAAGAATAAACCCGTGAACAAGCTCCAAGTGTGACTGAACGTGGGGAAGAAATAAAAGAAAGATCGAAGAACAATAACAGAGCGAAAGTGTTTACTTCAAAGGGCTCCCCAACATTTCCTATATTTTTTCTTGAATTTGAAAGTCTAGATTGGGGGCTAAAGAACCTAGAAGAGAACCATTACCCACTAAACAATTTTTACATTGTATCTTAACATGTACACCCTGGAAGAAAGGAGCACGAGATGGGACATGATAGATACCTACACATACCTCACAGGAGAAAATAGGGTGCAAGAGGGGAGTCTCTTTCAAAGGAGGAAGAGCACCAGGACCAGGGTGCATACAGTGAATCTAGGCGGGAGTAGTTAAGGAGGGATATGAGGAAGCACTTTCATTGAAAGGGTGGTAGATGCCTGGAACAGACTGTCAGCGGAAGTGGTGGAGATGGAAACAGTGGGGGCTTCAAGCATGCATGGAATAAACATAAGGTTATAGTGGTGTAACCTCCCCCCACCGCCCCCCTTGTTTCTACCAGTAGGGCTGCTTCTCTCAAACCAAGGCTCCACCAAGAGGGGTGGGGGTAGTCACTACAATTATCTTTCACAGAAACTCTGTATGACCCATTACTTCTACTACTGAGCCTGCCATCTTTAGACAGGCAAACCAAGTGTGGCAACTACCTGGCTCACACCTGGGGGACCATTTAGCATGGCCAACAAACTGGGTCCCTGGGATAAAACGTTTGCTCAGCATTATGCTAGGTTTGTACTTCTGGTCAGGGACACCCAAGTAAATCCGGACACTGGAAGCAATAACTGAAATGTCCAAACCAGGATGGGATTCTAGAGTGTAGCTTTTATTCACATAACACAGAGAATAACAAAGCAAAGATGGCCCCCCCACAGGGCTACACTCACTGGTAATGTGGATTACTGAGGTACAGAGCAATCACACTCACTTACGAACCCTCAGGTTCTGAACGGATCTGGGCACACATGGCCCGAACTGTACACTTCTCTTCTATTCCTTGACATGGCCCCCCTGCCAGTACTAGGACACTTTTCCATATCACATGGAGGTTGATGGTGGCTCCCTAAACCACCCACGAGCACTTTCCGGCTCTCAGGGGAAAATCCAAAATCCCACATCTGGGTGCTTTCCTCAGACATTGACCAAGTGCCTGAGAGAAAACCATAGGTACCCAAACTGAACCTGGAGAGGTAAATCTGGTTGCTCCAGATGGGGGGTCTCCCACCTTTCGCTCCCAAATCTATACTTGGCCATTCATTTGGTTACAGCACCTTTCTTCAAAACAATGTTTATAGATGCTTTCTTGAAATGTTTAGCGCATTTAACATTCTGCAATTCACTCTGGAGGTGTCCTGACTTTAAAAGTTCTGTATGTGGCTATGTCTTTACCCTAGACCCCCACTGTTGCATATGCTTCTAAGTTATACACAATCTAAAAGTTCTGTACTTGGCAAGTCTTCCTTTGACCCCACAGTAGGCAGTCACTTTTACTTTAAACACGGTCTCGGTGAACATAGTCTCTTATCAGAGAAGAACTCACCACGGTATGCAGGTTCTCCAGGGCTTCTTTCCCACAACACAATCTCTGGTACTCACAGAACAACACGACTCTCAGGCAGCTTCTCCCTCTCCAGGCTGGACCAGGGGATTGCCCTTGAATTCCTGGAATTCCCCCCATCCCTCTGTGGATGGGGCACTGGAACAACTTCTAGGAACGGTCTCTACCACTTCGTACAACTGGTCTTCTGTGTTCCTCTCTAGGGTGAGAACACACAACCGCTTCCTAAGGTAATTCTATATCAGAGCTTGGCTCTGAGGAGCTGCATACTGCAGCACTCCTCACTCTCTTGAGTCTCTCTTGAAACTTGCTTGAATCCTCCAATGTTCTACTGCTAACCCCTGCAGCTAGCATTCCACTGTGGCTTATGCTGCTGCAAGAATTCTATGGAGACATCATCACTCCAGCTCAGTTGAACCTGAGTACAGAGGGAGATAGTGTGAAACCCATTTAACTGGCATCTCACAAGCTGCCTTTCCCTGCCTGCCACTGGTTCTAAGTGGGATTCTAGTAACCCCTGGGAACAAGGGGGTTACAGTAGTAATAGTAAATAGGCAAGGAGAAAGAGGAAGGGTTACTGTAGAGACCAGTTAGGGTCTGTGGAGATAAATTAGGCAGGGAAAATCTGGGCAGACTGGGTGGGCCAAGTGGTCTTTTTCTGCCGACAAATTATTTATTTTATTTATTGAGTACAATCGGAATTACAATCCTGTGAGTCACAGACTCTTTTGCAGAGGCTCCATGTCAGGTTACAGGGGGTGAAGGGTAGACAAATACAGTAAAAGACAGACGTGAACAGGCAGTATTTACAATTTCAGTACTGGCGGAGTAACTTTTTGCAGAGGCTCCATGTCGGTTACAGGGGTGGAGGGTAAACAAATACAGTATAAGACTAACATTGACAGGCAGTATTTACATTTACAGTACTGACAGAGCAGTCCAGGCTAGAACTTATTGAACCGGTGTGGTAATTAGGAAGCATTCCTGGGGTCTCTAGACAGAGATTTGTAGGATGCCATTTCGTAGGGTCTAGGGAGACCCTGTGCCAGGAAAGTGGAGGATTTGGGAGAGAAGAGGGTGAGCAGCATTAGCCACAGTTACATTTAGCATTCTCCATTAGTTGGGTTTTAAGGCCTGATTTGAATAGTGAGATGCTATGGGACTGGGAGAATGGGGGGGGGTAACGTGTTGAGCCAGAGAGGGGCACGGTAGCGGAAAGATCTTTGCCCTAGGGATGTTCTACAAAGGGGGACCAGAAATGATGGGCTTGCTGCGAGTCTTGTATTGCGCCTGATGGGGGCTGTACTGATAATGGAGAGTAGGCCGATGGGGGCTAACTGAAGGTGTATCTTTTTTGCGAGGATGCAGGTGTGGTACTTAAGTCTTTGTTGGAAGTTTAGCCAACCAGTCAGTGTATAAAGATTGCAGGTATGGGTTAGTCTGTCACTGCCTGTAACTAGGTGGCAGGCTTTATTAAGTGCAGCGTTTATACTGCTTAGCGTGGTGGGTTCAGCTGAGCCGTATATAACTATCCCATAGTCGACTAGGGAGAAGATGGAGGAGGTGACTGCAAGTTGCATGGCCTGTGCAGGTAGGCAGTTTTTGAGTCTGTAGAGGGTGCCCACTCTAGTGTTGACTGCGGACGAGAGAAGATGGATGAGTCTATGGTAGGAGACGGAGGTATCCAATGTGATACCCAGGTATTTAAAGTGTGTAACATGTTCCAGCTGGGTGCCTAGTGAGTTCTTAATTTGGAGTGCCGTCTGACTATGTGGGCTTTGGCGATGTGCAAAGATCATAGACTTAGTTTTGCTATGGTTGATGATCAGGCGGTGATCAGCGAAACAGTTTTCTAGTTCTCTGAAAAAACCCTGAAGGGCCAGTTGGAGGGCGCTCGGTTAAGGGTGTTTCCAGTACAGAACCGCATCATCAGCATAGAGTAGAAGATGACCACTGCATGCTTTAGGGAGAGAGTTTAGGAAGAGGGTGACGAGCAATGGGCCAAGTATATACCCCTGTGGGACCCCTGAACAAACTGTTTTGGAAGTGGAGATGGTGGTGTTTATCCTGACATGCTGTGACCATCCTGAGAGGTAATCCTTGAACCAGGCAGTGGCCTCAGGGACCACATTTAGTTGAGGAAGGACACAAAGCAGTAGTTTGTGACTGACCATATCAAATGCCTTGGTCAGATCCACATAGATTGCCCCTGCAATTGAGCCTTGGTCAAGGGCCTCGTGGATGAATGTGGTGAGCTCAGTAAGTGCAGTGACGGTACTATGGCCAGTCCAGAAACCATGCTGTTCCTGGCTGGGGAAGGTTGTGTTTAGTTAGATGTTCTGTTAGTTGGTCCGAGACAATTTTTCCAGTGCTTTGGAGAGAGGAGGAAGAATTGAGATAGGTCTATAGTTGCTGGTGTTAGTGGGGTCACCATTCTTCAGAATGGGAGTGATTATGGCTTTCTTTCAGGTTGAGGGGAACTGGCCAAGGCATAGCGAAAGGTTGAGAGTTTTTGCAAGGTGAGGTAGTGTGACATCGAGGGTAAGCCAAATGAGTTTAAGGTCTAGGGAGTCATTGCTGTAACAGGTATTGGCGATAGCTTTGATGATATATTATTTTGCCTCACTGCAGGGGGTGACTTGGAGCTGGAAAGGAGGCGATTGACATTACACGGGGTTTCGGGGGGAGGGGGAGTTGTGGTAGGGTGGAAGAAATTAGGAGGGAGGATTTGGGAGAGGTCCGAGAAGGTGGAGTTAAGGGCTTCAGCGATAGTGGCAGGATCTTGGGTGACATCCCCATTTAGATTGAGTTGGGTAGGGGTGGGGGAGCAGGATTTACCACTGAGTTTTTTATGTTGTTCCAGAATTTTTTTCCGTCTCCCCAGGAGGAGGTAAGGGTTTGTTTTTAATAATTAGCTTTTGCCTGCCGCGTGGCCCATGTACATTTATTACGTGCCTCCCTGTATAGCTGTCTATCCTGGGTGCGTTGGGAGTCAATGGCCTTGTGCCAAAGGTTTTCCCTTAGTTGCATAAGGTTTAGGAGAGAGGGTGTGATCCAGGGGGTGGTTTGGGTTTTCACAACTTGCTTTGTGAGGGGAGCGAATATATCATAGGCTTTGTTGAAAGTGGTTATAAAGTGGGTGAGAGCAATATCTACTGACTGCGTGGTGTATATGGGGAGCCAGTAGCTATTGGATAGATAGACTTTGAGGTTCTCTAGGCCTCCTTTTTTGAGCCTTCACTGCCAAGAGGTTTTTGGCGGGGCAGGGGGTAGTTTACCCGACCACCAGCAAGTAACCGGGGAGTGGTCACTGATAGAGTCAGGGAGCACAGTTGCTTGGGAGAGGTTTTGTGGCCTGTTGGTGAAAATGAGGTCTAAGAGGGTGGAGGTCCCGGATCTAGAGTCATGCCTGGTCAGGGAGGTGACTAGTTGGGTAAGATCCAATGCCAGGGCAGTGTCTTTGTAGCTGGATGCGGCTGGGGATAGCCAGTCGACGTTGAAGTCACCCATTAATATGATTTCACTAGTATTAGGTGGGTTGGAGATAGTGTGAAGGATTGACTCAAATGCAAGTTTTCTGTTTCTCGGGGGGGGGATATAGGCCGAGATGATATGAAGTGTTTTGGAACCCAGACTGAGTTTGACAGTTAGTGTCTGGGCTCCATATTATGGGGTGGGGGTATGTACTTCAGTGGCATTTAGTGAGGATTTAATATAAATTGCGCAGCCACTGCCTCTCTTGCTGGTCCTATGTGCCCTAAAGATGGTATAATTACTTAAAGAGACAGCATCATTGTAGATTTTATCAGAGAGCCAGGTCTCAGAGAGGGCTAGTATGTCTGGTGCATGTTGGGCAATCCATCCTTGTAGAGGGGTGTGTTTTTTGGGTAGGCTGCAAATATTTAGTGAGGCTAGCAGCAGTCTCCTCTGAGGTTTCTTTGGAGAGGTTTTTTTGCTGGGAGGTCCTGGGTTGTCATGGATATTGCCAGATAGTAGTAGAAGTAGGACAGTGTGCTGCAGGAGGGCCAGCCTGCAGAGTTTGGGAGACAAACTCTGGGATTGGTAGGGTGATGTGTTTTTGTTGTTGTAGGAGGGTACTGGGAGACTAGAAATGATGCTGGATAGAAGGGAGAGGGAAGTGAGGAGGATGAATGTTTGGTTAACGTGGTTAGTGGGGGGCTGAGGTCTGAGGCAGGGGAGAGCTGAGGTACAATGTATACCCTTAGTGAGTGTGGATGCTAACATGGGTGTGTGATAGTAAAAGTCTTTGGGATCAATTTGGCATGGGTGTGAGAAGTTGGAGGGACTGGGCCAGTAGTTATCAGTGATAGCTGAAAGATTAGGGTAGTAGATATGGTGGTGTGGTATAGGAGCCACGGGGGATGGGGAAGGCTGTAGAGCAAGTGGTGTGATCCTGGAAGTCAGTAATGCTGTTATAAGTAGGGAATACATTGTGTGGGAATTAAGTGAGAGGAAAGTTATAGCAGTCACTAGAGTTAGAATTGTATAACCTGCGGCTGGAAAAGTGGGCTGATAGGTTATTTTCGCCTGGTCACCTGACTAACCCTGGGGAGCCAAACACATAGCGTTCGGCGGGGCTCAGCCTGGGCAGCAACTCGAGGTGCTTGGGAGCTTCTTTGGCCAAGATTCGTGTGGCAAGGCTGGGGGCTTGTGGCCATTGAAAAAAGGCACCAGAAGGCCAACGGTCATGGCAACAGCCTGGTTCAAGGTATTCAATTACCTGGTGAGTCTCAGGTTCGGGGCTTCTGCGGGCAGGGAGGGCTTCATGGCAGGCCCTTGCGACCTCCGGTCTCCTCGGGGGAGGGGGGTGGTCTCTGCGGGAAAATGAAGAGAGAGGGGGGTTTAAATAAGCAAAAACATGGAACTGATTAACTTCATATAATTCATATAAAATTCATAGAATTATAGAATTCATATAAAAGCCTACAAAAGCCCTATTATTTGATTATTATCCCTGCTATATCTATTATCCTCTTCATTTTTACAGGTTAAGTTATTTTACTGTGCCTTGTATATGTGTAAAGTTTGTATATATCTCTTATTTATTTGATTGTACTAATGTTATGCTATTCTCATGTCTTTGTAAAAAAAACTTGTACCCTTATTTGTATGACCACTCAGGTCCATCTTGTAAATGAGCTAAGCTCAATGATGTTCACCTGAATAAATAAAGATTTTGATTGATTGATTGATTTGATTAACTTGTTTGGGGCAGGCTGGTACTGGGTGTGGGGAGAAGAACAAAAGAGTACAGGGCTAGTATCAGGTAACAGAAATGTGATTCAAAAGTCGAAAGGCAATTGTTGTTACTTGCTGGGCTATCTGAACTTCTGCACTATATGAGTCTATGCTTCTATAATCTTCTTAGTGGCACAGAAGTGCACTATGCCATGGTCCTCAGGGGTTTCCTCTCTCCCCTACCCCATTGTAATAACCCACAGATTCCCAGAAGCCCTCAATTTTCACTCAATCTCCTCAGGTTGCCGATCTAAAGGAAGCCCTTGGAGTAGCTCCCATATGCTTACTACCTATGTGTCTGGGTAGAGTTACTGATAGGACTTTCTGTAGGTTGGCCACCTGAGGTCAATAAGGGAGAACTGAGGGCTTCTGGGAGTCCTCAGATTATTATGGTGGAGTAGGAGAGGGAGGGGGGATGTGTCTCAGGAGGACTATGGCATAATGCAGTTCTAGACTAAGAGGATAAAACAACTGAGATCTTCTTTGCCCCTCCTTGGATTTCAGGGGGGAGTCAGATTATTGGAGAGTTGTGCTAAGGGGGCAGAGGGACAGTCAAGGGAATCTCTGGGCTATGGGGGGGAAGCTTCTGGACACCTTAGAGGCTGGGGACTCAGGGGGTCATTTTTTATGGACTAGCACTCATGATGAACATTACAATTGGATAGACATCATGCACTAGATGGATAAACTGACTGACCCAAACTGCCACCTCCAACCACAGCCTGAGAGCCCCTTCTAGTAAGGAGATGACAGCCAAAGGGACCCCAGCACCTGTAGTCATAATTTAAGGAGATGGACTGGAGGAGGGCTTTTTTTCTGGCCCGGAGAGATTACTGTTAAATGGTAATGGTGTGTAGTTGGAGTCAGGTGCAGAATCAGAACTTCAGATTCCATTTCTCATTGTGTGCCTCTTCCTTAAAGATAAACTCCTATAGAGTCCCTAAGAGCAACAGCAGCTGCAGAAATGCCCGATTAGGTCTAGTAACATAAAAGTATATTTTATATTTACCTGCTGCCTCGGAATTTTAACTAAAAAGATCTGCTCTGCCCATAATGGTCACAGAGCCCCGAGTGAACATCTTACGCACTCTGGGTGGCTTCCACTATGAAGGTTATGCTAATGAGGGCTACCAACAAAGGACAGATGTTGGTAGCCTTCATTAGCATAACCTTTGCAGCGGAAGCCACCCGGAGTGAGCGAGATGTTTGCCTGGGGCTCTGCGGCCATTAATCGGTGGTGGAACAGAATCAGACTCAGAATCGGAATCTCTGAATTTCCAACTACATGGTGACAGAATGGATTCCAGAGAATCCAAGCATCCCTAATAGATCCCGGACTGACTTTTTTTTCTGGCAGTGCATTTCGCTACCCATTGCATTTATTTATTTATTTTTAACCAGGAGGGACACACTAAGCTGAAAGCTTGTTTACAGGTGCAACCTGGGAGCAGAAGTAAGTTAAGTGACTTGCTCAGGGTTACACAGTATGCAAGTGGGGGCTGTGGGATTCAAACCCAGGTCTCTAGGTTTGCAGCTCAGAGCCCTAAACCACTGCACTGTACTGCTTCCTAACTCCTTTAACTCCTTTAAACTGGCCAAGGGGGGAGAGTCAGGAGAGACAGGTGGCTTAGCTTCACTCCCCCGTGGTAGTATGCAATAAGACAAGTTGAAAACAGGGACAACTGAAGCAGACAGTGAGGAGCAGGCAGGCAAAGTGTGTAAAAGTGGGGATAAAGGCAGGGCAGCAGGACATGAACAAGAAAACCAGGGTGAGGGAAACAGGCAAGGGAGAGAGGACAACTACAGAGGGAGGGCAGGGTTTAAAACACGAAAGATCAGGCTCACAAATGCCCGTGGTCTTGGAAATAAGGTTCCAGACCTGGAAGCCTTAATAACAAATGCAGACCCTGACATACCAGCAATATCAGAGACATGGTACTCTGCTAGTCATGGCTGGGACATCAGTGTACCGGGCTATACACTGTTCAGAAGGGACTGGGAAGGTAAAAAGGAGGGGAGTGGCCCTATACATTAGAGAAGGCATAAAGGCTACAGAAGTACAGGGAAGACAAGGGGAGGCTGAGGCAATGTGGGTCACCCTTGAACAAGGGAATAGCACAGCAATATGTGCTGGGGTGATCTGAAGACCTCTGGCACAGAGGGAGGAAATGGACAGGGTACTAATGGGGGAAATTCATGACATGGCAGCTAAAGGTGAAATCCTGCTGATGGGGCATTTCAATATGCCGGATATAGATTGGACCACCCAGTCAGCTGCTTCAGCCAGAAGCATGGCCATCCTGGAATCCCTGCAGGGGTTGGACTCGGACAACAGGTGCATGAGCCAACCCAAAACAAATTGATTCTGGACCTGGTATGCATCAATGGAAACAGATTCAAAGGAGTCCAGGTGAAAGGGCAGCTGGGATCCAGTGACCACCACATGGTGTGGTTTGGCATGGAGACAGGGACTCAGTTAAGACATTCTATAGGTACATCAATGATAGAAGAAAAACCAGGAGAGGGATTGTGAGACTCAAAGGGGAGGAGGGAGAGTGTAAGGAATGGGATCTAGACAAAGCAGAAATACTGAACAAATACTTCTGTTCAGTATTCATTAAGGAAGGAGAGAGAGTCAAGGACCAGAGTTGGGGAGAAGAGGAAATGGGGGGGGGGGGCATGGACACCAGTCCATTCACAGTGGAGAGTTCTGGAGGAACTCACAAAGCTGAAGGTAGATAAAGCCATGGGGCCAGGCCACATACTCCTGAGGATATTAAGGGAGCTGAGAAGGGAACTACCAGTGCCTCTGGCCACCCTGTTCACAGAGTCACTCAACACAGGCATGGTTCTAGAGGACTGGAGGAGGGCGTATGTACTGGCACTGCACAAAAGTGGCAGTAGAGAGGAAGCAGGGAACTACAGGCCAGTCAGCCTCACCTCAGTGGTGGGGAAGATCATGGAGACACTGTTGAAAGAAAGGATAGTAGCACACCTGGAATCCAATGGTGCCCAGGATCTGAGGCAACACGAATTCACAGCAGGAAGGTCTTGTCAAACAAATCTGATTGATTATTCTGATTGGGTGACTAGGGAAGTGAATCTAAGAGGGGCAGTAGACACTGCCTACCTAGATTTCAGCAAAGCTTTTAATACCATCCCATACAGAAAGCTGGTTAACAAGATGCGCAGTCTGGGCATGGGGCATAAGGTGATACACTGGGTTAGAAACTGTCTGATGGACAGAAGAAAGAGGGTGGTGGTAAATGGGATCCAATCCTGGGAGAGAATGAGGTGACCAGCAGAGTACCACAGAGATCAGTACTGGGACCAGTCCAGTTGAATGTCTTCATTAGTGACATTGCAGAGGGGATGGAAGGAGAGGTCTGCATATTTGCAGATGACACCAAGATTTGCAACAGAGTGGATACTCCAGAAGGGGTGCAGAAAATGAAGGGGGACATGGAGAAGCTTGAAAGATGGTCGGAGGTGTGGCAACTGAGGTTCAATTTAAAAAACTGCAAGATAATGCACCTGGGTAGGGGGAACCCTGAGGAGAGCTACAGAATGGGGGAAGAAGTGCTGACTGTCACAAAAGAGGAAAGGGACCTTGGGGTTATCATATCTGATGACCTTAAGGTATCAAAGCAGTGCACAAAGGCTACAGAGAGGGCCAGTGGCATGCTTGGGTGCATAGACAGAGGCATTACTAGCAAGAGACAGGAGGTGTTGATGCCATTGTATAAAACACTGGTAAGGCCTCACCTGGAGTACTAAGTGCAGTACTGGGGACCACATATGCGTAAGGACATAGATAGGGTGGAGGCTATCTAGAGAAGGGTGACAAAGATGATGCATTGCTTGCATCACAAAACATGTGAGGAGAGACAAAGAGTTCTCAATATGTACTCACTGGAGGAGAGGAGAGAAAGTGGGGACATGATGGAAACTTTCAAGTACCTTAAGGGCATAAACAAAGTACAGGTGGGGGATCTTTTCCAATGTAGAAAAGATATCAGAACTAGGGGACACTATATGAAATTGGAGAGGGGTAGATTAAGAGGTAACATGAGGAAGTTTTTCTACACAGACAGGGTGGTGGATGCTTGGAACAGTCTGCCACAAGAGGTGCCGGGGTAGGCATAGTGGAGGGGGTTTAAATATGCCTGAGACAGGCACAAGGGAACATTGGATGGGGAGAGAGTGGTGAAAAGCCATTGATCACTTACGGTCAGTGACTACATACAAGTTTAGGCTTACGGCCAGACTAGATTGGCCTAGCGGTTCTTATCTGCTGACAATTTCTATGTCTCTATCTAAAGAAAAAAATTCCTTTCATATTTCATATGGCTTCTCTGATTAATGCCTTTTGTTACTAAACCTTCACTTCTTATTAACAGGGTACTGCTGTCCAGTTTGTTAATACCCCTTAGATAGTTAAAGGTCTTTATCACATCCCCCATCATCCTTGTGGTCTCTAGTGTGCATATATTCAGACTGTCCAGCCTGTCATCATACATTTTCCCCTGCTGCCAATGAGTCCTCTTCACAGCCCTCCTCTGAACAGCTTCCTAGGGCTCTTTATTTTGCTTCAGGTATGGGCTCCAGAGCAGTGTACTGTACTCCAGATGAGATCTCACTGAGGAACTGTACGGGAGCAGAATTACCCACTTACCTTGGTTAGCAAATGACCTTCCAATGTATGCTGCCATCCTATTTGCATTCTCTGCAGCTGCTGGCAAAGGGCATGGGACTTTAGACTGTCATTAAATGATCCCCGAGTCCTTTTCCACAAACACGTGCTCCAGCCTTACTATTCAATCAGTACTCAATTTTTGAATCTCTTTTGCCAGTGTACATGACTTTACATGTTTTGGCATTAACTTTGAGTTGTGGAAAACAAGATGCCCCCTCTTGGCCACACCCAAAATATAAATGTTAGTTAACGTCCACTGAGATTTGTCCACAATGGAACTAAAGTCAGTTGCAGCAGGAGAAGATAGACAAAATTCAACCAGTGAACAAAGATTCTTCCAAGGAATAAATCTCTTTCATTTTATTTAATTCATGCTTTTAAAGCTGTGGCCACTGTAACAATTCCCAATGGTGTTCCACTGGGAAAGTGGCTCTGCATGCACATAGATTCAAAATAATTATTTTTTAAGTCATTGATACAAGCACTATTTCATATCAACAACAAATTTTTGCTATTAGATGAGTTTGTAATTTACTCACAGTTTCATTGTGCTTGGTGCTTCCTTAGTGAATTTGTTTAGCATGACTTAATTTTAGTGACATGTCTACCTCCTCAGTATTCGCAATTGACAACTGTCCTCTGAGTTCTACCCCCAGCCAGTTACTAATCCACCAAGTTAATTTGTGTCCTATCCACAGAGCTCTCAGCTCATTCACAAGTCTCTAGTGTGGTACACAACTGAAAGGCTCAGTAAAGTCCACCTATAGTGCAACGTGTGCAAACACAACAAAAAAGAAGGATGAGAGGACAGGGAAGGCACAAGGTTGGTAGCAAGGGAGGAGCAGGGGTCAGATGGAAGGGGGTATGCCTTAATGCCAGAAGCCTGGGTACCAAAATCAGTGAGCTCCAGGCACCAATGGTGGACACTGAGGTGGACCTAATGGCCATCACAAAAATGTGAGCTTCGGAAAATAATGACTGGTACCTGATGGTCTCTAGGTGCTCATTGTTTAGGAGGGGTAGAGTAGCAGGAGTAGACCCTTTTGTCAAGGATGTATTTGCCAGCTCAGTCCTAATTAGAGTAGTATTTGCCACCTCAGTCTTAATTTAAGTAGCACCTTCCCACTCAGTCCTAATTAAAGTGGTATCAGCTAACGGTGTACTGTCACAACAATGAAACCTGTACAGCAAACACCATTACCGTGACAGAAATCGACAGATCGCTGTAATGGTCCCTGCTGTACACTGGCACTGCATCTCCCAGTGTTTCTCCCCTTCCCTGAGCCAACTCTGACTCTGGGTTGGTTATCTAAAGATCAGGGGTGTGGAGGGATGGAGCCCCACCCCCCACAAAAAAGCATCGTTAACAGTCAGCACAATGCTGATAGTCGGCATTGTGTCTGTCGATGTGAAGGATGTCAGCAACTTTTTTGTTGCTCTGGCATGGTAAATCCTCAGCCAACTCAGTCCCTAATTAAAGTGGCATCTGGCAGCTCAATCCTAATTAAGGTGATACCTGCCAAGTTAATCTCAGCTCAGGTAGTACAGTCAGACCTGGTTGATCCATGTCTTATTATTTGACACACCTGATTATCTGAACAGGGAACCTCTGAACCCGATTTTTTTTTGCCACATTAATTGTCTCATTAATATGGAAATCTCTGTTTCTGAATCCAAACTCTGTATTCAGAGTACAGGAACCATTATCCCATTTATTTTGACCTGGATAATCCACTGCAGGTGTTAATGAAAGTGTTAGTGGCAGTTTTCCTAATCTCTCTTAGTCCTCTCTGGCATGTTAAAGCTAATAGGAAATCCCCCCTACCCATTTTCATTTCCATGTCAGTTATGTATTCTGATATGCTTTGATCATTTTTTTTTAATAAATTAACAACCTAGGTTTGGGATGCCCTCAGATCCATCTAGAATTCCACTCTTCTCATCAGCTACTGCTCTTTCTTTTCACATTCCTAAAACATTCCATGGACTCAGTGACCCCATTCCATGCTATTCATATGAATGGTGCTCCCTCCTGCCATCCCTCCCGCTACAGCAGTAACGCAGCTTTAGCTGCTTACTGGCTCTGCCAACTTTGAAAATGCTGTCTCCATTCTATCCAGCCCCCTGTTCTCAAAGTGTCCCCTATCCCACCACAGCAGTAACTCAGCCCCTAATCAGCTATGAACCTTGGCTGAAAGATCTGTTGCTAGCCTCTGCTACTTGAGAAAATTACTGTTTGGATGTGAACTGAAAAAGTGATTCTCTGCTTCTACCTGGAGTAAAACCCCTAAGAGGAAACACAGAAACTTGTGTCCTCTGTTCTTGACATAAACACACTGGGTGGGATATTCAAACTGCACCCAAAAAGTGCGCAACAGCAGGAGCAAGCGCAAGTCACTTGCGCACATCCGCAATTGTCGCGATATTCAAACATGGAGCAAGGCCAATTGCACAAGCAGCCAACGTCTGAATATCACACAAACTGCGCCATAGCGCAACCAGGAAGGGGGAAGCTGAGCAGAAATGATGCACCATAGCACAACAAGGCTAGCCCAGCTGAGCAGTCCAGAGGTGCCATAGCACAAGCAAAGAGACCCCTGCAGCATAGCAATGGAAGTACACAACCAGGGCCATGGGGACAAGTAAACACAGCACAACCCGGCCGTGTTACTGCAGCACACCTACTGTCAACCTGAGACTGGCACACAAAGGGGGTGGAGCACCCCAGTGTCCAGTGGCCCCCCTGCACAGCACTCCCAGCACTGTGACCCCAAGACACCACCCATGCGCAGTGACCAGCACTGCAGGAATTCCCAGGCCCCCGAACACTGCAACCTCGTGAACCACAGAACCACACAAGCCAAACCCACCATGACCACCCAGCAGTGGGTGGCAGCACACAGCAATACTGACTGGAAGCCTCACCCACACCAGAGACACCACACACACGCACATACCCATGACCATACCACACCTGATGCATGCACACCACTGCAACTGAGCACCTATAGCCAGCTGCAAATCAGAGACCACCACAGCATTCATATCAAAATATATATGTAATAAAGATGCATAACAAGAACAATAAACAGTAACATATGTAAAAAGCAGGGGTAGGGGTATGGGTATGAGGTAGGGGTGGGTAAGGGGCAGGGGTGAACAACTGGGAGAGGGAAGGTGGGGATTGCCGATGTCTGGCTACTGCCTGGCAGCCTGCCCTCCTCCTGTCTGGTGCTGTGCCGGTGGCCTCCTCCGGCGCCGCATGCCATGCTGCTGTAGGTCGAGGAGGATGGTATGTGAGTCCATGGCCACTTGAGTCAGCCTCCACACACCCTGCTCCAACATGCGCATGATCCGGATACCTAGGACAAGGGATCAGAGTCAATGGCTGTGACTGTCCACATCCCTGAATCCCACCCATCATGCATGGCATACAGCCAAGTGCCCTGCTCCTGTGATGGACTGCACCCACCCACAGTGACCATGCACAAGACATGCCCAACCAGCCAGCAACGGCCATGTGTACCACTGCACACACACACCGCCCATGTCCAGCACAGCACAACCAAGGCTGCCCAGTGACGTGGCTACGTGGTGGGATGCTAGTGCCACAGCCATGTGTCCAGTGCATGCAAGGACCACCAGTGACGTACACACACACACATGCAGTGCCACTGGACAGTGATGACTCTCACATGTTGCGTGCATGGTAGTGTCATCCATGGAAGGTGTCCATGCCCCCCCAGCATGCAATAGCATCCATGATGTAATGACACTCACCCTCATCAAGCCGCTGCAGCAGGTGCTGCTGCGGCTGCTGCTGTGGCTGTGGCTGTGGCACACCTCCTCCACCAGCCACCCTGGCACCACCATCCCAGGCCTCAGCCCGTGCCTGCCTCTGCTCCTCCACGCCTGTGGGAGACAAATGAAGAGAAACACATCAGTGAGATCCCAAAGCAGACAGCCCGTTGCCCCATTGAGTGTGCCTGCCCACACAACCAGACCCAAACAGCACACATCTGCAAACGCCCTCACAGCAAACCATAGCCCAACCCACCCCCATGCGCAGATCACATTACACAGTCACCTATGCAGACAATACCAGTGCATACACAGCACACCCACCTGGCCTGGGCACAATGCCTCTCCTGGCACGCGACCTGAGGCGCTCAAGCAGAGCATGCTCCCTCCTCCGCAGGTTGCTGTAGCGGTGCCTGCACTGCTCAGGCGTCCTCCTCCACCCAGTGGCCTGCTCCAGGGCAGTGATGACCTGCTGCCACACACATGGGTGCGTGGCACCTGCAGGGGCACTCCCTCAAACAGTGAGCCATGGTGAGGCTCCACCACAGCCACCAGGTTTGCCAATTCCAAGGCCCCCCATTGTGGTGCTCTCCTGCGTGCCATTTTCAAAATGTACAGTGGCAATATGGCACTCTGCAGTGCGGAAACCCCACGTGGAAATGTTGCGCAATACAACTCCATCACTGCCTATCACGCTGTTCGAACAGCGCCGTCAGTCCACATCGCGCTGTCACCGAACAGCGCAATAGAGCCATACACATGCCAGACGTACAGCGCCACGGGGCAAAGGTCAGCCACAAGGTCATGGGTCAGTGGCGCAAGGCCATGCACAGCACCATCGGACGTCCACACGTCCTGCGTGATCGGTCACCTGCGTGCCAGTGCCACAGTGGACTATTGCGCAGTACTGCCACAGTGCCATATGGTGACCAGTGCTGTAGCACCACTGGCACAATGGTGGCCGTGTCCTGAATTGCTGATCGTGCACAGCATGTCATCAGCACGGCAGATGCCTCGCGTAAGCTACCTGGGCATGCGCAATGCAGTGTACACACAGTCAAGAAATGCGCCATTGGCTCAGCCGGCTCAACCGTATGCGCAAAGTGCAACAGCGCGATACTCAGCCGACACATGCAAATCATCTGATCAGCCATTCAAAGGCGCAGTGGCGCGATTAGCATGTCATTAAAGTTGTGCCACTCCTAATTTGCATGCATTGCACTATAAATACGCGATATTGGGCTGCGCTGGCCAGATTTGGTTACTGCAGGTGAGAGGTGAGTTGCATGCTGTGTGATGTTCTGGCCAATGGTCATGGGATAACGCTGTAGACTGCACAGTGACAGGTGTCCACTTCCACCCATACAGACCGACATGACCGAGCAGAGCCAAGGTGAGGGTGAGGATGGTGGGTGAAGGAGGAGGCCCAACTTCACCACGGCGGAGACAGAGGCCCTCTTCCAGGCCTACCTGGAAGGGAGCCACTACTGAGTGGATGGCGGGGCACCCCTTCAGGCCCGTGCGGCTGCATGGGAGGGGGTAGCTTGGGTAGTGAACCTGCATGGAAGCCACCAGCGCTCCATGCAGGAATGCAAAAAGAAGATGGGGACAGACCGCAGAAGGGTGAAGGAGAAGGTGGCAGCCCTCAGGGCGGCACGTGCTGGCACAGGCGGGGCCAGCCAGCGGTGGTGGAGCTGACCCCGGCTGAGGACCGACTGGCTGCATCAATGCAGCAGAGTGCTGTAGAGTGCGTACCAGGAGGTGGATTCCAGACAGGTGGAAGCCCATCACTGCACGGTATGACATGGTGGTGGTGTTGGGGGGGGAGGTTGATCACATGCACTAACATGTCCTCACTTTCTGTTACAGATCCCGTTCGTCTGCAGGGGACGGTGGTGGTGGGACCATGGAGTGAGGAAGACCTGCCAGAGGTGGAGGAGGGTCCATCCACCTCTGTCACCAGCCGGCATGCACTGTACCAGCATGCACGCCTGGCTGCCACCTCTGTTGTCGGTGAGTCAGGTGTGGGGGGCGCACAGCCTGTGTCTCATCAGTCTGGCATGCAAGCATGCAAGCATGCCAGCACGCTGTGACTGTGGCTGTAGGACGTACCTGCACCATTGATGATGCAAGGACTGCAATGGGCAGTGACACGTGTGTGTCCCATGACGGACACACACAGCAGGCCAGCACATGCCCCTGGACCTAGCTGGTTCCAACGTGTGTGCAAGCACATCACCACAGTCCCAGGCTGTGCCTGTCAGCACTGGTGGGGCAGCACCGGTGGCTGTGCAAGTGTCTGGCACTGTTGTGGCCACAGCAGTGGAACGAGTGGTCCCTGGGGCACAGCAGTCAGAGGGGCAGCAGCAGCAGTCACCCACCAGGTCTGGGGGTACAGGGTCCAGCGGTGGCACATGCACACCGCCTGTTGATATGCCCATACCTGGTCCTGGTGAACAGTGCCCACCCTCAAGGGGTGTTGAGCATCAGGATCTTCCATACCCTGGGGACAGGATGCCAGTGTGGCAGAGGACCCATTTGATGAGCACACCCGCCTGCTGCGGGAATCAGTACAGCAGCAGAGGCGGGTTGCAACGTCCATGGAGGCACTGTGCATGGCTGTGGAGCGGCACAGCAGGGACAGTGCTCTGATCCTTGCAGAGATGGTCCAATTGCAGATGGATGTGACTGCCAACATTGACAGGCAGACCCAGGCATTGGTCGCTATCATGAATGCATTGGGCACACAGTCAGGTGCCCCTGTACCGCGCACCCCACACAGTACGCTCTCCACTCCCCGTTCCTGGCATCGTGCGACACCCGGCCTGTCGATGCCGGGTTCTGCTGTGGGCATCCCGAGCACCCCTGGTGCAGGTATATTTGGCATGCTGCAAACCCCTGTGCGGACAAGGTCGCGATCGCACAGTGGGACCCCTGGTGGTCCATCGGTGCCACCCCATGTGGCCCCTGCTCAGCCTGCCAGTCACCATGCATCCGCAGTGGCCGTGGAAGAGTGCAACATGACTGACCTGTCTCCCAGTGCGGGCCCTGTCTGGTGCTGCCCTGTGTGCAATGTGTGTCATGGTGGGCAGTGCACTGGTGAGTGCCCTGCCCAACACGCCGACACACGGACCACCTGCACACCCACCCGACTGCTGTCCACAGGTGCATGTGCATGATGCTGCCTGCATTGTACTGTACACCAAGGTGCAAGGGTGCCCAGCATCTGACACACATACTTGGACAGTACAGGTGGTGGGGGTGGTCTGTGGATCTGGGTGTTTGCCATGTCTGTTCCTGCTCTGCTGTGCACCTGCCCATGTACGCTTTGTGCCTGGTGTGTGTGTGTGTCCATATGACTGTTCACCCTCCCTAATGGTGTGTTCGTGTGTCTGGACCCTTCCACTCCCCTTGCCGTCATGCACCCCTGATGTGTTACCCTGTGTGCCTGTGGGTTGCGCCTGGACAGTGTTGGTTGCACATGGCCCCTTGACTTACCTGTGTCATGCATAATGCTCCTCCGTGATGGTGTCCCGGTGCAGCTGGGCCTGCCGGATCAGTCGGGAGTCCCACCGTCCAAGGGGGGGCTGCTCAACACCATCATCTCCGGCGCCGCTGGCGTCCCCCTCGCTGTCCCCCTCCTCGACCTGTATGGCTATCCCACAGTCTTTGGCCATGTTGTGCAGGATACAACAGGCCAGGAATATCCCACAGGCCTTTGAGGTCTGTACTGTAGGGCACTGCCAGAGGTGTGTAGGCATCGGAGCGTGCCTTAAGCATCCCAAACACCCGCTCAATGATGTGGCGTGTGGCGGCATGTGCCTCTCGCTATAGCGCTAAGCTGCGGCGGGGTCATGGGGCGCCGATATAGTGTGAGCAGCCAGGGACAGAGTGGGTATCCACTGTCACCTGTGTGGAGATAGTGGAGATAAGTATCATGTTCAGGTCCATATTGCCCATATCCTTGTGTGCCACTACCATGGCACCTGTGGCATTCCCACCCTTGCCCCAAGTTTGCAATTCCTACATGCGTACTCACCAACTAGATGGCCTGTGGGGATGTCCCCACTCTCGAATTGATGGCACAGTGTGGACTGATACCATATGAAGGCATCATGTGCTCCACCAGGGTGTGTGGCACAAACATTGATTATGCGCCCAGTGGCATCACACACCACCTGGCAGTTGACACTGGAAAAGCCCTTCCTGGTCCTGTAAGCGGCCCCATCGGGGCCAGGTGGCATGCGAATAGCCACATGGGTGCAGTCTATGGTCTCTAGCATGCCAGGCATATGTGCTACCCTGTGGAACTCCTGCATGTTTGCTGTACGCTCTGCCGCGGTGCCGTGGAAATGGATGCACTCCGCAGCATGTGGCAGCAGTGCGCTGAGGAATTGGGTGAGGATGCGTAACGTGGCCGACTGTGTTATGCCTGTGGTGTCCCCTGTCGGCCTCTGGAAGGTACCCGTGGTGAGCAGGCACATGCAGGCTGTTACCTTTGTCTCCACTGACAGAGCGTGACCCTGTCGTGGGGTGTCTGCATCACATCACTGCACAGCTCACAGAGCCGCCTCAGTATTGCCCTGTTCAGGCGTGTACTGCCCACAATCCCCACGGCCTGAGTACAGCTCTAAAGCTGATGCGCGGCACGGTACTGCCTGTTGGGGGCGATTGCCGATGGCCCCTTCCACGGCCTCGCCCCTGCAGCATGCCTTCTCACCCCCCTCATTACAGCTTCCATGTGGAAGCTGGCACTGTCCATCTCCCTGGCTTGTGTCCCCCCCGGCTGTTGTTGATCTGTTACCCCCGCTGTCCTGACTGCTAGCTCCACTGCACCGGGTACACCTACTGCCCTCTGCAGTCTGTGGCTCTGCACACCCTCCCTTGTCCCTCTCCTCTCCTGTGCACTCTCAGGCCTGCACTGTTTGCCACTGTCTCCCTGTTTCTCCCTGCCTCATGCGGCTTCCCTGTAGCGTTCTTGCGCCTCTTCCTTGAGCCTTTTTATTTTGGCTCATTTCCGCAGTGGCGCACCTTCCGGCTCATCTGCTGTTGTGCATTGCGCAAGTCTTTGAATAGCGCATTGCGCTCTTTATGCATGGGCCCCACCCCCTTCGGCTGCGCATGCCTTCATTTGCATTGCGCTGTTGCTCAGCCTGTTTTCAGTGGCGCAACTGCCTCCTGCTGAAATCGCAGAATGGCGCAATTTTGGACTTGAGCATGCACAACCCTGATGCGCATGGCGCAACCCTTTTGAATATCCCACCCACTGTGTATATACTAAAGGGACAAACACTTCCAAGCAAAAATCATGGATTATTTTATAATAACTAGTGACCCTCAATATCAACTCCTTTTTGAGAGTTGTAGAAAGCTATATCAACCCGGTCTGCCATCAGAACAGATTAATATGGCTTTCACAGTCTCGCGCTGAGTTATTACGGCTTTTTTAGGCTCGTGCTGAACTGCCTCCGGTAGCTTGAAACATACTGCGTGCCAGTTTTTAAACTGGCAGCTATCACAGAAAGAAGCACGTACAGTTTACTTAATAGGCTGAGCAGAATAAGGAAAATACTTTCTTACTGATGCCGATAATATACAGTACTCCCTAGGAAACAAAAAAAGTGTATGAACAAAGGGGTCCTTTGCCAACAGCATAGGTGGTTAGCACCATGCCTGCCCACATTTTGGCTCACTGTTAACAGGTTCTAGCACCAGTTATTATAAAAAATAAAACACATATGTGTGCTTATGAGTTTTTAAAGTCACTCTTTGTATAATGACTGCATAAACCTCTCAAGCTTTGTTCTTGAGGTTTATGGGTCATCATACACCTTGGGAGTGTAAACAAAACTCATATCACACAGTTACATATGCATTATTCTCTATAAACTAGACTAAGCATTAACATGATTATGAAAGGAAAATGTAATGTTTTAACGGCTCAGCACAGTATTTCCACATTTGCAATATTATAATAAAATAAAAATACTAAACGTCCTTTGGTCATTGTTTGGTTACTATGTATTTGTTATTACATAACAAAATGGGGAAAAACAAATGTTTATGGATTAGTCAGATCTGACTGTATCTGTCAACTCAAACTTAATTAATGTTGCATCTGCCACTTCAATCCTAATTAAAGCAGTATTTGCTATCTCAACCCCAATTAAAGTTGTATCTCCAACTCAATTCTAATTAAAATGGTATCTGCCAACTCAGTCCTAACTAAAGTGGTATCTGCCAATGCAATCCTAATTAAAATGGTACCTCCCAACTCAATCCTAGTTAAAGTGGTATCTGCCAATGCAATCCTAATTAAAATGGCACCTCCCAACTCAGTCATAATTAAAAAAAGTATCTGCCAACCCACTCCTGTATTAAATGGCATCTGACACCTTAGTCCTAATTAAAATGGTATCAGCCAACTCATTCCTAAAGTGGCATCTGCCATTCCAGTCCTATACAATGTGGTATCTGCCAGATCAATCCTAATTAAAGTGGTTTCTGCTACTTCAGTCCTAATTAAAATACTGTCTGCTAACTCAGTCCTAATTTTGTTTATTTATTTATTTAGTTTTTGTTGACCGGGTAAGTGCACTAGACAAATCCCGCCTATTTTCAGGCACGACCCGGGGGAGGGGGATACAGATGAATGCCAGCTGACCTTGAACCAGATTAAGCTGTTGGTGGTATTTTTTTAGTGAATGAGGGGACATTTGGCCAGGACACCGGGGTTAAAGTGGTATCTGCCAACTCAATCCTAATTAAAGTGATATCTGTCATTTCAATCCTATTAAAGTGGTATCTACTAACCCATTCCAAATTAAGGTGACATCTGTCATTTCAATCCTATTAAAGTGGTATCTACCAGCCCATTACAAATTAAAGTGATATCTGCCATTACAGTCCTAATTAAACTGCTATCTGCCAACTAAGTCTTAATTAATGTGGTATCTATTTCAGCCCTAATTAAAGGACTGTCTTCCACCTCAATCCTAATTTAAGTCATATCTGCCAACTTAATCCTAATTAAAGTAACATCTTCCACCTAAGTCCCATTTAAAGTGGTAGCTGCTGACTCAGTCTTAAGGGTACCTACCATCTCAGTGTCTGTCAACTCAATCCTACTTAAAGTGGTATCTGCCACTTCAGTCCTAATTAAAATGGTGTCTGGCAACTCAATCCTAATTAATGCAGCATCTGCTAATGCAATCCTAATTAAAGTGGCATCTCTCAACTCAATCCTAATTAATATGGTGTCTGCCACTCAGTCCAAATTAAAGTGGTATCTGCTACTTTATTCCTGATTAAAGTACTGTCTGTCAGTTCAGTCCTAATCAATGTGGCATCTGCCACGTCAATCCTAATTAAACTTTACTGAAAGAGATAGCCAACACCTGGGTCTAAAGGTATGGTGTTAGGGTATGGGGGGATGATTGAGGCAGTAGCACCTCATGGCAAGGCCTCTGGTCACAGCATCTCATCATGTAACTGGCTCAGTCTAGAGCTGTGCAGGATGTGAAATTTATGTGGAATGGCATCTCTGCTTTCAAACTGATTTTTGACATTGTTTTTTTTTTTAATATCCCAGAATCCAGAAAAGCATTTATATGGTTGATGTAATCTGTGGAGCATTATTCTGCAGTTTGCAGAAAATTAATCTGCAGTTTACATAAATATAATTATTATTATTATATTATATATAATATATGGTTTATATAACTACAGTATATGAATTATGCATAAGGAGGGCAGGAAAAAACAAGAAAAGAAGGTGACCTCTTTGGTTTAATAGGGAGGTTGTAAGAGCAATAAGAGACAGAAGGATAGCTTTCAGAAGCTGTAAGAAAACTCAGAGTGTGATAGACAGAGTACATTATAAGGAGAAACTGAGACAGGCAGGGAAATTGATTAGGACAGCAAAAGCAGAAACAGAAGAGAGAATTGCTAAAC
Source organism: Neoceratodus forsteri (assembly GCA_016271365.2). Taxonomy (NCBI): domain Eukaryota; kingdom Metazoa; phylum Chordata; order Ceratodontiformes; family Ceratodontidae; genus Neoceratodus; species Neoceratodus forsteri. Next base: position 164,311,557 of record JADMNL010000032.1, read on the forward strand.
ATAGCAAACAAGGAGATATAGCTTTTTTTAGATATGTGGGGGGTAGAGGATGACAAGACAGGGGATTGCGAGTTTGAGGGGGGAGGGAGAGCTGAGGTTGAGGGGAACTTTGAGAAAGCTGAGATTTTAAACAGTTATTTTTGCTCTGTGTTCACGGTGGAAGGGGATGGAAAGGGACCTGAATTAAAGAAGAAGGAAGGAAATGAATGTGGGGTGAATCAAAGCCCATTAAGTGAGGAAAGAGTTAAGGAAGAACTTGGAAAACTAAAGGTAGACAAAGCAATGGGGCCGGATGGTTTGCATCCAAGGGTTCTTAGGGAGTTGAGGGATGAGCTGGCAACACATCTAGCGAAGTTATTTGCCTTGTCGCTAGATACCGGGTGTGTTCTGAGTGACTGGAGGATGGCAGATGTAGTATCACTGCACAAGGGAGGAGGCAGGGAATTACAGACCTGTCAGCCTCACATCGGTGGTGGGCAGGGTGATGGAGGTGCTAAAAAAGGAAAGAGTGGTAAAATACTTAACAGACAAAAATCTATTAGGTGAAGAGCAATATGGATTCACTAGTGGGAGATCTTGCTAAAGAAATCTGATATAATTTTTTGCTGGGGTAAGGAAGGTAGTTGATCAAGGAGGGGCAGTTGATGTTGCCTACCTGGACTTCAGTAAGACCTTTGACACCGTCCCTCACTGCAGGCTGGTAAATAAGACAGAGAGCCTGGGGGTGGGATAGAAAATAACTAGATGGGTGGAAAACTGGCCAAAGGATAGAAGTCAGGGGGTGGTCATAAATGATGTACATTCTGGGGTATGGAAGGTCATGAGCGGGGTTCCTCAACGGTCTGTACTAGGACCAATCCTTTTTAACATATACAGTATATTAATGATATATCAGGGGGAAATGAAGGGAAAATGTGTCTGTTTGCAGATGATGCAAAGTTATAGAATAGGGTCGAGACTGAAGGAGGGATTGAGGCCATGAGGAGGGATTTGAGTATACTAGAGAAATGGTCAGCAACATGGCAGCTGAAGTTCAATACAAAGAAGTGTGCAGCGATACATATAGGGCATAAAAATTGACTGGCCAAGTACTCACTGGGGGACAGCAGATAAAGCAAACAGAACAGGAAAGGGATCTGGGGATTATAATATCAAACAACCTTAGGGTAAGTGATCAATGTAGTAAGACGGTTGGCAAAGCAAATAGAATGATGGCGTGCATAGGAAGGGGCATAACTAGTAAGAAGAGGGAGGTGCTGATGCCATTATATAAGACCATGGTTAGACCACACCTGGAGTACAGGGTACAGCTCTGGAGGCCTCATTTAAGAAAGGACATACATGTAATAGAAAAGGTTCAGAGAAGGGCAACAAAGATGGTGCAGGGTATGCAAGGGAAACCATATGAGGCAAGACTGAGACAACTAAATCTGCATCCACAGGAGTTTAGAAGAGAGAGAGGAGACATGATAGAGACATTCAAGTACATGAAGGGGATAAATAAAGTGAGGGAAGGAAGTCTATTTAAAAGGAAAGTCAGAGTTAAAACAAGAGGTCATACTTTAAGATTGAAAGGAGGAAGATTTAAAGGTAATAAAAGGGGGTGTTATTTCACTGAGAGGGCTGTTGAACCCTGAAACGATTTACCTGCATAGGTGGTAGGTGTCAAAATGGTGGTGGGGTTCAGGACAGCATGGGATAGACATAGGGGGTTGGTTAGAGGACAGAGGATGGGCTCCTTGTGCACCAGTGACAAGTAGGGGAGGGGGAAGATGGGCAGACTGGATGGGCCAGGATGGTCCTTTTCTGCTGACACATTACTATGATGAATGGCAGAATACTAATTCACAGTTTATGTAACCTGTGGATTACTAGTTGGCAGTCATAAAAATATCCCACTTTTGGAATTTTGGTATTCAGCTTCTCATGGAATTGCGATGAATTTCAGAACTTCAGCAGAATTCCATCATAGTGGAATTTGAAAACTCTGCTCAACTCTAGTGCAATGCTGTGCCCAAACACCTGTGGTGATCACAAGTCAGTCAAATTTTGTGACTGCAAACATCCAGTTGGAAAAGTCCCTACAGCATGACTTTGATAACATCTAACACTTGTCCTAAGCGGCACTAGGTCAAAACAGTGAAAACCTACATTGCGCTCTTAACAACAGCACTGCAAAAATAGAGATGGACAAAATAGTGATCAGTAAAAACACTGACTGCTACAATAGCGTCTACCAGCACAAACAGCCACATTTACTACATGTGGGGAACTCCATTCCCTGCACCCCACTTCTAAATATAACTACCTTCGGGTGGAGGCCACTTGGGGATGCAGACACCTCGGGGGGGGGGACTGTTGAGGGGGGAAGGCAAAACTGAAGTAGGGAGAGGGGGAGATAAAACCAAGAACACAAACCTCCTAGGACTGGGAATCAACCCCCAGTCCACCAATGCACCAGCTGCCCTTTCTGCCTGTGGCCCTACCCTCTCTGCCATAGTAGCTACTCAGTGGCACACCTCTCACGACAGGCTTCATCCCTTTCTCCCTTCCCCCCCAACAGCAATACAGTGACAGGGATAGCGCTAACTTTACCCATGCTATAGTACCCCTGTCACTGTATTCAGTTCCACTATTTTGACAGTGTGGTTCTGACTGCACTATTCTGTCTTTCTCTGTTTTCACCCATTATTGTCCTGAGCCAACCAGCTCTTGTTTAATGCCAAAAAGACTGTCTCCATGCTATTCAATTTATACTGTCAGCTTAGTATTCTAAGCCAGGCCCTGTTTTCTCTGCCCTTTATGGCACTTCCTATAAGTCAGTCCCTGGGCCCTGTGTCAAGTACCTTGGGGTGTGGTTTGATAGCCACTTGCACTTCTCAGTCCACGATGATGCTATCATCAAAACATTATGCCCCAAACTAGATGCCTTCTTCAGGAACAGATCCTGCCTTCCGGTTAAAGTTTGGCATGGTATTGGTCTTAAAATGATTCTCCTGCTGTTTGACTATATGGATGCAGTCTGCGGTGGTGCCTCCAAATCTGCCCTAGCGAGACTGAACCCTTTCTATCACTCCATCTGTTACTTTGCTGCTGGCTCCACCCCTCTTACCCGCCACTGCTCCCAGAACAAACTCCTCACCACTTTTCCCTCACTAACATTGCAGAGCCAATTCCACTGCACCTCTCTTCTCTCTAAATACTGGTTTGTGTTCCTTCCCTCTTACCTATAAGAACTTCATACTCCCTCTGTCCCTCCCCTTATTCTAACAACTGAAATCCACCAATGATGCCTAATACAAAGTACATCCTCCTGCCGGAGTGTGAAGCCCTGGAGAACAGAGTGTACGCAAAGTAGCAAATTCAGAACTCTAGTCAAACTCTCCTGTGACATCATGCTCCCCTTACTGGCTTAACACCAGAGGCAGGATTCACAAAACAGATTCACCAGCACAACTCGGAGATGCGCACTGGTGTGATTCACACAGGGCAGGAATGCCCCGGTGCATCCCGGATGCGCCACGCCACCAAGGATGCTCTGGAGACTGAAAATAATGATATGTGGTGCATCTGGTTAGCGTGTAGCTGCATACGTTACGCATCCCCATTCACAAAGTAGAATGAATGCACAAACACAGCACATACACAGTGCATACACCCACATGCACACTAAGGAGATAAGTGTAAAAGAAGCAGACTTAAGTGCAAGTCCCCAGTAGGCAGCCATGAGGAAAGCAACAGCAGCAGTATCATCAGCAGCAACACCAAAGATTCCACCCAAATGGATGGGTCACCATTCTTTGATGGTGGGCATGTTAATGGGGATGAGGAGAAAGGCAAACCAACAACTTGGCGGCAGAAGGCACCATAGGCAGCCGGCCCCACAGTGGTATCATGCCAGAGTAACATTCAAACAACTGACAGACATAGAAACAGTCAGCTGATACCGCCTGAACAGGGCAGTTCTGTGGCAGCTCTGTCAGATGTGCCATGATGAAATGCAAGCATCCACTGGAAGGAGTCATGCCATGTCTGTAGAGACCAAGGTGACAACAGCAATGTGCCTGCTCATCATAGACACCTTCCAGAGGCCAGCTGGAGACACCACTGGCATATCCCTGCCATCTGTATCCCAGATCCTCACGCAATTCCTCACCGCACTGTTTCTACATGCTTCAGAGTTCATTTGATTCCCAAGCACACAAGCAGAGTGAACAGAAGCTATGCAACAATTCCAAAGGGTGGCACACATGCCAGGCATCACAGGGGCCATTGACTGCACCCATGTGGTAATCCATGCACCACCTGGTGACGAGGCGATGCCTTACATGAACTGCAAGGGATTCTACTCCATAAACTGCCATGTTGTATGCAATGCCACAGGGTGCATCAGCGATGTCTGCACCACACACCCAGGGGCTACACATGATGCCTTCATATGGCACCATTCAGTCCTGTGCCACTGTTTTAAGACTGGGGATATCCACAGTGGCCACCTAGTGGGTGAGTGGGGCATGAATAGATGCCCACAAACAGCACACTGTTGTGCAATATATGTCGGGAGGTACTGCATGGGTGAGGGGGCAGTGACAGGGACTGTGCAAAGGCACCCACCCATGCATGACATTGGAGGTGGGCACACCGTCAGGATGGTGCACACAAAAAGGGGGACAGTGCAGCAGCACAACGCAGCATGGGAGGTAAGGTGATGCAGAACAGCAGGCATGTGTGGTAGGGCAGAATGCGCCACACACATCCAGGCATGGGCAACCGCAGGGCAATGGAGGGCTACCAGTGCTGGACTGGATAGGAGCAATCAGCCCTGGATGCAGGCATAGTCAAGTGCAAGGCAGATGAGGGCAACCAGGGCACTGCAGTTGTTGGTGAGAGCACAAATGTGCCATCCCACCGTAGTGGTAAAGTGTTGCACTGGGAGGTGGGCCACAGATACAGAGATGGACAGGCAGTAGCTGCAACAGTGTGCAGTGATGGATGGGGGGAGGCTGTGGTACACAATGCACATGCATGTGGGGTACTAACAGACTGCTTTGTTTCCCCCAACAGGTGATGCAGCGTATCCACTCTGACCCTGGCTCCTTACCCCCTACCGCTGTCCTGGCACAGAGGCAGAGGAGTGGTACGAGGCATACATCACTACACACACCATCATCGAGTCAGTCTTCGCATGCTGAAGATGTGCTTAAGGTGCTTGGATAGGTCTGGTGGTGTCCTGAAATATAGCCCAGAGAAGGCCTGTGGCATATTCCTGGCCTGTTGTATGCTGCATAACATGGCCATTGACCATGGCATGGCTGTCCAGGCCAATGAGGGCAACAATTCTGGGGAGGAGAAGGATGATGTGGAGCAGGTGCACCATGGAAGAGGTAGACAGCTGCCCCTGGGTTGCAGGGACCCATGCCTAATCACCAGGTCCCTGAGGCACAGAGACACCATAGTGGAGGAGCATTTTAGGGACTGAAGGCTAGTATCACAGGTAGGCAACACATGGCAGCCCCCCCACACCCACCCACCCCACACACACACACACACACACACTCACACCACAGGTGAGGGTGGGGAATGACACACACATGTGCAGACGACTACCACACAGCGAGCACAGAGCACAGCCATGAGGGGTGACAGCAATGCACAGACACACACGCAGCAGGCCAGACATGGACAGTGGGGACACAGTGTCTGTGTTGGGTATGACATGATCAGTGTTCATCCGCCGGTACACATGCACAGCAGACACACCCCATGCCACACAGCACAACACTGGTGGACCCAGCCATGCATAGTGTACCCCACAGGTGTCCCACACAGATGTTGTACTGGGGCAGGCATGTGCCACAGCACACCGTCCCAGGTACTGGTAGCCTGGTGTGTGGGCCACAATGTGTGCAGGTTACAGGGGCCATGGGAGCAGTCTACCCAGGCATCAGTGGAAGCCACCATGGCCACCACAGACACATGAGCGGCCATGCCCTCACCTGGTTGCCACTGAGTCAGCATCACTGGCTGCGGGGGGGGTCCACCACCCCTGGTGGGGTACTAAAGTGAGACTGCGAACAGGTTCTCGCGGGGGTGCCAAGAATGGCTAGGCATGGTAATGGCATCAGCAGCAATGGTTTCACCTGACGCTGTGACCTGGGGGTGCAGCTGGTACCCCAGCATCCACGTGGTGCACTGTTAGCACTCACCGCCTTGACAGTGAGTGCCATCCGCTCCAGAGCAGCAGCTATGCCCACCCGCAGTAGGTGACCCTCTGCCAGCATCTGGAGGCACCACCCAGCCGATGACTCATGCTCCATGCCCAGCTGCGTCTGAATGCCCCTCAGCTGTACCCTGAGGGATGCCTGCCCTTCCACGGTGTCCCACAGTAGGCATGTGTTGCCCTCAACCTCATTAGTGGGGGATGCAACAGGGGGGCACCGATGAGCAAGTGGGGTTCCGCCCTGCTGTGCCACATCCACCATAGGTGGATGCCACACAGCAGGCTGCTGTATGGGTGGGGACTGGGCACAGCAACCACTACGCACCCAGGGACACCAGCATCATGGTCTCGTGCCACCTGTTGTTGCTCAACAACATCCTGCTGAACAGTGTTGGTGGTCCCTGGCCCCACAGTAGCACCAGACACATGGCCCCAACAACCATGCCCACTGGTGGTTGTGTTGGCCCTGTGGGTGTGCATGGGGCCACAGGACCACCAATGCCACATGGTGCCACCTGTGTATGCACATGTGCCTCAGCCAGGTGAATGTTGTCCATGTTCCCCCAGATCTGTGTGGAGTTAACATCACTGTCATCATACACCCCCTTCATTCTGAATGCCAGCACCAGCAGATCATCCACAGTGTCTACTCTGTCCACAGGGTCCTTGTCAGCAAGACCCAATAGGTTGAGCAGCCCTGTGCTACTATGGCCACCAGCTATGGCACCAGCTGCATAGGCGTTTGATGGCCTTGCACCATCCACCGCCACATCCGGGGCTGCGGTGGTGTAGGACATACCTGGCACAGGATCCGCCACAGCCCCGGCTGTGGTGCAGTGTTATAGTCCAGCCTCCTCCCCTGCCTGGTCATTGGGGAGTCCCTGTGAGGTGTGATGGAGCTAAAAGAGAGAAGGGAAACATGGTTAATAATGTGTGAATGGTGTGTACAGACAGGTATGAACAGGAAGCCATTCATGTGTGCCATATGTGCACCTGACATGCCACACAGGTGAGTGCCACACATAGGGGACACTGCCACAACCATGCACCAGCATAGGCAGGCATGTACTGTGGTCAGTTTAGCCACTCAAGGAGATGTGTGGGGCAGCACACCACTGAGTGATGTGTCCCCCATGCCCACCACCTTCAGGTACAACATCCCAAGCAACCATCCCTCACCCACCCCCACAGCAGCATCCCCCCTCAGTGCTGCACAGGGGTGGAATACTGTGTGTCCGCAGCATGTTGTCGACAAACAGGGATGAACGTCGACATGTGCTGTGCACACCGACACATGGGCATGTAGCGGGCCAAGGTGGGCCATGTCAAGGCAACCATGGCATGCACACACAGACCTGCATAATTATTGGGACACGAATACTCACAGTGCTGCAATAGACTGCCACCAGTCTGTAAGCCATCACCTGGAACACCCATCACCATGGTCCAACCCATGCTGGCCGCCTGCCTCTCCTCACTCGGAGTGAGGTGCACTGCTGTCTACAGCCCACCTCCTCTTGCCCCCAGAGAAGCCCTGATGGTGGCTACCTTATCCTTGGCCCTCTTCTTCTCATCGTGAAAGTGCTTGCGGCACTCCTTTGGTGTCCGGTTGTATATGCCATGGGCATTCACATGCCGGACAACCTCCTCCCAGGCATCGTTCCTGTGCTGGTGGCTGCCACCCCTGCCAGACAGGATGCTCTGCTTAGGGATGTAGGCCTCCAGCAGTGCCCTGTCCTCTGCATATCACTCTGCATGCACATGAGGGCCTTGTGCTGTCTCAGTACCATTGCATAGTCACTGTGTGGCTATGTGAGCCAGCCTGTTGCTGGTGTGCAGAGTGCATGGCAGGCTGTTGGCCATTGCAGTGGGGGCTGCCTCTATCATGCTCACATGGTGGTCAGGGAGTGGGGAGGGAGATGGTGTAGACCATGGCACTGAGTTCTTGCTGTCTGTGTCCCCACTGTAGGTCCACGGAGAGCACATCCTGCTGTGTTGGGGAGGAGGAGAGGGCGGCTCTCTATCAGGTCAGCAGGGATTCAGCTGTGAAGTGCAATAAGGAGAACCATGGCATCACTCTACAGAAGGCAGGGGCAGTTACTACAGGCAATAACCCTGCTTGTGTGGGCACTTCAGGTAGGGGGGCAGATCAGGTAGATGCAGGGCTGCACCCCATCATGGACGGTAGGCCACTGTACTGTTTGTAAACAGCCCCTTTGTTCCCTGTCCCCTACCCTCCATGACCATCCCCTTTCCTAGCAATCTTCCCTTGTTACCCCCAACTGGCACTTTCCTGAGTTACCCTTTTTATTGTTCCTTTGTTATGTCCCACACCACCCTATCCCTGTTTTTGGTTATTTCTACTGTTCTACATATTGCTGTTCCTTTTCATTACCTGCATCAGTAAATGTTTTGATACTGTTGACAGAGTCTGTGGTCATTTTTACCTTGTGCAGGTGCCCTGTTGTGCTTTCTAGATTCCACAGTACCTTTGTTCCCATTTGCACATGTGCCCCTGTGGTAATGTGCATCCATGTGTCATGTCCACATTTCAGGCACGCTAAAGTGTGTGCCCTCCATGTTGCGTCATGGCCTGTTGGGTGGCCTTCCCGTGTACTGGCTTGCACAGTGCTGCTGCTTTGTGTGTGGTACATGATGATTTGTTATGTTTTGCTGGTCCCCTGTTGCTGTGATGCTCTTCTTGCGGTCCACAGTGCCTGTGGGCATGTTCCTCCTGCGCAGGACACAGTCTTCAGCCTGTGTACCATTGTGCCTGTCCCCCCTGTGTGTACCTGTGTTGCAGCTCCCATGTCCACCCTGCTGTGTTCCTGTGCACTGGAATGTGTATAGCTGCCTCTGCCATGCTGACCTGGTGCACCTCTGCTGCTGTGCCACACCTTGACAGTCACCCCTGTGCATGGCATCTGCGCCTGTTGGTCCCCTATGTTGGATGTGTTTCTGTGGTGCTGCCAGGTGTTACCATGTGTGCTCTGTCTGTGCACCTTGCCTGCTTTGGCAGGCCACTCTCTGGCCCTTTGGCCCTGTGCCCAGGCCCTGCTGGACTGTTCACCAGCGTCCTGAATGCCACTGCAGTCTTCCCCTGTTGCTCCTGTGTCCATTTCTGATTTGCTCATGACTCATTGTTTTGTGGTCCAAGGTGCTCCTGCGCATCCCGGTTGCACCGGGGGCCACTCAGGTTGCGCCATGGTGCTTCAGTGGTATTCACAGTGCAGATGCATGTGGTGTATCAGTGGTATTCACAGTGGGAATGCACATGGTGCATCAGTGGTATTCACAGTGGGGATGCACATGGTGCATCAGTGGTATTCATATTGGGGATGCACATGGTGCATCAGTGGTATTCACATTGGGGATGCACATGGTGCATCAGTGGTATTCACATTGGGGATGCACATGTGCATCAGTGGTATTCACATTGGGGATGCACATGGTGCATCAGTGGTATTCACAGTGGGGATGCACATGGTGCATCAGTGGTATTCACATTGGGGATGCACATGGTGCATCAGTGGTATTCACAGTGGGGGTGCACATGGTGCATCAGTGGTATTCACAGTGGGGGTGCACATGGTGCTTCAGTGGTATTCACAGTGGGGATGCACATGGTGCATCAGTGGTATTCACAGTGGGAATGCACATGGTGCTTCAGTGGTATTCACAGTGGGAATGCACATGGTGCTTCAGCGGTATTCACAGTGGGAATGCACATGGTGCTTCAGCGGTATTCACAGTGGGAATGCACATGGTGCTTCAGCGGTATTCACAGTGGGAATGCACATGGTGCTTCAGCGGTATTCACAGGGAATGCAGCATGGTGCTTCAGCGGCATTCACAGTGGGAATGCACATGGTGCTTCAGCGGTATTCACAGTGGGAATGCACATGGTGCTTCAGCGTATTCACAGTGGAATGCACATGGTGCTTCAGCGGTATTCACAGCGGGAATGCACATGGTGCTTCAGCGGTATTCACAGTGGGAATGCACATGGTGCATCTTTCAGCACATCCTTCTATGAATACCACTGTTTGGGCAGTGCGCATCTCATTTGCCCTGGCGCATCTGAGATGCTCCAGGCGTAACTGCTTTGGGAATCTGCCCTCGATTTGTTTCTCTGTTTAGAGAAAGCAATCACCCTGAAGGTGTCTCCAGTTTTCTGGTTTTCTATTTACTTTTAGTTTTCTACCATTTAACTTGTAACTTTATTTATTTCATTTCTCAATACTCTGCATTAGTTAGTGAGATTTGTCGATAAAATTATAATATTAGCCGTTTCTCCTGTTTATGATCAGTTTATTTATTTATTTATTGATTGGCTGATCGATTGATTTCTTGGAATTATAATACCTTTGAATCAGAAGCTCATTTACAAAAGGTTCCACGTCAAAATAATATAGTACACACATTAAATGGATATACTATGGTATCCCTAAACTCACTATGCCAACTCTCAGCATACCGAGTATAATCTCCCAAAATCCACAGCCCTGAATCAATTGTATGCCTCATAGGAATAATTTCAAGTTTTACATTGAAACTAAGTGTAAAATGCTGGGGGCTTCATCCCCCACCCACCCTCATGTGAGGGGCTCTGCCCACCACATCCCCCGTAACTAAAATAACTAACTACGAGGGGGAGCAGACCCCGTAGTAAAAAATATTAGTTACGTGGGGGGGGGGTGATTTCTGCAAAAGGATGTGACCCAGTCCAGAACCCAGGTCTGGGGGAGCGCGCTGGCAGAGCTGCTGGTGGTGTAACCCTATACACCACCGGAGCAGCTCGTCCAGCTCCTCGAATCAACTCTCCCTTGACATGCACCAACAGGGGTAAGGTAGCAACCCATCACATCTGCTATCTTACCCCTGTCAAAATCCATTGAACAATCCATTGCCGGGGTGCTCACTATCAGGACACTACACCTATTGGGCAATAATGCCTGGGCAGGTGTGTGTGTGTGTGTGTGTGTGTGTCGAGATAGTGAGCCACCGGAATACATAAGGGCACCCATTAAACAAGTACAAAAAATGTTACAGGAAAGCAGAAGTACAGATGCAGGTACATAGAATGTCAGATTTCAATTCGGTAAGTGGAAGAAACAGTGCATACCTTCCAGGGTACAGATGCAGTTGCCGTCAGTAGATGACATTGTTAAAATCTATGGAGAACCTGAGACAGTGAGCAGCAGGGCAGTCAGTTCTGGGTGTTATCAGAGGAAGTTCCCAGGCTAGACACACCATAAGAGTACAAGAAAGAGCCAGCACAGACAGGGCAAACTTAGTTATGGAGTGGTAGGAGGAGGAGGTACCGAGGGGATGAGAGAGGGGTGTGGGTATTGGAGAATTGGGAAAAGGAGGAGAACACAGGCATGGTTGCAGATGGGCAGAGGGGAGAGGAGAGGAGGAGGGACAAGAAATGGGGTGAGGAGGAGGAGGAGGAAGACGAGGGGAAAGGGAGGAAAGGAGGAGGAGTGGTGCAGTAGTGCAAGGGGGGGTAGTAGAGGACAAGAGGATGACACAGCACCATAAAACTGGTTACTGCGAAGAAGGGGCTGTCAGAGTTTGAGTTTGAAAGGGGCAGGTGGGTGGGGGAGGGATAACAGGAGAAATGTGCAAGTGGCCCGAGAGCATTATGCAGGCAAGGCAAATGGTGTGTGACTATGCACAGTCACAGCTGTTGAGTGCAAGAAAGTGCTGTCCTAGTTTGGAAGGGTGGGTGTTGGAGGAGTTCCCGGGAACTGGTGAAGAATGCTTTAAAACCTGGTTCCCACCAAAGGGAACCTGCAACATTTTGTCATAAAAATTGAAACCGCTCTTGGCTTTGTTTATTTTTAGAGTGTTTTTTAGCATTTTATTGTTTAGAGAGTTCTGTTTTGCTGATTTTGTGCTAAGGAACTGAATAAATAACTCACTAAGCTTTATCAGTGTTTCCCATCACTCTTCTAACTCTCCCTCATTTAATTTCCCCCGTTACACTGGCCCGCCAGCACAGCAGTATTTCACTGAGCTGTGACACTGACAATCCAAGTTTGGTAGCAAACACAGGGTCCGGAGAGCCAACCTAGGGAGGAGGATCGAGCATCCAATGGACTGCTGTCCTCCTCCAGAGTGGGGGGGGGAGACATGGATCTCAGTGCTTGCCTGACACCTAGTGGAGACCAGGGGTTGGACATACTGTCCCATCAAGATGCATGGAAGGTGTGGCGGTCATTGATGCACACCACACAGGAGTGTGCGACATGCATCAAGATGGCATTGCACATCCACACCTTCAGCAGGGCACAGAACAGGGAAGAGTACAGCACTAACCGGTAGATGCATCTGGTCTTCTGCAGGCCCTGTACCTGGCTATACAGGCACCATATGAGCTAAATGGATCCTATATCCGGGAGGGGGAGTTAGAGGTGCCCACCAACCCTACCAGAAAGTAAACCGTGGGGGAACAAATTGGACAAAGGCAAGCCCTGGAGGACACCAGGGTGACATAGTTGGGGAGCCTGGAAGATGAAGGGCAGTACACGGGTGAAGAAAAGAATAACTGAAAAACAAATGTCCCCTGCTACTCTATGTCTACTGCTTAGTCCACCCTTTCAGTTTGGCAGCCTTCACTCTGGAACTCTCTGCCCTCCTCCCATGGGCCTTCCCCCTCCTGCCTTGCCCTTAAGCCTCTGCTGAAGTCCCATTTCTCTTCTGCTTGTTCCTGTCCTCACTTATCCAGCACCTGATTAAAGTTTACCTCTGCTTTCATCACCCCTAGTGCAGACCCTCACTTGCTCTGTGCCCTTTTGTAAGTTTTCTGTATCTATTGCACTTGTTTGGATTTTTGGTTTCATTTTTCTGCCCACTCTTTTGAGAGGTCACGTTGTGCTCCAGCTTATTATGATGTTTGAATTGTTGCCCTGTTACAACTGGCATTTTCAAGCTTCAGCTGTTACTTTTGGCGGTATGTAGCATCATGGATCATTCCTGTCAACTTGCCATGACATTGCTCTCCCCTGTTCCTCTCTCCCTGGGTTACCCCGGCAATGATCACTGGCTCTGTGCACCTTTCCCGTTCACCAATTTTCAGATCAATCAATAAATAAGGAGATCATCGTTTGCACTGCAACTCAGCAAAACGGGAGGTCTATTCCCCCCCCCCCATGACCTAGTCAAACCTTTCTGTAGAAAAGATTTCAGGGGTGTCAAAATATCTGGGGCCCAGCTTTCGGTGGGCATGATAAGACCCCTGGGGCTAAATCACTGTGTGCAACTCCTTGGTGTGGGAAAAAGCTGCTGCACCTATGACAATGCTATTTTCAGTATTTTACATGCATGAGTGGGCATTTTCCTTTTTTCACAGCTGTGCAAAATACTACGCACAAGCTGATGTCACTTGTGGACAAGGTTGTGTAAGCCCCCCCTTGGGGCTTACTAGCGTCCAAAGGGTTAATTTCTGGCTTCACTTGAGGCTGTCTGCCGGTGGGCAGTCTGAATCGGTGCAGAAGCCTTTAAGGAGGAGTTTTGGCATGAAAAGAAGAGTCTGGTCTGGGCTATGGACTGGGGAAGAGAGGCTGGGGTGATTGTCCTCCAGCCCCATCGTCAGTCTTCTGTGGTGGCTACAGTGTGTAGAAGTGGCAGCAGTTAATGTGTTCCAAGGAACATGCAATAGGTGTTACTGGTGTCTTGCTGAAATTTAGCCTGGCTGTGGAGGGAGTAGGGTCTGCAGGCAATGGTGAGAGTCTGTCCCAGCCTCACGGGGCAGAGATGAGAGCCTGCCTCGCCCCTCTTGGGAGTGTGCTACTGTCTGGTCATTGGTGGAGTGGATGGCAATGGGCAGATAGCATGGAGAGCCCTAGCATAAGTCTCTGTGAGCAGCCCACCACTATGGGTATGTCCCCGCCATGTGTCCTGGTGTGCCCATTTCAACATTTGCCTTAGGTTTCAGCTGCAGAGAGTAAGATAGCCTGAAGAAGTGGTGCAGAGGTCTGGCTTTAGTTCTGTCATCAAGAGTGCAGCAGTTAGGCCAGCACACCAGTGTAGTGGTTGGGTTTCCACTTGTGACGCCAGCGACCCGGGTTTGGGAATGGACCCAGGAGCTGGAGGGCTGGCCAGGGGGAGGAGGCTTGAGCATCCCATGGACAGCTCGCCTTCTCCGGGGAAGGGGAGACTCAGCCTGACTCTTGTTTGACCTCGGGTGGAGACCCAAGGAACAAGGTTGTGGCCGAAAATAGGGTTGACATGCTGGACATTGGTGCTTCAGTGCCTTGATGTTGGGGCATACAGCATGTCAAGAACACCGGCAAAAACACCTCGCGGTGCTCAGTGAGCGGGCGCAAAATTTAATCCCAATGCCCTTACTAACCCTGGCGTATCCAGATGAAAGACAGACACATTGGGGTGGAAGAGCCCTCCCATACCTGCCTGGGGGTACAACCATGGCTCCATGGGGGATGGACAGCACCAGAGGTTCCGATAGGTGAGCGGGGACTGATCAGGCCAACAGGTATCTCCTGAAGAGAAGGAGTGCTGTGGGAGGAGAGGGAGGGGGAAAAAAAAGAGTGCAGCAGTCGAAGGTTCGGATCTCAGTAGTGCTATTCAGCATTCATGGATGCAGAGGAGTGGGAAGACAACCCTGAGCTTGAGTTTGGGGACTGGTGTTTCTCTGAAACCAAAACAGAGCAGAAGGAGGATAGAGGAGAGTTTTTAGCCATCATGGATAATCTAGCAGGCTTGATTCGGATGCTTTTGACATGCTGCTGCCACCAGCCCATTTGGAGACCTGATTTGGCTGTGGGATATTCTCAGTGGAGGCCTTCATGATCACAATTTAGCCACAGGTATTTTTGTGCCTGAGATTAATTCTTACTGACAGTAACCCCCATGCTCCATGGAGTGGCCATTGGTTTCACCAAGTTCTCAATTAAATGGAGTTTTGGACAATGGACTGATTTATTCAGCCAGTTTCACTGTGATTAACCCCCATTTATTCTGCAGCTACAGTGGCCCCACCCTGGGCACCCTCTTGGCTAGATCAAGAACCAGGTAATGCAGACATCGGATGGTTTCTGTGCCTGTGGCCCCCTCCTCGTGGACTTCACCATCATACCCCTAGCCACCCTGGAGAGGGGTCTACAGTTGTAAAAGACAAACTTTTTGAAAATTGAGCATATGGGGAAAAATCATGGTTGTGCAAGGAAACCCTAAGATTTTTCCAGTTTTTCCTCTTTTGAAATTCTGGTGCCAGGAGCTTATGATTTGCAGGGCAACTTAGCCAAACTAGGAAACTCCTCCCACAAGGGCTGTCAGACCTTTGTGCAGTGCAGATGTTAGGGGTGTCAAAACAGGAGCCTTTTTGGACCACTGAAGTCTACCACCCCTGACTGCGACCATGTATCCCACAGCCTCCACTCCCATACTTTGTGATTCTGAGATTAACCTTAACCTCCTTAACACTTAACCTCCCCAGTGCTCCTGGGTCACCCCTGAAAACAGGCACTTGTGCCTAGTGGGCCTTACCTGGTTATCAAAAGAATAATAAAAAAAAAGTATCAGGCCACTCATGTTGATACAGGGTGAAATGTACTCCAGTTCTATTCTCCCTGCTTGTCAGGAAGACATTTTCTAAACCATCATTGGTTACTTGCTTACTTGGTTCGACAACACAAAGAAGGACAGTTGGTCCATTAATATGTCTCCCACTCCAAGTGGGTGTAGTAGTATCCTCTAGCTGACTGAGTGAAATTATCTAGTTCCTTCTTAAAGGCAGCAAACGTAATCATGCTTACTAGTGTGGAAGGAAACTTATTCCACAAAAGCACCAGTCTTATTGTAAAAGTTATCTCTTTTTTTGTGTTCTTACTCTTGGAAGCTCAAATTGATTGTTATGTGACCTCAGGTTTGTTAGCCTATTTGACAATTTTAGCCCACTTTGGTTCATTAGTTCTGGATCATTTAAGATGTTGTATGACAATACGATGTCCTCTGTCATCCTTCTTTCCTCCAGACTAAACATAATAAGTGATCTCAATCTTTCATCATAACCCATAGCATGCATCCCTCTAATAAGTTTTGTTATTTTTCTTTGAATCCTTTCAACTAGTGCTATATCTTTGTTTAAGTAGGGATTCCAGAACAGGGATATGAAATCTAGTTGCGGGATTATGTATGTCTTATATAGCTGCTAAAGACACCGTGGAGTTCTTGATATAAAAGTACGCCTAACAGAGCTAATCAGACTATTTGTAGTTTTTAGTGCATTTCTACAATGTTCAATGGAAGATAATTTATTATTAACTAGTATTCCCAGATCCCTTTCACTAAGGACTGCTTTTAACTCAATCCCATCAAGATAATATGTAAATGATTGATTTTTCTTACCAAAATGTAGCACAGTGTGTTTTTGTGGATTAAATTTAATTTTATTTGCTAACGCCCAGGCCTCAATGTGTTCCAAATCTCTAGCCAGAGACAATGACTTCTTCATGATATCAACCTCACCCCCAGGCTTTGTATCATCTGCGAATTTGGTAATTTTATTGACGATATTTGTATTCATGTCACTTTTGTAAAGGCCAAAAAGTATAGGCCCCAACACTGAACCATGGGGAACCCCACTGCTCACAATGCCTTCAGATAACAGGTGCCCATTTATTTTAACATGTTGTACTCTGTTGTCATTTCAGATACAGCGTAACACACCACGATGCAGTGCTGACTGCAGCAGAATTACTGCAGGAAACAAGAGAATTTCAACGGTTATTAATCCCCTTGGTCATGCAATGTTCTGTGACACTGGGCTATATCCTGGTGGACTCCTTTGAGTGTATCACTTCTGATTTGAATCTCTGTTGAATAAAAGAGGTTCTTAAGAGTAGAAACCTTATTGGTATATCCTTTGAATTATTTACATAGAAACAGAAACTTATGGAAGAAAAAGACCGATGATCCATCCAGTCAGCCTCTGGTACCCAATCTAACCCCGAGATCTATTGTCCTTCCAGTGTCCTAGCACTCCTCATCCACCATATCCCCCTCCCAGTTCCTGTCATCCCGAGTAACTACTATACCCTTCACTCTGCCCTAGCCATGCTTGAAACCATTAATGGTTTTAGTACCACCACTTTGGCTGGTAAGTTGTTCCACAGATCCACCACCCTTGCTGTAATATAATACTTTTTCATATCCCTTCTGAACCTCCCTCCTGTCAGTTTCCACTTGAGCCCCTGTGACTTTGAACTGTTAATCATGTTAAATCCCGCAGTCTGCCTTGTTTATTCCTTTCAGGAACTTGAATGTCTCTGTCATATCTGTCATCTCTGTCCCCTCCCTTCTGGTCTCCAGTAAGTACATATTCATTGCATGAGGCGCTCCTTATAAGATCTGCCCTGTTGACCCTCAGTCATCTTGGACACCCTTCACTGCACCGTCTCCAGCCTGTCATTACCTTTCCTGAGATGAGGACTCCAGAACTGAGCACAGTACTCCAGGTAGGGCCTCACTAAAGATATATAAAGGGGTAGAATTACCTCCTTTCTGCTGCTGTCAAAACCCTTCCTAATACACCCCAGCATCCTGTTTGCCTTACTGTAGGCCTTGTTGCATTGGCTTGATTGCTTGAGGCTGTCACGGATAATATCTACCAAGTCCTGTTCTTCAGCCGTAGTGCTGAGGCATACCCCACCCATTCTGTACTCTGCCCTGGGGTTCTTGTTCCCTAAGTGCATCACCTTGCACTTTTTAGCATTGAATTTTAACTGTCAAATCTTAGACCATGTTTCTAGTCTTTGCAGGTCACTGCGCATATCTCTGATTCTGTCATCACTATCCACCCTCCCACAGAACTTAGTGTCATTTGCAAAGAGACACAACCTGTCCCAGATTCCATCTCCAGTGTTGCTGCTGAACATGTTGAAGAGCACCAAGCTCAGGACAGAGCCCTGTACTACCCCACTCATGACCTACCTTTCTGCTGACCTGACCCCCGTTTACCACAGCCTTCTGCTGCCACCCCCATAACCAAATAGCTACCCATCTTACTATGTCCATAGCCATGCCCAGATCCTCAATCTTCTTCAGCAGGCATCTGTGGGGCACCAAGTTGAAAGCCTTGCTGAAACTGAAGTAGAGTAAATCCATGACATGGCCCCATCCAGTACCCTTGCCAGCCAGTCAGAGAAGACTATCAGGTTAGTTTGCCAAGACCTCCCCACCACAAACCCATGCTGTTAACTATCCTTAAAACCACTGCTCTCCATGTAGGCCATGAGGTCCTCTTCAACCAGTGACTCCATCAGCTTCCCTACAACTGAAGTAAAACTGACAGGGCTATAGTTCCCTGCCTGTTCCTTGTCCCCCCCCCCCACTTCATGGAACAGAACTACTTTTGCCACCTTCCAGTCCTTTGGTTTAAACTCCATATATGCAGTGAGCTATTGAATAGCCCCAGCAGTGGTTCAGCCAGTTCCTCTGCCAGTTACCTGAGCACCCTAAGGTACATCCCAAATAGCCCCAGGGCCATATCTATCTTTAGGGCAGCTAGCCCTTTCCAGACCCCTTTGCTTGTGAATACTGGCTACCTCATCTCTGGGCCCCCTTTGTGACAGCTTTGATGCCACTCTTTGGAAAGGGCTCAATATCCTTCCTATTGAGGCCCAAGCAAAAGTAATCATTTAGGACAACAACCTTCACCCATCTTCTTAATCCCCCCGATAGCCTAATGATTCCCCCCTTCTTCCTTTTTTCCGTAATATACCAGAAGATCATTTCTTCTCTGTCCTTGACCCCTCTAAAATATATACAGCTCAGTATCTGCTTTTGCCTCCCTAACCACCCTCTTTGCATCCTTATTTCATAGTAAATATTCCTCCCCTCCCACTCATCCTCCCCTTGCATTTCTTTGTGTTTATAGAAGGCCTTTTTCTTGGCCGTCATCACATCCCTAACCTTTGCCAAGAACCATAATTGTCTCTTGAACTTATTCCCTTTAGTTACTATTCTCATGTATAACCCTGATACCTCAAGATCTATCCTCTTTATTGCCACCATCTCTCTCTTCCACTCCTCCTGTGCTGTCAGTCCCAACTAATTGGTCCCAAACTAACTCCCTCAACCTGTTGAAGTCTGCTCTTCAGAAATCAAGGACCTCAACTCTTGATTGGGATTTTCCACTCCCAAGGGCCAGTTTGAACCAAATGAAGTTGTGGTCACTGCGCCCAAGTGGTTCCTCAGCTCTCACTGCTCCTACTGTACCTCCTTGGAGTTGACAGTTGAGTTGGTCATTTACAAGGTTAGCAGATACAGCACTTGTTTAGTATATTTTCTGTACATTACATACAATATGCTTTAACAAATAGTTTTTTTTTCTTTTTAATACAGAAAATGGTTTATATCAAATGACTGGTATAGTATAGTATGTGCCATTGCATTCCTAAAGTGTACCATCTGATTGAGTTTCAATACTATATCTCTTGTTTGGGCTGTTTCCTTATCTGCACAGAAAACACTTAACAGTTGTTCTTTTTGTGTTTGCTAATAATTGAACTAAAAGTCACCTCTCTCTCCCGCTCCCTCTCCTGTCCCCTTCCTCCCTCCAACATCTAACTACCTCTCTTCCTCTCCCTCTCTCCTTTCCTTCTCTTTCCCTCTCTCTCCCTCCCTCCCTCCTACCCTTTCTGTCTCTCTCCCTCCTTCCCTCCCCTTTCTCTTTCTCTCTGTCCCTTTCCTTCCCACACTCACTTTCTCTCAGTCCTTTTCCCTCCCTCTCTCCTGCCTCCCTCCACCCTTTTTCTTTTGCTCTCTTACCCTCCCACCCTTGTTTCTTCCCCCTCTCTTCCTCCCTTTCTCCCCTGTTTCTCCCCCTTCTCAGTCCCTCCCTCTCCCTTTCTTCCTCCATCCCCACCCATCTCTCTGTCTCTTCTCTCCCTTCCTTTCTTCCCTCTACCTCTTTTTTCCCCGTCACTCTTCCTGTAATTTTACCTTCTCCCTCCCTCCCTTCCACCCTCCTTCCCTTCTTCTCTCTCTCCCTCTCCCTCCCCTACTCTCTATCTCACTCTCATTGTCTCTCTTCTTCCTTTCTTCCTGTTTCTCCTAACCCCCCTCTCTCTCCATCTCCCTACCATCCTCCTGTCCCTCCTTCCCCTCTTTATCTCTCTCTGTCCCTCTCCTTCCCTCCTTCCCTCCCCTTCTCTCTTTTTCTATCCCATTCCATCCCTTCTCATCCCTTCCTCCCTTCTACCTCACTCTCTGCTCCTTCCCCTACCTCCCACCATTGCTCCCCATCTGTGTCTCTCTCACTCCCTTCCTCCCCTCTACCGCTGTCAGTCATACTTTCCTCCCTCCTCTGACCCTCTCTCTCTCCCCCTCCTTCCTGCCTCCCTCCTTCCTGTCCCTTCTCCCCATTTCTGCCCCCACTCCCTCTCTCCCCCCACTCTCTCTCTCTTTCCCCATGATTAACAATACACAGTTAGCATTAAAATGTGTCCAGCACACACACCAGATAAGTTAGCGATTTCCCCTTCGGAGCAGAGAGCGCAGTCAAAGCAACAGATGGGCTGTCCCTGTCTGGCAGCTTTTCTGTATCCAACAGGGCAACTTTCGCTGCATATAGATCGTGGAGTCTAATGAAGACAAGAGATGAAAAAAGCAGAATCCGTAGATTAGTAAGAGAGCACATGAGAGGGAAATACTAGAGCAGCACAGACTGTGGAATTTTGTCAGCGTAATTCATGGGGAATGGCAATGCCACTTTTGAAATACTTTTGTAATTTATTTTTTAAAGCCACGGTATTCTTGAAAGCATTTCTGCACTATGTAAATCATGGAATAATGTCCCATGGCTTATGTAACTGCAGATTATTATTCAGCAGTTTGTGGAAAATTACCGACAGTTTTCAGAAATTCCACAGTGTTCCAGGTAAAAGCAAATTTGGAAACTATGCGCAGCTCTAGGAACTACTAACAGAACAACTGACATTTCTAACAATCCTATATTGTAGTTTGCTGTGCTGGGGTCTTCACTGTTAGTATTCTGTTTTTACTCCATCTCTGATGCTGTCCCCACCTACTTACCTGCTATCCCTGCCCCATCCTCCCCTCATTGTCTCTGATGCTGCCCCCACCCACTTACCTGCTATCCCTGCCCCATCCTCCCCTCATTGTCTCTGGTGCTGCCCCCACCCACTTATCTGCTATCCCTGCCCCATCCTCCCCACGTTGTCTCTGATGCTGCCCCAACCTGCTTACCTGCTATCCCTGCCCCATCCTCCCTCGTTGTCTCTGGTGCTGCCCCCACCCACTTACCTGCTATCCCTACCCCAGCCTCCCCTCGTTGTCTCTGGTGCTGCCCCCACCCACTTACCTGCTATCCCTGCTCCATTCTCCCCTCATTGTCTCTGGTGCTGCCCCCACCCACTTACCTGTTATCCCTGCTCCATCCTCCCCTCGTTGTCTCTGGTGCTGCCCCCCCACTTACCTACTATCCTTGCCCCATCCTCCCCTCGTTGTCTCTGGTGCTGCCCCCACCCACTTACCTGCTATCCCTGCCCCATCCTCCCCTCGTTGTCTCTGGTGCTGCCCCCGCCCACTTACCTGCTATCCCTGCCCCATCCTCCCCTCATTGTCTCTGGTGCTGCCTAGCCCACTTACCTGCTATCCCTGCCCCATCCTCCACTCGTTGTCTCTGGTGCTGCCCCCGCCCACTTACCTGCTATCCCTTCCCCATCCTCCCCTCGTTGTCTCTGGTGCTGCCCCCACCCACTTACCTGCTATCCCTGCCCCATCCTACCCTCATTGTCTCTGGTGCTGCCCCCACCCACTTACCTGCTATCCCTGCCCCATTCTACCCTCATTGTCTCTGGTGCTGCCCCCACCCACTTACCTGCTATCCCTGCCCCATCCTCCCCTCGTTGTCTCTGGTGCTGCCCCCGCCCACTTACCTGCTATCCCTACCCCATCCTCCCCTCGTTGTCTCTGGTGGTTGTATCCTCCCTTGAGGCCAACAGCACACAGCTCCAGCTGCTGTGGTCCATACTAGAAGTGTGAGGAATGCCAAATTCCACCAGCTAAATTTGTGCAGAATGGCAATGCTTTTCGAATTTCTTTTTCAATTTTGCAGAATTACGGAAAGCATTTCTATGCAAACTTCAGAATAATATTCCTTGGATTATGTAAATCACGGAATACTCTTCCACGGTTTGTGAAAAATGAATCCACAGTTTACAGAAACTGCAGAATACAATTCCACAGTTAACACTTTCAGAATTGTGAAATTCCGCTTCTGATGCAATTACACGAAATAAGATGGAATTTTAAAGATTCTGCGGAATTCCAGCATGAAGTTGAAATTTGAAAATTTTAGACAGTGCTAGTCAATTCCATCATAGGTAGGAGTATTCCCCAAACTAATCCATGAAGTGCGGGGTGAGGACCAGCCAGAAGGTGAGTCAGGGCTCCGGAGGTGGTTGTGTCATCCTGCTTGCTTGGGCTGTTTCAGCCTTTTTTTTGTTTCTCCCATCCCCACTGGATGCTGACGTCAAGGGGGCCATGTGGGCATGTGCACCAATTTGCATGATTGCGCACGGCACTAGCAGGCACCTTCCCACCACTAGTTGCTCCTTCTGCACTGCCAGCTGTAGTTACTCCCGTGGAGTATCAGAGCAGGGCCACCTACCTCCCTCCCTCCCTCCCCTCCCTCCCCAGAGAAGGAGCGCATCCTCTGTGAGGTTTAATCCTCCTCCCTTGCTAGCCCTCAGTGACCGGGGCTCATTCCCAACCCAGGTCACCAACGCTGTGAGCAGTATCCCTACCCTGTGAAGACAGTTCAGCTTTTTTTTTTTTTTTTTTAGTTGTTTAACCAGGAGTAGCACACTAAGCTGAAAGCTTTTTCACAGGAGCGACCTGGAAGCACAAGGAAGTTAAGTGACTTGCTCAGGGTCACACAGTATGCAGGTAGAAGCTGTGGGATTCAAACTTGTTCTGAGTTCTTACTTCAGAAGAGCTGACTACAGGAAAGCCAACAAGAAATCCTCGTACTCACAATACCTGTGTGCGATAACTGTGACTCCAAATGTGTAAGTGAACAGAAAGTTTTATTTTACTTACAGCAATGAAGTAAAGTATGCAGTCAGTGTTGGGCATATTGACAAAGAGATCAACAATCCCCAAAGTCTGTGCAGAAATTACCTGATGCCATTTCATGCCTTGCCCAGCATGTTTTCGGAGGTAATGAGTTAAGTATCAGGTGTTCAGTTCATACTTGTGAGGACATGATGTCATCACATAAATGAACCATATTTAAAATGGCCTAAGTTTAAAGGGACACTGTCAGCTTTGCCCCTTCATTATTTGGCAAAAACAAGCAGTGTTCCTATTGCTCACACAACATTCAGTATTGTACTCAGAACATCCAAATAGATTTAAAAGATCAGGATTTTACTTGCTTTTCCCATTTTTTTACATATATATACTTTCAGTAGTCTTGAAGCTAAGCCCCAGCAAACCGGAAGCACATCCAGGTTGGGACCATGCATCTGCCACAGGCACGGTCCTGAAGTATGATTTTTTTCAGAAACAGCCAGTGGAGTCATATTGCCCCTGTCCCTTGTGTTATTTTAAAAGGGTGAAGCTATCTGCCATCACAAAACGAGCACTAGAAATGGCATTATTTGTAATTGTAAGCCATGGCCGAAATCCCGTGCATGCGCAAGATATTTTGTTCATGGATATTGAAGACATGCACGGGATTTTGGCCGCAGCATACAAACATGAATAATACAACTTCTAGTGCTCGCTTTGTGATGGCAGATAGCCTCAACATTTTAAAATAACACAAGTGACAGGGGCAGTATGACTCTAAGGGCTGTTTCTGAAAAAATCATACTTTGGGACCATGCTTGTGGCAGACGTGCGGTTCCGAACTGGATGTGCTTCCGGTTTATGGGGCATTAGCGTCAAGACGACTGAAACTATATTTATGTAAAAAACAGGAAAAGCAGGTAAAATCCTGTTCTTTTATTTTATTTTTTTTAGCAACTTCTTTATTGATTTTGTATTAATAAAGACATACATACACATAACCCCTGAGTCAACTCAGGGTCCACAACCCCAAACTGGTTATGGTTACTATATACAAAACAATATGTACACACACAAGTGCACTACATCATCAATCTTAACATGTTACAAGTTTTCTCAACTTACAACTTGGGGTAGGCAAATATGTTTTATGGATAACAAGGACATCATTGATCCCCTACCTGCCCATTCCAAGATAACTGTTAAGATATTTACTTAGTAGTAGCCTATTATAAAAACTGATTGCACCTGTGTCCCCAGGAAAGAGAGAGAGGCCCCCCCATCCTTATATAGTTAGCAACGCCCTGCAATTCTTTAATATCTACTAAGTTAAGCAGCATCTAAGAGTGTTACTACTATGTCTTAGAGTTATAAACATACCAAAATTAAACAGGAAAGAACATTAGAAAGTAATAAACAAAATTTAGAGTTGTCCATGTGAAAAAACATCTATAGTCCAACTACCAACATTTAACTACTCGCAGCCAGACAGACAAACCTGCAGTTGGTCATTTTTGACCTGTATAGAATAAACTGCTTCCATGACCATTCACCTTTTATCATATAGCCCTTTCTTGCCCTCCTTAAGCATTTCCTTCTTTATTATTCCCAATACCCTCATGAGTTCTCTCACCCATTGCTCATACGAATAGATGAGGTGACTTTTCCAATGCTTTAAAACAAAAGACTTAACCAGGGCTGACATTAAAGAGAGATGGTATTTACCCTTTGCCCCTGTACCCTGAGCCATGTCACCCAATACACAGATCCCTGGTGTTATAAACTCAGAATAGTCCAATAAGGGGTCCATGTGTTGTTTAATATTAACCCACAAGGGCTGTATTTTGGAATAGTCCCACATCACTTGGAGAATGTCCCCTAGCCCCAGGCCACATCTAAAGCATAGGTCTGTCTTGCTAAGGCGTCGAGCACATAATTTAGCAGGAGTGTAGTACAAGTCAGAAGAAATAAAAAAAATGCATAATCCTATACTTAGGTATCAAATTATATTTGCAACTCTTCCATATACTATTCCAATCCGGCCTCAGAGGAGCTATACTCTTATCCCAATATAAAGTCTGCACCGGTAAATCCGGGCCCACAAAGTCCAGTAGCACCTGATAAACTTGTGATGGGGTCTAAATACATAGTTTACCTCTTTTAACTTTTCCCAACTAATCAGCTGTCTGTAAGTTTCACCTGGTTCTCCCATTACCTTCCCACAAGCTTGAAAAGCTGTAATCTTTTAAAAAAGTCCATCTTGCCACACTTTGATGGAAGAACCACTCTATTCTATATTATAAAATCTGCCAGATTAAGACCCATCAATAAAGCGGACCATTTTTAGTAATTATTTGTCCCCCAAGACAGAAATTAGGATTACCCAACATAGGTTGTTCTCAAGCTCTCATTTGTGCTTTTCTCTGAATCGGAGTTAAAAGGGTCCACCAAGCCATTACTGTTTTATTTATCAGAGTAGATTTTATTTTCTTAGGTAAGCTTTCTGGATCTACAAAAAGCAACGCCTCCGGAGATAAACCTGCGTCCCTTAATATCCTCTTCTTCACCTGTAACCAGGTTGGCTCATACTCCTCTCCTTCCTGAATTACCCCCCACCTTCCCATTATGCCCAGTTGCCCAGCCACATAATACCCTTGAAGATTGGGCAGTTTAAGACCTCCCACATGCTGTGGAAGATGCATACTATTATACTTTTTCTGGGGGGGGGGCTTAGAATTCCAAAGGAATTCCAATATTAATTTTTGGACTTTAGTAAACCACATTTTAGGAATAATGTACGGGGCCAAATGAATGGGGTATAGGAATCTGGGTAATAGATTAATTTTAATCAATCCTAGCCTAGCTGCAAAATTTAGAGGAAGTTTATTCCACTGAAGAACATCTGATCTAATTGTATTCAGCAGTTTTTCCAGATTTGCCTCCACCCCTTCCTCTATATTCGCAGTAATCCAATTACCCAAATATTTAATCTGTTGTGGGGCCCAGTGGATCTGCAGGGGCTCAAAGTCTGCTTTATATACAGTATATGTGAGGTAAGAGGACGTACCTGTGTTTTGGTCAAATTCAGTTTATAGTTCGAAACCCTAGAAAATTGCTCAATTATTTCTATGGCTCTCTTAAAACTCTTCACTGGCTCTTGTAAATGAAATAATATATCGTCCACAAATACTGAGAATTTCAGTTCCTTCCCTCCCACACTAATTCCCTGTATCCCCGAGTCCCTGC
Organism: Neoceratodus forsteri; assembly: GCA_016271365.2. NCBI lineage: Eukaryota > Metazoa > Chordata > Ceratodontiformes > Ceratodontidae > Neoceratodus > Neoceratodus forsteri. The sequence continues at coordinate 164,338,090 of JADMNL010000032.1, forward strand.
TCATTGCTCTTAAGAGAGACTCCAAATAGATATTAAATAAAATTGGTGATAGTGGGCAGTCTTGTCTAGTCCCATTATGTAAATGAATTTCCTGTGAAACATACCCATTACATTAAACTCTAGCTGTAGGAGCCGCATACAGATTTTTAAGTCCCCTGAGAAGGCCCCAAGGGAAGCCCATCCTCTTCATAACAGCAAATAAAAAGGTATGGGAGACCCTATCAAAGGCTGTTTCAGCATTCAAAGAAATCAATGCCATGGGTACCTTAGAGTTGGTTGCACAGCAAAGAATATGCTGAACTTTCCTAAGTGCATCATGAGCCCCTCTGCCCGGCATAAACCCTACCTGGTCTTGGCTAAGCAATGCAGGAGCCACCTTAATAATTCTACTAGCCAGGATCCTCGTTAGTATCTTTAGATCCTGATTCATCAAAGCAATAGGCCTGTAACTACCTGGTATTTCTTTTGGTTTATCTGGTTTTGATATAAGTGTTATATATGCCTGATACAAGAGAGGGGGGTGAGGGACTCCCTCCTGCATTATTTTGGTAAATAAATCCTTCAACAGGGGAAGAATAGTAACAATATGGGCTCCATAAAATTGAGCTGTAAGACCATCAGGTCCTGGGATTTTACCATTTGGTAATGAATTAACTACCTCCAAGATTTCAGTGTCCCTTATTGGAACTGCCAAGGTCTGTGCCTGCACCTGATCCAGTCTAGGCAGAACTATACTATCTAGGAACCCCCTCAATTTCTTCTTGAGCACTACTAACCCCGCCTTGGTAAATCTCTTTATAGTAAGATGCAAAAGCATCAGCCATTCCCTGAAGATCAGTTATAATTCCCCTTTATAATGTATTAGCATAACAGTACATGATGCTTCCCATTTCCGAACTCTGGATCCAAGAAAACGATCAGGCACATCCCCCTGCAGTAGATATTTAGCTTGGAGCTGCTCCAGCCAGTAGCCTACCTTACGATAGGCTATGTCTACCATTTCCTCCCTTAGGTCTTTAAGCTCAGTATCCAAACCCTTAGAAGAGCCTTCCAAGGGGGTAAGTGAATTAATAGCCCCCATTATGAATTCCTCCCACGCCTTTCTCATTCTATTCCTTCTAGCCATGTATCTTTGAGCTATTCCTGCATATAATACCTTGCATGTTGGCCAGGCCAAGCTCTTATCCTGTAATGTTGGGAGTTGGGTCTGAAGAATCTCAATAAGAGCCTCCTCCAACTTGGTGATAAGCGTATCATCTGTTAGTATCTAATCATCTAGTCTCCATCGATAGGGCCGAGGTGGAGTAGAGCCAATCTCCCAGATTAACTAGATTGGAGAGTGATCAGACAGAACTCTACCGTGGGTGATCAGCTATTTAACTCCCCTTAGTGTTTCATTATTGACCAGAAAAAAGTCTATCCTGGTCTGAGTTCTATGTGCCCCTGAATAGAAAGTCATATGATTATCCCCTTTACTATATGTCCTATAAGGATCAACCAGCGCCAAAACCTCTAACAATCTATTTATAGTGACTTGGGCCACTGATAGCTGCCTCTTGGTTGGTGGCTTCCTATCTATCCAGTTATTTAAACACAAATTCCAGTCCCCCGCTAATATGAGAGGATATGTCGGCAATGCGATCAGATCCGTCTCTAAAGAAGTAAAAACTTCTGGATTGGGTGGCGTAGGGCCACAGACAGAAGCAATTGATAATTCCATACCCAAAATAACACCTGAGACAAAAATTCCTCTACAATCCTCCCTCTCTAATACCTGTGTTACAACATATGGACATGTCCTCCCTACCAAAATTGCCACCCCCCCCAAAGCCTTAGCCTTACCAACTCCTAAGACTTGACCCACACAGAGTTTTTTAAGAAGACTCAGTTCCTCCATAAGCAAATGTGTCTCTTGCAGTGCTACTATACTTGCCCCCATTTGTTGGAGATGTTTCAAGATGACTAATCTTTTTTTTCTACCTCTGAGACCTTTAACGTTCCAAGAAATAATTTTAATATACACCATTTTGCATGCCCTGCTTTTCTCTCCCATAATGACCTTGGACCGTCTCTCTTCCCCCATCCCTTTAATCCCCCCTACCAACATCCCTGATCCTTCGATCGCCCTCCTAGAAGATACAGACCCATAAATGAGTGCAACCTTGTGTGCTTCCAAGACCCCCCTTCCATACAAGAACCACTCAAGGACCTACCATGGATATTAGCATCTTTAAGATCTCACAGATCCTGCTTATCTAACTTCCTCTGACTCCGTTGTTTTATTTTCTTTTAGGATCCCAAGGGAATAGTAACCTATTCTCTTATTTATTAACAAGCTGAGATTTTGGCCCTTCCCTTTCAATTTTAGGCACCATAGCATCTGGAAATGCCCAATGGGCCTTTAAACAAGAAAAAAAAAGGGGGGCCTCCACCCTTTGTGCCTCCATATGTTTGTGGCTAGTATGGGTTATACTTTAACCCCAACGTAGGCCAAATCTAAATAAGATTTTGCTATCACCAATTAGGCATAAATATAGCTTTAGTCACTCACTCAGCATACGCTGGTTCATCCGTAGTTCCCCTTACCAAAATCGTGACCCAGAGAAACTAACAGTGCAGAAACAGTCCCCAATACATTAATAAGAACAATTAATAAACATTCCCACAGCCACTCATTTCTAGTGCTGCTTACTCAAATAAAAGGAAATAATATCAATTATAGCCATATTATATAAGTCCCAATTTCTCCAGTCCCTATGTGATCTTATTCAGCTTTCCCACCGGTAGCATCTCAAATCCTGTCAAAACTTCTCTCCTTCGTACAGCTTCAGGTCGCTGGCTTAAAAAGAGCCGGGAGTTCCACACGCAAACCCTCAAGAGCATCCCCTGCAGTTAAGTATTTTCTCTCTCCCGATTGCAATTTCACCATCAAAGTTGCCGGGTGTAGAATTCTAAATTTAACCCCCTCAAGATACAGCTTCTTTTTGATGTCTACATACTCTTTTTGCTTTTCCTGAATCGAGGGAGTGAGATCTTGGAACAACCAAATAACTGCCCCATTCCACTGAAGATTCTTAGCAGCTTTAGCTTTATTAAGCACATGAAGCTTTTCCTTATAATTTAAAAATCTCATTATAAGGACCCGGGGACGTGCTCCTGGAAGGGGAACTTCTCTCAAAGCTCGATGGGCTCTCTCTAAATTGTATGCCTCTCCAAATGGCATTGGGCCCAGAAGTTTCAGCAACAAGTCTTGTACAAAGGACAAACAATCCACTCCCTCTGCTCTCTCTCAGGTAATCTGGCCATAATTAGATTATTTCTTCAACTTTGTGCTTCTTGATCCTCTACCAGTTCCTCCAGCTTCCTAACTTGTCGACGCAAAGCTGCCACTTCAGAATCCATGGCAGACATTTTCCTTTCTTGAGAAGCAACCCGGGCTTCCACATCTCCAATACACTGAGCCAGAGCCTGCAAAGTTGGTTTAACAGCTGAAAAATCAACCACTAGCCCTTGTAACAGCGGTTTTATCTCCAGTATATCGTCCGGTGATGAGTGATTCCCCTCCTCTACTGCTGGCTGATTCTCTGCGGTATCTGGAGTCGGCAATTGGGGTTTTGGACATTTCACCACCGGGGCTCGTGCAGCCAGAGGTTCCAGGCTTCCACACTTCATTTCGGCCATCGTTCTCGGCCCTGCAAATCTGCCTCCAGACGCTGAAAAACAGCACCACTATGCTCCATTTCTGCAAGCAGATCACCCGGTGCCACTCTGAAGAGCTAGTTTCAATGTTTGGTCTACCACGAGTAAGTCCAATACCCTTTTGATGTGAAAAAACTATAGTGAGGCCTAGAAGCACTACTGAGGACGTCCTCTCGGTTTTAGCTCATCACGTGATCTCCCTAAAATCCTGTTCTTTTATATCTATTGGGGTGTTCTGAGTATAATACTGAGTATTGTGTGAGCAATAGGAACACTGCTTGCTTTTGCCAAAAAATGAAGGGGCAAAGCTGACAGTGCCCCTTTAATGGCCCGGAGTACCTGAAAGAGCTCCTGGTTCCTAACTGCCCTGGGCGATTGCTCTGCTCAGCTGACAAGGGGTTGCTAGAGATCCTGAGAGTGTCTTTGAAATATTTGAGGGCCCATGCATTTATGCATGTGGCCCCTGCCCTCTGGAATTCTCTACCCCATCAGTTACGGGAGAGCTCGACCGTGGAGGGATTTAAACAAGCCCTGAAGACATACTTGTGGTGTCAGGCATTTGGTGTTTAACCTTTGTATTTTAACTGTATTAATTGTTTTATATATTTTTAAGACTTTGAAATGTTTGATGTTTTTAAAATCTGTAAGGAGAATTGGCTTTTTAAAGGTGCCATAAAAATAAAGATTATTATTATTAATACAATATATAAATAACTTAAAATATGCTACTATAGGAATACTATGAAACACCCAATAATAAAAAGAATGTTTGAACCCAAGTGAATTCATGTAATAAATATTAATAAATATTAATAACAAGATGTAAAGCAGTAGTGTAAAGAAAGTCCATATTGGTTACTTGAGTAGTAAGTTTCTTAAATGTGTGGGAGACGGTGATTAAGGATGGAATTTGATGAATTCCTATCCTTTTTATGGTATCGTTGTGACGTCAAGAGGTTGTTATACCCTCTTGACCACATCACATCGATACCATAAGAACCTCGGCACATTTGCTCATGTGTGCCTCCCATAGTTTGCGGCTACTTCTTCTGTGGACTGATGCCATCACTGATTGAATATCGGTGGGTATTCAAATTCACTGGCATCTGGTGCACAATCTGAGTGGATTCAGTCCCTAGTTAAAGTAACTAGAGCTCATACACTATAAAAGCTAATGAATGGGCATCAATTAATAACTGTGCTGAATTCTCTTCTCGAGGTTGCCATGGCAGCAATAAACCTCTCAAGCTTCACTCTCGAGGTTTACAATGCTGTCCTGGCAATCTCTCAAAGTGAATACAGCATTTTTATTAACCGATGCCCATCCATTGTCCTTTTCAAACAACATGAAGTCTTGCTATATTATGACATATGCAGTGAGTCCCAACCTTCGAACTGCTCCGGAGGTGAAAGAGTTAACTTTCCATGACAGGCATGGAACGCTGAACTCGAGCTCGGTTGAAACTCTGTCTGTTGTTCTTCAAACTCAAACCATCCGATTCTTTACTCCGCCTCACTGAACAGTCGCTCCGGAGATTTCTCCTTCTGCTCGGTTCATTTTGTCGGTTAAAGTATTGTTTTTCTCTGTTTTTGACCTAATTTAAACAGCAACCGGTTGGTTCGACTCTGTCTGTGGTATTGTGAGTACTAGATAGGTTTTACATTAATTTCTATTCTGTGTGGAACTTGTAAACGGTTGATCGATTCGGTTTGAACCGATCAGGTTGTTTAAAATATATTAATCTGTCATTTAGAGTGTGGTTACCGGTTCTTATCGGTTCTAAAAAAAACGGATTTTATTACGTTTTTTTCCACGACCCGTGACACGGTTGGGAACCGATAAGAGGGTCTTACCTGGCGGATTGCCATAAACGGGTAAGTTTGGTTAGGACTGGCACTATGTCTGAGAAAACCAAAAGAAAAACTGGGCCCACTGGGTTTCAACACTGCAGTGTCTGTGGGGAAGTCTTTGCCAAGGCTGACCCTCACACCACCTGTGTTTATTATCTGGGGTTTGACCACCTCAATGCAGACTTCAGATTTGTAAAATTTTCCTGCAGCTACCCTGGAAAAGAGAGTTGGTAGGCTCAGGGAAAGGGAAGCCAAAAAGTCCACTGAACCAGATGGCCAGCCCGGTTCGGTTCCAACCGAACCGGAGGGAGTGCCCTCTGACCAGGGCGAGACTTCCTTGGGCAAAAGGAGATCCGACTCTGAGGAGTCGGTTCCAGCAAAAAGGACTAGGAAATCAGCTGGTGTGGAGCCAACACTTTCCTCTCCAACTGCTGAAGAAATAGCCAAAGCGATTAAAATTGTCCAGTCGCTTTCCCCGGTTCCGACCGAACCGGCACCATCAGGTAAGCGTACGGTTCGGCCGGTTCCACCGGTTCAAGAGTATGATTTAGAGGAATATTATGAACCGGAGGAGGGGGAAGAGGAGTATGAGGAGAGTGAATGTTGATTTGAAAGTCTGGATGTGCCCATTGACCTGGACATCTCCCCAGACAGACCTTCAGGAGTGTCTCCCCTAGGCTTTCTGAGTCCCCTTCTCATTTTATGTTTTATAAAAAAGTGGCTGAAACCCTCCGGCTCCCTATGGAGGAAGCTGTGGATGATCAAGAAGAGCCTGACTATGTGGAAATGATGGATATCCCAGAGTCTAGGAGACTGTCTATTCCTTTGCATAAATCTTTTGGAAAACAGACAGTTAAAATTCTAAAAACTCCTCACACTATACCTCCTGTGGATAAGAGAATGGACAAGAGGTGCACATTGTCAGGCTCTGATACGGAGTTCCTTACACAACAATGCAGCCATGTCGGGGTAGAGCAGGCTGCAGCCTGTGACAAGGCAAATATTCCCTTGGCTTCACACCCCCCTGATAAGGACTCCAGGAGGATTGATGCCATGGCGAAGAAACAGTACATGGCAGCATCCTTGGGACTCAGACAGGCAAATTATATGGCTTATGTTGCTAGATATCAGAAATCCAGATGGGATACTGTTATGGCTCTAGCAAGACAGGTCCCTGGCCAGCTTGCCAAGGAGCTGGAGCAGGTGGCTGCTGATGGTATTGAGGCAATCAAGGTGCAATTCCATGCTGCAGTGGACTCTAATGATGTGTCATCAAGAGTCATGGCTACATCTGTGGTACTTCACAGAATGGCTTGGCTCAGATGTACTAGCCTGTCACAGGATACCCAGACTAAGGCCATGGATTTTCCTGTTGTGGGTAATTCTCTGTTTGGGGAGCAGACAGAGAATTGCATGAAGAAAATGGATGAGTATAGGACCACCTATAGGAGTGCACAGGCCAAGGAAAGGCAGGCCACTACTGAAAGGCAGCTTTCCAGGGGCAGGGGCAGGCCTTTTCATAGGCCTTTTTACCAAGCCCAGGCCTCCTCTTCTGCTTATGCCTAGAGGGGGTTCTTTAGAGGGAGAGGCAGACGGGGTACAAGCAGGCCTGCTTCCACCCCTCAGCCCAAAGCCCCTGCCAAGCAGGCACCCTGATGGGGTTGCCAGGGCCGATTCTCAGCTACCTGTAGTGGGCAGGCTGGCTTACTTTGTCCAGGACTGGAAGTCTCTGACATCAGACAAGTGGGTCCTGGAAGTAGTAAGCCAGGGACTGGTTCTCAGCTTCAAAAAATTCCCAAAGATGAGAACCAGATCCTTTCCACCTGCAAATCCACCAGAGTCACTTGCCCTAGAGGCAGAGGTCTCTTCCCTCCTGGCTCTCAGAGCTGTGGAAAGGGTTCCACCCCTACACCAGGGCAAAGGATTGTATTCCAGGTACTTCCTTACCCCAAAAAAGACAGGAGAATGGCAGCCCATCCTGGATCTCAGATATTTAAACAAGCACCTTTTAAAACCAAAATTCAAAATCGTGTCTCTGGGAATTATTCTACCCTCTCTAAGGCCAGGGGACTGGCTAGCATCCCTGGACCTCAAGGATGCCTACTTCCATATTCTCATCAGAAGCTCCCATCGAAAGTACCTCAGGTTCGAGCTGCCCTCAGGCCATTACCAGTTCAGAACAATGCCCTTTAGCCTCACCTCTGCTCCAAGGGTATTCACAAAATGCCTGGCAGTAGCAGTTGCTTCCCTAAGAAGGCAAAAAATTGCCATCTTCCCTTACCTGGACGAATGGTTCATAGTAGGCCAGTCTCCAGACCAAGTCAAGTTACATCTACAGATAACTCAACAACTGCTCACCTCTCTAGGTTTCCTTCTGAACCTTTCAAAGTCAGTTCTAGAGCCTGTCCAGCTCCTCACCTTCATAGGCGCAGAGCTGAACACAGAGAAAGCCAGAGCCTTCTTCCTTTGGACAGGGCAAGGACCCTGGTCTCTCTGGCCTCCTCATTCACCCTGCAGGTCTCTCGACCAGCTAGGCATTTTCTACAGATCCTAGGGCACATGGCTGCTTCTACAGCAGTAGTGCAGGGAGCAAGATTTCAGATGAGGGACATCCAGTTCCATTTGAAAGCCTTTTGGTCTCAAAGGAAAGACCCTCTAACCAAATTGATCCCAGTAACTCAAACCCTGATCCAAGCCCTTCAGTGGTGGCAGGATCAGAGCAATCTGAGACAAGGGGTTCCCTTTGTCACTCAGTCTCACTCCTTAATCCTTACTACAGATGCATCCCTCTTGGGGTGGGGAGCTCACATGGGTGACCTCACTACCCAGGGATTGTGGTCCCCTCAGGAATCTCTGCTCCACATCAATCTGTTGGAACTCAGAGCAGTTTTTCTAGCACTTCAAGTTTTTTCCAAATCTGTTCAGAACAAAGTTGTACAGGTCAGAACAGACAACGCCACCACAATGTGGTACATCAACAAGCAAGGAGGCACTCTGTCTACGGCCTTGTGCACCGAAGCAATGAAGTTGTGGTCTCTGGCTTACACCCTGAACACCTCCCTTACGGCAGTTCACCTCCCAGGCAAGGACAATGTCCTGGCAGATGATCTCAGCAGGATTTCCCAGGGCCATCACGAATGGTCACTGGATTCCCTGGTCCTGGAGGTAATTTTGCCAGATGAGGCACCCGCAGATAGATCTTTTGCAGCCCCAGACAATCACCAACTTCCCCTTTTGCTGCAGGCCCCAGTGTTGGGCTCAGTCCTCTGGATGCCCTAGTTCTCAACTGGAAGGGAAGTTTTCTATGCTTTCCCCTTCCCTCTCCTGTTCAAAGTGTTAGTCAAAATCAGATCTCAATCCTGCAAGATGATCCTGATTGCTCCAGATTGGGCCAGACAACCCTGGTATCCACTCCTACTGTCCTTAGCAGTCCATCTTCCCCTGTGTCTTCCCAGGAAACACAACCTGTTAACCTGTGCTCAGAGGAGGGTTTGGTACCCGAACCTCAAATCTCTCAATCTCAAGGCCTGGCTCTTGAAGAGTTAGAGTTTGCTGATCTACACCTCTCCCAAGGTGTAATGGATATATTGAAGGCTTCTAGGAAACCTTCCACCAGGGCTACCTATAATTTCAAATGGAAGAGTTTTTCCATATGATGCTCTGGGAAGCATATTTCCCCAGAATCTGCTGATTTACCCACAGTCCTGGATTATATGGTCCATTTGAATACCTTGGGGCTGAGACCAGCTACCCTAAAAGTACATTTGGCAGCTGTGTCTGCTTTTATTTCAGCAGGTAAACCCTCTTCTCTTTCAGCTCATCCTGTATTCTCCAAGTTTTTTAAGGGATTGCTTCACACCAACCCTCCATTCAGGGACCCTGCCCCTGCCTGGGATCTTAATGTTTGCATTGCTCAGCTTATGCAACCCCCCTTTGAGCCCTTGTCTTCAGCAGAGCTTAAGTACTTGACTTGGAAGACTGTGTTTCTGGTAGCTATCACTTCTGCCAGATGCATAAGTGAATTACAAGCTTTGTCAGTGGAGCCTGATTTTATCTCCTTTCATAGAGATAAGGTGGTCCTCAGGACTAACAGGAAGTTCTTGCCTAAGGTGGTTTCAGATTTCCACCTTAATCAATCTATATCTCTTCCAGTGTACTTCACTGACCATTCCTCCTCTGGTGAGAGGAGGCTGCACAGCTTAGATGTGAAGAGCCCTTAGTTACTACATAGAGCGTACCAAGGGTCACAGGTTTGACTCCCTCCAACTGTTCCTCACTTATGGTGAGGTTGGTAAAGGAAAACCTGCCACTAAAAGATCCATTGCCAGGTGGATTGTCTCTTGTATCCAATTCTGTTATGAAAAGCAGGGTAAGGTTCCTCCCTCAGGCCTGAGGGCTCACTGTACCAGAGGTACAGCTGCTTCCCTAGCTGCTGCCAGGGACATCCCTATTCTAGAGATATGTCAAGCAGCTACCTGGAAAACAGTTCACACTTTTACCAAGCATTACTCCTTGGACAGCCAGGCTAGGAGTGATGCTCGGTTTGGCACAGCTGTGCTTCAGAGCCTATTTCCTAAGTAGGTTCTGACCCTCCTCCATGGAGGTACTGCTGTGTAGTCTGCATATGTCATAATATAGCAAGACTTCATGTTATTTGAATAAAAAATTACTCACCTTAGTAATGTTGTTTCTTCTAATGGAGTCTTGCTATATTATGACCTCCCCGCCTGCCCCTCTCAGAACCTCTGTTTTTGGGATGTGGGTGGGCAGTGCAGTGTTGGCACTTACTAGATGCCCACCTTGTTATTTTCACCCCTCCTTTTTTGGGGTGACTTGGTGTTGTGTTTTTCATTTTTTTGGGTCTCCTGACTTGAGTTTTTTTTTTTGGGACCAAAAAATGTGTCCTTATGTTTAGTAGCCAGTTGGCTAGTGTAGGTTTACAGCTTCCACACAGGACCTCAGTGAGTTTAGCTTGTAAAGATCTGACAGTTTGAGTTTGAAGAACAACAGACAGAGTTTCAACCGAGCTCGAGCTCAGCGTTCCGTGCCTGGCATGGAAAGTTAACTCTTTCACCTCCGGAGCAGTTCGAAGGTTGGGACTCACTGCATATGTCATTATATAGCAAGACTCCATTAGAAGAAACAACATTACTAAGGTGAGTAATTTTTTCTTAGTGCTGTTGCAGTTGTAGCTTTCATGATATATGGACATCGGAACTTGTATAAGTTGTATAGTGATGATACAGTGGCCCCAACCCAGTCCTCTTGTTCACTTTAGTTCCTCTCCTGAGCCTTCTCTCATTCCATCTATGTATTGGTGGCCCTCTTAACTCTTGTCCCTTCTGAAACAAACATTCTGGCTTGCAGGGCTTTGATTTGATCTTTAACTGCTTTCATCAGTTCTACGTGGCCATGGGTCGCAGCGCCATGGGATGTGGGGTGAGGGAACCGGAGAGTCACTATGCACACAGCCCTCTGGGCATACCAGCACTATCTTTACTGGGGTTTCCCCGACACTTCCCTTGTTCTAGTGCACTTAGCCATGTGCAAGGGCCAGGACATGCTTACAATTGCTTTGCATATAGCACAAAGGGGTACAAAGTAATGACTGTGTATGGGATCCCACATAATTATCATGTAATATTATTAGTTATTTTCTGATTTCAGTTACACAAAATTTCCCTAAGATTTGAATTCTTGGCATTATTAATATTTTTATTACTGAAGACATGAGAAGGGGGTCTGAGTCCTTAAAGCATTGTCAGTTTTCCTACCTTGACATCACAATCCCCTGCTTGTGACATCAGCATCTTTTTTGTGCAAATAGGTTGTGATGTCAGTGTAGTGTCAGTGGCTCAGTAGGTAGCACACTCGCCTCTGAGGCCGGGAGATCAGAGGGCTGTGGGTTCAGTTCCCACATCTGGCACTTGGGTTAATATCCCAGGACTGACACTGTAGTGCAGCATGAGAGGGGTGCTGCACTTCTGAGGTGCCGTCTTTCGGATGAGACATTAAACCGAGGTCCCATCTGCCTGGATTGGTGGTAGTTCAGGTGGATGTTAAAGATCCCATGGCACTTATCGAAAAGAGTAGGGGAATTTTCCCAGTGTCCTGGCCAAATATCCCTCATTCACTAAAAATACCACCAACAGCTTAATCTGGTTCAAGGTCAGTTGGCTTTCATCTGTATCCCCCTCCCCCGGGTCGTGCCTGAAAATAGGCAGGATTTGTCTAGTGCACTTACCCGGTCAACAAAAACTAAATAAATAAATGTCATTGCTAGAGCTGTGAAGAATATGACATTCTACCAACAGAATTTGTTCAGAATAACCATTCCACTTCTGAAATGTTGTTTAGTATTATTTTTGCATTGAACTCTGAAAAACATTTCTATGTAAACCATGAAATACCTTTCTGTGGAGTATGGAAACAGTGGACTAATTTTCTGTGGACTGAAGAAAAGGAATCAATGATAAACATTCTGCTTTCAAAATTTAGGAATTCTGCTACTGATGGAATCCCATGGAGGTATGTGACATTTTCTGAAAGTCTGTAGAATTGCGTTCCACAGGCAGATGATTTCTAATGATCCTCCCTATATTTGACTGCTGCCCTGTAGTCTATGGTGCTGCTCCCAAATCCTCTTTGACCAGATTGGACTATCTCTTTAACTCCTTCTGCCACTTTGCCCTTGATGCTCCTCTTTATACTCATCACTGTAACCTATACCATGCCTTGTCCTTCCCGCCCCCCTGGCTAATAGTCGCCTTGCCCACTGTGTCAAACTCACTTCTAAATTCTGGCTTGGGGAAATTCCCATCTTCTTTCTATCCTCCTTCTCCTCTCCCCCACTTCCCTCCCACTTCTTCAGATCTTCTGACACTCCTACTCTGATGATTCCCCAGTGCACCACCCTCATAGGTCAATCCAGGCTTTTCCCATTATTTCCCTAAAATCTAGAACTCCCTTCCTCCCTCCCCAAAGTCACCATTCCTCCCCCCCCCATTCCTTAGCCTCTGCCATACATAACTTTCTCACTGTCAAGTGCTCTTGCTTTAACCTTCCTTAATATAATTCTCCTTCAAAATACCCCCTCCTGCCTACTCTAAATTTTCAGGTTTACGTGATAATGGCAGAAGCCTAAAGATGATCAGTGTTATCGCAAAGAAAGAGTGCCAGAAATCAATTTCAGAACTCTGACTCCCGGGCACACAGCACAAGGGTGCTGGGGACTTACATGTTACTTTTCAATGCAGGGGGCTGTGCCCCCCACAACCCCCCCTCAAAAAAAATGTTGGGCCAGGCACAACAAAAGGCAACTGTGCATGGACCCGAACACAGCACCACACACACCCTAGCCCTGAACCCACCGATCATGCCATGGGAGCAGCTCGGCAGCTCACCACGATGCCACCTCTCACAATCCCTCCCTCTTGTCCCACCCCATGTGCAGAATGCTCACTCCCCCCACACACGTATACATGTAGTGACATCCTGTCACTATAGTCTTGCACCCCCCCATCCAGTCACCATCCCTCCCTCCTCGCCATTGTCAAAAGTGCAGCGATTGAGTTGTCATTTCGGTAGGCACCCAATCGCAGTCGCTAAACTCATGGGCTACCGAATTTTCACTTACCTTGTCTCCCCTTTTCCTCCTACTACCCTCCTCTCCTTCTCCCACCCTCACATCCTTCTTCCTCTGTGCCTACAGAGTCTGCCCCTGGCAGGGTTCACTACACCCTGGAGGGGGTAGCATTCAGGCTCCCCCCTTCCCAAACTCCACCTCTGACTCCTCACTACTTAGCACTTATATAAGTACCAGTTTACTTATACCCAAACTCCTGTACTTTCAGTCCTGTTCCATGTAGTGTTTCTTTTCTTACTGTATGCAGTTATTCTCAGCCATGTTAATTATTTAATATCTGTCAACCACCTTTCAAAATGAATAAACTACATGCCATTCTAATCTGCTTATGTTGTACTGTTACATTTGACTGTATAATGCTATTGTCTTTTTTTTTTTTTGTATTCTGTTTATCTCCCCCAGGCACTGGAACTCTCTCGGGCCTATCCACTCACCTATGCCACTCTACCGCCCACTGTGAGCCCTGTCATCTTCAAGGGTGTTACGTTCCTCCTGAGCCCCAAGGAGGATGAAGGGCCCAAGGAGTCTGAAAGGGCAGTGGCAGGGCTCCAGTGTTGGGCATGTGGCAGTTCGGCACTGGGATGGCCGTCGCCTATCTGGGCTGGTGGGGCTTTTGTACGTAGGTTTTTATGCCCCAGACGTGGGACGTGCAATGCTGTCAGCCCGCAACGTGGGTGCTCCCACTCATGTCCCGAAGTCAGCCGCCCAGCATCTTCCCCGATTGTGAGCCCCTGTGCACCGCAGAGCTGCCGGTCTCCACCGGGGGCTGCTGCTGCGCTGGGCTATCCTTGGATCCCTCCCTGAGAGAGAACAGCAGTCCTCTGGATGCTTGATCCTCTCTCTCCACTGCTGACCCCCGGCGGTCTGGGCTTGTTCCCGAACCTGGGTTGCTGGCGTGGTGCAAGGTGTGGCATCCAGTGCCTGAACCCTCAGCGCCACTGGGCCAGCCATATAATGCTATTGTATGACTTTATTGTCACATTCTGTTGTTCCCCTCCCCCAGGTTGCACACCAGGAGATGAGAAACTTGTTGTTCAGTGTGCCTTCCTGGTGAAACATTTCAATAAATAAATAAATAAAGAGCAAAGGGTCAACTTTCCTGCACACATCTTTAGTATTACAGATTGAGGAAGCACTTCTGACCAATCAAAGTGCTCCCTTTCTCTGCTCATGAGACAGTCTTATTCTATCAAAAGTGTCTCATGAGCGGTTGCCCAGGAAATGGGCACATTTGTGGAACCTTTTTAAAAGCGGTAATTTGGTTTATGGTTTTCATACCCTAAGAATGCACCTGAGATCACTCTTATAACCGTAAGAGAGGTCTCAGAGGCACTATTACTGTACCATACAGAGCTGAATGTTCTAAAACTCAAATTTTGTTGGGGGGGATATTAAGGGGGAGTTCTGCCAATGCCAGCTATCAGTTTTTTTGCAGAAAACTGAAAAATCATGTCAAACTTTTAACACAAATGAGAACTCTTTCTGCCCGACCCACCACCACAAAATACTTCTGTAATAACTTCAGCTTCCTATAACTGAGGAGCCCACTTCTTTTTCATATCTAGTTACTACTTGTGTTTTCTATAGAAGTGAGTAGTGCTGTGCCAAAATAAAGTTCCTCCAGTAGAATTACTGCAAAAGTAATAATTTTTGCTTCCGCAAAGTTTCAGAATGTACTTTGGCAACTTTTGCAAAATTACGAGTTAGAATGATGGCATAAATATATGTATTGTGGACTGAAGAATTAAGCTGCGGAATGGAATTCTGCAGCACTGATCACTGAACTGCAGAATGATTGAAGGCATCACAGAATTCTGCCGAGCTGTCATTCTGCAGTTTGTGTGTATCATTCTAAAATTCAGCCAGCAAATTTCACAGAATGGGATAACAATTCACCGAACATGTTCGTAGGATTCGGATTTTGTCAAAGTTGGAATTTTAGAAAATGTGCAATTTCTTGAAATGTTGTCAAATTCAGAATATGCAGGTTCAACTCAGTACTAGAAGCGAGACACAGAAACAGAGAAAATTATGGCGATAAAGAGACCAAGCAGGCCATCCAGTCTGCCCAAGCCAATCTAATTTTGGGACTGTTTCCCCTGTATGTTCTCACTATCCTCCCTCCCACCCCCTCCAGTCTGTCCCCTCATGCATTGTTCCAGTGTTCCAGTGTCCCATCACCATTTAAGCCTTCCCACTGTTTCAGCTCCAGTGACCTGCTCCAGAAGTTTGATCTTTAAAAAAGGTATTTCCTTGCATCCTTTCTGACCCCCAGTTTCAGGGAATGTCCCCTAGTATCTGTGTTTCCATTCATTGTGAACCACCAGCTGCTGTCCGCCTTGTTTATTCCTTGGAGGTATTTGAACATTTCAGTCATGTCACCCTTTCTTCCCCTGTCTTCCAGCACATGCATGCCCAGCTCCTCCAAGCATTCCTCGTTTGACCTATCCTGTTGTTCTTGTATCATTTTGTGTGCTTTTCTCTGCACTGCTGCCAACCTGCCCTCATCATTCCTCAAGTGTGTTCTGCAAAACTGCATTCAGTATTCGGAAAGTGAGAGTGAAACAGGGGTCTATAAAGCAATTTATTACATTTTGGCTCCTCCTACAGATTCCTCTCCCTATACACCCCAGCATTAGATTTGACTTGTCACAGTCCTACTACAAAGTGTCATTGTCTTCATGTTCTTCATTATTAACCCTTGCTGTGTAATATATCAGTCCAGAACTCCAGTATTTTCCAATTCTGTCAGCAGCCTAAGGGTTAATTCTGCCAGGTCCCTTTTCTACCCAACTATGTCAGCCTCTAGGAGCAGTACTGTTCCATGCATCACAACAAGCATTGTCAGGTAGAAAATCTTCTAATTTGCAAAAGGAGAAACTGTAGGAAGTACTAGTTCACTACTTTTCAAATGTAATATTAATTTCAGTTGCAATAGTTACAAAAAAAATCTGATTGATTTTTAGGGTTCCTTATTTAATTCCCACAAAAAACACAATCAGGTAAGACTCAACAAATCAACCCTTAGTGGATGCATAGTGAGACTTCATTTCAACATGATTTAGTCCAAATATTACATTGCCTTACAAAACGGCTTTGAATCACAAAGCAAATTCTAGACACTTCATTATTCCTGACATGATTAAATCCCTAGATATGAACACTTTATTAACAGCCTAAACTAAACAACAGCCTAATGTTGGAATTCTCCAGAATCGTAGCAACCTCATTCATCAGAACACATCACCTGACTGTTCATTAATTCCCAGTAAATGCACAGTTTGTCATCAGCCTAACAAAATCTACCTAGCAACAGCCTAACTACACAAAAATAAAACCTTTTTCCATTAAAAAAAGTGCAATAACCCACTTCAGGATGTTCATTTCTTGATAATTAATGTACTTCCCAGGTGCGTTAAAATGCACTTGGTAGTAATTGTTCTCGCTCTTCAGTTCACACAGAGTGTGCATTAAGACTGTGAGTTATTGGTTGAGCTGCTAACTCCTCTGAGAAAACTCAAGAATCCATAGTAGTTTAGACATAGTTTGGCTTGCATTTCAGTTACCTTTTATTGATTTCACCTTATTATTTCTAACAGAGGAAATTTGCACAAACACAGGGTCTGATAACATATCAATATATGCTTCAAAATAATGCTCCCTTTTTATCGTTGGATACCATATATACTGTAAGTCTTGAACTATGATCAGCAACCAAGTCCACCCCACGATCGGGTGTGCTAATGAGAATAACAGTTACAATCAGAAACAGCTACTCCGGCACAAACCCACCATCACAATGCCACATAACACAAATAGAAGTGAAAATAATATCACTTCAATTCATACCAACAGTGTGTCATCCTCTTAACATGTAAAACATGAGACCAGCACAATGCCAGCAAGGCCCTACTGGTGTACCAGTCTCATGTTTTACATGTTACAAAGATGACACACTGTTGGTATGAATTGAAGTGATATTATTTTCAAGTCTTGAACTATGCAGCATTAACCAATATTAAGTTCCTATCTATATTTTGTAGACTTCTTTGAATTACTTTCACATATTTCTTACTAATTACAACACCTTGCTGAAATACAGTCCATAAATGTAGATGTTCTGTAGATTTTAAAATTATTAAATTGCACGTACCCATTCTGACTGATAACTTTTCTCTAGATATCTGACTTTTTCTTTGAGACACCATGCAGGGAGTCTAGTTTTGCTTAATGCAGCTAATTTAATCCAGTAGCTGACACTTTTAACCATAACACTGATCAGTGTTCTATTGTGGCCTAATTCCATCTAATAAAATCCTCCAATTGTAGAGAGAGCAGGGGGCCGTACTACATGAAACCCAAACTTGGGGCATCTGCAATAAAGACAGGCACTAAGGACTGAGAAAGTGAAACAAAAGAAAAAATACCACACTGAATTTATTTAAGGTGTCTGGGGGTGAAAAGGAACCAAATATGCATTTCTGAGTAACATCTCAGATATAAATATTGATTTGATAAATGATGAAAAGTCTCACCTATATGTCCAAAAGCAGTGGAAAATGTTTAAACGTGTTTGCATTTTAGAATGCATACCAGTGTTAGCCTGAAGGAGTTGTTCTCTGAAACATAGGTGGAAGTTAGCTTGGAGCTAACAAGTACACTGGTTGTTCCTTTACCTGAACAATCTATGAATACATTAGTTTAACTTTAACTGGGTGAGTGTGCCTTCTTTTCCAATCTGTTGTCATTGATATACAACCACCTAATAATAATTTATGAAATCTAAACAACACTTTTTCAAACCCATCGTTAAACATGAATACCAAAATTTTGGCACCACAGTTTAGGATAAGATATAAGAAAAAATTATTCATCATAGTAATGCTGTTACTTCTAATGGAGTCTTGCTGTATTCTGACAATATGCAGTTAGCCCCAGCACTTGAACTGCCCCGGAGAGGAAAGAGTTAACTCTATGTAGTAGCATAGAACGTTGAGCTCAAGCTCGGTTTTTATACCTCTGCCTCTGGTACATCTCAGCGTAACTATCAGATTCTTATGAGCAATACTAACTAACTAGTAACTAAGAAATTGTTTTAAACTTTAAGCCATAGGCAACAAAACTTGGGTCCAAAAGACTCAAGTTGAGAACCCAAGAATAAAACCATGTACAGTAGATAGTAAAACAATCTATTAAAGAAACAAAATCAAAAAGAAAACAACCCACCTGACAGACAGGGGACAAGGTACACTTCTGGGGTGCAGCACTGTACCTGCTGACCCACATCCCAAAAAGTAGGTTCTGAGAGGGGAGGCAGGGAGGGAGGTCAGAATACAGCAAGACTCCATTAGAAGAAACATTACTATGGTGAGTAATTTGTTCTTCAAACAACATGAAGTCTTGCTGTATTTTGACAATATGCAGACTACCAAGCTGTACCCCCTTGGAGGAGGGGAAGAGAACCTTACTTAGGGAACAGGCTCTGCAGTACTGCTGTGCCAAACCTAGCATCACTCCTAGTCTGGATATCAAGAGAGTAATGTTTGGTGAACGTGTGAATTGTTTTCCAGGTGGCTGCTTTACAGATTTCCACCAAGGGAATATCCCTGGCGGCTGCCAAGGAAGCAGCTGAACCCCGGTTGAGTGTGCCTCAGGCCTGAGGGTGGCTCTTTTCCTAGTTTTGAGTAACATAGCTGGATACAGGAGACAATCCACCTGGCAATCGATCTCTTAGTGGCAGGTCTACCTTTTCCTACTTCCCCATAGGTAAGAAAAAGTTGGGTGGTATCATTCCTGTGGGCCTTCGTATGCTGTATATTAATAACTAAGTGCCCTCTTTACATCCAAACTGTGCAATATTCTCTCCCCCTGAGGAAGAATGATCAGTGAAAAAGAAAGGCAAAAACATAGATTGGTTCAGATGAAAATCTGAAACCACCTTAGGTAGAGACCTCCAATTTGCCCTGAGGACTACCTTAGCCCTATGAAAGGAGATGAAGTCAGGTTCAACTGACAAGGCCTGCAATTCGCTGATTCTCCCAGCAGAAGTGACAGCTAATCCAACCGACTTTCTCTGTGGCAAACCACAGTGCAGTACAAATCTTGAATAACCTGGTGGTCTAGTGGTTATGGTGGATCCAGAATGCTGCAATGGGGGTGCTGGGGTGGTGTGCATGCTTAATATGCACTTTTTAACATTTTCATTATACCTTTATATTTTCTGCTATTATTCTTTTCTAGTATCTTTTTGACTGAATCTATGAATGTAATCCATAGTTTGAATGTAAATATTTGTACAATCAACAAATCAGACTTCTTCAACAAAGTGAAATGCAACAGCAAGCAAGTACGTTACTATATGGGGGTGTGTGCAGCCACACCCTTCACCACCCCCTAGAGCCACCACTATTTCTGTAGTAAAGTTCTTGTGCAGTCTAATGATACATAGATACATACATAGATACATAGACAGTGTCGGCAGATAAGGGCCTAAGGCCCACCCAGTCTGCCCATTTGAGCTTGTAAGTTCAGTTTATGTTTTCCAAGAAGTCTGTTGCCCCTTACCCCTGACCTCCAGAATTCCTTTATGTCGATCCCATACATTCTTAAATCCCATGATTGTTTCAGCCCCCACCACTTCCTCTGGCAGGGTATTCCACTTCTCCACCACCCGTTCTGTGAAGAAATTCTTCCTCACGTTTCCTCTGAATTGTCCTTCCTCCAACTTCATCCCATGCCCTCTAGTTTTGGAACTCAAAACTCAAATATATGCTTGTCTTGTCTTCTTTTTCCATGGGAAATAATAATAATAATAATTAGCATTTATATAGGGGTTTTCATACACATTGTATCCCAAAGTGCTTTACAAGCAATACTAGACTGGTAGTGAAGGGACTGAACATGTAGTGGCAGCCATTTCATACATTAATATCCACACACAGCCTTGGACAATTGCATGAACTGGTTTTATGGGAAGGGGAATGTTGGCCAGGACAATGGAGTCAGGTAATGATCAAGGTGCTGGCAGCCCCACATCTTATTTCTCACAGTAATCTGCTCATATTTCTCTTCTTCTGTCTTACTCCTTCCCTGAATCTAGCAGTACCTTGCAAGAGGGCCTTCTCAGTCCCCCTCTGGTATTCATTCTTTACTATTCCTCCTCACACCGAAAACTGGTGAGCTCATCAACCTTCTGCACCATGAATGCAAGTAGTACAGTCCCTGTTTTATTTTGACATATCAAATATAAACATATCTTTCCAGTAAGTCAGGCCCATAGCAGCAGGGAAGAAAGGGAATGATGGGCTTTCCTATCCTTAAAAGATCTAGGCTACCTTTGATTAGGCACTGCTAAATGATGGATGTGCACATCATTATTCATTATGCATGTCATTTAATAGTGCCTAATCACAGGTGGCTTAGATCTTATATGGATAGGAACGCCTATTTTTCCACTTGTGCCATGCTGCTATCAGCCTGGCTTACCAGAAGATCTTGTTTATTATTAATATGTAAATATAACACTTGAGACTGTACTAAACACATTCATGATGCGGAAGGGTTGTGAACTCACTAGTTTTTGGTGTGGGGAGCAGGTGAGAAGAATGAATGCCAGAGAGGGACAGAAGAGGCCATTCCAGCAGGGTACAGCTGTATTCAGGTTAGCTGAAGACATGAAGGAGGACGCTGAGCAGATCACTGTGAGATCTGAAATGTGGGGCTGCCAGCGTCGTGATCACTACCTGACTGTGGATGAGAGCAGCCAGCGATGACAAATACTCAGAGTGGCAGGGCTGCACCTAAACTGTTACCTGAATTCAGTGTAGGGAGATTACCCTCGGGTGCGGGGGTGCTGATGTTTGTTAGGACAATATTGAGGGAGTTGTGTATAGCTCATTCAAGATTTGGAATGGTGGTAGCCAGCCAACTCACATTATGGAGTAGAACACAGAAAAGTACTGGAGAAGAATTGCTGGGAACTGTCCTGTGGGGTTCTGCAGATCACAGGTAAAGGAGTAGACTGACACTGGAATTCAGGTGGGTTCGCTCAAGGTGTTAGTATGCCTCTCCTGCTAATAATATTGTTGTCCATTGTAAGTGCAGCCCTTATGAGGGCATGAACAGCAGTTGTTCTGGTGGGTCATGGTGGTTATTGCTTGGGCCCCCAGGAAAACCTAGTTGTTGGTTAATGAGGTGGGAAAAAAAACACAACAGGGAACTGTACATACTACCTTCGCTGTGCAGAAGGGTGGTGATTCATTCAATGTTTACTGTGGGAGCAGAAGTCAAACATTGAGAATGTGGACTGGAGAGTGATTTGGGAGGCATTTTTTAACAGTGCCAGCTGAAGATGTGTATCAGAATAAGTGTGCACAACTCTCTGTGGTACAAGATTACAATCTGAGGTGTGATAATTCTCTTAATGAGACCTCAAGTTCATATGTGGCCCCAGGCAATACTAAGGACAGGTTATGGATGGTGAGGTGTTCAACAGAAGGCAGGCTGGGTGCAGGGGGTTCACATGGAAAAAGAAAGCCTTATTTGAGGATTAACAAGAGAGCATGAGCTTTGGAACTGAACAAGACCGGTACTTTGCTGTGTGACCCTGAGCAAGTCACTAAACTTCCTTGTGCTCCCAGGCCACACCTGTAAACAAGCTTTCAGCTCAGTGTGTCTCTCCTGGTTAACAAAAAGCAAAATTCAGTGCATCATATAACCACTAGGTACTTAAAGTGTTGTACTGCAATGCAGTTTGCCAAGGAAAAAGTCAGTTGGATTGCAAAACATTTTCCGCAAGTTAAAGTAAACAAAATGAACAAAATCATAGCCTAACATGTGTACTGATCAAAATAATCCATTAGTTAATATATGGTGTTGATCATTCTGATACAACAGTTCAAAATAAAGAGGGAAAGAAGAACTAGTTAGCACTATAGAAAGATATGTGAATCTCTGTCTCTGGCTCAGATGATGTCATCATGATTCATCACTTAACACACTTGGCAGACATCTTAGGGAGAAACCAAGACTGTTTTTGGAAAATGAAAGGCTGATGTTTACATTTTCAAAAGCTATGAAACTGCATTTATGTTATTTACATAAATGCAGTTTTAGCATAAATGTAAACAGCAGCCTTTACTTTCCCTTGCTATGAAGCCAGATTTTGGAGTTTGCAGTTTTAAAAAACTGCTTGTTTAGGTACCCTTTAAAGGACTTACTGAAAACAGGATGAGATGCTAGGGAAGATCCCTTCCCTGCCAAAAGAAAAGCATAAATAGCTGCCAAATGGACTTTCAGGGTAACAGGCCTAAGGCCTAAGCTATTCAGGTGAATCAGGTAGTCCAGAACAGTGGCAATGCCTGCCACTTCTGGCTGTATGTCCTTGAGAGAGCACCAAATACTGAACCTCTTCCATTTGGAACTGTACATTTTTCTGGTAGAAGGTTTTCCAGAAACCTTAAGGATATCCATTACTCCTTGGGAGAGATTCAAACCTGCATACTCTAACTCTTCAAGAGCCAAGCTTGAGCCTGAGGGAGTGAAGGTTGGGATACCAAATCCTCCCCAGAGAGGAGGTCAGGATATCATGCCTCCTGGGCAGAAACAAGGGTAGTGATGCTGCTAGAGACAGCAGAAGAGGGTACCAAGGTTGTCTGGCCCAATCCGGGGCCACCAGGATTACTGTGCAGGGTTGAAACCTGATCTTGACCAGAACTCTGAAAATCAGAGGAAAGGAGGAAGGCATAGGGAAATCTGTATGTCCAGTCCAAGAGGAGAGCATCTACAGGAACAGTCCCCAAGACTGGGGGTCTGCAGCAAAACAGGGGAAGTTGGCAATTGTCTGGGACTGCAAAGAGATCTAGCTCTGGAATGCCCTATCTCTTGAAGATTACCTGAAGTACATGGGGATTTAGGGTCCATTCGTGGTGACCTTGAGAAATCCTGCTTAAATCATCTGCCAGGGCATTGTCCTTCCCTGGAAGATGCACTGCAATCAGAGAAGCCTGAAGAGAGTAAGCTAGAGACCATATTTTCATGGCTTCTGTGCACAAGGCCCTTGGACTGAGTGCCCCTTGCTTGTTTATATACTACATTGTAGTGGTGTTGTCTGTCTAGACCTGCACCACCTTGCCTTTGACTGATTCCAAGAAGGCCCGAAGGGCTAGGAACACTGCTCTGAGTTCCAGAAAATTGATGTGAAGGAGAGACTCCTGCTGAGACCAAATGCCCTGTGCAGTGAGGGCTCCTAGATGGGCTCACCACCCCAGGAGGGAGGCATCTGTGGTCAGGACCAGTGAGGGTGTCTGACTGAGGAATGGGACACCCTGCCTGAGGTTGTCCTGATCTAACCACCACTGGAGAGCCTGGACAAGAGTCTGAGTCACTGGAATCAGTTTTGTGAGAGAGTGTCTTTTCTGGGACCAAAAGAACCTTAAATGGAACGGAGTGTCTCTCATTTAGAACCTTGTTCCTTGAACCACTGCTGTGGAAGCTGCCATGTGGCCTAGGAGTTATAAGAAATGCCTGGCTGGATGAGAAACTAGTGGTCAGAATGAGGAAGCCTGGTCTCACAGGGCCCTTACCCTTGAGGATGTGAGGAAGGCCTTTGCTTGAATAGTATCCAGCTCTACCCCTATAAAGGTGAGAAGTTATACCGATTCGAGAACTGACTTGGGGAGATTTAGAAGGAACCCTAGAGAACTGAGAAGACTCTAGGTAACCTCTAGAGCTGACTTGACTTGGTCTGAGGACTGGACTACAATTAGCCAGTCATCTAGATAAGTGAAGACAGAGATGCCCTGCCTTGTGAGGAAGGCTACCACTACTGCAAGGCACCTTGTGAACACCCTTGGACCAGAAGTCAGACCAAATGACCTGATGGTAACTCAAACTTGAGGTATTTTCTGTGGGAGCAACATATAGGTATATGGAAATAGGTATCCTTGAGATCCAGTGAAGCTAGCCAGTCTCCTGGTCTCAGAGAGGGAAGAAATATTCCAAGAGTCACCATTTTGAATTTTGGTTTTGTGATGTGTTTGTTCAAATACTTTAAGTCTAGGATAGGTTGCCACTCTCCTGTCTTTTTTGGGGTAAGGAAGTATTTGGAATACAGACCTTTGCCCTGTGTAGTGGAGGAACCCTCTCTATAGCTTTGAGGGTTAGTAGGGAGGAAACCTCTGCCTCTAGAGCAAATGTTTCTGAGGCTGTTGCAGGTGGAAAGGATCTGACTCATTTTGGGGAACTTTGAGAAACTGAGAGCCAGTCCCTGGCTTACCACTTCCAGTACCCAACTGTCTGAAGTGATAGACTTCAAGGCCTGGAAGTGGTAAGCCAGCCTGCCCCTACAGGAATAGGGGAGGTGATCTGAACTGACACATCAGGGTGTCTGTTTGGCAGGAACTTTAGCCAAAGAGGAAGATGCAGCTCTACTCATCCCCCTTCTGCCTCTCCTTCTGAAGAACCCCCTCTCCTGAAAAGAAGAGGAGGCCTGGGCTTGACAAAAAGGCCTCTGAAAAGGCCTGCCCCTGCCAGCCCTTGACTGCTGCTTATAAGGAGTGGCCTGCCTTTCCTTGGCCACTGCAGTCATGTAGACCACCCTATATTCATCCATCTTTATCATGTAAGACTCTGTCTGCTCCCCAGAGAATTACCAGGCACAGGGAATTCCATAGCTTTAGCCTGGGTATCCTGTGAGAGGCTAGTACATCAAAGCCAAACAAATCTACTAAGAGAAATAGAAGTAGCCATGACCCTTGATGCCACATCATTGGAGTCCACAGCAGCATGGAATTATACCTTGGATGCCTCAGTTCCATCAACAGCCATCTCCTCCAGCTCTTTGGCTAGCTGGGGGGGGAAGCCTTCTTAGCCAGGTGCAAAACCATATCTCACCTGGACTTCTGGTACCTGGCTGTATAGGCCATATAATTGGCTTGCCTGAGTTCCAAGGAAGATGCCAAGTCCTTTTTTTTGGCCTTGGCATCCACCTTCCTGGAATCCTTTCTTGGGGGCTGTGAAGCCAAAGGAATACTTGCCCTGTCACAGGCTACAGCTTGCATTAACCCCAACATGGCTGCAATGATTGAATGATTGTAGAGAAATTCCATGCCAGAACCTGACAGCATATACCTCCTTTCCGTCCTTTTGTCCACAGGGTGTATGAAAGTAGACATTTGCAAAGGTTTTTGAGTCTGTTTCCCCAAGGATTTGTGAAGAGGGATAGACAGCCTCTTGGACTCTGGGACGCCCATCATTTCTACATAATCAGATTCCTCTGCCTCCTCAGCAGCTTCCACAACTGGTAGCTGGAGAGTTTCAGCCACTTTTTTGTAAAACATAGAGTGGGAAGGGGACTCAGAAAGTCTGGGAGGGGAGACATTGGTAGGCCTGTCTGGGGAGATGTCCGGTTCAATAGGCTCATCTAGGCCTCCAAAAATATCTTCATCTTCCTCATCCTCTGGGAAGTCTTCATCTCCCTCCCATTCCTCATAATAAACCTCTGGATCAAAATTCGATGGAGTTGGAACCATCCGAACTGATTGCTTTCCTGAAGGTGTCGGTTCGGATGGAACCGGGTGAAGCAATAGGGCTATGCTTATTGCTTTAGCAATTCCTTCAGCGGTTGGAGTCTGTGGGGCCTCATCTGAACTGGCTGACTTCTTTCTCTTTAGTGACAGAACCAATCCCTCAGAATTAGATCCCTTTTTTGCCCGAGGAGATATCGCCCATGTCAGCAGGCACCTCCTCAGGTTCAGCCGAAACCAAACCGGGCTGGCCATCCGGATCAGCGGACTTCTCAGCCTCTTTTTCCTTCAGCCTACTTAATCTTTTTTCCAAAGTGGCTTTAGGAAAATTTTTACAAATTTGGCAGTCTGTTTTGAGGTGGTCAAACCCCAGACAATACACCAAAAAGAGGTGGGGGTCAGCTTTAACAAAAGCCTTCCCACACTCAATACAGTGTTGAAACCCAGTGGGACCAGTTTTCTTCTTGGGTTTTTCAGACAAGGCCTTTCCCTTGAAAAAAGTTACCCTGTATAGCTTTTAAGCCAGGTAACACTGTCTGATCGGGTGTGGAAAAATCAAAAAAATTTTTTTTTTTTTTTTTAAACCGATCTGAACCGGAACCCATGAGAGAAATTCAAAGAATAAAGAATCACAATAATGTTTCGGTTCCCAACCGGACCGACCGATAGGAAACCAAACAAAAACAATCTGTACACAATTTTTATTCACTATCTACCTACTTACACTATCTGTACCATAGACAGAGATTTAATACTGAAAAAATAATGAAACAGTTGAATAAACCAACTGATTTTTGCTATTACCAAACTGAAGCAAAGAAGAGATCTCCAGAGCGACTTCTCAGTTAGGCAGAGTAAAGAATCTGGCAGTTACACTGAGATGTACCAGGGACAGAGGTTTGAAAACTGATCTCGAGCTCAACACTCTATGCTACTGAATACAGTTAACTCTTTCCTCTCCGGGGCAGTTCAAGTGCCGGGGGTAACTGCATATTGTCAGAATACAGCAAGACTTCATGTTGTTTGAACTTGGTTTCTGCCAGTTTTAGTGCTGAAAAGCCAGAGTTTCCTCTGTGTTTATAACTGACTTTCCCAAAGCTTACTTAATACAGTTACAATTGCAATGTGAGGATCATTTTAAATTAGCCTTAAAAGTGAGAACCAAATATATGTATTCATTGACTTGCTAAATAATTATTACCCAAACTGCTCGAAAAACTGCAGCTTGTGTCTTCTAAGTATTATCAATGAGTTTGTTACCTCCACCAATTTAGCAAGTATATGTCTCAGGCCAATAGGTGTACTAGACTGGAATGCCAGTTTATAAGCATAACTGAAATGTGACATGGAGAGTTTTTGTTGATAGTGAATGGTACTGTATGCTGGCTCACCCATGGAGTCAATTACTTTTTCAATTATCCTTGGGATCATACAATATACACCCAAAAATAAGTACGCCATTTATCTGGGCTAATTCATGAATCAGTATTAGGTTCGTAATTGTTTGTTCCTGCAGCAACCAAGTGCCAAAGGGTCCTATGATCATTTGAGTTAATAGCAGATGTCATTTGAGCCCATAATTGTACTTAAAATATTATTCTAAGCTAAAACATCACTGTGACATGCATGAGTGTCTACTGAGGGCTTAAAAAACATCTTTTTAATAACATTTTGGGCAGTTAGCGTTGCGAGGGTACTAGGATCATGACAGGCATTTCTGGGTCATATACTGCTACATAAACAAGCCCTGCAGTGAGTGGGCAAGCTTAAACTGATTAGGCACCTTGTATTTCACTGTCTACTGTCCATTTTTAAACTGTCTGTGTGAAAACCTTATTTGAATGTATCCTTTGGAGCCCTGTTGCTACTTAGCATTCAGGAAGAGAGACACCGCACCTAGCAACTGTTGCTAGGGGAAGACAGCGCTGCATAAATCTTTAAATTCTGGGGGTCACATATTATTCTATGCTAAAACATCACTGTGACACACATGAGTGTTTACTGAGGGCTTAAAAAACATCTTTTTAATAACGTTTTGGGCAGTTAGCGTTGTAAGGGTACTAGGATCATGAGAGGCATTTCTGGGTCATATCCCGCTACATAAACAAGCCCTGCAGTGAGCAGGGTGAGCTCGGGCAGGGCACACGATCACGCACGCTGAGACATGCGCAGAGACACACGCGTTGGCGCATGTTAAGCGTGTTGCAAGGGGTGTGAGGAGTAAACAAACCAGGTAGGAACAAAATACGGGTGTTATAAGGTAAAAACAAAAAACAAAAAAGTAATCTTGGAAAATACACTTAAAATTGATTTTAATACTCTATTTTTGGGGAAAAATGGGTCAAAATGTAAAACTTGTGAGATGTATTTGTTCTCTGATATACCTATTCTTGAAAATCCTTTTACGTGCCTAAAGTGTAAACAAAATGCAGACAAGTTAGTGGAAATAGCAATGTTTGGTACACAACTACAGGCACTTGAATATAGTCAAAAATCTATGGTGTCTAGAATAAATGAAAGAGAGAGTGTTGAAATATATACACAACCTAACAAAGATGTTAATAATAAAGAACAACATGAACAATTAAGTACTTCCTCCACACATCAAACAAATAACAATGATGATACAATAAACCAGGAAATTGGGAATTCTGCAGACCCAAAGACAAATCCCACCAGAAAACGTAATAGATTGGAAACTTCTGATGATACATGTGATGAAAATTGTTATATGATACAAGGCACAAAGTAAATAAAAAAAGAAGAAGAAAAGCTGAGGGTTTTAAGCTACCTTTATCAAATAGTTTTGATCCCTTGTTACAACATATTGATGAAAAAATGATTAAAGATCCATTATCCATCCCTTCTACTATGCCACCAAATCAGTCTCCCATTGTTCAGTCCCCTTTTTCACACAGTGAAAAAATTAGTATAGAAAAATATATCGGATCCTCTTGTAAACATAGAAAATGATGGTAATAATTTTTTGGTCCTACAATCTAAAACAAATGTGATGGAAAATTAAACCTTAAATCCAAGTACAATGCCTGAACAAATTTATATTTTGAGGGCTTCAATCACTAGATATTCCAATAGATATACCACTAGGGGAAATAAAGCCAATGTAACCAGTTGTAGCTATAGTGGTGCAATGATTAAAGATGTGATTAGTATGCTTCCAGGCATTTTTTAAATTATAGAAAACCCCAAAACTGTCCTTTTTCATGTTGGAATAAATGATTTTGGAAAACAGGAAATTGAAAAAATTACCAAAGACATGGAGGATGCTATAAATATTTTAAAAACATTAAATGTGACCCCAATCATTTCGGAAGTCCTACCGGTTCCAAGAGCAAGCCACTTTAGGACAAAATAAATAAAAGCTTATAACAACTGGCAACATAGATGGTGTCTTACAAACAATATCACATGTATACATACTTGGGAGACATTTGTGGGACGAGATGATTTATATTGCTATGATGGTCTTCATTTAAATAAAAAAGGCACAAGAGTACTGGGGTACATTATGTACAACAAAATAAATGAAAACTCAATACAAATAAAAAAAATAATACTAGGGGGCAAAGGGAGCAGATTAGAAAACCCATAAAACATCCTATTAAACAAAATAAACATGGGTTGACTTTTCTATTTACAAATGCAAGAAGTCTTTATTCAACTAAATTAGATGAACTAGAGATAGTACTTCATAAAGATAACATTGATATAGCAGCTATTACTGAAATATGGTGGGGAGACCAAACTAGTTGGAATTTAAACATATCTGGTTACAGCACAATATATAAAAATGGATTAATAAAAAAAGGTGGAGGAGTAGCCTTCCTTGTTAAAAATAATATAGAATATAGATCTATAAATACCAACGCAAGTGAATTATCCAGTGAAACCTTGTGGGTTAAAATAATAAGAGATACTCAAGTTAAACTTACAGTGGGATTATGTTATAGACCACCTAATACTCACTTATCTGAAAATTATAAATGCTTAGACAACTTAGAGTTAAGAATGAACAGATCTGAGCTATTAGGTGACTTTAATTACCCGGGAATTGATTAGGTAAATTACCAAACAAACAATAAAATGGAAAAACATATTTGGGATTTTTGTGAATCACATGATTTAGTCCAACTTATTCGTATTCCAACAAGGAAAAATAATATTTTAGATTTGATATTAACAGATATACCTCAACAAATTGATAATATTGGAGTTCGTGAACCACTTCAAAACAGTGTTCATTGTATAATAATTTTTGAAACAAAAATAAATTTGGATAGAAATTTTGGTAAAACAACTTTTAAAAACTATGATAAGGCTAACTTTAGTCTCATTAATAAAGAACTAACAGTATGGAAATGGGATATTGATACTACATCTCCTGATGAACTTTGGCAATCGTTAATTAAAAAAATACTAACTTTAGAACAAAAATATGTCCCAGATAAAACTGGATATATTAATAGAGGTAAACTACCATTATGGGTTACCCCTAGTATTTTACAACTAATTAAAAAAAAAGATCATATAGAGCAGCATCCAGATGCAATAATGAATATAACAAAAAAAAAGGCAATATTAAAGAAATGCAAATTAGCAATTAAAAATGAAAAGAAAAAATTGAAATTTAAGTTAGCACATTTAAATGATGGTGGTAAAGGTTTCTACTCTTTTATAAATAATAAAAAACAATCTACTGTAACTATCGGTCCACTACTTATAAATAATGATATAATCCAGACCCCATTAGGAATGGCACAGGAATTTAATAAATACTTTTGTTCAGTTTTCAATTCTTCCCAAAAAACCAAAACAATTGTGGATACTACAAAAAATACTCTTGACTATATCATAACAGAAATAACTAAACAAGAAATAAAAAATAAATTGGACACAATTAAAACAAATAAATCCCCAGGCCCTGATAATCTCCACCCATGAATGATAAAAGGTATTGCACAATGGTTAATTGATCCATTATATAAGTTGTTTAATATGTCATTAAAAACTGGACTAGTACCTTGTGATTGGAAGACAGCACTAGTAACACCTATTCATAAAATGGGAGACAAAAGTAAAATATCAAACTATAGGCTGATTAGCCTGACTAGCATACTGGGTAAGATATTCAAAAGTATTCTAAAAACTAGATTGGAAGAGGACCTAGTAAAGAAACAACTTGTTGATTTTGACCAACATGGCTTCAAAAAAAAAAGATCTTGTCTGACTAGTAATTTGGTATTTTATGAAAAAATTAGCAGTCTTCTTTATGATAAATTACCTTTGGATATAGTATACCTGGATCTATGTAAAGCCTTTGATAAAGTCCCTTACTTAACACTGATAAACAAAATTAAATCATGTGGGATTCACCCTCTTCGAATAAATAGGGTAAATGAGTGGCTAACAAATTGTACACAAGCGGTATGTATAAGAGGGTATACCTCATCCATGGGTGCAGTAACTAGTGGGGTTCCGCAGGGATCCGTTCTTGGACCCATTCTGTTTAATATTTTTGTGTCAGATATGACTGTAAACCTTAAGAACAAGGCTATAAAATTCGCAAATGGCACTAACATTGCACTTAAAGTGGGATCATTGGATGAAATAACAGATGCTGCCAAAGACCTTCAACTCCTAGAAATTTGGGCCAAACAAAACAATATGGATTTTAACATCAATAAAACTGTCATTATGCATCTAGGAGATAATAATCCAAATGTACTAACTTATCCCAAAGTAAACACTAGACGCTCTTGTTTCACACAAAGAATTATATCAACATGGAATAAATTACCAAGATATCTGTTGGAAACAGATAATGAGGAAACTTTTAAACGTAACCTTGACAAATTTTTATTAAATACGGTATAAGGATATCCAGATACTGGAGATATACGTATATGGGTTTAAAAAGCCTTCTGTAAATCTAACACTCTTAGTAGTATGAAACTTAGTAGTATAAAATGGTCTTTTCTCATGAAAAAAATTCTTGTACTCTTTCCTTTTCCTATTTAACTGCTTTTTATTGTTGGATTTAGGGTGTCTTTTACCTAATTTCAAACACTTCTATAACTCTCTCTTAGCAGTTTTGCAACTATCATTAAACCAACTTACAGATTTAGAAGATGGTTTATACTTTTTTATCAATACTACAATAATGACAAATGTTTAAAAAAAAATATTTTTTAATTCTAGAGGAGAGTTCCTTTAGGTGAATTTCAACTGTTGGCCTTGTAGTTTACGTAGTAACAGAATCTAATTCCTCAAAAAAGGAGTAATTTAACAATAGCTGAACCACTAAATATTCATTGTCTCCATCCCATTTTAATCATTTTTTATTACAAGCTTCAAGTCAAAAGTTTACATAAACTGAGGATTCTATTCCTGCAGCCCACAGTTTATGTGAACCACAGAAATTAATCTGTGGTTTACGTGATCCATGGAAAATTATTCTGTGGTTTACATGATCCAAGGAAAATTATGCCATGGCTTACATGATCCACAGAAAATGATTCTGCAGTTTGCTTCAGCAATAAGGTACGACCAGCAGTTTCATTAACTGTATGTTAATCACCCCATAGCGGTGTAATGTGGCACAAGGTGAAGCTGAGTTCCATATACTCTTACATGGTGATTAAGACATGGTCAGTGTAACCCCTGGTCATACCTTATTGT
The DNA here is from genome assembly GCA_016271365.2 of Neoceratodus forsteri. NCBI lineage: Eukaryota > Metazoa > Chordata > Ceratodontiformes > Ceratodontidae > Neoceratodus > Neoceratodus forsteri. The sequence continues at coordinate 164,370,508 of JADMNL010000032.1, forward strand.
TTTTATAGAAATACAAAAAAAAAAAGACACACAAATGTAAATTGTCTTTATTTTTATAGGTCTTTTTTTTTTTTTTTAAATGCCTAATTTAGTGGGAAAATAGTCAATTCTTTATATGGCATTATGAGCTGGAGAAAGCATTCTCATTCGAGTCATTGCTTGCTGTTCATTCTCTGGGCAACCCATTCAACAAGCTAGCAGGTGCAATGAGAGGAGGCTGGCACATATGTCACTACAGTGCAGAAATAATGAAAATAGATCTGGGACTGAAACACAAACAAATTGTAATTATTAAGGGTATACATAGAGCTTTGACGTGCTCAATTACTTTGTACTGAAGATGCAAGTTTTACTTCCAGGAGTGAAAATGTGGGTCACTCTGTTCTCATGGCAGCCTGTATTGCCACTCCACTATTTAATCTGACATACAGAGGATAATGTATGGCCAACAGTTAACAACCATGCTGTGCACACTTCTCGAGGTTGCCATGGCAACCTGACAGACCTCCAGAGTGCAGCTCCAGAGGCCTAGGGTTCCCATGGCAACCTTGAGTAGTGTGCACAGCGTGGTTGTTAACTGTTGGCCATACATTATCTTGTACAGTGTATGGAACAAAACAGGTTCCTTTTTTTAATTTTTTCAGATTTGGCCACAAAAACATAAAACAGCACAGTTTCTGGTATTCCCTTTGTGCCATCACCATCCCGAGCACTCCCCCATCTTACCCCTCACCTTACGTAGAGAACAGACAAGAAGCTCTGTCATCTTCATTAAATGTTTTAATTTATATTCTTACAATAAGGCCACACAAACTGTCTGCTTCAATTACTCATTAACTATAAAAGATGTAAACACAAACACTGAATCACAAAAAAAAGAAAAAAATACTATTGGTATCAGGTTATCTGTTCAGGTCTACTGATACACAAGGTCAAAGTGTCACAATGATGCTGCAGTCATATATATTTAATGTGTGGTCCAGGTGGAAGGAAGGCTGTATTGGAGCTGTAGCAGTCAGGTACCTATTAGGTGTCCAGTTCTGAGACATTGCAATCGCTCATTTCTACTCACAGCAACTGTAAAGCTCTTTTAGTGTGGTCAGCCAGAAATGAGAAGTCGTGATGCAATAGGACAATGTGGCATGAGCTGGCAAACTAAGCTGTTGTACCATCTTTATGATGCACTCAGGATGGTACAACAGCATCCTGACATCACAATGATAGTACTACAAGTCTGTCTTTTGATTGCAATGAGTCAACAATAAGCATATATTGTATGGTGGAACGTTGTTCCATGTGGAAATCCATGCCTGTAACAGTGTTGTTGTGCTGCCCCACTATGTAATGATCTTGTTGTGCTGCACTGAGTATGTCACTAGTGCAGCACAAGCAGATCAAATGTCATCACACATTTGTGATGAAGGGGGCTGAGGCGGTAAAATCAAATGTGGAATCAAACGATACCTGATCTAAACAGACTCAAAAGTGTCTTTTAGCATGGGGTGATTTTTTTTTTTTATAAACAGAGGTGAAGTATGATTGACCATACACTATAAAAGACTGTGAATGAGCAATCTTACACAGACAAGGCAGTTTACCGATCTCGAGCTTTCCACGGTAATGGACCTCTCGAGCTATGCTCTTGAGGTCACTTGTTACCATGGAAACCTCTCGATCAAAAACTGCCTTGTTGCATATTACTGTTGATATACAATCCTCTATCACTCATACACTATAACACTGTATGCATGTGTTTTTTACTTGGCCACCATACCACTTGGCATGGCAGTGGCTGTGTGCAGTAAGGAGAAAGCCTCATTGCCATTAAAACACCACAGACCTCTGCAGGAAGAAAAATGCTGGGGACCTTGGGTGCTCTCGTAGATAAGCTTTCCTTTACACAAAGGACACGAAAGCCTTAAGTTATCTGTAAAAATGAATTGTGTCTGACAGTCTACATCAGCTGTGTTTACTGATTGGCCCTTGCTGCCTGTCAGTGACAGAACAACTATTTGTGATCATCAGCAACGATGAGGCTGACATGTCACAAACCGCTCATTTGTACAGATAACTTAAGGCAGTCAGGCCATTTGTGGAACAAGAAACTTCTTTTTGATTTTTTGTTGTTTTTTTGGAAAAAAGAAACAATTGTATGAAAGTTCAATACTGCTATCTGCACTGCAAAGATTAGTAAGCAGGCATAACAATGACGGTTGCTCAGAGCTGTCATGAAATGCTGGTACTGAGTAAAACTTAAGAATTCCAGCGCTGCACTACAGACTTGGTGTGGGGAATCATGTTGTGTGTGACAAGGCTGCACATAGCAATTAATGAAAGATTAATGTAACCTTTCAAGTTTGTATTTGTCAGTCACATTGTGGCAGTTCAAACTGCTTTGCTCTACATAACAATGCTTTTTGGAATTCCACAGAATTTAAAGAGAAATTCTTAAAAACATTTCAGAAAGTAGAATTGCTATTCCATACGAATTCCACCAGCAAGATCCTACATCTCATGCAGCTCAAAAAGGCAATTTTATCATTTTAATAACAAAACCTTCAAAATGGTGTCTGATAAGCTACTGAGTGGGCTGTACCTCTGCCAAGAAAACAGCTCAGTGGTAATATTTTAAACTGAATTGTTACACTACCCCCACCTCTCTGGCATATGGCTACTTCCTCCTGGAATCTCTTCCCTTTCCATCAGTGCAACTTGGTCTATCTGTGCTAGTTTCAAAACAGTTGTCTCAGAGTCGTGGTAGTTTAAATGTATTTATATTTCAATTACAAATGCATGTATGTTTATAGAAGCATAGAAACATATCATTTGATGACAGATAAGGACTGCTTGACCTACCCAGTCTGCCCATTTTTCCCTACCTGCAGTATTGCCACAGACCCTACTTGATCTCCAGCTCGTTCTCCCTCACCCTTCCTTTCCTCTAATATTCTCTTATGCCTATCCCATGCAGCCTTGGATCTCACCACTGTTTCACCGCTGCCACTAGAAGGCTGTTCCAGGAATCCACCATCCTCTCTGAGAAGTACATCCTCACTTCTCTCCTGAATCTACTCCCTCCAGTTTCATAGCATGTCCCCTTGCCCTTAAGCTCCTTTTTTTCCTTAAAAAATACTTCCCTTCTGTACTTTATATACCACCATAAGGTACTTAAAGGTCTCTGTCATATCCTTCTTCTCCCTTGCACATATTGAGGTCCTTTAGTCTCTTCTCATAGGGCTTTTGGTGCAGACCCTGCACCATTTTAGTTGCCCTCCTCTGAAATGCCCCCACTTTGTCTATGCCCTTCCAGAGATGTGGTCTCCAGAATTGGACACAGTACTCTAGGTGGGGTCTTACCAGTGATCTATATAAAGACAACGGCAACACCACCTCCCACTTTCTGTTGGTGATACCCTTCCCTAAGCATCCCAGCATCCCACTAGCCTTCCCAGGTGCCTAGTTGCACTGCCTGGCCACCTTTAGATGATCCAATATGATCATCCCAGGTCTCTTTACTACTTGGTGGTCACCAGTACCACTCCATCCAATTTATACTCTGCCCCTGAGTTTCTGTGCCCTAAGTCCATGATTTTGCACTTCTTTGCATTGAAACCCAGCTGTTATACTTTTGACCACTCCTCAAGTTTTCTCAAGTCTCTGCACATCCTTACCACTCCCCCCAGACTGTCCACCCCATGCAAATTTTGGTGTCACCTGCAAAGAAGATCTTCCCATCTAGCTCCCTTGTAATGTCACTTATAAAGACATTAAAAAAGACCGGTCCCAGCACTGATCCCTGAGACACTCTGCTGGTCACCCTCCCTTCCTCAGAGTAAACTCCATTTACCACCACCCTCTGTCACCTATCCCCTAACCAATTTCTTATCCAGTTTCCCACCTTTGGACCCACTCCTAAGCTACCTAGCTTGCTTACTAGTCTTCTATGTGGAACAGTGTTGAAAATCTGGTTGAAATATAGGTAGGCCACCTCCACTTCCATCATGTTACCCTGCTCTAATTCCTTGGTCACCCAGTCAAAGAAATCTATTAGATCTGTTTGACATGCCCCCCTCCTCCATGAATCCATGCTGTCTTGGATCTTGTAACTCACTGGGTTCAAGATATTCCACAATTCTTTCCTTCAGCAGTGATTCCATTAACTTTCCCACCACTGGTATCAGGCTGATTGCTCTATAATTGCCAGCCTCAACCCTGCTACCACTTTGGTATAAGGGGGTACATCCAGCCTCCTCCAGTCCTCCAGAACCACTCCTGTTTCCAGTTAGCTTTGGCACTGATTGTTTTTTGAAACTGTATTGTAATGAATCAGGACAAGCCTGAGGGGCAGACTTTGATTAGAGATCCTATCCTGTTAAAATGTAAATAAAATTCAGATTAAAAAATTAAAGGCTGAAGAAGAATCAATTCTGACCTGCCTGTATCCTCCACTCCACATGATTGCGCTCTCATTCAGAGTAATCTGTTTTTCTTTCTGGGCATTAAACTTGAAGTTGCCAACATGCACAAACGTGACTTTCTCATCATCCAAAACTTGCCAATTTACTATGTCAAACTGTGGCCGGATGTCACCATTTTCATCAAAAAATACTTCCTCTCCACCACTGTTTTTGAAATGGACATTCTTGACATAGTGAAGAAGCTAGATACAATGATGAACAGTAAAAACAAATTTACTGAGTTGTAACCTTGTAAATATGCACCCAACAGTATTATTGCACCCGCTTTTTCCATGATATGATGACCTACACTGGCGCCACCTTGAAGCCTGGGTGCATCAGAACTCAGAAGCTAAGCAGGCTTGCCTCTGGTCTGTGGTCACATGGAAGACCTCTTGTGAACAGCAGGTGCTGTAGGAAATGGTGTCGACAGCTCTGCAGGGGCCCCCTCTGCTGTGGGCGTTATGTAACCATACCAATGCCCCAGCATGTTGTTAGGTTTTTTTTTGAGAGGCTAGCTTTGCAGTGAGATGCTAAACCAAGGCTCTGCTTGCCTGTTCTGGTGGTTGTTCAGGTGGACATTAAAGACCCCATGACATGTGGCAGACCCAGACGTGAAGAGGGCTGAGGCACCCTGTATGCCTCATCTTTTCCCATGCCGACGATCTAGGTTTGGAAACAAGCTCAACTCACCGGGGATCAGCTGGTGGGGGGAGGTTTGAGCTTCTGATGGACAGCTCTCCTCTCCTGCCACCAGGTGGAAGCCAGGTGGCAGCCCTGGAGTACGAGCGACATGGAACAGGATGGGTTGTGGTTCTACAGTGTGTGTGCTCCTCCATGAGCTTACATGCCACCATGGCTGGGAGGGAGGGAGAAAATGGAAAAAGGGTTGGCGCCAGCTTCGTGAAGCCCTGCCTGCCTACCTACCTACCTCCATTCCTGCATCGTCACCTGATCACCGACCCCTGAGTCTAGATGTGAGTCATCAGGTGGGGGGGAGAGGATGGCCCTTCCTGGCCCTGCCACAGGGAGTAATCCATGGGAGAAATTATGAGGCAAGGCGAGTCTGAGGAAGGTGGATGCCAGATGGGGGAGGCAGGGACAGAGCTGAACAGCCTGTCAGATGCCAGGCAAGGGAGAAAAGGCTCTATAGCAAAGATCCCATACCACTTCTTGAAAAGACTAGGGGTATTTTTATTGAAAGAAATGTCCAACAAACATTAGTCAAAAAATCAAAAGAAAACATTATACATCATTGTAGAATTAAAAAATTAAAAACATTGTTCACTCTTCATAAGAAGAAACCATACAGCAAAACTAGCCAAGAAAGCAATAATAAAAAAATTAAACAGAAAGTAAAAAAGAGCATCCTTCTGCATCAAAAACCTCAACAGCTGTCCTGACCTAACCCAGAACCTTCCACAAACCTAGGCCAGCAAAACACCTGACAGAAACTGGCTTAAAGCCAGGAGATCCCTTTCCATAGACCGAGAAAGCCAGACCTCAGGGTACTCTGTTTTTCTCTATAAGTCCTTTAGAGCTGATTCTATCGTTCTAGCGATCGAAACATATGAAGACTGTAACTGGTGTAGTCCGTATTGGTGCCTTGCCAGCTACAGATAAAGTTTAAGGCAGGCAAATAGAACCATCAAGGTGCTCCTCTCGTATCACCTCCAACTTGGTGGAAAATCCCCAAAACAATGAAAATAGTAGAGGAATGTTTATCAAGCCATGAAAATAAAATACAAGCACATCAAAAACAATACACACTCAAAACGAAGTATAGCTACCTTTTTGGAAAAGAAGATAGGGAACAAAGAAATAACAAAAATCACATTTCCTACAGATAATACAAACATTGTACATGTTATTACTTTTCCCATACAAAGGATTCCCACCAAGCATTAAATACTGTGTTCCCCACTTGATGCAGTTCCTTCTCCCAGAGGCTATACATGTCTTTCAAAATAATATGTAGCAATTCCTCTTGCAAAATGTGCTGTTGATGAAGTACCGGTCTACAATGTACCTGTACTACACAGTACTTAAAACATGCTAACACCACCCTTAAAGTACTGATGTTACATTTATACTATGAGAATACATCCCTAAAAAAATTAATTGTAAGAAAGTTGGGCAAATAAAGTGTTTCCCCTTCTGCAAACCAACAGAGACTAAAAGTTTTGAATATAAGGACAAAGTATAAAAGTTCCATAGTCTCTAGCTGGTCACTACATGTGGTCTTGGACAATAACCGTCACAGATGTCTTTATGTTTTTGATTATTCTTCACATTTAATTTCCCATGGTTACACAACCAGAGCAAATCCCACATCATAGCCAGGATCCTAGGGGCTGTTAGCATTCTCTCAATACATATCATGTCTTCTGCTGAGTCTGTTGAGAAAGTAGGTTTCTCAAGAAAACAATGATACAAACCTGTAACATATAGAGATTTCCTTGGTATAGAGCAAAGTTGTGTTTGCATAATGCCCCATTTTTAGGGCTGCAGGTAGGAAGAGCCTGTAGCTCTCTTTCATCAGCTTTTAAAAATGAGCTACTGGATTCAGACCATGGAACACTTCCTTTGGAATTTTCCAATGATCCTTCCACGTCTTTACAGCCCTTCAATTTAACCCTTGCAGTGCTGCAAACTGAACATCTGTCCAGAGCTCAGTCAAATTCTTTCGGCAGCCTTGTAGTACTTCAGTGAATACAAGAAACACATGTTTTCATTTGAATCCAACTTGGTAAACAGCATTTTTAGAGCTACTGCAAGTCAGATAACAGCATCTAACTACAGAGTCTCAAATTACATGCTTGGTCATCTCTCCCAATGTGTGTGTGTGTGTGTGTAGCAATGATTTACGGTATTTCCTCTAAAGAGTTAATTTATGTTAACCTTTTCAGGACCTATGTAATTAGGGGCATTGGAACTCTCATGGTTTTATACTTGTAGGAATGGTAAATAAATGTTAGGCAACTAATGTTTTAATGGTTTTCAGAACTTGCAAGGGGCGTCCTAGGGAATTACAAATAATCATAACGGTGTCAACTGCAGTGCTCCCAAATTAAACAATGCATTTCCCTATAAGGCACCATCCTTTTCACTGTATTTTCCATGTAAAATTGGGACAAAACTCCTGAACATTTTCCTGTATGGTCAAATCAATACATGTATGCAACTGACTTCATTATGCCTTTCAATAAAAGCACTATAACAAATGTTAAGTCTGTTTTTATTTATTTTATAATGGTAAAACTCACCTGCAACAAATCACAGAGGCTCTGGAAAAATGTTGGAATCTGTCAAGCTTTGGTCTCAATGGTCACATATCTTCAGAACCTCTTGATTGTATTATAGCATTGTTGCAATATACTGACACAGCCAGATAGCCTGGCTGAGATGCAGTATGTTATATTCGGTGGGGTCATGTTTCTTTTATCCATTTTGGCAATGTACTGATGCAGGACAGCTTTGCTGAGATTCAGGATCTAATTTTCAGAGGGGTCCTAATTTTACTCATTTTTACAATGTCCTGATACAGGTTAGCCTGGCTAAGATGCAGTATCTCATTTTCAGTGGGGTCTTACTTTTACCCATGTTTGAGTTCCAACAGAGGATACAGCATCTAACTGCAGAGCACTTCCAAATTACATTCTTAGCCATCTCTCTCAATGTGTGTGTGTGTGTGTGTGTGTGTGTGTGTGTGTGTGTGTGTGTTTGTGTGTGTAGCAATGATTTACAGTATTTCCTCTGAAGAGCTGATTTTTGTTGACCCTTTCAGGGACCTATCTAATCAGTGGCATTGGAACTCTTATGGTTTTATATTTGTTTATGGGGTAAATGCTAAGCAGCTAATGTTTTAGGGGGTTTCAGAGGTTGCAAGGGGTATCATAAGGGATTACAAAGAAATCATAGGGGTATCAACTGCAGTGTTCCCAGATTGAACAAAGCATTTCCCTGTAGGGCAACCTCATTTTCCCTGTGTTTTCCATGTAAAACTGGGACAAAACTCCTGTACATTTTCCTGTATGCTCAAATCAATACATGTACACAACTGACTTCATTATGCCTGTCAGTAAAATCACTATAACAAATGTTAAGGCTGTTTTACGTGCTCTTTAGCCCTGTTACAATGTACTGATGTAGGATAGCCTGGCTGAGATGCAGTATGTCATATTCTGTGGGCTCATACTTTTATCCATTTTGGCATAGTACTGACACAGGACAGGTTTGCTGAGATGCAACATCTCATTTTCAGGGGTCCTAATTTTACCAGTTTTTACAATGTAATGCTACAGCTTAGCCTGGCTGAGATGCAGTATCTCATTTTCAATGGGTTCTTACTTTCAGTCATGTTTACATCTTCATGCAATATACTGACACAGGACAGATTTGCTGAGATACTAATGGTCATATATCTTCAGAACCTCTTCATGGTATTACATCATTGTTACAATATACTGACACAGCCAGATAGCCTGGCTGAGATGCAGTATGTTATATTAATTGGGATCATATTTCTTTTATCCATTTTGGCAATGTACTGACACAGAACAGCTTTGCTGAGATGCAGGATCTAATTTTCAGGGGGTCCTAATTTTACCCATTTTTACAATGTACTGATACAGCTTAGCCTGGCTGAGATGCAGCATCTCATTTTCAGTGGCGTCTTACTTTTACTCATGTTTACATCTACATGCAGTATACTGACACAGGACAGCTTTGCTGAGATACCAATGGTCACCATGTGCAACATAGTGTTGCTGAAAAACTATGCCTATGTGAGTATCGTGCATATGTAGTCATGTCAGTGGTGCCATGTTATGGCTGACTCTGGAGTAAATTGCTCAAGCACGAGAATCCTGCATGTGCAGTTCTGTAATCACAGCAATATCAGTTACATCTAACTCTGGTGTGGTGAGAGCATGGCATATTTTCTTCAACACTCTTGCCACTTCTAAAAGCTCTCCACAGCTGTATTGGCTCAGTCCTGACAAAAGCCAAGGGATGGGTAACACTGGGGACCACTCAACTGTCTTCATTTCCACAGTCTCTATTGGCAGATCATTTTAGAAGGCCACCACCTTCTGGGATAAAATATGCTTCCTAATGTTACCCCTAAGCTTGCCATGTGTGATCTTCAGAGCATGTTCCTGAGTCCTGCTGGAGAACATATCCATATGTTCAATCCTGTCAATACCCCTGAGAATGGGAAGACTGAGATTATGTCCCATCTCAGCCTGCTGTTCCACAGGGACAAGCAAAAGGATGAAAAGCACCCATATATGCAGAAACCACCAGGACCACAAAAATATTATTCAAAGTTCTTTATTTAACTAAAGTGCATAGTGCACCCACACATAGTGAGCATAAAAAAGTGGTGGCTGAGCCTTTCTTCAACTATCATTTGTCCTGACTCCTGCCAGGTGTCATCAGAGTGATTCACTCTGATAATGCCTTGCAGGGGCCGGGAGAAGCATTACTTTCAGAGTGTCTCAGTCGTTAAGTAAGTTTGGTGTAAAAATATTTATTTATTAATTTATTTATGGACTTCTCAGATTGCAACCTTTGAGCTACAAGCTCATTTACAAAGGTTCCACGTCAGGAAGAAGATACAAATGTACAATAGTAAAAAAAAGAAATACAGGGTTACATCGAACATTCAACAAGTTGTTAATGGTAATATGAATGAGGAGTACATGGGAAAGGGATAGTGCCATAAATAAACAGAGTCAGAGCAGCAGCAGTAATTGGCACGAGATAGTGTGGGGGTGAGGTGAGGGGTAGGGACAAGAGTGAAGGGAACGGTGACTAGGGGAGGTGTTCAGCTTGCGGGAACCACTGGCATCTGGTCGCCTTGTCAGGGAGGGGTGGGGGATGGGAGGACTTGGGTTAGTAAAATAAGGGGATGGGGAAGGTGGGGGGGACTGGGCTGGAGTCAGGGGGAAGGGGTTGGTGGGGGACGGTGGGAGGTGGGAGTGGGGAGTAGCAGAATGGCTGATTGTTTAAGTGTGCTAAGGTGGGGTATTCAGAATTAAACCAGGAAGGTTGGTCAGGTAGGACAGGTGCATTTGCTAAGGCTGGATAGGTGGGATCTAAGTGCAGATTTAAATAAGCCAATCTTGCTAATAGTGGCTATTTCAGGTGGGAGTGAGGTAAGCCATAGCAGGGCCCCGTATTCAAAGGAACACTGACCTTGGGTGGTGCGATTGTAGGGGATCTTGATAGGGATTTTATTGGATGTCCTTGTGGTCGTGATTGGTGAGACCTTGTGGATGAGGGAGGGAGACCCAGGAGGCAGAAGGCCCAGAGCTGCTTTTTTGGCAAGGAAACAGGTTTGGTAGCAGGCCCTGTCATTCAGATTTAGCCAACCGGTTTGCTGGTAGAGGTGACAGGTATGGGTCTGACGCGGGGCTCCAAGAGCAAGTCTGCAGGCTTTGTTGAGCATGGTGATGAGTCACCTGAGGGTGCTGTCAGAGGCAGCACTGTAGATTGCAAGGCCATAATCAATAGTTGAGAAGACCGGGCTGGTTATGGCAAACTGGAGGGCTTTATCAGAGAGGCAGCTGCGGTGCGTATATAGGAGGCCGAGCTTCCTGGTAGCTGTAGTGACCACGTGATTGATATGAGCAGCATATGAGAGGGAGCTGTTAGAGGTGAGGCCCAGGTTTTTGAATGTGGAGACCATTTCAATGGCGATCTTTTGTGAATTTAAAAAATTCAGTTTAAAATTGGTACCTGAAGTGTCTGGAGAAGTGGTGACAGAAAAGGCAGGGTTGCTGTGAGATTCCTGGGTGGTTGTTCTGGTAGCAGTACTGGGCAGCAACACTTGGTGTTGAATGTGTGTGTGTGTGTGTGTCTGTGCGTGCATGTGTGTGCGTGTGGTAGGGAGCAAAAAGCAAAAAAAGCAGAAATTAGTAGAGCCCTTTGGACTGGGTGGGTTCTGAGTAGGGTGGGGGGGCTGAGTATTCCTCATCAACTGTTTTGCCTTCTGTGTGCCCCTCTGCGTGATTAATCCCTGTTTCAGAGTGTATATGTGTATGTGTGTGGGGGGGGTCTGAGGTGCCCCAGAACAACACAGGTAATCCCAGCATGAAAAATCCCTGTGTCAGCATGCATATATGTGTGTGTGTGTGTGGGTGGGGGCATCACAGGTGCCCCAGAGTGACCCAGGTAATCCTACCATGAAGAACCCCTGTGTCATAGTGTGTGTGGGGGAGGGGCAAGGTGCCCGGAGCGGTGCAGGTAATCCTAGCATAAAGAATTCCTGTGTCAGAGTGTATGTGTATGTGTGTGGGTGGGTCAAGGTGGCCCAGAGTGGCACAGGTAATCCTAGCATTGCTTTCTGTGAGGCCCAAGCAAGTTTGCATGGGGGGGCTCTCACACTGTGTTCCTGAGCAAGTCCCTGGGTGTCAGTCAGAGAATCTCTGTTACCTGTTGCTTGGTTACTTGTTGCTTGCTGCATACCCAAACCAAGTTAGAGGGGGGGGCACACTGGTGTATCTCTAGGCAAATCTAAGGATCTTGATGCTTTCAACATGCACCGGAGATGCAGACCCTCAAACATGTTCAAGAATATGCCCATGCAAAATCCCCAAAACTTGCTCAGAGGCAAGCAGCACAGACCATCTTACTTACTCACAGAAGTGTAAGGGGGGGGCCTGTTATACACTGCCCACACTGTACAGTAAGAAAAAATTACTCACCTTAGTAACTGTGTTTCTTCTAATGGAGTCTTGCTGTATTCTGACATATGCAGTTAGCCCCAGCACCTGAACTGCTCCGGAGAGGAAAGAGTTAAATTCTAAGCAGGGCATAGAACGTTGAGCTTGAGCTCAGTTCAAACCTCTGTCTGCTGCACTTTGAAGTGTAACCGTCAGATTCTTATGATCTAATACTAACTAACTAACCCCACTATGTGGAAATTCTAAAAACTTACCAGCCAAATGGCAACCAAATATTTTTGGATCCCCAAAAGACTCAAGTCAAGAAATCCAAAACAAAAACTAGGTAGTGAACAACTTATGACTATCAAAACAAAAAATAACCCACTCCCCCTCTCTAAAAAGAGGGAATGCCTAAATGCACCCCTGAGGTACAACACTGCTCCTGCCAGCCCACTTCCCAAAAACCAGGTTCTGAGAGGGGAGGCAGGGAGAGAGTTCAGAATACAGCAAGACTCCATTAGAAGAAACACAATTACTAAGGTGAGTAATTTTTTCTTCAAACAACATGAAGTCTTGCTGTATTCTGACATATGCAAACTACCAAGCAGTACCTCACTGGAGGAGGGACTCAAACCTATTTTGGGAATAGGCTCTGTAGTACTGCTGTACCAAACCTAGCATCACTCCTAGCCTGGATATCCAGACAGTAATGCTTGGTGAGTGTATGGACCATTTTCCAGGTGGCTGCTTTGCACATCTCTAGTAAGGAAATATATCCCTGGTAGCAGCCAGGGAAGCAGATGTACCTCTAGTCGAATGAGCCCTCAGGCCTGAGGGTGGTATTTTACCTAGCTTTTCATAGCAGAATTGTATACAGGAGACAATCCACCTGGCAATAGTTCTTTTAGTGCCAGGTTTGCCCTTCCCCACTTCCCCATAAGTAAGGAACAACTGGAGAGAGTCAAACCTGAGTGCCTTAGTACGCTCAATGTAGTAGCTAAGGGCCTTTTTAACATCTAAACTGTGTAACCTTCTCTCTCTCCTGAAGAAGAATGCTCAGTGAAAAAAACAGGGAGAGACATGGATTGGTTCAAATGAAAATCTGAAACCACTTTAGGTAAGAACCTTCTACTGGTTCTAAGGACCACCTTATCTCTATGGAAGGAGATAAAATCAGGCTCCACTGACAGAGCTTGTAGCTCACTGATACGTCTGGCAGAGGTAATAGCTATCAGGAACACAGTTTTCCAAGTCAAGTACTTAAGCTCTGCTGAGGACAAAGGCTCAAAAGGGGGTTGCATAAGCTGAGCAGTGCAGATATTAAGGTCCCAGGCAGGGGTAGGATCCCTAAAGGGGGGATTGGTATGAAGCAATCCCTTGAAAAATTTACAGAAAACAAGATGAAATGCCAGTGAGAAAGGTTTTCCCACTGACAAAAAAGCAGAAACAGCTGACAAGTGTACCTTGAGGTTAGCTGGTCTGAGACCTAGGTCATTAAGATAAACCATATAGTCCAGAACTGTGGACAAGTCGGCAGTACCTGGGGTTATATGCTTCTTGGAACACCAAATGCTGAACCTCTTCTATTTGTAATTATAAGTTTTTCTGGTGGAGGGTTTTCAAGAGGCTTTGAGAATGTTCAGAACCCCTTGAGAGAGATGCAAATCTGCATACTCTAATTCTTCAAGAGCCATGCCTTGAGATTGAGGGGCCGCAGGTTGGGATACCAGATCCTCCCCTGAGGAGGTTAGCAGGTTGTGATTACTGGGAAGACAAAGGGGAAGATTGACTGCTAGGGACAGCAACAGGGGGTACCAAGGATGCCTGGCCAATCTGGAGCAATCAGGATCATATTGCAAGACTTTGATCTTGTCTTGACCTGAACCTTGAACAGTAGAGGAAAAGGAGGGAAGGCACACAGAAATTTCCCTTCCCAGTCCAGAATCAAAGCATCCAGAGGGACTGAGCCCAAGACTGGGGGTCTGCAACAGAAGAGAGGAAGTTGGTGATTGTCTGGGGCTGCAAAGAGATCTATCTCTGGAGTGTCCCAACTTGAAAAAATTTGTTTTAGCACTAGGGGATCCAGAGACCATTCGTGATGGCCCTGGGAGATCCTGCTCAATGCATCTGCTAGCACATTGTCCTTTCCTGGGGGGTGGACTGCTACCAGAGAAGTCTGTAGAGAATAAGCCAGGGACCATAATTTCATGGCTTCCATGCACTAGGCCATAGAGCAAGTGCCTTCCTGCTTGTTGATATACCACATGGTAGTGGTGTTGTCTGTCCTGACCTGAACCACCGTGTTCTGTTGTGATTGTGAGAAGGCTTGCAGGGCCAGGTAAACTGCCCTGAGTTCCAGAAGATTGTGAGCTCCCCACCCCAGGAGGCAAGCATCTGTGGTTAGAACCACAGAATGAGACTGAGTGATGAATGGGACCCCTTGCCTGAGATTGTTCTGATCCTGCCACCATTGAAGAGCCTGTATCAGAGTCTGAATCACTGGAATAAGTTTGGATAGAGGATCTTTTTTCTGAGACCAAAAGGCCATCAGGTGAAACTGAATGTCCCTCATCTGAAATCTGGCCTCTTGGACCACTGCAGTGGAAGCTGTCATGTGGCCCAGAAGCTGAAGGAAGTGCCTTGCTGGTCGAGAAACCAGAAGGCAGAAGAAGAAGCCAGATCTATGATGGCCTTTACCCTTACCAAGGGGGGAAATGCTCTTGCTTTGGCAGTATCCAGTTCTACCCCATGAAGGTTAAAAGTTGTACTGGCTAGAGAACTGACTTGGGAAGACTGAGAAGGAATTCTAGAGAAGTGAGCACTTGCTGGGTCACTTTCAAATCTGACTTGACTTGGTCTGGAGACTGACCCACTATGAGCCAGTCGTCCAGGTATGGGAATATGGAGATATTTTTTCTCCTTAGGAATGCCACTACTACTGCTAGGCATTTTGTGAACATCCTTGGAGCTGATGTTAGGCTGAAGGGCATTGCTTTGAACTGGTAATGGCCTGAAGGCAGTTCGAACCTGAGGTCCTTTCTGTGGGAGTACCAGATGGGAATGTGAAAGTAGACATCCTTTAGGTCCAGGGAAGCAAGCCAGTCCCCTGGCCTTAGAGAGGGAAGAATTATTCCCAGAGTCACCATTTTGAACTTTGGTTTTAATAGATGCTTGTACAGGTATCTTAAGTCTAGGATGGGCTGCCACTCCCCTGTTTTCTTCAGGTAAGGAAGTACCTGGAGTACAGACCTTTGCCCCTGTGGATTGTAGGAACTTTCTCTATGGCCCTTAAGGCCAGAAAAGATAAAAGCTCTGCCTCTAGGGCAATGGTTTCGGAGATGTTCATAGGTAGAAAAGATCTGGCTCTCAGCTTTGGAAACTTTTTGAAACTGAGAGCCAGTCCCTGGCTTATTACCTCCAAGACCCATTTGTCTGAGGTAACAGACTTCCAGTCCTGGAAGTAGTAAGCCAGCCTGCCTCCTACAGGGATGGTGGCGTCGACCCGGGCTGACACATATGGGCGTCTGCTTGGCAGGAGCCTTAGGCTGAGAAGTGGATGCAGCCCTACTCATCTCCCTTCTGCCTCTCCCTCTGAAGAACCCCCTCTGGGAAAAAGGAGAGGAGGCCTGTGCTTGGTAGAAAGGCCTATGAAAAGGCCTGCCTCTGCCCCTAGCTTGCTGCCTTTGAGGAGTTGCCTGCCTTTCCTTGGCCTGTGCACTCTTACAGGTGGTCCTGTATTCATCCATCTTTTTCATATATATCTCTGTCTGCTCCCCAAACAGAGAATTATTAACTACAGGGGAATCCATAGCCTTAGCCTGGGTATCCTGAGATAGGCTAGTACACCTGAGCCAAGCTAGTCTCTGAAGAGCCACAGATGTAGCCATGACTCTTGATGATACATCATTGGAGTCTACAGCAGCAGCATGAAACTGGATCTTTGATGCTTCAATCCCATCAGTAGCCACCTCCTCCAGCTCCTTGGGAAGCTGGGGGGCGGCCTGCATAGCCAGTGCCAGTACAGTGTCCCACCTGGACTTCTGGTACCTGGCTGTATAGGCCATGTAATTAGCCTGCCTGAGTCCCAAAGAGGATGCCATGTACTGTTTCTTTGCCATGGCATCCAGCTTCCTGGAGTCTTTATCCGGGGTGTGTGAAGCCAAGGGTATGTTAGCCTTATCACAGGCTGCAGCCTGCATGACCCCAACATAGCTGTATTGCTGGTACAAGTACTCTGTACCTGAGCCTAACAGCATGTACCTCTTGTACATCCGTCTGTCCATAGGAGGTAATGAATTTGGAGTTTTTAACAGCTGTTGTGTCTGTTTTCCAAAAGACTTGTGAAGGGGAATAGACAACCTCTTGGACTCTGGGATGTCCATCATCTTCACAAAGTCACGCTCCTATTTTTCCTCAACAGCTTACTCCATAGGGAGCTAGAGGGTTTCTACCACTTTTCTTTAAACATAAAGTGGGAAGGGTACTCAGAAAGCCTAGGATGGGAAATGCCAGAAGGCCTGTCTGGGGAGATGTCCGGTTCTATGGGCTCATCCAGACCTTCCATTCCATCATCATCATCATTACCTTCATCATCATCATAATCATCATCCTCCTCCAGGTCTGGTTCATAGAAATCTTCAAGGGTATAATCTTGAACCAGAGGGACTGACCAAACCGAACGCCTGCCAGAAGGCGCCACATCGGTCGGAACCGAACGAAGTGATTCCACTATGTGAATTGCTCAGGCAATTTTTTGACGGTCGGATGGTGCGGTTCTGAATCCGAACCAGCCTTATCTTTTCTTTTTCTTTTTGATGGAACTGATTCCTAGGAATAGGCTCTCCTTTTACCTAAAGGAGTCTCGCCCTGGTCAGAGGGCACTCCTGCTGGTTCGGTCAGAACTGAACCAGGCTGGCCATCTGGGTCAGCGGACATCTCGGCCTCCTTTTCCCTAAGCCTGCCCAATCTTTTATCCAGGGTGGCTTTAGGGAAATTCTTGCAGATTTGGCAGTCCGAATCAAGGTGGTCAAACCCCAGACAATAAGCACAAGTGGTGTGGGGATCAGCCTTAGCAAAGGCCTCCCCACACACACTTCAGTGTTGAAACCCAGTTGGTCCGGTTTTTCTTTTGGGTTTCTCAGACGTAGCCATACTTAATCAAAAAACTTACCCTTTACGCAGCTTCAGCCAGGCAAGACACCCTTATCGGTTTCTAACCGTGTCACGGGTATTTGAAAAAAAAGCAGAAACACTTTTTTTTTTTTTAAACCGATAAGGACCAGTACCACATAGTAAATTTACAATAAGACACACTTTACACAGCAGCCGGTTCAGCCGAACTGGTTGAAAATATGTATAATTTACAATTTCCACAAGTTTTTCTAAATCTAGTCCACTACCTACGTACTTACTGTACCACAGACAGGGATCTGAACCGAAAAAAAAATTTATCGGTAAAACAGACGACTTTAACCGACCGAGAACAGTGAGCGTAGGAGAAATCTCCAGAGCGACTGTTCAGTTAGGCGGAGTAAAGAATCTGGTTACACTTCAAAGTGCAGCAGACAGAGGTTTGAACCAAACTCGAGCTCAACGTTCTATGCCGTGCATAGAATTTAACTCTTTCCTCCCCGGAGCAGTTCAAGTGCTGGAGCTAACTGCATATGTCAGAATACAGCAAGACTTCATGTTGTTTGAAGCAGCAGTGACCCTCAGACTTGCTCAGGGGTACATGGTGTGTAAGGCCCCCCTCCCCCCAACCCAATATAACACTGGGTTGTTTATTTAATGGCTATAAAATCAATCTAAAGTGTGTTAATTCATACAAGTAGTTTGATGTAGCCTCAATAAATAGGTACATGTAAGGACAATTTTTCTTCCTCTCAGATTGACAACCAGGTGCCTTCCACACTATGCTATTTCAGGCACATGTACAATATGAACTCACAAATTTCAGTTCTTTGATGGTTTCTGTGTGAAAATACATAATGTATAACTAGAAACAGTGTATAGCATCCTGATGTCCCTTGTCTCCTGCACCATAGTTTAGGCAGCTGCATTTTGATGTCCTTTCATCTGTGCCCACAAGCCCTCTGTCTCCTATCCCACATCCGAGGCCACTGTACTCGCTGCTGCCCACTGTCTTCTCCCACACAGTTGGCATTGCTGCACCCTGCTGCCCACTGTCTTCTCCCACACAGTTGGCGTTGCTGCACCCTGTTGCCCACCATCAGCCTGAACAGTCAGGGCTGCTGCACCGTGCTTCCCCATCCCAGAACAGTTGGGGTTGTTGCAACCTGTATCCACTATCCCCAAACCCACAGTTGGGGACATTGCACCCTGTTGCCCCTTGTTCTTGTCTCCACAGTCAGGGCTTCTGAGCTCTGCTACACCCTAGGGTCCATTGTATCTTGCCTCTAAAGTTGGGGCTGCTGCACTTTGCTGCCCCATGCCAGCAGAGGAGGGACTTTTGCTTCACCCTGCTATCCACATCCAATGTCCCAGCTGCTGCACCATGAGCACCCCATCCCACAGTCAGGGCTGCTGTACCCTGATGCCCCCTGTGTCCTGCCCCACAGTCAAGACTTCTGCACCATGCTGGAGAGTCACGTGATGAGTTGATCGGGAGAGATGTGTCCCGAGTCTCTCCGAGGCCTCGCACTATAAAAATGAAGCTTTCTTGCTCCAGAACTGGTAAAAAGTACTTTACCTTAGCTGTTAAGAGCTCCGGAGACGACGAGTGTTTACTTCCTGGCCAGACACCTTAGAGCCACAGAGTTTTCTAGACCGGCGATTCCACAACTACTACGGGCGCATTGGCAAGTTCAGGCCGCGCCTTTGCTGAAAGATGGAAGCCGACCCTGTGGAGCCCCTGGCGGGGCGAGCTCCAGCCACCAAGAGACCTAAGTCTCAGTCTCCTACCATACCAGAGCAAGGCGGGGAAGCAGGGAATGAAGGGGGCATAAGCACTAATGCAGATGACATTCGGGAGATTAAAGCACTTCTACAAGGGCTGGTGCTGGATTTTGCTGAGGTCAAACCGGCGTTACACTCTCTGGCACAAAGAATGGGCGATGCTGAAGCCCGGATCTCATCGCAAGAGAGGAAGGTTTCTGTACTCGATCAGGAGGTGGGGATGATTTGGAGAAAGCTGAAGAAATTGGAGGAGAGGGTGGAAGACCAGGAATCAAGAAATCTCAGAAACAACTTGATTCTGGCGGGGCTACCATAGAAGGCTGAAGGCTCTGACTGTGTTTCTTTTATGCAGGAGCTCCTGTTAAATCTGCTGGGCCCTACACCATTTGGGGAGGGGTATAATCTGGAAAGAGCCCATCGGGCATTACGAGAGATGCCACCGCCGTGGGCGAGACCGAGTTATAATAATGCGATTCCTCAACTATAAAGAAAAATCTCATGCCCTGCTTGCTGCCAGACAAAAGAAGCCCCTGCAATGGAACGGTGCTTCATTATGGTTTTTTCAAGATCAGACGCCAGCGATTAGAGAAAAGCAGAAAGAGTATGTTGATATCAAGAAGAAGCTTTATCTTGCAGGGATAAGATTTCGGCTCCAATTTCCCGCTACCCTGGTGGTGCGTCTTCAGACCGAGGAGAAGTTCCTCACGGCAAAGGATGCGATGGATGGGCTACGGGTTGAGCTCCCAGATCTATTCAAACCCCTAACATGACTGTTTGCAGGCAAGGAGGCTGAGCTCTTTTGAGGGCTGAGATGGAAGCTAAGCAGCGGTCGCTATACTTTTCAAGACTGGTGGCTCTTCTGTTTTTGGTTAAATCTGGACGTTCAAGTGACTAGCCAAGACTGGGTTCATAGGTCCTGCGATGGGTCACAAAGTGTTAAATCACAAGACTTTAGTGCATTAACTAGAGGGCATGGGGAAAGGGGGTTCACTAATCATAATATTCTTGTTATCAGACCCAGGAATACTTTTCAGACTCTGGAATTTTAGAGGGAACTGTTAGAAGGGGGTGATGTAGGATTTCGTTTATTATTAAGGGGGTCAATTAGCTAGGGCTACATTGGCTGGTGGGTGTTAATTGTGGTAAAGCGGGCTCGTGCCAGCTTTGGGATAGATGGAGAAGGGGAGTGGGCTAGGGGATTTGGACCTGATCAATATTAATAACTGGAGGGATACCACTCCGGGGTGTAGGGGACTTTAAAGTGGAGCAGGGCTGGCTGGAGATATAATTACCAAGGAGGGTTATGAGGGGGACTCCCTTAGTTTCTTCCGTGCTTACCTTTTCCTTTATTTATGGGAAATGTAAGGGGGGCAATGGATTGCAGAGAAAAGGGCGCCTTTATGTCCGTGATTCTGGGGGTTCCAGGGGCCAGATTCTGGGGTTTAATGCCAGAGGATGGGGTGGAGGAGAGGCAAGGGAACGGGTTCATCCATGACTCAACATGAGATGGTTGGTCAGTCTAAGGATCGGGGATAAGGGGGGAGGGAACAAAGGTGGAGAGAGAGAGTCCAATTATGGGAGCATTAGGAATGCAGACCTTAGAAAGGCACAATGCGTGGGTTCAATTGGAAAATTGTGTTGTTACTGATGGCTTGCCTTAAAATAATTTCTTGGAATGTAAAAGAGGGCTCAGGGGTGTAAGAGATAAATCATTCTGCGATATTGAACAATGAGGGCTCACATTGTAGCACTTCAAGAGACACACTTATTGACTGATGAGTTGGATGGTCTCAGGAAGCAATGGGTGGGGCAGGTATGGTGTGGGAGGGACAGGGCCTCTGGGGGGTGGCGATTCTAATTAAGAAATCTTGCCCATATGATGTGTCCAAGTGATAACCAGGCAAGACTGCAGGGAATCTACTTGTCAGGGACCTTGTTTGGCAAGGCAGTTTCAGGTTGCATCCATTTATGAGCCAACCCCTCCCGACCCCAAATTCTTTGCTTCAATAGAAGGGATATAGCCACCCTTCCTTCACACTCACTCATCCTGGCTGGTGATTGGAACATATATTTGACAACAAGGAGGACAGGATACCTCCTACAGCGGGCCGAGGACCAAGGCCCAGTTAGCCCTGGCTAAGTTTTTGAGACAGCGGCCTTAGTTGATCCAATTAAGATTCTTTCAAATAGGGGCCGTGACATGACATTTACTCGGCAGCACACAAAGTCACACTAGAATTGACTTTTTTTTGGTTAATAGAGAGGCTCTTGCAGAGATTAGAGAAGTGCTGACTGAGGGTAGGACTCTTTCAGATCACTCTCTCATCCAGCTGCAGTGGGAACCCAGATCAACGCCGCCTAGACCTTACAGATGGAGGCTTCATGATTCGCTCCTCACAGAGGATATGAGAAGGGTTGAACTAGAGGGGGCTTTACAGGAGATCATTAGGTCCCAGCTCCCCACGTTGGAAGATAAAAGATTAGCTTGGCCTACCTGTAAGTTCTTATATGCAGAGGCAGCAAGGGCCCTAGCGGCAAAGGACAGAAGTCGCTTAGAAGGGCCAAGAGAATTCCTGGTTAGGCGATAAACTCATTGTCGCAGCTTGAAGGGTCTTCGGAAATAGATCGGAACTTAAAAGTCTGAGGAGGAACTGTCAGAAATTGTATATGGAGAAACAGAGTTTTGGTTGAATAAGATTAAGGCTAATTTTCTATTGCAGGATGATGTCGGGCGCCTCCTAGTGGCCAGAATTAAAGAGTGGGAGGCCAGCAGGACAATCATATCAGTTATGCATGAAGGGAAGCTGGTCACAGACCCGCAAGAAATGGCTGAGGCTTTCGCATCATTTTTCGCAGAAATCTACCAATCTAGAGATTTGGTGGGGGAAAAGGAGGCTAACTGTTATCTAGAAGGAATCCAGTTACCTACTCTGGATTCTGTCCAAGTTAAGGAATGGGAAGCCCCAATAAGAGCATCTGAGATCGTTGAGGTGGTGCGGTCTCTCCCTCTAGGTAAATCACCAGGGGCCCGATGGTCTTACCGTAAAATTTTACCAAACTCATATTCAGACCATACTTCCTATACTTCATGAATTTTTCCTCACTATAATGGAGGAGGGAATTCATCACTCACCGCTCTACCAGGCGTATGTCACTTTAATACCCAAGCCAGACAAGCCTAGGGACATACTGGGTAACTATCGGCCTATAGCCTTAATAAACCAAGATATTAAGATTCTTACTAAAATCTTGGCAAATAGGATTTTGACTATTGCCCCTAGTTCAATTAGTCAGGAACAGGTAGGCTTTATGCCGGGGAGAGGGGCGAAGGACGCCCTTAGGAAAATCCATCATATTTTAAATTTTGCTCCGGATTCCCGCCTTCCCTTGGCCCTGATATCCCTAGATGCTGAGAAAGCGTTTGACCGGGTTTCACATTCATTTCTTTTTGCTACAATGGAGAAAATGGGGTTCCCAGGAGGTCTCCTTAGAGGTATTAAGAATCTATATGCCGCTCCAATGGCTAGGATATTATGTAATGGTTATATTTCGAGGGAATTTCAGCTCAGTAATGGGACTCATCAAGGGTGTCCTCTCTCGCCGATATTGTTTAACATCTATCTAGAACCCCTGTTAAGATCTATAAATAGGGATGTTAAGGTCCAGGGGATTAGGATTGGGGACTGGAGCTAAAATTTTCAGTCTTCACGGACGATATTCTCCTTCATTTACAAGATCCAATATCCAGCTTTGAGGGAGTAAGAGACTCAATAGATCGCTTCTCTAAGGTCTCTAACTATAAGTTAAATCTTACTAAAACACAAATCCTACCCCTGACACCACATGTATTTAAGGCAGACTTCTCATCCCTGGGAGTACAGTGGCATACTGACAAATTGAAGTATCTGGGAATTTGGATTACAACAAACCAGGAGTCCGGGGTTGATGCTGACGTGGAGAGGACTATATCTGCAGTTAAAGGAGATATCATAAGGTGGAATAAGTTACCTCTGAACTTTACAGCGCGTCTGGGCCTTATTAAGATGAATGTCCTACCAAGACTGATATACCTGATATATTTGGCTCCATACAACATCCCTGTTAAATGGTTTAGCATAATTAGAAGGCTAATTTCAGGATTCCTATGGAATAACAAACCAGCCAGGATTAAGCATAATGTCTTGCGTTTGCCATATGAGGTGGGAGGCATTAGGTTACCTGACCTCCAGGTATATTATGTGGCAGGCCAGTTAGGCCTTATGGTTCAATGGGCGGAAAGTGCCGAGGGGGGAAATTATGTACCTGCGTGGTTGCAAATTGAGAAGCAATTGCTATTGAGCTGCGGCTGCATCCCTGAGTCGATGCTATATGCTAGGCCTAAAAAAGGTCTATTCAGGGAGGGGTGTGGCAACCCAATTAGGAAAACCCTGGAGGCCTGGTGGTCTTTTCTCACCCCAGTACAAAGGTGCCGTCAAATGAAGTCCAGAGACCAACCCATACTGGGTAATCCTAATTTGGTTATGGGGGTCGGGTACTTGGTCACCGGTGGTCTAATTATTTGGGTGGCTTAAGATTGATTGATACACAGCAGGGAGATAAAACAGTTTTACCACCACAATGCGAGGGATTGTCCTTTTTTCAAAGGTTGTAGCTTAAACAAATGATAGCTGGGTTCCGGAAGGGGTTGGGGACTTTTCAGATAACTTCCTCACGTGGGAATTTAAGGAAGCCTTCGAAAGCTCACCCTCTCACAAGTTTATAAACTTCTCCTGGACTTCCTGGGCCTGAATACTTCTACACAAATTCCTTACTGGGACAAGGTGTTGGCTCCTAAAAATCTTAAGTGGGAAAGCATTTGGAAGGCCACTAAATACAATGTGATTCCCAAATATAGAAACATGCAGATTTTTGTGGTTCACAACATATACTATACCCCTGTAAAGCTATATGGTAGAGGGTTGAGACAGACAGATCTGTGTTTCAGGTGTGAGAAGGTAGTGGGTGACCTGTTACATGTAATGTGGGGTTGCAGTAAAATCTCTCCCTTATGGAGGGAGATTAAACGTGGTATGGATCCAATGCTAGACTATACGGCTTTTATAACTCCAGAAGTATGCGTGTGGGTGACTTTTCTCAGATTACAGGGACTGCACCCAAATTTCACCTTTCCTTAATGGTGTCGGTAGTCAAGGCGTTCTTAGTAAAGCATTGGAAGGACGACTGAGGTTTGTGCATATGAACAATGGGTGAGAGAAATGTTGGGGTATTGGTCAAGATAAAAGACACCTTTTCTCGGAGGGAGACAGGAGCTGTACACTAAAAGATGGGCAATATTGGATGCGATCTACTCCCAGCAAGTCACAAGCTCTGGAACACAGGTCTGTCTGTCAGACAAGGATTAGCAAAGGATTATATGCTGGAGTGTTTAATGCCTATATTGTTTTGTGCCTTTCGTACCTTGTTTACTTTCTTTATTTTCCCCAATAATTTGGGTAATGTCGACGGGGTCAAGCTGAGTTTATTACTAAGGTTAAAGGGGATTGGTTGTTGTCTGCAAGGGCTTAAGGGGTTGGGGACTCTCTCTCTTTCTGAGGGGACACACTGGGAAGCCGCCCGGAGTATTTAGGCTTCATCACGGGCAGCTGACAACACCCTGCAGTGGACTTATAAGGGAGGTTTGAGTTTCTGGGGGGCTTTCTTAACATTGGTCAGTGCACTATACTAGAACACTATTGATTTTGGAATTTAGGCCATAATATGGGCACCTCCTCAGTGTGCTTGTACATAGGGGTTGTACATAGTTTGCACAGCCAGTTTTGGGTTGTGTCCCTGGCCTGGCCAGGTATGTGTAGTGTACGTGTGTCTGTTTGTCTGATTTTCTGAAAACGAATAAATGTGTTTAAAAAAAAAAAAAAATCTGCACCATGCTGTCCACAGTCCCCTACTACCATAGCCAGGGCTGTTGCACCCTGCTCTGGACTACTTAGGCAGAGCTGCTGTGGCTTGCTGTGCCTAGAGCCCCTTGCCTCTACAGTTAGGGCTGGTGCACCATGTTGCCACTTGCCACAAGGGTTAGGGTGTTTGCTGCTCCCTGTCCTCTGCCCCCATAGTTGTCTCAGTTCCACCCAGGTGTGGCTGCTGCATCCTGTCCTACAGCTTCTGCTGCTGTACCCTAATGTCACCCTTGTCTCCAGACCAAACAGTTGGGACTTCTGCACACTAATACCCTCTGTTCTTCACACCCATAATACAAGATGAAAGCATTTTTCTGTTTTTTTTTTTCATTTGGGCAGTGCAGCAAACAAATCTGACTTTGGTGGCAGGGAGCAGCATGGTGCAGCAACCCTAACTGTGGAGTCATGGGGCTGTGGAGGAATTGGGTTGTAGGGTGCAAGAGGGTACATCAGCCCTGACTATGTAGACAGGAACAGGGTAGCAACTCTGGCTATGGTGGAAGGAGACAGACTACAGCATTGTGAAGAAGTCTTGATTGTGGGGCAGAACATGGGGGAGGGCAGCAGGGCACAGCAGCCCTGACTGCAGGATGGGATGTGCATGGTGCAGCAGCCCTGCCCATTTGGGAAAATGGATGTAGGTAGCAGGGTGCAGTAAAAGCCCCACCTCTGGTGGCATGGGCATCATAGTGCAGCAGCCCCAAATGTGGAAGCAGTGGGCATGGGATTCTAGGGTATAGAAGTGCACAGCAGCCATAACTATGGTGACAGGAACAGGGGGAACAGGGTGCAGTGGCTCTGATTGAGAGGTGGGGGACGAAGGGCCACAGTAGGGTGCAGTAACCTCAACTGTTCATGCAGAGGGCAGCAGGATGCTGAGGTGCTGATTGTTCAGGCAGGACATAGGGCAACAGGGTGCAGCAGCCCTGACCCTATGGGACAAGAGAGTGGGTGACAGGGTGTAGTATCCTCAAATTTGGGGCAGGAGACAGGGTGCATGTGGGGCAGGTGACATGGGGCAGCAGAGTGCTGCTACCTCAACTGTAGGTAGGAGATGGGGGCATCAGGATGCCATGTAGTGTTTCTAGTTATACATATGCATGATGTACTATATTTTAACTCCTAAACCATCAAAGAACTGAAATTTGCGAGTTCATATAGTATATGTGCCTGAAATAGTAGAGCGTGGCAGCCACCTATCGGTCAATCTGAGAGGAAAATAATGTTCTTACATGAACCTATTTGTTGAGACTACATTAAAAAGACAAACTACTTTATGAACTTACACACTTTTGACTTATTTTATATCCATTAAATAAACAACCCACTGTTATAGCTAGAGAACAATACAGTTTTGATCAGAAAGAACTGGCAGCAGCTGTGATACAGATAAGTTGATTTCTTACATGCATACTGCTTCATTTCAGCACTAAAACTCAAATGATCAGCTCTTTAGAACAACAACATGAGGATTTTCAGTTAATTTATCTGTATAAACACCAGAGGCTGAGGGCAGGATTCATAAAGAAATCCAAAAATCCTGCAGCTGCGAGAAAAAGTCTTGCAACACTGCAAAAACTCAGTTGCGCAGTATTCTGAAAAAAAACTTGCGCAGGTGTGGCATTCCACAAAAATCCTCACAGTTGCGGAAAGTCAGCAGCTGCAGAAATTGTGCAACTGCTGAAAATCCACCACTGCGGATCTGCAGCTGCAGAAATGGCTTAGCAGGCACAACAACAGTGAGCCTAATTAGCTGGAGCATCACATTTCAACAGTTTTGCCATAGATGTAGCTGAAAGTACCCACAAAGAGACCAGCAACCAGTCCCTCAGCTGGGACCACTGCAGCACCACTGGTACCAGCAATACCATGCACCACAGTGGCTGTCTGTCACTGCTGGTCATCCCTCCCTGGGGTGTTCCTGTTGCCTGTTGTAGTAGCACGCACTGCATGCCATTCAGGCTCTACTGCCTGTGGGGCTCCTTCATGGGAGCACTGGGTCTGGTGGTTGTTTTTTGTTGTCATTCCATGGCAATGTGTGCTAATGTTGCTGTAACATCAGCCACAGATATACCCACTGGGATGCTATTACCTGTGCCCGACCTCCACTTTAATTGTATTTCAATTGTTGGGGCACTACTGCCATTTGCTGAGGGAGTGCTACGCCTTACTCCAATGTGTGTAACATTCTCTCCGCAACTGCGGAAAAAACCTGGCAGAGAATAACCTTTGAGGGGATGTGTCATGCTTATCAGTTACCTTTTTTCCCCCTCGGGAACTTCCGCAGCTGCACTTTTTTCCACAGTCCGTAGTGTGTTTTTCTGCGGCTGCAGAAGTTTTGTGAATAGCACTCAGAGCAATTTCCCCTTTTTCTCCATAGCTACAGAAGTTTGGGGGACTTAGGGAAGGTTTTGCACCTTCAGAAAGCTTTGTGAATCCTGCCCTGAGTTTGTAAAAACTCTGGACAGCAAACAAGTACCTCACAGGTTTTTCTAATTGGGAAGTTAACAGCTCGTCAGTCAAGCAGGTACTTACACTGCTGAAACTGTAGCCTAGTCCCTTACGATGTCATCACTCCCCCAGGCTCAGCCAGAGGGACAGAAACAGCCTGACTGTTTTCAGTTAGGGCAGAACAAGTTAACAAATGTTGCTTTAAAGCAAACCACAAAACCAAATAGCATGTAACTTTCAGGAAACACTACTTGTAACACTGGGACCAGAATTCAGGCTTTTTTAGGCTTTTTTTTAAATGTGTAAAATGGTTGCCATTGATTTTTAATGTAACTCTGATGGAAAATCATTTGTCTGTTGTACATGATGAGAGCACATATGTACAGTCACAGGGCACTCTCAATGTCATCTTTGTGTTGGAAGGGGGCAAGACATTCCTTGGCAACAGCACAGAACTAGAAGCTGTAAACCATTCCACAGTGGCTCATGCTGTTCTGAAGACATTACAGAGTTATAATACTGACTTTTGTGGGGTTATTAGGGACCATGTTTGCATCTGGGCACATGTCTCATCCCTTGTTGGGATACATGGCTGCACCACTTCAAATATGTAAATGAACTGGTTTCATTGGTAAAATATGCCTTTCAGCAATAGTCAAAATGCAAGAGAGAATTAATTACATTTTGAAGGATCTGGAAGCTCTGAGGGACTTGATTGCTTTGCCGCCAGTTCCAGTTCTAACAAGATGGAACAAATGGTTTGCAGCGGTGGCATATCATTCAACACACCTGCAATACCCGAGGGACTTTTCAAGGGAGGATGCTAGTGATGCCACTTTAATAAACAATCTAAGCTCATTATTGAATGAATGAGATGATGAGCTACAAGCACGACTGGCATTCATTACAGAGAATTCAGCTGACATTATTGCTATAATAGAACTTTTGCAGACGAAGGAGAAACCTCTTGCGGCATCGACATATGACACGCTAATGTCAATTAAGAACTGGTTTGAGGCTGGAACAACATGATGGCATTGGTGAGAAGACACCTATGTACCTCTCTCAACTGAGGAATAAAGTAAGGGATGAGAACATCAAAATGTTCAAAAAGGCTTTCAAGGTCTGTTTGGAGAAACTGTCAAAACACCTGCGGTCAAACCCATCTGTACCATTTCTCAAGGCCTGCTGAATTCTCAACCCACTGAACATCCCCAAACTCAATAAGGACTTTCAATAAATCTTGCCCTGTATCCCAGTTTTCTCCCTACATAATAAGACTGCCCTTTTGAAGGACTGGGAGTTATAAATGCAGTACAATGTGCAGCAACAACCAGAGATGGAATAATTTGATCTTCACCAGTACTGGATTTCAATGTCCTCTTGGGTGCCGATTTTAGATAAGACAGCCCTTCAGGCCATCTGGGTCCCAGTTTCCAGTGTGGATGTGCAGCCGTCATTTTCTGCACACGGACAAATCTTGACTGACCAATGGAGAAGCCTGACAGTGAACAACTTAAAATCATTTTCAGTGATGCTATTTAATAAATAAACCCAGAAGCTCCCAACCTTGTTTGCGTGATTACGGTTCTGATGCAACATTGTAAAACAAACAAAAAAAGTGGTGCTCCACTGTGCAATAATGTATGGATTTTATATGCAATATGTAATATATCTTTGCATTATGTAGCTATGTGTTAGATTCCAGTTGTGTCATTTACCCGGTTTGTTCTTTTAGTTTATGTAGCATATTTGTCATAAGTATCTATGTTTAGTAGCCAATACTTAAATTGATTTGTTTTGGGAATTTTTTGCATGTGTTTATCTTTGTAAATCTAATTTAAATAAACCACTCTAATTGCAGTTTAGCTTGGAGAAGTTTTATTACATCTATCACTGAATATGAATTACATTGTCAACATGAAAACAAAGACTAGACTTTAGTGTCTATTTGGTATAGAACAGAAATCAAAATGTGTTCCTCCTTGCTAGAAACATGTTACTGTTGCCATGAGGCCATTTAATTTCACCTGCTGGCGTGTTCTAAGCAGGTAACATTTTAATAAGTATGCCAGTTTGGCCAGTGGAGTTCTGCAGGGATCTACGACACCAGCATGACATCCACCACAGCGACGTCCTCAACAGTGACAGAAACCCGTCAACCCCCCCGACACCAACACATCCCCGCAACCACTGACAACACCGGGATGCCCAATGCGGGGAGGCTGCAACCCCTCTAACTCCACATCGCACAGACAGTGGAGTTAGGTATATACCCCCCATTGCTGCAAAGTCCATTGAAGTGAAATCCCTGATGCTGCAAGTATATGCGTGGTTAGGGTTTCACTCTGAGGTGTTTGCTGTGCTGATCTCACCATAGAGATGGCATACCATTCTGCAGTCACTAGCCTTGTTGGCTGGTAGATGCAAAACTTGGGTAGCTATAATAACATACAATATGAGATTAAATCTTATTGTTTTTTTCTTAAGTGGTTTAAATCTGCATAAAATCATGATAAAACATTGTGACAGACCAATTTATTAATTACAATGTGTAAAAAATATTCTGTTTCACATTACTGGTAAAATCCTGAAAACTGGATTCTAAAACACCAGTCAAATCCCAGGATCCAGGATGAGCAGATTAGAATTTCATGTTTCTGAGCACCGTAAAGCAGTGGCCTTGACAATAGTTACAAGTGGTGCCCAGATCGTGCTTCTGTGAATCCAACTACCCTCCATTGGATAGTGCTGGTATTTGCTTCCTAATCCAACCATAATCCAACCAAAAGTGACATTTTGGATCCATAGTCATCAGAGGTCAGATCCATTGAATTCAACGTGGGAGTGTTGGATCTGATGGTTGGATACCTGGATCCAATGGTCAGATTCACAGATACCTCAGATACTTACTGTGGATCCTAGGAGGTCAGATCCTTGGTCTGATGTCTATGTCATCTGAGGCCATAAGAAGTCTGGCCAAAATGATGGTATCTGATGGCATCTAACCTGGTAGGATACTATCTGAGCAACACTAGTGGACACATAGACATCGATGATGTAAAAAGGCCTACTGACCCAGGCAGCCTTCCCACTCTACCTGACTACTCTGCACAGACCCTAGTGGCAATCCCATCCATTAGTTTCTGGTCTCCCTCTTCTTAGGTACTTAGGTAGCTAATGGTGGACGTGTGCCAATGGCACTTCTAGTCAACCCCATCCCCCCATCAGTGGTCAATCCTTTATATCTCAGTTATCCATTTCTACATCAATATTTTTTTTAAACTGTACGAAGTTGGAGAATCAGTGGTTAATTGTGATAAACAATTCCAATACTTAACCTCTCTGATGGAATAAAATGCCCTTCTTTTATTAATCCTGAATGGCTTTC
Organism: Neoceratodus forsteri; assembly: GCA_016271365.2. NCBI lineage: Eukaryota > Metazoa > Chordata > Ceratodontiformes > Ceratodontidae > Neoceratodus > Neoceratodus forsteri. Next base: position 164,401,349 of record JADMNL010000032.1, read on the forward strand.
ACCACAATTGTCTATTGTGAAGCCTAGTATTATGTTCAAACATTTAATTTTTTTTATAATTCATATTTTATAGGAGATTTCGAATTACAGAACTTACATAGATGAAAGTAAAAATGATTCATATATAATAACAGACTGAAAACTATGTATTAACAATAACTAAAGACATAGAATAAACTAAACCAATTGAAAAATTGTTTAAATACCAAACCTATTTGTAATATATGATATATTTCCAACTATAAAGTTTCAAAAATAAGTCAGGGTGTTCCCTTTCATTTTTTTTTTCAAAAAGACATTCATATAGAAAATAATCAATTTAACGAAATCAGTTAATGATGTTATTTAAAGAACATTTTACGTAGGGTTCCCAAATACCTAAGTATTTGTCTATGCGGTTAATATTTACATAGGCAACCCTTTCGTAACTAGCTCTTGTAGATAAGTCTGTCAACCATTCTTTAAGTGTAGGGATAGAGTGGTTATTCCAGTGTCTGAGAATGAAATTTTTTGCTGTAATGAAAGCTGAAATCAACCATGTAACCCCTCACCCCTACCTTTTTGCCAAAACGACAGGTGGCATGCTGTTGAAGCTGACAGCAGTACCTGGTGGGGACCTGGGTTCGGGGAGGATGAGGTTACTCGGCACAGGGGAACCTAGGTTTGGCTACTCTGCACAGGGGCACCCAAGTAAATCTGAACACAGGAAGCAATAACTGTAATGTCCAGAACCAGGAATGGGATTTTACATTGTGGCTTTTATTCACAACTAGCTGAACACAACAAAGCATAGACGGACCCCCATGGGGCTACATTTACTAGTAATGCAGATTAGAGACTACAGCGGTCCACTTGAAGAATGAACCAATTCTACTGTTTTCAGGCTCTGGACCCACCAGGCACACAGCCTGACTTGTACGCTTTGGGTAATATTAGCCCGACTGGCCCGCCCCCTGTCACACTTGATCGGCGGTCCATTGGAAGAATGAACCCATTTTCTTGTTGTGGCTCCCCACACCACTTAGAGTCTGTGACTCCTAGAGAGAGTTTCCCATTTACAACCCACATCTGGGTACTTCTCCCATCACTGGCCAAGTGCATGAGGCAAAGTAGCAACCACAGCAGAAGTCTGTAGAGGTGGACCTGGTTACTAAAGATGGGGGGTGTTCCCACCTCCAGCTCCCACAGCCCATACCCGGCCATTTCTCTGGAAAAACTGAAACTTCTGAATGTAGATTAAATGGCAGATGAACTGTCACATCCCCTCTACAATATTACTTGAATTCATACAGCACTCTAGCTTTTGACACTACTCCATTTGTTTGACCTAGTCCTATAGGTTTCCCAAATAGTAGCTCAATTCCTAGATTTCTTCACATATCCCAGGCTGAAGAAACACATTTTTTGCCCTCTCATATTAGAGCAACACTCAACCTTTTGTTGCAGGTGCCCCACAGACGAATCACCACTCGTCCAACTTTCCAAACACAGGCTGAACTGAAATAGGCAGCTTTTTCCTTCTCCTTGCAGAATTAAGGGGATTGCCCCTGGAATCTACATGGGGATCTTTACATCCCCCCCCAGAGGGAGGGGCACTGAGACCCGAACAGCGGTCTCCACCACTTGAACTGACTCCTCAAAACCAAACTGCAGACTGAACCTTCTTGTTTGAAAGCAAACAGGAGACTGACTACTTTGAAAACTCCCAACATTCTATCTAACTCCCTCTGCTGCAGATTCCAATGTGGCTTATGCAGCTGCGAAAGTTCTGTTGGTGATGTCATCCCTCAGTCTCAGCTGAGACTGAGAACAGAGTGAGACAGTGTGAAACCCATTTAACTGGAGTTTCACAAGCTGCCTTCCCTGCCTACCACTAGGTCTTACTGGGATTCTAGTAACCCCGGGTAACAAGGGGTTACACTCGCCCTTGACCAGGAAAATGACTGTCTGCAGTCATTATTTACCCGGCCTTAGGCCATCCCACCCTATGTGCTACCTGCGGAGAGGGGTGATCAGGCCCCCTCCTACCATGTGCAAGCACAGGCAGGCAACACTAAGGGCCTAGAGGCCTGTAGCTGACATGTCAGCCTCTACACTATCCACTTACTATGGACACCTAGTGGCTCTGGTAGAACTATCCAGAGCATAGCCCTGATAGATCAGCACTGCAGTCCCAGTGGCCATTCAGGACCACAGCCTGTCTATCCCCCCTAACCCTCTAGGGAAAACCTATCTGCCTCTAACATAATACCCCAAAACAAAAACAACCCGGGAACCTCCCCGACCTTGGGCAACCTGCAACCACACCATTAAAATACCACATTACTGTCTCCTCCCTACCCCCACAACCACACCTGTGGAAGGAAAGGGTTAATACAGCAATAACCATAACAATAACACCACAGTACTTTAAATTTCTACACAATAAAGCACTGATGAGGAACTCCGATGAGCCCCTCCTCCTCTTCTTGTCTTCTCTTCTGTCTTCCCAGGAACACCTGTAAGAAAAAGAAAGACAAAACACATGCTCCTAATCTGCATACACAGTCTACCTAAAACCCCTACCATCAAAACACTGCAAAATCCCAAAAAGATTTTTAGAAAAAAAGGTAGAAAAACAGTATTTACATTAGAATACAACAATGACATTATTTACAATACTCATTTGGGGGGATGGAGTGCCCTAAAAGTCCCAACTAGTGACCACAAGGCCCGAAGGCTAGCCCAATAAAGAGTCTCTCCTGGGCCAGAGCCCGGTGAAGCACAGTTCTAACAGGCCAAAGTCCCGAAGGGGAGAGTCTTTGCGGACAGTTCACACATTTTTTTGAAGTCTGTAGTGTAGGGTGTGTACTGCAATGTCATAGAGATAGAAAAGTTCAGACTTACCAGCCACTTGTAGTACAAGACTAGGCACCTAACCTGCACTGCAGCTGAAGACTCTCCCTGGCAGCATTTCTTCTGATACAGCTGGGCGGACATCTTCCGGGAACCACAGGAGGGCACATCTGGGAACAGCTGGGCTGATGTCATCTCTGGAGATGGAACCTTAGAACAGGAACAAAAAGAAAACAGCTGGTCCGATGTCATCCGATTACCAGGTGATGAACAGGAAACAGCTGGGCTGGTGTCCTCTCTGGATCTGAAGTCATCTGGTGGGCCAGTTGATGGTTGCTGGACAGGACAGTACACTGTAGACTGATGAATGTGGAGCACCTGAGTCCTGGCTATTAATATTGGTGGATCAATAAGGGCACTTCACAGTCTGGTGTGGCAGTATTGACTACCACTGCTCGGGCTCTCCATTTTGTAGGCACGGGCTTATTTGCTGAGAGGTCCTTGCACTGAGGCCAATAGTACCGGGGGTCAGGGGCTTGAATTATTACCCCATCTGGGCGCTCATAATTCACACAGTGGGAGATTTCACGTCCCCTTTCCATCCACTATTCTCACTCTGTCCATAAACAGTGTCCTGCCTCTCTTCCACTGGGTATACTTTTTGTAGAACAGTCTATTCTTTACATGCTGGTTGGCCCCAGGATGCACACTTTTCATTGCTTCATCCCAGATCCAGGATTTCCTGCAGTTCTCAATCTCCTCCCAGACTTTTCGAGGAAAGGTAGGAAAGGTCATACCATAGATCTAATTTGCCTTTCTACGAACCAGTCTCTCCTCTTTACTTGCTTTGGTCAATCTGAGACTGCTGGCCTGGCTTGGGGGTGGCCAGTCCTGGTTCTGCCAGCTTCGCATCCTTAAGGAAATTAGAAACGGATCCCTGACATCTTCCTCCTGTAAAGCCAGGGCAGTGGCATCACCACTTTCTTCAATACATTCCTCCGAGGCAAGATCTTGAGGCTGTGTACCCGTTCCTTTCTCACAAGGCCACATAGGTTCCCCCTCATCTTCCTCTTCACTGAGGATCTGAGCCCAGGAGTGAGCAGTCGTTCTCACCCCCGAGACTATCCATTCATCACTAGGCGCGGAGGTCGACACCTCCCATTCAAAGGCCTCCCGCATCTCATCTTCACCTAAGAGACGGGCTAGGCCCCACCCAGGGGTCTATTGATGCTTTATCCGAAATTTCTTTCTGGGATCCAGCATCCAAAACTTCAACTTCTGGTTCTGTCTCTAACTCTGCACCCTCTAGCTTTGTGCCACGCTCCCCCGAGAGACCTTCCTCCACAGGCTCCGCCTGGTGCTGTGTGCTGCCAACTGCAGATTCTTGAATTTTTGTCCATGTGGGGGCCAAATGAATTGGAGGCGCTTTATACAAGCCATATTTTTGTAGGCATCCAGCACAGTGGGGAATCATGAAGACGTCCCTTCCAGGTCCCAAGCATATTTGGCATACACTCACTGGATAATTAGGAATCGCCACATCAGGAGGCAGTTGCCCTCCATAGCACCACTTTTCAATATCTCTCAGTCTATTTACTGCTGCTGTTACTGCAACCCGGGCATGATCCGGGTAATGAGCTGGTCCTGAGGCCATAACTGCAGAAAAATAAACAAAAGTTCACTGTAACTGAAAGTCCCACTTTACTGAACACACTCTGTAGTTTTAAAATTGCTCCTCTGCTGCTGTGTTTACTTTACTACCCCACCCTGTAATGGCGGCTCAGCACTCTTGTGCATCAACATTTAGAATCTGGGTCAAGCCACTGCGCACCCAATTTACACAAGCTACTGATAACTTTTATTCAAACTGCACAACTTGCTCTGTTCTGGCTTTACACACATTTACAGGATTTTCCTTGTACTTTTTACATGCTGGTATCATTTATTTTATTCACAGTCCCTTAAAAGCTTCAGGTTTTAGCACAGGATTGCCTGCTTTTACTAGTGTTGCATTTTTCTACAACCCACAGTCTCTGTCTGGCTGCAAACTTTAAACTGAGGCTAATTTCACTTCCATGCACACATTTAATGGCTTAACAGACTTGCACTTGCTGGCAGGACTTCACCACAGTCATTACTTGCAAAGCGACTACACTGCTGCACACACATTTTATATGGCATAGCTGAAAATCAATGTTTGAGCAGTTTTTGGGTTGTTTACTCACTGTGATCAGTAGCAACTTGCTACAATGGAGAAAAACGGCCTACTGCCAGTTCTTGAAGGCCTCAGTATACAAACAGGTGGGCAGTCCTAGCGATCGTCGTTTTAAACACCAAACTTTCAATTTCCACGATCGATTAGCGGGTTGAGCCTGATTTTAAACTCAAAAGTCAATTTTTGAACTGTTCACAGCGCTTTGAACACTCCATGATGCTCCTCCACTGCCAGTACACGCACTCCACTCACACTCCCTCTCGAATGCTGGGGCAGTCTCTGTAGAGCTGGCTGAGGGGCGGGACTGATTGCAGCCTGACCAACCACACGACGCCATGCAAATGAGCCTCTTCTTCCTCACGAGGGCTCTTCTCCTTACTGTGATCGTCAAGCAGGCAAATTTAAACTGCAGAATGCAACTTTTTTTTTTTCTCAACTGACTCCACGGCGGATGCCCACTTCAGCCATATAACATAGCCATTAACTCTGCAGTCTCTCAATTCACACAGAAAACATTTCCAACATCCAGGGCATAATTTTCCTTTTGCTACCACTAGTCTTCCACACTTTCCTTCACAACAATTCATTTTAAAAGCATTTCAAATGTCCAGGGCACAATTTTCCTGTTGATACTCCTAGTCTTCCACATTTTTCTTCACACAGTTCATTTTAAAAGCATTTAAACATCCAGGGCACAATTTTCCTGTTGCTACCCCTAGTCTTCCACAATTTTCTTCACACAGTTCATTTTAAAGCAGGCAAAAACGCTGTAAACAATTTTGATGATGCAGGACAAGGGCACACTCTCTGGCTTTACAGCCCCTTGGTAAACAGTTGGCATTTTTAAACAGCAGCACAAGATTCACAGCACACAGCAACACACTAGGGAAATTGCTTCAGCTTTTTGGGCTACCCACTGCCAGATAGCCAAAACGCTAGCCCCCTTGCCCAAGCACCTTCCTTCCCGAACAAAATCCAAAGCGGTGCCTCCATTTTGTAACTCCTCACCCCTACCTTTTTGCCAAAATGACAGGTGGCATGCTGTTGAAGCTGACAGCAGTACCTGGTGGGGACCTGGGTTCGGGGAGGATGAGGTTACTTGGCACAGGGGGACCTAGGTTTGGCTACTCTGCACAGGGGCACCTAAGTAAATCCGAATGCAAGAAGCAATAACTGTAATGTCCAGAACCAGGAATGGGATTTTACAGTGTGGCTTTTATTCACAACTAGCTGAACACAACAAAGCATAGATGGACCCCCATGCGGGGCTACATTTACTGGTAATGCAGATTAGAGACTACAACGCGGTCCACTTGAAGAATGAACCAATTATACTGTTTTCAGGCTCTGGACCCACCAGGCACACAGCCTGGACTTGCATGCGCTTTGGGTACACAGCCCGACTGGCCCGGCTCCCCTGCCGGCCACTTGATCGGCGGTCCATTGGAAGAATGAACCCATTTTCTTGTTGTGGCTCCCCCACACCACTTAGAGTCTGAGACACCTAGAGAGATTTCCTCCTTACTTCTTCTGACTCCCATCTCACAAAGAGAAATTTTCTTTACACTTGTTGTGGCTCCCCACACCACTTAGAGTCTGTGACTCCTAGAGAGATTTTCCCATTTGCAACCCACATCTGGGTACTTCCCCCCATCACTGGCCAAGTGCATGAGGCAAAGTAGCAACCACAGCAGACGTCCGTAGAGGTGGACCTGGTTACTAAAGATGGGGGGTGTTCCCACCTCCAGCTCCCACAGCCCATACCCGGCCATTTCTCTGGAAAAACTGAAACTTCTGAATGTAGATTAAATGGTAGATGAACTGTCGCATCCCCTCTACAATATTACTTGAATTCACATAGCACTCTAGCTTTTGACACTACTCCATTTGTTTGACCTAGTCCTATAGGTTTCCCAAATAGTAGCTCAATTCCTAGATTTCTTCACATATCCCAGGCTGAAGAAACACATTTTTTGCCCTCTCATATTAGAGCAACACTCACCCTTTTGTTGCAGGTGCCCCATAAGCAGATCACCACTCGTCCAACTTTCCAAACACAGGCTGAACTGAAATAGGCAGCTTTTTCCTTCTCCTTGCAGAATTAAGAGGATTGCCCCTGGAATCTACATGGGGATCTTTACATCCCCCCCAGTGGGAGGGGCACTGAGACCCGAACAGCGGTCTCCACCACTTGAACTGACTCCTCAAAACCAAACTGCAGACTGAACCTTCTTGTTTGCAAGCAAACAGGAGACTGACTACTTTGAAAACTCCCAACGTTCTATCTAACTCCCTCTGCTGCAGATTCCAATGTGGCTCATGCAGCTGTGACAGTTTTATTGGTGATGTCATCCCTCAAACTCCGCTGAGACTGAGAACAGAGTGAGACAGTGTGAAACCCATTTAACTGGAGTTTCACAAGCTGCCTTCCCTGCCTACCACTAGGTCTTACTGGGATTCTAGTAACCCCGGGTAACAAGGGGTTACAACCATAATTGCTGACATACAGATAAATTAGTAACTCAGAACAAATGCCAAGGGTTGCAAATTTGGCCGAACATATAAAAGTATGACCAAGAACTTTACCACACACTGATAACACCTTGTCCCAAAATGGGCTAATGTCAGGACAAAAACCATAAAATGAATGAGAGCGCACCTTTTCCTCTTGTACATCTGCAGCATGTATCTATAGTAACTAAACCCAGCTTAGCCATTTTACTGGGCGTGTAATACCATTGATGAGTTATTTTGTATTGTGTAAAGCTGCCCTTAGCCTCTCTACAAGCCTTTAAATTCATTCTCCACATTTCTTGCCACTCTTCGGATGAAATTTGCACATCTAATTCATTTTTCCAACAGTCTAAAAGTGATAAATTTGGGTCATGAAGTGAATCTAACATTAGAGACTATATTCGTTTATGGTGCCACTATTAATAGAACAGATTTTGTCTAGATAATGGGGTCGGGAGCATGGAGAACTCATTGAATTTAAAATTTCTCTTAGTTGTAAATATTTGTAAAATTCAGTTCTGGGGAGCTTAAACTTTGATGAAATCTTATAAAGGACATTAATGTTGTTTTATTATGATCCCATATGTCCTCTATGAATAAGATACCTGCATTTTTCCAGCTGGTCCATACTATGCATTTCCCTTCTACTTTAATTAAAGGGTTTGCCCACAATGGGCAATGTAGGGATGCATTTGGGGACCAGTCCGACATGAAAGCCACTGATGTCCATGAACTAAAAACTTGGTTTAAAAGAGGATTGGACACGCATATTTTAGAAGAATTAGAGAAAAGGACAACTCTTGGGTGATTGCCTTTCAGCAGCTCCATCTCTTCAGATACCCATCCTGGGATATCTTGGTTTTTATTAAGCCAATGTGATTTAATACATTGTGCCGCAGTAAAAGCATTGTGTCTCAGTTTGAAATTAGGTAGGCCGAAGCCTCCTTTTAATTTCTGTTGCTGGAGTTTCTGTAATGAAATCCTTGGGGATTTATCTTCCCATAAAAATGTCCTAATTTGAGTGTAGATTTTGTTAAAATAAAATCTATGAATCCTAATAGGTAGATGCTGTAGAAAATAGTATATTACCGGTGCTAACATCATATTAAAAGCCTGGATTTTCCCCCCATAAAGACAAATATATTTTACTCCACCTGATGAAGTATGATGGCATTCTGTCTAGGATGGATTTAAAATTGACTGATATGATCTGGGATATAGAAGGGGAGATAAAGATACCCAGGAACTTTAGGTTTTGAGTCACAATCTTAATGTTGTGTGATTTAAAGATAGATGTGTTAAAAACTTTTGTTAGTGGGAGAGTCTCAGATTTTTCAAAATGTATTTTAAAACCTGAGAAAGTAGCAAATTCCTTAACAATAGATAAAACCTGAGGGATAGTAGACTGTGGATTAGTTATTGAAAGCAGAATATCATCTACATAAGCTGAAATGTTCTGCTCATTACCTATTTCAATTCCAGACAGTAAAGTGCATGAACAGACTTTGATAAGGAGAGGTTCTATGGCTAAAAGGAATAGGAGAGGCGAGAGAGGACATCCTTGGCAGGTACCTCTATATATCTGAAATTTATTGGAGGATATGCCATTCATTTTAACCCTTGCATAAACCTCTGAATAAAGAATCTGCACCCAAAGTAGGGGCCTAGATTAAATCTCTCCAATATTTCCATTAAATAACTCCACTCTATCCTATCAAATGCTTTGTCAGCATCTAAAGATAGAAAGGTAGGAGAACATGAATTGATTCTAGCTTTGTGTATAATATGAATTATTTTACAAAAGAGATCTGAACCACGATGCCTACATATGACTCCGACTTGATCAGGATGGATAAGCTTTTGGATAACTGAATTTAGTCTATTGGCTATCATTTTTGCAAGAAGTTTACAATCAACATTGATGAGAGAAATTGGCCTGTAACTACCACAAATTGTAGGGTCCCTATCTTTCTTTAGGAGCACCACAATAATCGCTTCTTTCATAAATGGTGGTAAAGCATCTGTTTCTAGAGCATTACAGTAGACTTTGTATAAAATCGGTGCTACCAATTGTGTGGTGGCTTTGTAAAACTCACTCAAAAGGCCATCCAGGCCAGGGGCTTTAGCAGAAGGAAGGGAATGAATCGCTTTATGAATTTCTCCCACTGTGATGGGTTTATCCAGCCTATCCTAGTCTTGTTCAGAGATTACTGGAAGTTTTATGTCTTTTAAAAATTGATCTAGAGCAGTCTGATTAGTTGAACCTACAGATTTGTATCGATTAGAATAAAACTCTCTAAAGGTTTCCAAAATAAGTTCAGTTTTATGCACTTGTAAGCCACTTTTATCTTTTATTGAGGCCACCTTATTAACTTCTGATAATTTTCTAAGCTTGTGAGCCAGCAACTTACCTTGTACCTCTTCTGCTTCCCAGTAGGCTTGTTTGAGTCTAAATAAGGTATATTCTGCTTTGTGATTATATATTGTATTAATCTCATATTTAGTATCGATAATATCTTTGTATAAAGCAAGGTTTTTAGAGCCCGAGGAAACAAATGCATTTTCTTTATTTTTTTAAGTCCTTTTCAAGTCTAATTAGGTTTTCTTCCCTCAATTTCTTTGTATAAGACAAGTAGGAAATTATACGGCCTCTGATGAAGGCCTTGAAAGAATCCAAGACCATAGGGATAGATACCTCCCCATTGTCATTCATTTGAAGAAACATTTTAATTTCTTCTGTAAGCAGTTTGGAAAATCAGGTGAATTTAGGAAGCTGCAGTTAAATTTCCAGCTTCGCTCAGATGGCGAATGTTGGTCAAGTAAAAGACTAAGAAATAGGAGCATGATTAGAAATGATGACATTCTCAATATGGCTTTCAGCGAGGCCCTGCATTAATGTCTTAGTAATGAAGATATAATCTAGTCTGCTACGTGAACCATGTCTGTTAGATGCAAATGTATAGTCTCTCCCTTTAGGATTAATAATCCTTCAAGTATCTACCACTCCAAATTCATCACAGAATCCACTGAAAACTTTGGACGTGACAGAGTGATTTACTGGATGTGCATATGTACTGTCTGTGAATACGTCCATAATCATGTTCATGTCCCCTGCGATTATTAACTCTCTATTTATGCTCTTAGAAAGCTTTTCAGCTAAACTAGCAAAAAACACAGCTTGGTTGATATTAGGGGCATAGACGTTTACCAGGGTTAGTAATCTATCTTCAAATTTGACATCTACGATAATATACCTACCCTCTGTGTCTAGAACAGTGGAGTGTACCACAGCATTGAGATTCTTATGAAATAAAATACAAACACTCTTATTTTTTGAGTTAAATGAACTGCCATAGGCTGAACCAACCCACAGTCTCTTAACTCATTGAGTCCTGGTGGCCATTTTGGGTCAGGTTCTGTAATGGATGTTTCCGATGCCATATGGCATATACTAGACCCAATGAGTTAAGTTTGGCAGTTTCTTCTACTGATAAGTGCATTTCTTGTAGAAAGGCAATATCTGCCCTTAGGGATTTTAAATAAGCTAGAACTTTAGACCTACCTTCTAATATAATTATTGCAGCCCTTTATATTCCAAGAAACAATCTTAAGTGGTTGTTTTAAAGTAAAGATTTTCAATAGAACGTAACTAATCAGTACTTACAAAGTTAAAAGAATACAGGAATACTATATACCCAGAAGGAACACCTCTGTAGTTAAACTAAAGATTAAGACTATAGGTTGTGAATATACTACTAACAAAACAATAATGCTAGAATATAGACTAAGGGTGTGTGAGAACAAACAATACCTTAAGCTAACTTATATTTGTTCTAATTACACTTTTATAATAAAGCACACTGAGTTATATATAGCAACAAGAAAAGAAAGAACTAGATTATATGTGTCAACTAATACAAACCTATAAAAAAAGAAAAAGGTTAAATATGAATTTTTTGGTGTTACAGGTAGTGTCAGCTCAAAATCAGTTCTGATTCCAGCTGTTGGTATGTGTAGTCAAAAGGTTCAGACTACCATGCCTGTTTGAAATTTGACATATGTTATACAATTCTTGCTTATAATGTAACATACATATATAATACTGTACAATGAGTGGACCCGACCCACAGACAGAGCATCTGAGAAGAACATAGTGACTAGTTCATATAGTTATATCATTAAGATAAAATGGATAGTGCTATGTGAAAACCTCCATGCAACACCTATCTATAACCAGGGTATATTATGTAGTAACAGTAGATCAATAGTTTGATCCATGTATTTCCCCCAAATAAATTAACCTAAGAGAATGAGGGGTTTAAAATATATTGAAATTAACTGCACATATAGATGAAGACTGAGTATATTGCATGACCACACCCCATTAGGATGCCTCATATGTCACATAGCAATTTATTCTCATAAGTCTCATGTTAAATAGTTTAATAGGATAATGCAACCCAGCTTATTGCTGTGTGTCCCTTATAGACACCATAGCAGCTACACAAGATCTAAGATCTGGTTAGCCAAATCTAACCAATTATAATGCCTATAATTTGAACCATATAGAATCCCTACTGAGATTCTGGACCTATGCATTAAATTATATCAGACTCCTCCAAACTCTACTAGCAGTCATAATATTTAAGTCTAAAACCCCCTCTAGAAATGAAGTCAAATGGTTAACGTAAAGGGAGGAAGCGCTAGCCATCCGATATTGTGCCATGTATCCTTTAAATCAACATCAATTAATATACCCGGGATAAGCGCATTTAACAGTTGTTTCCACACAACACCATTGATAATTGTTCAAATATAAGTTAAACAGATGCCTGAAAGCAAGACAAAATCCCTATTGTACAATAAAATAAATTAAGCACTAAACTGTATGTGATATTGTAGTTAGCTGAGAATATTCTGACTAAATGAAAATCAGAAAGAACAAGCATTTGTCAATGCTGAATGTTTTCTTGCTGGCATTAACAGTTGAGGTGCAGGATTTAGACAGATGCAGTATAGGAAGGGCATTGAAGTATTGAACTGATGCCAACTCCACCCTCACCCTGCAGAGATGGACAGGCATTGGGGTGTGCCTCTGGGCTGTTGCCCATGATGGTCACGACATTTCACCTCACCCTACCATTCAGACACTGACAAGTGTCAAGGTATGCCTTGGGATGTTTGGGCTTTACATTCACCTCATTCCATAAGGAAATATGCTGAAATGGGTGCAGTATAGGAGAATGGGGTGAACTCTGGGAGCAAAGAGTCCCAGGTGCACCTCGATGCCTATCACTGGTTGCATGGTGGGGGTAGGGGTGGAATGGCATGAGCATTACTGTCAACAATCCTAAGTCACACCCTTGACGCCTGTCAGTCCCTACAGGGTAGGGCGTTATGGTCAAAAACTCTAATGCCCTAGGTGTTTCTTAGTATTTTTACTCAAAGTTTTCCACATGAGCTTTTTGTGACCTCATTGCATGAACAGTGACAGTATCAGTTCTTTAGGTGAAAGGTGATTTTGCACAGCGACTGTGCTATTTGGCACCACAGGTGCGAAGACACATTTCGAACAGGATGTGAAAAGTGACAGGTGTACTGTTCATGAGGAGGTGTAAAAAATGGCACTGTTGAAAATCTGGAATGAAAATATACAAAAACTGGTGAAGCCATGAGCATGCGTAGAAACTACGCAATGTACACCCATAATGCAATTAGTTTGGGGATTTTTTACAGCAGATTTTCAACATAGGCACTTTGAGACCTCCGCTCATGAACAGTGTCACTGTGATTTTCTTAATCTGTCCCAAACACTAATTTCCTACAGCAAACATGCTATTCTGCACCAGAAGTGTGAAAACACATTTCAGCCAGGTGTGAAGAATGACTGCTGTACTGTTCATAAGTTCTTGAACTTACAAGGGTGTGTGGAAATTGCACAATGGATGCTTGTAACAGAGTCATTTTATGGACTTCTGTCATCAAATTTTAAACATTGCCATTTTAACACCTCTGCTCATGAACAGTGTCACTGTGATCTTCGTAATGTGTCCCAAACATTGATTTCACACACCAACTACAGTCCACCTGCCCCAAACAGGGCTTGCACCTGCAATGCACTGTGGCATAGTAGTAGGGGGACTGCAGCTGATGGCAAGCTGCATCTTGCGATTCACAGGCATCACTTGGTGGGAGAAATTCTAAGTGTCCTTAGACCAGTCAGGGCAGCTGTAAGGGGACTTAGACATTCTCCCCTGGGTGACATGCCTGTGTGTGGCATACCATGGGTGACGGTCCACCCATCACACACCCCAGAGTGTGGCCCCCATCCTAGTGGTCCAATGGCATCCCTCACAGCTCCCCAATGCCACCTATGTACCATGTTGGTACGCTCATCCAGATGCGGCTTTCCTGATTCCCGATGCCTGCCCTATTGGTGCTATTGCAGCACCAGTGTATGGGGTACAGTGCCCACCCATGCCCCAGCAGGTGGCGCTCAAACCCCCATACACCAGTGCAGACTGCTCCCCAGTGCCTAGTACATCCCACCACTCACCTCTGTGGCTAAGCGACAATTGCACCAAACATAGTGGGGAGACATCGACCCATCAGGTTGGGTGCACATTCCCATTACCTAGTGGGACAGGGGTCCTGTGTTAGTTTCTGGTGGCCCGCGGTGGACCTGTGCAGTGCGCCAGGGGTTTGCCACAGGGTTCTGGTCAGTGCTAGCATGGGGACTTAGCCACTGGGATCCCTCCTGTACCTGAATCAGGTGCAGGGTCCCTGGTGCACCAGGCATTGGTGCAAGCTGCTGCTTGCCACAGCTTGTGCCAGATGCAGACCCCTATGAGAATTGGGCCCATGCAGTATAGAAATGGCAGTGAAGTACTGAACTGATGTCAACCCCACCCCCACCCTGCAGAGATGGGCAGACACTGGGGTGTGCCTTTGGGTCGTTGCCCATAATGGTCACGACATTTACCCTCACCCTACCCTGCAGACACTGACAAGTGTTGAGGTGTGCCTTGAGTGTTCGGGCTTTACTCATCTCATTCCATAAGGAAATATGCTGAAATGGGTGCAGTATAGGAGAATGGGATGGATTCTGGGGCCAAAGAGTCCAAGGGGCACCTCGAAACCTGTCACTGGCTGCAGGGTGCTGTTGGGGGGGGGTGGAATGGCATGAGCAATACTGTTGACAATCCCAAGTCATATCCCTGATGGCTGTAGGGCATTATGGTTGAAAACCCTAACACCCTGACCGTTTCTTGGTATTTTTACTCCAAGTTTTCAACATGGGCTTTTTGTGATCCCACCGCATGAACAGAGACACTATCAGATCGTGAGCTGAAAGGTGATTTTGCACAGTGACTGCAGCATTTGGCGCCACAGGTGTGAAAACACATTTCAAACAGGATGTGAAAAATGACAGCTGTACTGTTCATGAGGAGGTGTAAAAAATGGCAATGTTGAAAATCTGGAGTGAAAATATAAAAAAAACTGGTGAAGTCATGAGTGTGCATAGAAATTGCGCAAAGCACACCCGTAATGTAATTAGTTTGGGAATTTTTTACAGCAGAGTTTCAACACAGGCATTTTTGGACCCCCACTCATGAACAGTGTCACTGTGATTTTCTTAATCTATCCCGAATACTGATTTTCCATAGCGACCATGCTATTCTGCGCTGGAAGTGCAAAAACACATTTCAGCCAGGTTGTGAAAAATGACAGCTGTACTGTTCATAAGGAGGTGTGGAAAAATGCCAATGTTGAAAATCTGGACTGAAAAGATTACGAATTTGTCAACGTACGAGGGTGTGTGGAAATTGCACAATGTACACTAGTAACACAGTCATTTTATGGACTTTTGTCACCAAATTTTCAACATAGCCAGTTTAAGGCCTCTGCTCATTAACAGGGTCACTGTGATTTTCTTAATCTGTCCTGAACATTGATTTCATACACTGACCACGCCATTGCATGCTACATGTCTGAAAACACATATCGGATGAAAAGTGAAAAATGACAGCTGTACTGTTCATAAGAAGGTGTGGAAAAATGGCAATGTTGACAATGTGGAGTGAAAATATTTGTAAATGTGTGAAGTTACGAGCGTGCATGGAAACTGTGCAACGCATGCTCGTAACACAGTCATTTCATGGACTTTTCTCACCAAATTTTCAACATAGGCATTTTAGGACCTCTGCTGATGTACAGTGTCACTGTGAATTTTGTAATGTGTCCCAAACATGGATTTCCCACAGCGACCGCGCTATTCTGCGCCAGAAGTAGGAAAACACATTTCGGCCAGGATGTGAAAAATGACAGCTGTTCTGTTCATAAAAAGGTGTGAAAAAATGGCAATGTTGAAACTCTGGTGTGAAAAAATTGCAAATGTGCGACATTACGAGCGTGCGTGAAAACTGCCCAATGCACATTCGTAACACAGTCATTTTATGGACTTTTGTCACCAAATGTTCAACATAGGCATTTTAGCACCTCTGCTAATGAACAGTGTCGCTGTGATTTTCATAATGTGTCTGCAACACTGATTTCCCTCGGTGACTGCGCTATTCTACACCGGCACTGCGAAAACACATTCTGGGCAGGATGTAAAAAATGACAGCTGTACTGTTCATAAGGAGTTGCATAAAAATGGCAATGTTGAAAATCTGGAGTGAAAATATTATAAATGTGTGAACTTACGAGCGTACATGCAAACTGTGCAATGCACGCTTGTAACACAGTCATTTTATGGAGTATTGTCACCAAATTTTCAACATAGGCATTTTAGGACCTCTGCTAATGATCAGCGTCACTGTTGTTTTCATAATCTGTCCTGAACACTGATTTCCCACAGCGACCACGCCATTCTGCACTGGAAATGCGAAAACACATTTCGGGAAGGATGTGAAAAATGACAGCCATACTGTTCACAAGGAGGTGTGGAAAAATGCCAATGTTAAAATGTGGTATGAAAATATTACAAATTAGCGAAGTTATGAGCATGTATGCAACTGCAACGACGCTCATAAACAGCATTTTTTGTTTTTCCATCAAATTTGTAACATAGGCTTTTGAGAGCCCACCTTATGAACACTGGCACTGTCATTTTGTTAATTGGTCCCGAAGGTGATTCTGTGCAGTGACCATGAAATCACCTTTGGGACTGATTAACACCATGACAGTGGCAGAATTCATGAGGAGGGGTCCCAAAAACCCCATGTTGAAAATTTGGTGCCAAAATTCCAAAAAATGCCTGAGATATGCATCAAAGTTGAAAAAAACCTATGTGTTCCATTATACAATTTACCGGCATTTCCTCAGTTTGCAGTCGGCTTTGAAGAGTGCAGATGTGTTCCCGGTCCACTGAAGATTGTTGCGCCAGTCTCCGGAGGTAAGTATGGGGTGAGGGTTTGTGGGGAGGCGGGGTGCGCAAAGGGTGGGTGCAGGTTCGGGGAGGGTCACCGGACTTGATGCAGGACCGTTTTCTGCTTTGCAGGTAAAAAATAAAAAAAATAAAAACATTGGGACCTTTTTCCATTTACAGGGTTATTTGGCATGCTGGGGTGGGCTCCAGCATGCTACCCTGATGATCTTTGAGGGCTATATGACTATGGGGATTGGGCACCCCGTCGGCACAGGGGGTAGGGGACAAGAGCTGAGGGGGATTGGGCACCCCCTCAGCAGAACCCAAATGTTTTGAGGGGGGGATATTATGCAGACAGGGAGTTTTTTAAGTGTTTCACCAGGAAGACACACTAAAGGGAGAGGGGGGAAATGGCAGCTTGGAACTCTGTAATTGGCTGCTGCAGTCAGGGAGCATACTGATCAGCTGATTGCGTACTGATGGGGCACTCCCTGATTGCAGCGGTTCAATTCCTTTGGTGTTGTGGCCTGCTTGTTTACTGTGGTGATCCAGGGCATGCTCCTCTATTGGCCAGGCAGAGACCAGCCCCTGAATGGGCTGCTGCCATTGGGCACAGCACTGCTGCGCCTCCACAACCCCTTTGTAAAGAAAGCTGACGCAATGTGTTTCTTGCGCATGCATGCAAGCAAGCACAAAAATACAACTTACATTGTAATGTAGAATATCTCCACTAGATTGCAGTATCATATAAGGAATTGTACTAAGCCACCTTATTTGAATGGAATGCCTAAAACCTGTAGGGCAAATGAATATCCAGGTAATGTGAAGCAGCAATAACAATGAAACAAAGCAAACAAATCTGCCTTACTCTTAAGATGAAATAATCAGTTAAGAAGCACAAATAAGGTATTGAGATTAGTGCATTAACGTAAGCATACTGTGGAAGCTAGTAAATGAACTGACTGATTGGTACATTGCCATGTTATAAAAACTGCTAGGTTGTATTGTTCAGGTAGCTTTGAAAGACTAGAACATAAAGTGTAAACCTGAAGTTCCTCAAGTAATCGCAGCATCTTGTCTCAATGTCACTGGATTTCCATCAAGCTACAAAAAGCAGCTAGAGGAAAAAGACACTGTCACTTTAAGAAGCAAGGAGGAAACATAGAAACATAGACTTTGATGGCAGATAAGGACCACTTGGCCCACCCAGTCTGCCCATTTCTCTACCTACTGGATAAGCTGCAGATTCTAGTTAACCAATAGCCTACTTCCTGCAACCCCCACTATAATTGCCTTGTGTCTGTCCCATGCATGTTTGAATTCCCCCACTGTTTTAGACCCAACGACCTCCTTAGGAAGGCTGTTCCATGTATCCACCACTCTCTCCGTGAAAAATAAATTCCTCACTTTACCCCTGAGCCGTCCCCCCACTATCTTTAAATTGTGCCCCCTTGTTCTTACACACCTCTTTTTCTGAAAGATGCTACCCTCTTGGACTTTGTTGATTCCCTTGAGGTACTTGAACATTTCTATCATGTCCCCCCATCCCTCCTTTCATCAAGAGTATACATATTAAGCTCTCTCAGTCTCTCTTCATATGGTTTCTGCTGCAGACCCTGCACCATTTTAGTTGCCCTCCTCTGGACTGCTTCCATCCTGTCTATGTCCTTGCGTAGATGACATCTCCAAAACTGCACACAGTACTCCAGATGGGGTCTCACCAACTGTCTGTATAGAGGGATAACCACTTCCCTTTTTCTACTTGTGATGCCCCTTCCTATGCATCCCAGTATCACCCTGGCTCTCCTTACTGACTTTTTACATTGCTTACCCACCTTTAGGTCATCTGATATGACTACCCCCAGGTCCCTTTCCATTTTTGTTGTTGTTAGTACCTCCCCTGCTATTGTGTACTCTTCTCCTGGTTTTTTTGTTTCCCAGGTGCATTACTTTGCACTTCTTTGCATTGAATCTAAGTTGCTATATGTCTGACCATTTCTCCAACCTTGCCAAGTCCCTTCTCATCTTTTCTACTCCTCTTGTGTATCAACTCTGTTACAGATCTTTGTGTCATCCAAAGAGGCGCATCTTTCCCTCAGACCCTCTGCAATGTCACCTATAAAGATGCTAAAGAGGACTGGACCCAGTACTGAGCCCCGAGGTACTCCACTAGTAACCCCCCTTTCTTTGGAATGTGTTCCATTCACTATTACCTTCTGTGTCCTGTTGTGCAGCCAGTTTGCTACCCAGGCTACCACCGTGGGTCCCACTCCCAGGCTGGCTAACTTGATTATTAATCTTTTGTACGGGACTGTGTCAAATGCCTTGCTAAAGTCTAGGTAGGCCATATCCACAGCCCCTCCCTGGTCTATTACTTTGGTCACCCAGTCAAAGAAATCAATTAGATTTGCCTGACATGATCTTCCTGCTGTAAATCCATGCTGCTTTGGGTCCTGTGCCCCGCTGGCCTCTAGGTACTCAACAATTCTTTCTTTCAGAAGTGATTCCATCATTTTCACTACCACTGAGGTCAAACTTACAGGTCTGTAGTTTCCTGCTTCTGCCTTGCTCCCACTTTTGTGAAGGGGAATCACATCTGCCCTCCTCCAGTCCTCAGGTACCTCCCCATCCTGCCATGATTTGTTAAAAAGCGTGGTCAGTGGTGTCACTAGGTCCTCCCTTAGTTCTTTTAGGATTCTGGGGTGAATCCCGTCAGGCCCCATTGCTTTGTCCACCTTGAGTTTTAGGAGTTCTTTCAGGACTCTTTCTTCTGTGAATGGACTGGTGTCAACCCTCCTACCCAGAGTGCCTCTATTGTCTGGTTTAGGTAACTCCTCCTCATCTTCTTTTGTGAATACTGAGCAAAAGTATTCATTCAGTATCTCTGCCTTTTCACTGTCTCCCTCTGCCCACCTCCCCTCTCCTTTATTAATCTTCACTACCCCTCCCTTAACCTTTCTATGCTCCCTAATGTACCTATAAAAGGTTTTATCCCCCTTCTTAACTGAGTTGGCTATTTTTTCCTCGGTTTGGGCCTTTGCTAGTCTGACTGCCTTCCCTACTTCTTTCTGCTTTAATTGATACGGTTCCCTGTCGTGCTCCTTCTGTGATTCCTTGTACTTTTTGAATGCAGCCTTTTTTTTCCTTAACCTTCCCTGCCACCTCTTTTGAGAACCATAGTGGTTTTTTACTCCGCTTTGTTTTCTTTATTTGTTTCACACAAAGGCTTGTTGCCTCTATGATGGCAGTTTTGATCTTCCTCCATTGTTCTTCCACCCCTCCTTTTTGGTCATTTGCTAATGCATTCTTCAGGTATTCACCCATTTTGCCAAAGTCAGCCCTTCTAAAGTCCAGTATCCTTGTTTTTGTATGGCTTATCTCCATGGTTGTGCTCATTGTGAAGCGCACTGTGCAGTGGTCGCTTGTTCCCAGATGTCTACTGACTTCTAAATTTGTGATCCTCTCTCCATTTGAGAGTACCAGGTCTAGTATTGCTCCCTCCCGAGTGGGTTCCAACACTAGCTGTCTAAGGCCTGCCCCCTGCAGGGCATCGAGAATGACCCTGCACTTGGATGTGGCTGCAGTACATGTTATCCAGTTAACATCTGGCATATTCAGGTCCCCCAACAACAGTATCTCCCCTTTTTCAGCCATTTTGAGAATGTCCTCTATCATTTTGTTGTCCATTTCCTCCCCTTGAGACAGGGGTCTGTATACAACCCTGTGTGGATTGTGATGCCATTCCGTCTCCAAGGTGACCCAGAGTGCCTCTTGTCCTCCCCCTTTACTTTGTAGTTCTGTAGCTTTGATCCCTTCCCTTATGTATAGAGCTACTCCACCTCCTCTTTTATCTTCCCTGTCCCTTCTATAGATTGTGTACCCTGGTATGTTGATATCCCAGTCATGGTTCTCAGTGTACCATGTTTCTGTGACTGCCACAATATCCAATTGTTCATCTTCCATCAGGGCTACTAGCTCAGGAAGCTTGTTTCCCAGACTACGGGCATTGGTACTCATTGCCCTCCATTTAATGTTGGCTTTATCCTTTTTTCCCCCATCCCTGCTCTTATTGCCCTTGTCTATTTTTCCATTTATCCCTGTCCTGCCCTGTCTTGAGCTCTGTACCTCAGTGTTTACCTTACTACCTGCCATGTTTTGTGAGGGGAGGCTTGAAATGTCCTGCCTTTTATCAGCGCCTCCCTCCTTGACTAGTTTAAAAGCTTGCCAAGGAAGCATTTAAGCCTGTTACCTAGGAGCTTGGTTCCCTTCATGGACAGATGCAGACCATCGTGCCAGTATAGACCTTTATCTCTCCAGGTGGACCCCCAGTCCCCAATGAAGCCAAAGCTCTGTGCGCTGCACTGGTTTTGCAACCATTCATTAAACTGCATGGTGTGCAGTACCCTAGCCTCACTCCTGCCATGGACTGGTAGCACCTCTTAGAAGGTTACCATGCTTGCTACCCATCTGAGGCCCCCTTCCCAACTCCACAAATTCATTCTGCACTGCACTGATCCCATGCCTAGCTAGGTCATTTGTCCCAAGGTGGACTATGATATCTAGTTCCCTCTCCTGTGATGCTACTTCTGCAATCCTGAGGATTCGCTTCCTGTCCCTTCAAGCCATGGCACCAGGCAGGCACCTTACTTCCCCAGTTTTACCCCCCTAACAATTGAGTCCCCTATCAGAAGCTGTTTCCTTCCCCTGTGGTGTCCCTTGCCACCCTTTTGTGGGTCTCCCTTGTGGATGTCCTCAGCATTCTTCTGGGTCTCCACTGAAGGTGCCATCATAGAGGAACCTTGCTCTGCCAGAATGGCATATGATTTATGTAGAGGTACAACTAGGGGGCTTCGCTAGACTTATTTCCTGTAAGCATTACGATGCGTATCAGGTGAAGGAAGACTCATGCTGGGTGAATATTTCAACTGAGCAGACTGGATCCACAGTTAAGTCTTGATGGGGGTCAAACGAAGAGCTAGCAGGATTCTTCGGAGACTGCCTTGTGAAGGTATTGGCCCATGATCTCGGGGAGTCTCTGCTTCTACTTCTTTGCCATTTTTTATTCAGCATATAACGGGGTTGTGTGGGTATATGAGTGTAAGAGGTTCTGGAAGAGGGCTTGCTGCATCTTGGAGGAGTATGATGGGATCTTGGACATGAACCCATGTTTTTTATTACTGAGGCATAAGTATTGGAAGTACAGTCTTGAGCAGAGGTCTCATGCACTGGGTTATTTCAGACCTTACCTGCTCAGTGATATTCAGGTGCAGCACCCTCGGGGAGGAATTAACCAAGTCCTGATGAGCTGCATGCAAACTCGGGGCCAGATATTCAGACTGCGCCAGGCAGGGGCGCAAACCTGGGTGCAGCACAACTGGGTTGAGCCAGGGCGTAGTCCAGGTGATATTCAACAGTGCTGCACCATGGCTCAGCACCACTGAATATGGCACTGAGGGTGCATGCATTGCACATGGCTCAGTGGCACTGTGCTAGTGCATGTGGCAGCAGGGGTTCAGGGGGCTATTCCAGCACAAGTGCGGTTGTGCTAGGTGCAGCAAGAGCGATATTCAGCCATGGGCATGCAAATTAGGCCATAATGCATGCAAGATGCAAATGGGCCATTTGCATGTCATTATGGCCTCATTTGCATGTGGTGCGCCGATCCCCAGTGGCTTGCACCTGGCTGCCTGCCAGGCTACAGCTATCTGGGACCAACGCCCCGCTGCCCCTCGGCAGGCACCACACCAGTTCGCCCAATCGCAGGCATGAGTAGAATTACTCCCTGGTGGTCCAGTGGACCATTATCCTTTGCCTGATCGTGGGCATATGTAGGATAAAACCCTGGTGGTCCAGTGGACCACTATCCCCTGCCCGATCGTGGGCATGTATCAAAATAATCCCTGGTGGTCCAGTTGACCAATCTCCTTCACCCACTCACAGGCATTAGTCAAACTCTCTGGTGGTCCAGTGGTACCCGCCCACACCCGCCCACTTAGTCCCCCGCCACCCTGAACCCCCCAGGTCAACAGTGAGTGGCAGATCCCTGCCCGCAAGCCACCCGGCTGCCCACTGACTGACAACGTACAGTAGAGCTGTACACCTGTTGGTCCACTGTGTGGGCCAATGGGCATGCAGTCCATACTGTACTACACAGTCCCAATTTGTGAATGAAAGCTCATTCACACATCAGGACTGTGTAGTACAGTATGGACTGCACATCCATTGGTCCACACAGTGGACCAATAGGCGTACAGCCCTTCTGTATGCTGTCAGTTAGCTGGCAGCCAGGCGACTTTATGGTGTAGACGCTGCCGTCCGCCACTCGACCAGGGAGGGGTGCAGGTGGGGGACCACGGGGTGGGTGGAAAGGGGGGGTATCACTGGACCACCAGGGAGTTTGACTAACACCCATGAGTGGACAAAGGAGATCGGTCCACTGGACCACAGAGGGATTATTTTAATACATGCCTGTGATCGCGCAGGGGATAGCAGTCCACTAGATCACCGGGGCTTATTATATAACATGCCCATGATCGGGCAAGGAATCATGGTCCACTAGACCACCAGGGAGATATTTAACCTATGCCCACCATCAGGCGAAGGGGTAGGTTCCACTGGACTATCAGGGCTTTATTTCCACATGCCCATGAACGGGTGAGGGGGGCATGATGCCCCCTGGGCAGGAGGCTCGTGGACTGTGTCCTGGTAGGTCAGGTGGCCACCCACAGCAGGCGGCTGCTGTGTTGCTCCCAGCATGCCCGACTTGTTCCTGGTTTCGAGTGGCTCAACAAGGCGGGTTTGTGCCTGTATATGCGCCGCACATCCCGGGCTGAATATTGTGATGTGTTGCATGGGCACGCCAAAAGCACTTACACTGCATACATCACTGGTGCGTCCTGGTGTATCGGGGTTGTGCAGCGCAACCCACTCATTTGAATATCGTGCACTGCATGGCGCAACCCCTTTGAATATTCCACCCTCAGTGTATTGTCTGATTTTTTTGAACAGGACATGGCAGTTGGGGGCTTGGGATATCATTATAACTGTTTAATAATTCCCACAGTTGTTCCATGCAGTCACACTGACAGGGTGTGTTGCCAGGTATCAGAACAACTAAAATAGCTTGGTATTTAAAATAGTAGGACAAGCCCAACTCCTGAAGCTGCTTCTTCCCTTCAAAAAACGATTTTCTTTTTTTAACAATGTCCGATGAGAAATCTTGGAAAGAGTAGATTCTCTGCCCTTTCCAGCTTAACTGTTTGTGCTCCCTAGCCCTCTTCAGAATTTCCTCTTTTATAGAATACCCAAGAAAGTTAGCAATTATGGACCTTGGTCTGCTCCCAGGGGCAGGTTTGGCTCCGAGTGATCTGTGTGCCATTTCTGTTTTGAGGGGCCCGGGCCATTGGGTGCCCAATAATTCTGGAATGAGATGTTGTAAAAAGAGTATTAATTCATTGCCCTTAGCCCCCTCTGGTATACCAACAATACGCAGATTGTTTCTTCTCCCCCAGTTTTCTAGGTCTTCAACATTTTTAACCAAATACTGTATCTGTTCACCTTGTAGTTCCACTTTATCTTCAAAAAAATTGACAGTGTCTGTTAAGTCAGCTAATTTATTTTCATACAGCTATGCCTTCTGAACATTTGTGGTCGAGTCAGATCAAAGTGATCCTACTGCAGTTTTTGTTTGGTAATGTCTAGCTGTAATGACGCCGATACCTCTTTTATATGCTGCATGTCCATTTTGCCTTGGCATCCATTAGAGGGCCCCTGAGAATTGCTGAATTGTTTCTTGCCCTCTGAGACGGCCCTGGCGGTTGGTGGCAACATCATAACAGCTGATGCGAGTACAGATGTTATGACAGGATTTGATGTAAATTACACTGACACTTTGCGATTTTGCGATTGGATTAACAAGTGAGTCAAAGTAAATAATTGTAAGCATTTTTCTCTTGAGAGTTTTATGGAATAAGCTGAATATTGATAAATAATATAACAAGACAGGCAGGAGCTAATGTTTACCCTACTACCATGATAACTGCTGTGCACGAGAACGTATGTTCAAACATTTTAGTTAATAAACCAAGTTCTTCCATGTATTCCATGTCATTAAAATGACTGTAGAGGAGCATTAAGTCTTCCATTAGTCGTCTTCTTTGTAGGCTATGTAGGCCCAGCCTTTCTAATCTCGTATTATAAGGCATCAATTTACAGCCACTTATGATTTTAGTAAAGCACATCTGCACCTTTTCAACTGTGTTGATGCCACCCTTATGATATGGAGACCAGACCTGGGAACAATAATCCAGATATGGGTGTGCCAGTGACCTGTATTGTACATTGGCAATATAAAAGTGCTACTTCTACTGACAAAATGACACTTTATACAGCTCAAAATCTTTAGAGCGTTAGCTAATACTGAAGACCAATGTGATCTGAATGACAGATTACTTTGAATCATTACACTCAGGTCTCTTTCCTCTGTGACTGATCTCAGTTCCACACTTCTAAGTCTGTACACTGTTTTAACATTCCTGTTTCCCTTTTTTAATGACAACACATCTGGAGGGATTGAAAGTCACGCTCCATTTTAAGGCCCATACAGTAACCATGTCTAAATCGGACTGGATTCTGGTAGCATCAATGATACCGCTGGCTCTTCCCCCATATTTGTGTAATTTGCAAACTTATTTACTAGACTGTGAAGACCCTGGTGCATGTCCCCAATATAGATGTTAAATAATAGAGGGTCCAGGGTTGAGCCCTGAAGAACCCCACTTGTCACTTTCACAGGATCATATATACAACCATCAACTCTTACAGTCTGAGTTCTATCTTTCAACCAACCACCAGTCCACCTGACCACACTCTCACTCAGCTCATGTGCTTGTCCCATCCCTGCTTGAAGCTGCTTATGAATTTGGCTCTTGACCCTTCTTTTGGCAGCTTGTTCCACTTATCCACCACGTTTTTTTATGAAAATGTGCATGCGGACATCTCTCTTGAATCTTCCCCTGATAATTTAGTTAAGTTTTCCCTCATTTCAATATTTGACCTCAAAGAAAAAAGTTCCTTAGCATCCATGCTTGTCGCGCCTGGGTGAGTCAGGTCAAGTTCCTTAGAATCTATACATGTCACACCCAGATGAGCTGGGTCATGAAATGAAAATGGGTTCTTCCTCACGGCGGGAATGCCACCTCAAGTAGGTGTTATGGCAAGGGGGTACTGGAGGTTCCCAGGTGGGTGGGTAGATGGAGGCACCCAGCAAGGAGAGGCTGGCATCATACTCAGAGTCAAAGTGAAACAGGAATTTATTTATCAAGGAGTTGGCAAAGATCACAGAGACACGTTTTCAGTTAACAACACAGTATTAAGGAAGAAAATTGACAGCTGTAACCATAAATGAGGAACCAATAGCTGAATAACTGAACTTGAGGTGCACCTCTGTTATACTTCACTGCAGCTGCAGTTATTCTGTGGTACCGAACTACCTGGTCAACCAGTGCTAGCACTATACTCTCTGGCCCAGATATTGAAAAGAGCTGAGCCATGTGCAATAGGGTTGCGCCTGTGCAAGTCCAAAATTGCACCATTCTGCGATATTCAGCAGGAGGCAGTTGCGCTCCCCAAATCATGCTGAGCAACAGCGCAATGCTAATGAAGGCATGCTCAACCGAAGGGGGAGGAACCATGCATAAACTGCACAGCCTGATATTCAGCCGGGCCAAGCAGAGTTATGCAGGCACAACCCCCTACCTGCGCCTGCACAACTTTAAGCCAAAAAAAAAAGGATCAAGTCGAGGGCCACCCACAGGTGAGCTGCTGCATTGCAGGGCAGAACACAGCAGCTGCCACCTGTGGGTGGCCCCCGACTTGTTCCCGGTGCCCCCCCAGGCAGCCTGATCGCGGGCATAATAGTAACCCCCTGTAGCCCAACGCCGGCAGCAGGTAGTCCCCCGCAGCAGCCCGATCGCAGGCATAAAGAAATTCAACCCCCAACTAGCCCGATCGCGGGCATAACATCAACCCCACCCTCCAAGACCAACATCCCTGGTGGTCCAGTGGACCCGAAACCCGATCGCGGGCATAGGTCAAACCCCAAAGTCCAATATCCCTGGTGATCCTAGTGGCCCACCATCCACCACGGAGCCTCACCACCACTTCCCCCATCGGCAGGGCGGCAGCACCCCACCCGCCAGCCGCTGCCCCCGCCGCCGACCGACAGCTCAGTCAGGGCTGGATGTTTGTTGGTTCAGAGCGAGAGCTAATGGGCGGCAGTCTATATCAGTATAGCAGAAGTCCAGATATGTGAATGAATTCATTCATTCACATATCTGACTGCCTTGTACGGTATGGGTGGCATGCCCATTGGCTCTTGCTCTGAACCAATGGGTGCAGCCCTGCCTGCTGTCAGTCGGCGTGGCGGGCAGCAGGTGGGTGAGGTGCTGCCACCGCTGGCTGACAGGGGGGAGCGAGGTGGTGGGGTCCGTGGAGTGGGTGTAGTGGGGCCACTAGATCAACAGGGATATTGGACTTTGGGGGCTGGGTTTGACCTTATGCCCACTATCGGCTCGTGGTCCACTGGACCACCAGGATATTGGTCTTTGGGGTGGAGGGTTGATGTTCTGCCCGCGATCGCTAGTCGGGGTTGACATGCCCGCGATCAGGCTAGTCGGGGGGGTGGGGGGACAAATTACTGTATGCCCGATTGGACTGCTGGGGGGAGGGGACAGAATATTGTTCTGCCCGTGATCGGGCTGCAGCGGGCGTTGGTCCCCGACGGCTGCTGCCTGGCAGGGCGCCAGGCACAAGTCATCGGGGATCGGCGCACCTACATGCTAAGCCATCACCTTAAAAATTACCCCTGACCCAGGCCGTGGCACTCTTTACCTCACAACAACCTATGTACCCCCATGAGAACAAAGCCAAGCTATCCGCTCCCTCACCGACTATCTCACTACCCTGCCACACAAGGCTGAACAGCTCGTCCTAGGAGACCTCAACATCAACTGGCTTGGCTCCACCTCAACACAAATTAAGGACAACTTCACAGCTCTTGACCAATCCCAACTAGTGACTCGACCCACCAGATTTAACCAATCAAGTGGGACTAGCTCACTACTAGACATCGTGCTCTCTAACTGCCCACACAAAGTAAAGGATGTTAATGTCCTAGCCAACTCCCTCAGTGATCACTCACCTATTCTCTGCTTCTGGTCCTCCCCCACACTCAAACCTACGCACCAAGCCACCCCCCCGTCGATGTTTCCACCCCGGAGGACTAAACAAGCTTAAGCGGCACCTTGTCCAGCTCGATTGGTCCCCGATCTCCCTCACAATGGATATAGACATTGCCCTAGCCTTTCTCACCAGTGCCTTCTGCAAGGCCTGCGACATCTTCGCCCCTGTCACCAACACCCGTGCTAAGAGACGCACTGCTGCCTGGATTCCCCCTACCTGATCCAACAACTAAAGCAGCATGATAACCTTTGGCACATTGCTGTCGAGACTGGGAGGCTAGCAGACAGGCAAGCTTATAAAACAGCTTGCAACCAGTGCACCTGGGCCTTAAGGCAAGCCAAAGCCAACTACTACCAATCCCCCTTGACCTCCTCCTGGGGCACTGCCCGAACCTTCTGGGATAACATGAAGGAGCTAAATGGGATGTCTCGCTCCCCTCCTCCCTCTCAGATGGTCATAAATGGCACTGTTAATACAGACCCATCCCATGTTGCCAACTGCCTTAACACAACTTTTTTTGATCTAAGTACAATCCTTCCGGCCCACTTCTTTGACCCCATCCCGGTAACCCACTACCCGGCTATTTCTCGCCCCCCTTTTCTCTTTAGGACTATCCCCCCACAGGACGCAAATCTGATCCTCCTAAAGGCTCTCTCCTCCCACAACCTGAGCTGTGACCCCCTCGACTCCAGGATGCTCCGCCTAACAATGGATGTCATGCTAGCCCCCCTCACGGACCTTCTTAATCGTTCCCTGCACCTCAGCCAATTCCTGAATGCATGGAAGCAGGCTGAAATCACCCCTATACATAAAAATGGATACTGCACGGTACCAAGCAACTACAGACCTATCTCCATCCTCCCCCCCCCAAGGCTCTGAAGAAAATAGTATCCACGCAACTCGTGGATTATCTATCCAACTACAACATTCTGTGCCCAGAACAGCATGGCATCTGCCCTGGTCACAGCACCACCACAGCTCTGCTGGGGTTTTCCCATCATATACACTCGGCACTAGACACCAGGGAGATGGCTGGGGCAGTGTTCATTGACCTATCCAAGGCCTTTGACACTGTGAGTCACCCGTTAATGCTTGACACCCTCTGTAAGCTGGGACTCTCATCCAGCCCTTTGGCTTGGTTCTCCAGCTACCTCTGTGATAGATCCCAACATGTCAAGTTAAATGGTAGCCTATCTACTGTACTGCCTGTACGCTCCAGAGTCCCACAAGGCTCCGTTCTGTTCACATTGTTCAGTCTCTTCTTAAACACCCTTCCCAGCTCTTGCTTAGGCAAGCTGCTACTATATGCCGACGATGCAGTCCTAGATGCCTCACACCCCGACCCACTCACTCTCCAGAGCTCCTTGCAACTCTCCTTCAGCCAAGCTGAAAAATGGTTCCTCGACCATCGCCTGGTTCTGAACCTCAAGAAAACAAAATCTATGATCTTTGCACACCGACAAAGTAACTCCAAAAATGCTCCCCTTTGCATCCATCCCAGTACCCTCCACCCCCTTGAGCAGGTATCCACATACAAATACCTGGGCATCACCTTTGACTCGGCTTTCTCCTTCCATGCCCATGTCAGTGCCTTATCCTCTGCCATGAATGCCCGGATTGGACTCCTCTATCGCCACAAAGACTGCCTCCCCGAATTTGCCCTATGGCTGGCTATCACTTCCTCCATCCTGTCATCGGTTGACTATGGACTCCCCACCTATGCAGTCGCTGACCCCACTGCCCTCACCAAAATCCAGACCTCTATCAACAAAGCCTGCAGGATCCTGACCGGTGCCCCAAGCAGAACTCACACGTGCCAACTCTACTCCACCTCTAACATACTCAGTCTTGAAGAACGTCTGCAATATCCACACCTGCATACTGGCTAAAAAGACTCTACTTGGGCTATGTCCCCAGGTGTCACTGCACCACTTCTATGGGCCTCCCACTCGGTTGCCACCCGTAGCACTACCAAAGCCACCTTCCAGGTGCCTAGAGCCAGGACCTCACTCGCCTAAAGAGCCTTTCATCACAGAGCACTGTCCTGGTATAACTCCTTCCCCTCCCCACGCACATCACAAACACCTCTAAAATTGGACAATTCAAAACCGCCCTATGCAAACACCTCATTAGCACTCGGAGATGTATGTGCCTATTATAGGGCTTACCATGAGTGCCTTTCAAACCAACCAGCTCCTACAGGATTACGTATACAACAGTTCTCTCGATTAGCCTGTTTTTCAGTCTGTATACCACATGCTGTATCCTGCATGACCCTCTAGGACCCCTCAATGACTTATTGTCGTGTGCTCTTCTGCAAACTGCCTATGTTTACTTGCTCTTTGAAAATTCTGTTTTGTATGCTGCATGTATCTCACCTGTACTGTTTCCCCACTGTCTTGTCTCACAATTTGATTGTTTCCCTCCCTGCGACGAGGTGCTTTTGTAAATGAGTCTTTGACTCAAAGGTTGTAAATCCGATATATGAATTAAAATAAAATAAATAAAAATAAATGGCATGCAAATGGGGCCTGTAATTAGACGCAAATGGCCCCCCGTGTGCCTTGCATAAATTATGGCCCCATTTGCATGTCATCTTTTGAATATCGCAGATTTGCGCATGGCGCAATGGAACTTGTGCCACCGCATCTGAATGCTCCACTCTGACCACTTGAGGTGGCGCAAGTTCCACTGCACCATGCACAGTGGCTGTGGCCAGGGGGCGATATTCAAAGCTGTTGCTCAATAGCACAACTCCCTTGAATATCGCCCTGGCCACACCCCTGCGCAACTTTTTTGAGCAGCGCAAGGGGCTTGCGCCACAGAATGGTGCAGTTTGAAAATCTGGCCTCCTGCATGCAAATCTAGTTACTGTAAATGCATGAATTCATGATAAGCATTCGAGTCACATTAAAGTCTAGGTCAAGACATTGAGAAGGATGAGGTGAGGAACTGAGACCTCAGTAGGGTATTTGGATCAAAGTGACAGTGGTTACAACAAGGGGACTGATACTTCAGCACAGGGCCTCCATTTTAGGTTAATCAGCTGTAACCCATCTTGGGCTGCCCAGACAAGGAAGAACAGGATTGTACTTTGTAAAGGATTCTTCTGCAAAAACCTTCCCTTGGGCTGCTTTGGGCTGCTGGGACAAGAGGAACAGAACTGCACTTTATAGAAGATCCTTTGGCAAAAAAATCCTTCATTGGGCTGCTGGGACAAGAAGAACTGAAAACACGTTGCCGAGGAGAAAAGCAAAATTCCAGGCACTGGTCTAGAGAGCTGATCTTTGGACAATTACACTGGATACAGGTCTCCAGATGATGAAGCTTGATGATGGCCCTAAAAAAGAAAACCCCACCCCATTAGATGACAGAGGCCCTTGCTAGTAAGCCAGTGCAGCTCCTACACTTCCTTAATTTCATATCAGGAGAGAGGACATAGCTTAGCAGACTAGCTGGTGGGGGCTGCCTGATTATTGCCCTAGCACTAAACTGGGTTGACCACCCCAAACTGTAATCCAAAAGGAGGTGGGTGTCTCCAGCAAAGATGCAGAGACAATCTTAAGTGGAGGTGCCACCTAAGTAGTTTTTAAATATTTGCAGAGGGCACCAAGCAACATAGCAGCTGTAAGTTGCTTGCCAAGCAATGAGGTGCTTGCTAGGTGGTTACCCAGTTCAGATGAGACACCAGAGGAAATTAGGTATTTATTTAGGCTGGGTACCATAAACAGAAGGTAGTGGGATGTGCATGAATTCAAACAGTTCTTGTAAAGCACAAGGGCATACACATGTTTAGACAGTTCTTGTAAAGCAAATGAGCGCACTAAAGTTCTGGCTGGTCTGGTAAACCTTCAACAATCTTTTATTTCCTTGCTCCTCTGTACTGGCTCTTATGGATGGTGCCTTTGCCCTAAAACCCCAATTTCTGCTCTCATGGAGATCTAATTACTGTGTCTTTTGGGTTTTAGGTCCTGCTGCAGTCACTGTATTGACTCCTGTAGAGTTTTAATTATTCCACCCCATGGGCAGTGGCTGGTGCCTGACCAAACCCACCCCCATTAGCTCCTATGGGGCTTTTACTTTACTCCCTCCACCCACTCACCACTGTGAAATGGATGCAGAGGGTCTGAGCAGAGATGCCGGTCCCCTGCTACTTGTCTTCGAGGTGGGAGGAGGTGGAAAGGAAGGCCTGGAAGTGGGAGACTAGTGGCAACACTAAGTAGGGAGAAGGAGACTGCTGCTGCACCAACGGACTCTCCTCACTGTCACCTGGAGCACAGTGGACTGCAGATCTTCTGATGCTGACTGGAGAGACAGACTGGAGTCAATGAACCTGCTTTAACCTCACACAGGTAAGCCTACTGGGTCACCATTGCACTACCGTCTGCTCCCCTCACTGGTTCATCTTGACTTCACACATTGCTCTTTAAGGCTCAGGGTTCCACTTCTTGAACCCCAAGCTCAAGCTCCCAATTGCACTGCAGTTTTGAAATTGCCCATGCACTGGACGGGGACAAAATCCCAGTATGTGGCCTCCTACTCCCTTGCACTGTCTACTCAGAGCAAGATTTAGCAAAGAGCAGGCAGTGAGGGAAAAAAACCCAATTCCTTCTTTTAAACAGAGCCTCATTTGATCATCTTACAGGGGTCCTCTAAGTTGCTACAGGGAACCACTGGAGTACGTGCTGGTTATTACAGAGGGTGGTATTTGCCTGTGGTGAACACTGGAACTCTGGAAAGGGCTGATGGCTGAAGTTGCAGGCTCCTGACTAAACTGTGATGCTGCTGTTATTAATGGGAAGTGCAAGAGAACACAATGGCTGAGACAGCAGAGATATTTGCAGAAAGTCTGAGGGGTCCTGGCTGCCATTTCTCTCTTCCCATGTCCCATATTGTACTTCCTAAGGCCCCAGGCTTTAGTTTCTGTAGTGCCCTGACTCTGTGGCATGACACACCCTGTATGTGTCATGCAGGAATTTATACATTTCTGTCATGTCACTCCTTGGTGTTCTCTTTTTGAGAAAATACATGTTCAAGTCCTGTGGCCTCTCCCCATATGACTTGTTCTCTCCTGGACCATCTTGGTTGCCCTAGCCTGCACTGTTTCAGATTTGTTACAGTGTGGACTCCAGTACCTTGCACAGTACTCCAGGTGTGCTTTAACTGATGACCTCTGCAGTAGGAGAGTTATTGTCTGACTTCTGCTGTTTATGCCTCCCCAACCCCATTAGAGCTGTGCTGAATTTTGAGATTCTGCTTCTGATAAAATTCTTTGAAACTTCAGAAATTCCATCTAATTCCACAGAATTTCTTCAGAAGTGAAATTCAAAAATTTTGAATGCATAATGTTAATCACAGATTAACAGGGAAGCCTTCAAGGCCATCTGTACTCCCGCGACTGGTGGGAAGAAGCTGCTGACCAGGACACCCAGCACAAGTCCCATACCCTGAGAACCCATCCCTAATCCAGAGCCCCAAGGGAAGCCCCCAGGGCCATCTGTACTCCCATGATGGACAGGAGGAAGCCACCGATCAGGACACTGAGCACAAGTCCCATATCCTGAGGACCTGTCCTAGTTTCAGATCCTCAGGGGAAGCCCGCAGGGCCATCTGTACTCCTGCAACCAGTGGGAGGAAGCCACTGACCAGGACACTGAGCACAAGTCCTATACCCTGAGGACCCATCCCTGTTCCAGAGCCCCAGGGGAAGCCCTCAGGGCCATCTGTACTCCCGCAACTGGCAGCAGGAAGCCACCGACCAGGACACCAAGCACAAGTCCCATACCCTGAGGACTCGTTCCAGTTCCAGAGCCCCAAGGGAAGCCCTCAGTGCCATCTGTACTCCCACAACCTGTGGGAAGAAGCCATGGACCAGGACACTGAGCGCAAGTCCCATACCCTGAGAACCCGTCCCTGTTCCAGAGCCCCAGGTACGACAGCAAGACACCGTCTCTTAAACTGAGATTTCAATTGACTCCCAGCTGCTGAAGCCTTTAGCCCATTGGGTAATACAGTAGCAGTCTAGCTGTGATTGGTGCTGCCGCACTTGCTGGCTGTTTTGAGCAGTTCTGTGCTGCTTTGGTCATAAGGGATCTGGCAGTCACCGGAAACTGCATTCTATTCCTGTTATTCTTTCTGATCTGTTTTTAGGCCCCCCCCGCCCAGGCCTCCTTAAATAGTCACTTGGTCCTCCCACTACTGAGGAAGTCTTATCATTGGGCAGTCAACTTGAGCCATCTGCCCCATTACTTAAAGGAGCACTCCTCATTGACAAACCTGTTTACTTGTGAATCCTCCTTGTCTTCGTTTGTTTATCCACTTAATGACTCACAGATTCTGTATTTTTGCAAGCTGTGAGCTTGTGAAACATGAGGAAGTAGCATCCCTGGACATTCAACTTGAGACACCTGCCTTATTACTTAAAGGAGCACACTTCATGCCTAACCTGTTTGCTCGTCAACCCACCTAGTAATCCATTGCTTATCCATTTAAAGGATCACAACTCTATTCTTGTAAGCTGTGAGCCTGTATAACCTTCAAGGATAACTACACCCTTGTGGCAGGTTTCTTTGTTGCAGTCTCCCTGTGCTCCTCCTCCTGCCTCTTTATTTAGGTAGTATTTGCATGCCACGACTAACACTGTGATCTGAACTAAGTATGAAGACCAGTTATTTTCAGCTCTGTCTCCTCCTACTATGCCCACTTGTAACGTTCAATGTTCAACTGCTGCACCCTAACAGTTCATACAAAGCTTGCAACACAGCTGATTGGTTGGGTACAGCTGGCACTTCAACATACTGTACTTGGTTATTTCAGTTACCAAAACTGGTACTGGTAATTCAGTTACCAGTATTGGGACCCTTAGTGCAGTTATCCTGGCAGTCTGGAAGCTTATCAAGGAGGCTCATGGAATGTATGCCTCCCTCACCATCTTTGGTTTCCCAGCTCTCTTTGCCCTTTTCAGCTAGGGGTTCTCATCTCTACAATATTAGACATCCTCAGTTTCAGCCTCAAGAATTCTTCAACCCTACTTGAACATCCATACAAATGAAAATGGATTAGAGCTTACAGACTTCTACATGGTGCCATCAGGAACCCTTGCTCCTTATGTTATTATGTTCTGGCAATGCTGAGTTAAACCCCGGTCCACCCGAGGTTATCTCCTCTGCTGTGGACCTAGCCAATATCAGAGGTATGAGTTTCATGCACGTCAATACGTGCAGCCTTCTAAAGAAGTTTGCTTCTATACAGGCTTGGATTTTCCATACCAAACCTGATGTCTTGGTGGTCTCTGAGTCCTGGCTCAGATCTGGTACCAAAGACCTTGAGGTGAACATACCTTCCTATATCATTTTCAGAACAGATAGACAATCAAGAGATGGCAAAGTTGCCATCTATGTCCATGACAAGTTCCCAGCCTCTATTATTAATTCTACTTCAATTCCCAAAGAATATGAAAGCCTGGCTCTTAAAGTCAAGCTATCCCCATCTGTGTCCTTCTGTGTTGCAGGATGCTATAGGCCCCAGTCAGCTGAACTACTGCTATTAGACCATTTAAGCAGCATAATAGGGTCCATGACCTCAGAATTTATTATATTGGGTGACTTTAACCTGGACTAGTATTCTAGCAGCTCCAAACCACTAAAAAATCTCGGTGACTCCCTTGGTCTATCCCAACTTATAACGGAAGTAACACGCCCAAACAAAAAGAACCCAAATAATAGCACACTGATGGACCTTATCCTGGTGAGTAAATCCCACCTGTACTCTCATGCTGGTGTACTCTTCTCTGATATCAGCGACCACTGTTTTGTTGCCTGTGTAAGAACTGCCCCTAAATTAGCTTATGCATCTAAATTCACTATTAAGAGGAATCAACACAATTTTTCGACCCTTATGTATTTATATTTGACCTACGAAACACTCTGAAATGGCAGGAGTTCCATCTAACAAAAACAGTAGACACGGCATATGATATCTTCCAGGAAACTGTTCTCAGGGCTCTTGATAAACATGCACCTCTGGTTAAAAACCACACAAAGAGAAAATCACGCCTGTAGTTTACGGGCGAATTGAAGGCCGCCCTACTCAATAGGGACTCGCTCTGGAAAAATGCATGGAGAACTAAGCTCCCAGCAGACTGGAATTCATTTAGAAAGGCAAGGAACCTTTGCACTAAGATGGTCAAAGAGGCCAAGGCTAATTACTGCTGGGCAGAACTTGATGCCTCTTCCAAGTCTTCGGCTAAATTCTGGAAAACACTTAAAGAGATTGAAGGTCATGCATCTCCCAACTCCTTATCTGCAAAATTATCCATTGGGGGCACCATAGTGACTGATAAACAGTCAATCCTTGACCAGCTTAATAATCATTTTGCTACCGCAGGACTAGCCTTTGATACTTCTCCTGCCAATTCCCTTCATTCACAACTCGGGTCACAAGTCCTAGTACCTCCAGTTA
The DNA here is from genome assembly GCA_016271365.2 of Neoceratodus forsteri. Taxonomy (NCBI): domain Eukaryota; kingdom Metazoa; phylum Chordata; order Ceratodontiformes; family Ceratodontidae; genus Neoceratodus; species Neoceratodus forsteri. The sequence continues at coordinate 164,437,984 of JADMNL010000032.1, forward strand.
CTGATGCAGTGTTCTCCTTACAACTTGCTTCAGTGAAAGAGGTTAAAGAATTACTCCTTCACCTGGATACCAGGAAGAGTGCTGGTACAGACCTCATAGAGTCATAGTTCCTAAAAATCAGTCTCCAAGTCCTGGTGGTGCAAATCATGCATCTCTTTAACCTATCTAACCTACATGGTGAAATTCCTCCTATATGGAAAACTGCCCATGTGATTCCCTTATTCAAATCTGGTGATCCTAGTGACCTCAATAACTACAGGCCAATCTCTTTACTCCCTATCCTATCTTATCCAAAATGTTGGAGAAGATAGCAAGTACACAGCTTAGAAACTACATGGAAACAGCAAATCTGTTAAATCCTCTGCAATCAGGATTCCGGCCATGCCATAGTACTATTTCAGTCCTTGCAAAGGTTACCAATTACTGGTGGGAAGCCTTAGATACCAAGAACTTTGTATGTGCAGTATTTCTGGACCTAAGCAAGGCGTTTGATACTGTCAGCCATGAAATGCTCTTGGCAACCCGACAAAATGTTGGCGTGGATTCCCCTTCCCTGAGATGGTTCTCAAACTATCTCATAGGTCACCATCAGCAGGTAAACATGGAAGGTGATTTCTCACCACTGAAACCACTTTTGAAGGGTGTACTGCAAGGCTATATTCTGGGACCACTGCTGTTTGCAATCTATATTAATGGAATTGACATAGGAATCAAATCTGCTAACATTCATCTATTTGCCGATGATACAGTACTTTATATTGACAGACCTACTCCTGAAACAGCTTGCATGGCTCTCCAGCAGGAGCTTAATCAGTTGCAATTACAATTACTGAGCCAGAAACTACTCTTGAATGCCAAAAAACGAAGACAGTGCTCTTCTCACCTCTCACAAATGCTGACAACCTTACTACGCAAAGATCCTTTCCCCAGACTACTACACTCCTTGGTGAACCACTAGAATTTGTAACTAAATTCAAATACTTGGGGGTTTGGCTTGATCACAAGCTTTCCTTCCATCTACATATTGAGGAAGTGATAAAAAAGTTCAGGCAGAGGCTTGGCCTCTTTTACAGAATAAAAAATCTGCTCACCCAGGATGCAAAGAAGAGTCTAGTACTCACCACATTCCTATCGTTACTGGACTACGCTGACTTCTTGTACTGCTATGGCCCTGCTACTGCACTAACAAAACTAGATACTCTATACCATAGAGCCATAAGATTTATCACTGGTGCTCCATATTCTACACACCATGCTCCCTATATGCTGCAGTAGGATGGACATCCCTTGCATATAGAAGACAAAAAAATGGCGCCTTATGGACGTACCAAAAAACTACCTCTAGTCATATCAAATTGTCTTCCACTAAGTGTGGTAGGTAAGTATGCCTTGAGAAGTACCTCCTATATCTCACTTACTGTACCTAAAGTCACATCACACTTCAGTATCTGATCTATAAACTATGTACTTCTCATGCTATGGAACAACATACAAAAATCCTTGAAATTGGTCTGCCCTCTCAGTTTCTCAGTATTCAAAATGCGTTATGTACACTCTATCAAGGAGTCCTGTAATTGTTTCCCCTGATTAGCGCTGTGTCCTCTGGCATTTGCTATCTACCACACCCTTTTTCTCATCTCTGTTTCTATGCTTCAAGCCTACCTCACATTATCTTCCCCTTTTTTGCTCTCTGTGCAGTGACTTTATTTATTTATTTTTTTCTTTGTTTTAGCAGGTGACACACACTAAGGTGAAAGCTTGTTTACAGGTGCAACCTGGGAGCACAAGCAAGTTTAGTGACTTGCTCAAGGTCACACACAATATGCAAGCGGGGGCTATGGGATTCAAACCCAGGTCTTCAGGTTTGCAGCTCAGAGCCTTAAACCATTACACTATACTGTCTCCTTTATGCCCCACACCCAAGGTTTTCCCTAAATTACATGTAAATGCTATGTTACTCTAGGTACCTGCCTGTGTTTTTCAGAATTATACTGTCCTCTGGATAATTACTGAAATGTTCTTATAAAATGGATCAATAAAATCCATGAAACTGATTGGCTAAAAGGACCTTTCACCCATGTCCTTATCAACTGATATTTATGCCAACCGGCACTTTTCTTCCCTGGGCGACCTCCCTCACAACTGGGAAATATCAATAACCTGTGATAGCTTTAACACACAGGTGAGCAAACACTGTGCTGGACCTCTACTGTACTGGGTTGTCCAACCCCCCCCCCGTGAAGTGCCAAAGTGAACTCAAGTAAAATATAAAAAAGAAAGTCTGACTTCTACTCCTTGCAGTTTCAAAAAAAAGGGGGCTGGCTTTCGCACCCCTGACTTCAAATTGAGCTGTACAAAAAAGCTCTCACAATCCCGATTTCAAAATGAGCTGTCCGCGATCCACCGAGCAACCTTGCATGCTCGAAAGAAATTCTCTTTAAATCAAAACTTACACTTGCGCCACCACAACTCTTCACACCACGAGGAACACAGATATTTAAATAACTGCAGATAGTGAACACACTTCGGAGTACCGTGCCTTTCACAAAACCAACAAGATCGCTCTGTACGGAAGCCGATAAGCGACATGCTCGCTCCTGATCCAACTGAGGCAAAGAAAATACAGTTACCCACAAAAAGCAGTGTGTAATTTCACAGCCTGCAAAAAAACAAAAATATAAGAGAAATTCTCAACAGACAAAATACAATTAAATGTCTGTGTGTACCAAGACAGCAGAGTAGTAAAATTCAAAATCATATGTGGCACACACCCTAGCCTTTGCGGCCACTCCTCGGCTACTGGCAGCTACCAGACAAAATGAGAACCTGCAAAACAAATAAATAAAACAAAGCTAGAAACAAAATTAAAAGAACAAGTGTGGAAGGGGGCAAGTCATGTGTGCGTTTATCTGAAAGGGATTTTACATGTGGTTTGGACTACAAATGCTGGGACTATTTTTTTTCACTTTTGTTAAACTATTTTTTAACAGTTTTCAGACTTGTTTTATTTATTAACTTAATTTCCAGCATAAAGTTTTTAAGGGGACCCATTTTATAAGTGCAATAACACACTCTGAGGCATGGGTTATTGCCTGATAAGAGCACGCCCAGGGGCATAAGGCACTCGGTGCAAGCACCTCGTGCCTTAGTACACCTCTGGGCATGCTCTTATCAGGTGATAAGCCACACCACATCGTGTGTAATTGCTTGCTTATTCTTCCAAATACCAATGTGAGCATTATTTTGCCCTTTATATAATAATGTATATAGTGTGTACTTATTCAGTATATTTCTTATGTTTAGTGGGTGTTCAATCTACTCTATGTACAGAACATGAATGTGTATACACTTTTATATATCTTCTTTATGTGTGTTGAATATGTACAGTATGTTGTTCAGGTCCACCTCGAAAATGAGTTCTTTCTCAATGTTGTTTCGCCTGATTAAATAAAGATTTGATTGATTGATTGATTAATCACACATTCCACAGTTTATACAAACCACAGATTCATTTTCTGTAAACCATGGAAGAATATTCTGTGGATCATGTCATTTTACATAGAATTGCTGTTTGTAATTCTACTGAATTAAAAACTGAAAGTTAAAAAAGTTTTTCAGCAGTGGATTTGCCATTTTGTACAAATTCCAGCAGTGGAATTCCACATTCCATAGAGCTCCGAGGACACAGTCTAACATCCTGCCTGCCTTTCTCACAACTCAGTTACATGGTACTTGGGATTTTAGGCTCTGTAATGGATGGTTTCATGACGCCAGTAAAACAGAAATCTGTTGACCGGCATTACAGCAATGGCTTTATGTTGACTGCAATTGAGGTCAGTTTGTGCTGTCCAGGAAAGAAGTGTTTTTTAGCGAGGGGCTGTCATACCACCCATGTGAGGGGCTCAGTCCCCCCCACCCCCTGAAATATAATATAACTAACACTGAGTCAGAACCATTTCGGGAAGGGGGCTCAGGTCCTGGAGAAGTTGTGCCGGGCTCCCGCATGACCATTACAGTGATCTACCAATGTTATCGTTGTAATGATCTTCGACAAAAATGTTTCGCTGTAGCAATGACATACCTGTAAGGGATAATTACAGCATGGTTATGTACTAAAAAGGGATGATTTCCAAAAGATGTCAAATGCTCTTCAAGGATAACAGTCAGCACTAAGAGCCTCACACCCAACTTTAGGGCTGGTCTCTGCTGACATCCAAGCTGACATTTACTATAACCAGAAATCCCAGAATTCCCTGTAGCTGATGTCTGGGTAGGGCTACAGTAGTGAGAGATTCAATAGTCTGCAATGAATGTTAGAGCTGTTATAATCTCACATCAGATGTCTGCTGGTTCTGCTGTTCTCGAAGGGCTAAGTACAGTCCTCTGTATCTGTACTAAGCCCAGGGAGGACAGCAGAAGCAGCAAACAACAGATCACAGATTATAAAATTCTAGCATGCACTGCAAGCAATTGACATAAGCTTCAGGGGATTCTGGGATTTCTGGTAACAGCAAATGTTAGCATGGATGCCCGCAGAATCAGTCTGATACAATCAACTATACTACAGTAAACATTAAGTAAAACAAAAAAAAAATGTTTTTTGCACAAAAAGCACAAACTGGGACTTGCCCCACACTTGGGTGTGGGGATCTTAGTGCTGACTGTTCCCCTTTAACTCCCATTTACTATAACTGAAGCCTTAAGTGACTAGACCACCTGGTTAATATATTTTTTTCTACAAAACAAAACCTTATTTTATTTAAAAGGGAAGGGGTAACAGAACAGGTTATTGAATAAATCAAATGGTAGAAATTAAGATAAGATAAGATCATTTTAGTTTGAGTAGGCCTCCTCCCATAGGCTCAGACGTTTTCCATAAGATGCATCATGACAAAAGTGATGCGTAAATATAAACTACATACACAGTATAAAAACAGCAACATTAAAACCACAGCATGCCCTTAAAATGAGACATTAAAAGCCAGGGTAAACAGATGTATATTTAAGGCTTTCATAAAACTCTCCACCGAGGAGCTGTTATGGATGTATGGTGGTACAGAGTTTCCACAATTGAGGCACTGCCACTCTAAAGGTTCTGTATCCAGGAGGCGATCATCTGTTACCTCCAGCAAGTTCTCCCCAGTGGAGTGGATGGGGATGATGTGGAGTACATGAGCAAAGGAGGTCTTTAATATAGCCCGAAGGAACAGTGTGATCTAATAGAGTACCAGCTTGGTAACTAGAGGATCACGGGTCCAGATCCCAGCCAAGCCAAATACTCCATGTGTGACCTTCAACAAGTCACTTAAAACTATTAGTGCTTCAGTCTCCCTGTACCCCCAGTGAAAATGAAATACGGCAGCTCAGCAGGGCTATCCTGAGTAAATAAACTGTAAAATATTAATTTAAGTAGTCACACTTTGTCAGTTTCAATGTAATTGTGGGGTAGGTAATCATTAATTTACATGCAACAGGGGCGATTTCACTGTATATATCTGCTGCATGCAACTACATTACAATGTAGTTAAATCTTAACAGCTGTAATTAATTGAGTTTTTTTTAAATTGTACCTGTTGTATCATCATGACCCATTAATGAGAATTTGTGACTTTTTTTGTGTGTTGAAGGACTAAGAAGAAAGATGTGGGTGAAGAACCAGGATGATTCAAAACAAAATAAGGAGAAACAAAGCTGCAAATGCTGTATAACCTATAGGTAGTTGGCCAACAGCTGTCTAGGCAAATTGTTTTAAGTTTCCTTAATGATGTTCTTCAGTTTGATGAAGTGACGTGACTAGTTTTCTTTTAATAACCAATACTTTTCCAAATAGGTCTTAAAATGCACAGAAAAGGGAAAACATTTTTAATGTCAAGGTTTTGAAGGATACAGACTGTGTAAGGTACCAAATGCTTAAATAAATTATGAAATAGGTAGGTTTAATCTTGGATGCTGACTGGCTTAAGCAGGCTGCCACCTATACCATAATCTCAGCATAGATTCCAAAAAAAAGTACAAGTGCCAGCCTGCCTCATGGCCAAACAGAGTCCTATGCCTTCAGAATTCCCACAACTAAATCACACACACACACACACACACACTTCATAGTCAAAACAACAAATGCAGTGTTAGTTTTTGTACAGCTGCTCAGCTTGCTGTGTATTAGCCCCTCCCTCTTTCTCTCTCTGCAGCTTCTATTGTGTATAAAGAAAAGTAAAACTATGAAGTCACTGAAAGAAAAACAAATGAAAACCAAGGGATCCATGACAGTCAGTTGACAATTTAGTTGTCGACCAACGTTACAGCAACTCTCTTGTGTTGACCGCATTTGTGGTTGGCATAAAGGGAGTCAATGGACACACTGTTTTCTTCAGGGGGGGTTTGCCCCCGAATTCCCGATGTGGGGACACTGCCCCCGCTCCCCGCTACTAAAATAATCAATTCCGAGTCAGAGTTGTTTCAGGGAGGGGGTGCAATACCCCCAAAAAACAGTGCCGACATTACAGCGACTCGGTGCTGTTGTTACTGTCGTGTTGGGCACTGTAGAATTGTCACAGTAGTGTCGGTATACTGAAACTAAGAGTGCCTTAGTAAAGAAGATACGATACCATGCCAAAACAGAACATTTTCACAGTGTCCTCTAGCAAACGTCTTACAGCAACATAATTATTTAGCTAAAAATCATTTAAAAACAAAATGTTTCCATTCATTTTTAACAATGTGAGACAAAGTCTATTTTATAGACTCAGTAGGAAACTCTGTGGTTTGAGTTATGGTGTCATTACTACTTAGGGCTGTGTGCAGTGTGGAATCCCACCATTTGAAGCAGTGCAGAATGACCATTTTGATTCTGAAATGCTTTTTGGAATTTATTTTTCAGTTCTGCAGAATTCTGAAAAGCATTTCTGTGTAGGCCGCCAAATCATTTTCCATGGATCATGTAAACAGTGGAATATTTTTTCCATGGACTGTTCATAAAGAAGCCACAGTGTAAGTAAACTGCAGATTATTAATCCCAAAAAAAATTTTACATGCAAAATGTCAGAATTCTTCTACTGATGACATTCTTCTGAATTTTCTAAAAATTCCACGGAATTCCACTCCACTTCATTGGAATTTGAGCACTGCATGCAGCCCTAATTGTTGCACTTCCTGGGATTATAAGGCCCTCAGCATACCCCTGGGCATGTCGTAATTTCAACAAACACCCCACCCTGCTGTTCTATTGCTTACATATTCCATATCTGAATTTCTTTAACCTACAGAAATAATGATAAAAATCCTCACTTTCCATGGCTGAAAATCATTAACAGCATCACATGTTCCATTTCCAATAAGTCCCCCTCTGTGTCCACAGGAATACATATCATGTAAGGCATATACTATGGCATGAAGTGCATTATATGTGTTGTATACAAATCTGAAATTATTAACATCGAACACAGACATGTCAAGCTCATCTACTCTCTCCATTCCTGTGCATACTTTTGTCCTTTCATCCATCTGATTATCAGTAGTCACTTGCCCAGAGCTTTTCTCTTGCCATCGGCAACCAAATGCTGTCTCCCAGAAATGTTTGACAAAAATGTCATTTGGTGATTTTTGAGGATGAATCCCACAGAGGAACTCTTTAAAACCAGGAATTTCACCTCTATGATGAGCAAACCCCAGGGTACCATTGACAGTTTTCAAAATGTGCTTCGTAACCCAACCTGCATTAGCAATCCAGACCTTTCCATATATGCCGTGTATGGAAATTGCCTCCATGAAAGTCACAAAGTGTTGGATATAGGAATAGATCACAACCACTCTAGCAGATGATTTTGTAACCAACTCAATGATTCGTTGAACCTTATTCATGGAGTTCAGAGTAGGTAGTGATTCATGGAATGCAATGCAAACTCCAGATTTTTCAAGCTCTTTCCTCATGTTTTGACTCCCCAGTATACCGTATTCATTATCAGAGGCCAAGATTCCTATCCAGTTCCATCCAAAATGCAATATGAGCTGGGCTATACCATAAGATTGGAAATCATTCAATGGAACAGTCCGAAGGAATGATGGAAATTCTCGTTTATTGCTTAGGGAAGAAAGGGTGGCACCATAACTGATCTGAAAGTAAAATGGAATTGGTCACATTTAATAAACAGTGCTCATAAAATCATAATGTCCCTCAAGAAAGCCTATGTTCAGCAAATCACTAGATGTCATTAGTCTCCCGTGTGGACATCCGGTAGAGCTGCAGTGAAGTTTTACTCCGCCAGTGAATTTGCTGTGAAGTGGCTGAAATTCACATCTATGGGGTTTCGCAAAGTTTTTCCTACCCTCAGCAACTTCGACTTCACTCAAAATTATGAAGTTCTCCATGTGATGAGAGGAATACTACCCGCAGAGTGCAGAATTTTGCCTGTAAACAGCAGAATTTTATCAATGAAAGGTGAAATTCCACCTTTCACTGGCAAAATTCCATTTGTGCGGGAAATTCCTCACTTTGCAAGTGGAACATCACCATTCGTGGCAAAATTCCTAATTTTGTGGATCAATCTGCACTTTGTGAATTGCACTAAATTCACAGATTCATTCATGGAGTGAATCTAGCCAACTTCACCCATCTCTAACTACTGGTCTGACCCCCTTTTGAGAATAGTGTGCTGTTCTGATCTAGAGCTGTGCAGAATTCCCAAATTCCACTTTGCTGTAATTGCATGGAATTTCAGAAATTCCTCCTAATTCATGAAATTCCATAAGAAGGAGAATTTCTAAATTCTGAATGCGGAATGTTGACTGCAGAATTGAGTTCTGTAGTTAATGCAAATGGTGGATTAATATTCAGTGGTTTATGTAATCCACAGAATATATATTATTCCATGGTTTACATAAAAGTGCTTCATAGGATTCCACAGAATTAGAAATGCAATTTTTAAAAGCATTTCGGAAGTGGAATTGCCATTCTGCACAAATTCCAACAGCGAAATTCTGTGTTTCGCACCACTCTACACCGATCCCATTTGTGAGGGGAGATAGTAACAGGACTGAGAAGGTGCAGAGAAGAGCAACCAAGGGAGCTGAGGACTTGGAGAACATGGATGATGATGAGGCCCAACCAACTGAATTTAGACAACTCTCCATTGGAAAAGAGGAGACTCAAGGGTGGCATGATCAGGTGATCAAAGTACAGCACCATCAGAACAAACAGAACTCTTCCAGATGCAGGGTATGGGGGCACTCGGTATCTCTTAAATGAAGATCCAAGGGAAAAATTGGAAAGAACTACAGTATCTCATTGAATGAGCAGGGATATTTATAAGAGGCTTTCAAAATGTGTGGTGTTAGTCGGCACAGTGTCCACTTTCAGGTTTAAACTAGATAAGTACCTTGATGAAAAAGGGATAACGGGGTATTTTCCTTTTGGGGGGGGATGGGGAAACTCTTGATGGACTGGTGGACTGCATTCTTTCCAATATTTGTATGTAGCCTGAAGCCAGAAGGGGAAGGAAACATATTCATTTCAGTGCTTTACATTAACTGTTCATTGCTATTTTTGTTTTAAACTTAGATTGTGGGCTTTTAGTGACACTGTAATTTCTTTGCTGTCTTTACTTAGAATTGTTTTTGGGCTGTTGAAAATTTAAAATCTAGTTTAGTATGCTTGTCGTGGTGGTCTATTCCTTTGCTGTCTTTAATTGCTGCACATTTAGTCTTGGCTTGTCTGGCTTGCCCTGTAGTTTGGGTGAGGAGTGCTAATTGTCTGGCCTCTGACCTCAGCTACATGACAACTGGAGGTGGGGCTTAGTCAGAGTTGAGGTAGCAAGTGATTTTGGTTTTCTCAGAAGAAGCCAGAAGCCAGAAGGGGAAGGAAACAGATTCATTTCAGTGCTTTACATTAACTGTTCATTGCTATTTTTGTTTTACACTTAGATTTGGGCTTTCAGTGACACTGTAATTTCTTTGCTGTCTTTACTTAGAATTGTTTTTGTGCTGTTGAAAATTTAAAATCTAGTTTAGTGTGCTTGTAGTGGTGGTCCCCTCCTCCCCTGCCCCTAACTCTTAATTAAATGCCCTGTTAAATCTCATTGACAGGAGCTAAGCACAGGGGATAGTAAGGGCTGTGGAGTAGGAGGGGCATAAGGGTGAAGAAGCCCACCCTCAGCACAAGTATTTTGACTCATTTTTTATTTCTTTTTTTTTCTTTTTTAAGGAAAAGTATCTGAGGATCAGTGGCAGGATTTTAAGGGCAGTAAATTAATAAAAAGGGAACTAGGAGAACTTCAGTAACAGACAAGTACTGGAATAGCAGTATAAGTGCAGTATAATGTGGGGAGTGGTGCAATGCAGTGGCTGCAGGGCAGCCATATTCAGGCAGACCTTCTGGACGCTGAGGTGTTGCCCTATCTGCATGCATCTCTCTGGACTGCAGGATGAGGTAGCCAGACTCAGAGCAGAAATAAACTGGGTCAGGAGTACCATCACCCCTATCCAGAGACCACCCAGTCCAACACCACTGCCTCAAAGGATGCTGAGAATGAGGAGCACTTGGATGACAGTGGGCTCAGGGAGGGTTATGGCAGTCAGGCAGAGGCACATCCCAGATCCTATTTCACTCAAGAACTCATATGCCACACTGGCAAATGGGGACAACCACATAGAGGTACCCAGAGAAGGAAAGAAAGGATGTGGAGATTAGCCAAGGAGGTGACCTCAGTGGGGAGAGCAGTGGACCCCAGAGGAGGAGGACGTGAATCCTGGTGAGGGACTCCATCATAAGAGGAATCCAGCTAGGAACACAGGAGGGGAAGGACAGGGAGGTGAGGTGCCTACCAGGTGCCATGGCATGGAGGGATGGAAGGAAGATCCTGGGGATCACTGGGAGGGCAAGACGGGAGGGTGAGTTGGATGTCATTATCCACCTAGGTACTAATGACATGGCAAATGGGGAGCCAAAGGAAGTTCAGGAAGAGTTTAGGAAATTGGGGAGGGGTGTCAAGCAAGTAGCTACTTCTGTCACCTTCTTGGAAGTACTACCTGCGAGAGGCATGGGAGAGCATAGGGGTGTGTGCACCAGGAACTTTAAATGATGGTTAAAGAACTGGTGCTGTGAGGAAGGGTTTGGATTCATTAGTGACTGGGGACCCACCTGGAGGGATGGAGGCTTGTTCAAGCCTGACAGCCTGCATTTACCCTGGAGGGGAATCCAAGCACTCAATGATAAGTTTAAATGCTACATTGACAAGCATTTAAACTAGCCAATGGGGGTGGCAGGCCAGCAAGGAGGGTACCTAATTGCCCAACCCCCACAGCTAGCAGTGGAACCAATGAACCAGAGGTGTGGATATCTCTACAAAGCAGTGCGCAAAAGATGGAGATCAGCACCCAAGAGGTGGATAGGCAGAAAAGGGGCAAATTTCAACAGAAAGGCAGACAGCAAGGAGAACCAGGGATACATGACAACCAGGGAAGGGGTTGGAGTAGAACAGCTAAACAGTCTAGGGAGGTCAAATCATGGAAAGCCATGTGTGCCAATGCCAGGAGCCTTAGCAACAAGATGGAGGATCTGGAGGCTGTCATGGTGCAGTCAGACCTGGACATTGTGGCCATCACTGAAACCTGGTGTAATGATAACCATGACTGGGAGATGGCCATACCTGGCTACAACATATTCAGAAGAGACAGGGCAGGCAGGAAGGGAGGAAGAGTGGCACTGTATGTGAAAAATGACATAAGGGCCATAGAGATCTAGAAGGAACAAAATGGGGGAGAGATACTGTGGGTTAAGCTGGAAAGGAAAATGGGGCCAGCCATCCGCACAGGTGTGGTCTATAGACCACCAGCCCAGGAGGAAGAAACAGATAGGGAGCTGATGCTAGCCATCCAAAGGATGGCAGACAAGGGTGAGGTAGTGCTGGTTGGAGACTTCAGTATTCCAGATGTGGGCTGGAACATCCCAGCAGCAGCATCAACTAGGAGCAGATTTATCCTGGACTCCCTTCAGGGTGCCTTCCTCAAGCAACTGGTCATGGAACCAACTCGGCAGAAGGCAATACTGGACCTTGTGCTCACAAACGGGGACAGTGTGATGGGGGTAACAGTGGGGGAGCACCTGGGGAACAGAGACCACCAGTCATTGTGGTTTGAAATCACAGAAGGAGCAGAACCAAACCACACAAAAGCACGTATCCTGGATTTTAGGGGGGCAGACTTTAGGAAAATGGGGAGATGCTTGAAAGAGGCATTAAAGGGAATGGGGCAGGAATCAGGGGTTGATGAACAGTGAGCAGTATTTAAAACAGGGATTACAAGAGCAACAGAATTATGCATTAAGCAGGTTAGCAAGGGGAAAAGGAAGAGGAGGCCATTATGGTTTTCCAAGGAGGTAGCGGAGAAAGTGAAATCCAAAAAGATTGCATTCAGGCAATACAAAAAGACACAGGCAGAAGGGGATAGGGAGAAGTACCAGGAGAAGCAATGGGAGGCAGGGAAGTCAGTAAGGGAAGCCAAAGCTCAGACAGAAGAGCACATTACAACATCAGTGGGTAGAGGGTACAAAACCTTTTACAGGTACATAAGTGAAAAAAGAAAGGCAAAGGGAGGGATAGTGAGACTGAAGGGGGAGGATGGGGGCCACGTGGAGGATGACAACAGTAAAGCTGACATACTGAACAGGTATTTTTGCTCAGTCTTTACTGAGGAAGAGGAGGGTAATGGGTCCTGAAAGGAGTGCAAGGGGTGGGAATAGTGCAGAAATGGACACAAGTCCCTTTACACGAGAAAGGTTCCTGAAGGAACTGGAAGTAATAAGAGTTGATAAAGCAATGGGGCCAGATAGGGTGCACCCCTGGGTCCTTAAAGAACTAAGAGAGGTGGTGGCTGAACCTCTGGCAATCCTGTTTAGCCAATCACTGGAAACAAGGGAGGTACCCAAAGACTGGAGGACAGCAGATGTAGTCCCCTTATACAAAAGTGGGAACAAAGAGGAAGTGGGGAACTACAGACCAGTCAGCTTCACCTTGGTAGTGGGGAAGATCATGGAAGCACTACTGAAGGAGAGATTGGTGGAACATCTGGTTGTCAATGGACCACAGGACCCAAGGCAGCATGGTTTCACCAGGGGGAGGTCACGTCAGACCAACCTCGTTGAATTTTTTGACTGGGTGACTAGGGAGGAGGATCAGGGGAGGGCAGTGGACATGGCCTATCTGGACTTCAGCAGGACCTTTGACACTGTGCCACATAGAAAACTATTACACAAACTGGGTAATATGGGTGTGGGCAGCACAGTAGTGTGGTGGGTAAGTAACTGGCTGGGCGGCAGGACACAGAGGGTGGTGGTAAATGGCTGTCACTCCACAGAGGGAAGAGTGACCAGTGGGGTACCACAGGGATCAGTGCTGGGACTGGTCCTATTCAGCATCTTCATCAGTGACATTGTGCAGGACCTAGAAGGCAGAATTTCTCTGCTCACTGATGACACAAAGCTCTGTAACAGAGCCGACACACCAGAGGGTGTAGACAGAATGAGAAGGGACCTGCAGAAACTTGAAGAATGGTCAGGGGTTTGGCAGTTGAAATTCAATGCAAAGAAGTGCAAGATAATGCATATGGGGCATAAAAACCCTGGCACAATATATCATTTGGGGGGTGAGGATATAGCATGCACCAAGCAGGAAAGGAATCTTGGGGTTATCATCTCTGATTACCTCAAGGTAGGGAAACAGTGTGACAAGGCAGCAGGTAAAGCAAATAGGATGCTGGGATGTATAGGCAGGGGCATCACCAGCAGGAAAAGGGAGGTCATAATTCCACTATACAAGACACTAGTGAGACCCCACCTGGAGTACAGTGTACAGTTCTGGAAACCTTACTTACGTAAGGATATAGACAGGGTAGAGAAGGTTCAAAGGAGGGCAACAAAGATGGTACATGGATTGCATCACAAGTACTATGAGGACAGGTTGAAGGAATTGAATATGTACTCCCTGGCGGAGAGGAGGGAGGGAGAGAGAGGATATGATAGAGACATACAAGTATCTTACAGGGAGTAACAGGTGCAGGAATACACTAAGATGTTCCAGGACTAGAGGCCATGGGATGAAGTTGGAGGGAGGACAATTCAGAGGAAACGTGAGGAATAATTTCTTCACAGAACGGGTGGTGGACAAGTGGAACACCCTGCCAGAGGAAGTGGTGGGGGCTGAAACAATCACGGGATTTAAGAATGCATGGGATAGACATAAAGGAATTCTGGAGGTCAGGGTTAAGGGACAACAGACTTCTAGGAAAACATAAAGTGATCTTACAAGCTCAAATGGGCAGACTGGGTGGCGGTAGGCCCTTATCTGCCGACACTGTCTATGTATCTATGTGTAACCCCCCTGTTACCCGGGGTTACTAGAATCCCAGTAAGACCTAGTGGTAGGCAGGGAAGGCAGCTTGTGAAACTCCAGTTAAATGTATTTCACATTGTCTCACTCTATTCTCAGTCTCAGCTGAGACTGAGGGATGACATCATTATAGAACTTTCGCAGCTGCATAAGCCACATTGGAATGTTGCAGTTGGAGGTTAGTGTAGAACGTTGGGGATTTTGAATTCAGTCTGTGTGCAGTCTGAGTGAGAGACAGTAGTACAGCTGAGTGTGTGCAGGCTCTCAGAGCTTTAAGTTCTGTTTTAGAGCTACTTTTGGAAGGCGTGTGTTTCCACCTGAAGAGGAACGCAGGAACTGGTAATTGAAGTGATGGAAACCGATTTCAATGGTTCAAGAGCCCCATTGATGAGGGGATGGGGGAAGGTTTTTGCCTGTTTTCCAGGGGCAACCCCCCTGGGTCTAGCTAAGGGAAAGAAGCTGCCTGTTCAAGTTGTGCTGAGGCACCAGAAGCTCTGAGAGAGAAATTCCTTGTGGAGGAAACGCCTGTGGGGAACCTGCAACCAAAGGGTGAGTTCGCTCTGAAAAAGGGCCAAGTGTTTTTCACCTGAACAGAAGGAAACTAAAGGGATTGTTATTGTGGGGTCAGGAAAAGACAGCCAAGTACAGTTGGAAAGTAGGGATTGGACTGCTTAATCTGTGGGAGGTCTAGAGCAATGGACATTGCCACTTAATTCAAGTATGTTCAAGTCCAGCACAAAGAGTGAAGGAAATTGGGGATTGGACTGCTTAACTCAGGAGGGGGTCTAGAGTAATGGACAATGCCACTTAAAAGTATGTTCAAGTCCAGCATAAATGGGAAGCAAGACAAGCAGATGGAATGTGAAAAACATTTAGCAAGAATCTACATTGCAAGGCTTTACAGGATGAGGTGTTTACTGTCCAGAGAAATGGCGAGTATGAATTGTGGGAAGGCGAGAGAGGTGGGGCCGCCCACATCAGTGTAATCCAAATTCACCTATACTGAGATTGCTCTGAGACACCTTTTACTTTCTCAGGTACTTGGCCAGTGCCTGAGGAAAGTACCCAGACGTAGGACTTAAAGGAAGAATTCCCTGATGGAGCTGAGGTGCTCTTAGGTGGTTTAGGGAGCCACCAGAAAATGTTTCCATGAAGTATGGAAGGTGTCCAAGTGGCTGGCAAGGGAGCTGAGCCAGGGAAAACCCAGAACAGTGTACAAGTTCAGGATGTGTAACCCAAAGCAGTGTACAAGTCCAGGCTGTGTGCCCAGTGGGTTCACAGCCTGAAGGCTAAAGTTTTGAAGAAGTGTTCTTGTTTCTTTTAATCTGCATTACCAGGAGTGTAGCCCCGTGGGGGTCTATCTATGCTTTGTTTATTCTTTTGGATGTGAATAAAAAGCCACACTTTAGAATCCCACTTGTGGTATTGGACATTGCAGTTATTGCTTCCTGTGTTCAGAGTTACTTGGGTGTCCCTGTACATAGCAGCCAAACCTAGCCTTTGTGCTGAGTGACCTATTCCTCCCCGAACCCAGCCCACCTGGTATTGCTGTCAGATACAAATGGCATACCAGCCCTGGGTTACATATGTAAGTATGTAAAATGCATTTTTTTCTCTACATGTTCACATCAAACTCATAAGAGGTATGCTTTGTCATTAGTTTGGATAAGGCAAGAAAAATTGAATTCTGTAAACAGTACTTGAAAAACTCACCTACAGTATATGCACAGATACATTATTATATGATGGCAAGAAAACATCCTGAAAGCTCGTTGTCCAGTCCAGAGCTTCAGCCATGATGTTATCCCAGCACAACACCATGGATGATCCATAACTATACTATTAACTATAATCACTGCACCTACATTGCATTATACCTGTATGTGTCTCCACCATCACTGTTTGAAGGCTTTGATTGATCACTAAAATGTCGACTAAAAAAACTATGTTTAAATTATTTTTTTATATATTGTATAAATCAAACCAATGTATAATAGCAATAATGCTCTCCAACGTGTGTGTTGTTGGGCTAATGTCACTACTTAAGTGTTGGATGCACTTGACCTGCAGCATCAAGCCCAACCACCAGAGCTGCGATGTTATCCCAGCATGACACACACCCTTCCATGCATTATTGAGTAACTGAAGCACTTCAGTATCACAAGCAGATGGTGCAAATCCTAAACAGAATGCATTGCTAATAGGCAGGGAAATGGAAACTTTTGATTGAAAACTTCTGTTTGTGTTATTTGAAAGGAATTAAAGCAGCTGAAAAGTAACCAATAAGCCACAATAGGCCAGAGAATTAACGCACACCCTGAGTGAACTGGAAGAC
Source organism: Neoceratodus forsteri (assembly GCA_016271365.2). Taxonomy (NCBI): domain Eukaryota; kingdom Metazoa; phylum Chordata; order Ceratodontiformes; family Ceratodontidae; genus Neoceratodus; species Neoceratodus forsteri. The sequence goes on from JADMNL010000032.1 coordinate 164,454,694, forward strand.
ATGAGGCCAGTGGCCGAGTGCCTTTCAACACACTTGGGAAGTGCATTAGTTCACAAGAAATGCATGTCCTGAAGTGATTACTACACTTGCAAATTGGGAAAAAATGTAATGGAATAAGGTTAATTTTTATGTAGTTTGGCTGTTGCTAGGTAGATTATGTTAGCTTGGTGATAAACTATGTATTTACCGGAAATTAATGAATAGTCAGGTCATGTGTTTTGACCAATGAAAATGATAGGATTCTGGAACATTCTAAAGTTAGGCTGTTGCTAGGTAGATTTATTTAGTTTGGTAATGAAGTGTGCAT